>JAVANC010000009.1:2615000-3815000 GCA_033319125.1 Parnassius glacialis
TGCATTGTAATTATAATTAACAGTAAAAACTTTGCCTCGTAGACATCTGAATGAGCCGGCCATATAGTTCGAAGAACCGATAACCGATGAGAAAGAAAGATACTCGAGTGGCAGTCCCACACATTTTTCATATTAGAACGTCTTATGAAGAAGATCGAATAGAGTAAGTTTCCTTAAATACAACTAAAGCTGAACGCACATATGTCCGCGCCGTACGCGCCGAATTTTAGAATTCGTTGTATGAAATCGTATGAAACCTCGCACACTACACCTGCACCGTACGCGCCGAATTTTACAAAATACGGTAGGTATACGATATCGAAGGACGAATGCTGATGACGTCATATAACGCGGCGCGTTTGGAGCGTGTGGATACTCAGTGTTGTGTAATGTTGCCCAACTTAGTGGATTTTCCACTAAAACTGGTGGTTTCGACTTACGTGATAGTTTTTGTAGTTTTATAACTTAATTAATTCGTAATTAATTATACATAATTTGATTTTTTTATACATCGGTTGTGAATATGAATACTTAGTGATAAATTATTTACATACTGAACTAAAAAAATGGTTAAATTTAATTCAAAAACCCAATTATACCTGATTACTTAATTATCAATAAAAATACTTACCTTAAACATACAACAAGTCTTTTTTCTGGTTCAATTGGTCTTCTAAATCTTGAGTTTTCCATAGAAAGATATGGTTTTAGTACATGTACCAATTCTTGAAGTACTTTGTATGTTAAATGCAAATATCTGAAAAATCGTTCATCATCACCTAATAAATCTTTAAATAAAGTATATCCTCTCCATATTCTCCATACAATTGCCTTTTTAAATTAATATTATGAATCCGGAATCCTCTTTTTCTCAGAATTTTTTTTTCTTCTTCCTATGCCAATAAGCAGGCTATTACTATATATCTTTCCATAGTGATTTCGAGCGATCAATTTCAATGTACCGTTTCACACCAGTGGTTGGAAAAAACTACAAAAGTTGTTGGTAATACAAAAGATTTGCGGACAGTGCGGACGATGCGTACCGGCATATGTGCGAGGCCATCAGTAAAACTCGGCGCGTACGGCGCGTACGATGCGTACGGTGCGGACATATGTGCGTTCAGCTTAAGGCACTAGTGGAGAGTTAGGGTAGAAAAGAGGTTATAGAATATTAAAAAAAATACTAGACTACGTACCGCCGAGTAACAACTTCCAGGTCAAAGATTTCTAAAAGAAAAGGAATATAGAAATAATTAACAGGCTCTAGTTATAACTTTTTAGATTATTTCTCCTGAAAGAATAAATTGCATTAAAATGTAGGTCATTGATTAAATTTTCTTACAGGTTTAACTTCATTTGCATTTAAGTAAATTTGAAAAATGCAAAGATTGCCTGTTTGGAAGAATAAAAGCGAAATTAACACCCTTTTTACTGCTAATGAGGCATTACATCTTTGTCCTCAGGATACGCAATTTGTGTTCTAATCAGGGATAGATATGCGTGTTTATGAGCCACAGCATCCTTAGCACGAGAACTACGTGTTCGTTAGTTATTATTAGTTTAAGAAAAAGCTTGCCTTTTAAGACTTTATACTTACATTTAAATGCCTAAGAGCCGATTTTCAATCATCAGATGAGAAAGAGAAAGAGAGAAATTATAGTATAAGGCACTGTTACCGTTACAGCCTATTAAAGTCCACTGCTGAACATAGTTCTCCTCAATTGATTGCCTCATAGGGGGGATATTTGCCATTGTTACCACGCTTGACAAACAGTTTGGCAACCATAGTTTTTTTTATTTTTAGTAGTTATTAAGAAGACGCTGCTGCCCATAACCTGGTTTGTTTCCGTCTGTCGTTTGTTACAACACCCACGGGATGATATGGGGTAGTGGATATTCTTACACGGCCACTACACGGTACAGTGTAAATAAATTAATAATGACACTTGTACAAATAAACTAGTTCAATTGGTACACTTTTATATTCGGTCAGGTAATAATTCATTTGATGGATAACTTTTAACTTACTTTTGAAATTTCGGCTTTAAATAAACCATCATTAGTGATTCAATTGCAACAAACGCCATGGCCGAACCTTACCGTCATGATATTTCGTTAATTGTCGGCCACCACGGAACGCTTTGGTTTAATTAAAACGTCTGATGGCGAACGATTTGCGAGTCATCTCCGGATATCACGCAACCTGATCGGGAAAATTATCGAATCACGTTACTGAAATGTATATTATTATTGATTTTATGCCCAGTTAACATCATTCTTGCAATGTGGTGGGGACGTAAGTAATTTTATCGTCCCATTTTGTTCAGTTGGTGTCGTAAATGGTGACTACAGAAAGATCTCATGTCTATCGATAGATGGTGGGTATAACCATTAACCACATAGTTCACACCAGACGTAAGTACCGAGACTGACGTCAAAAAATTATACACATTTGACACACAATTCATGAAATATACAAATGCAGGTTGCAAAAATGTGCATGCATACACGTCTAAGACTGCTTACGTATTAAAATTTGTTAATAAGCGTTACGTGAACATCGTTAATTAATAATGAAACAAAAAAAAAACAAATAATAAATTAAAAATGTATTTAAAATGAAAATTTGACACCAAACATGTCTCCAACTCGGCATAATGCTAAAAAGGCAGTGCTGGTTTTCAGTTGGAGCCTTGTAACTTCACTGACAAGTCGGTGACAACTAAACTACAAGCGAGCGTAAACGCGACTGCTAATAAACCTAGCAAGCTAACAGCATAGCAAAGTGACGAAGCAATCAGCTTTGTAGCGGTTTCTAACGGTTGCCGTTGAGCAATCAGTTTCAAAATAGGAGGTTCAGATGCCTGGGTGATCAGTAATCGATTGCTGAAAACAGAATTTGAAAATTTGAAACCGTTCTCGAGATAATCGTGGGACAGACGGACAGACGGACAGACATCGTGAAATCAATAAACCTAGCAAGCTAACAGCATAGCAAAGTGGCGAAGCAATCAGCTTTGTAGCGGTTTCTAACGGAAAAAAAATCAAAATAGGAGGTTCAGATGCCTGGGTGATCAGTAATCGATTGCTGAAAACAGAATTTGAAAATTCGAAACCGTTCTCGAGATAATCGTGGGACAGACGGACAGACGGACGAACAGACGGAAAGACGGACAGACATCGTGAAATCAATAAGTGACTTCGCAAGCTTCGCCACTTAATAATGAGGTCCCGGGTTCGAATCCCGGGTTGGCCAAAATTAGTTATAGGGTTTTTCTGCGTGCTGCGGAAAGCAAGTAAAGCCATTGGTCCTGCGCAGGATGTCTCTCCGGTCGTGTCAGATTACCGTCCCATCGGACTATGAGAGTGGGGTAATAGAGAGTGCACCTGTGCTAGCTAATCTCCTTAGTGACAAACCGCTGTGACCGCAATTTGGCCTGGAGTACATTAGTATTATTATTACAACAGAAGACAGACGTTCGTTTAACTCTCCAAGCCTCGTCGATAATATCATACAATAAAAAAAATGGTGCTAAAATTTTATTCAATAACTTAATCAAAACGAACTGATTTTGTTAAACTTGAACAGAAATGAACATTAAGATAGTTTCCCATGATAATCATGCACCTACCTAAATATTTCAGTAAACATAACTTTCTTAGAACTTGGCAAATATCTCGAACAGTAACTTCATGTACTTAGGAAAAGTTTTTAATAATTTTTTTTCAAAAAACTAAACGTTATCTCCACACTACGATTTTCTCCTGTATGGTAGAGGCAGTATACATACATAAATTTCACATGGATAAACATCCAGATACGGAACAATTATTTGTAGGCCATACGAATACTTGTTCCGTGAGGGATTCGAACCCGTGACCAACAGCGCTGCAACTCATTGCTAAGCCACTGAGCCATTGAGCCGTCACAGCTTTTTTAGCTGATTACATGTCTAAAACGTTCTTTTTTTTTGAAAAAAAAAAAGAAAAAAAGTAAGTTCCGACGTATGCACGTAGAAACTTTATTGCTTTTACCGTATATACAGCTGTTCGGTAAATAATGGCACCAAGGCACCCCAGAAAAAAATAAATCCGATAAAATATGTGTACACGACATGTATTCTTATTATTAATAAAACACATACACTTACCCGAGGTAGCCCAGAGGCAAAGCGCATTTCATACGCGCGCAACCCGTGTTCATTCCCAGCCCGCACCAACAAACGTGTTAATTGCAACTTTAACTACTAATTTACCACTTGCATAGCGGTGAAGGAAAACATGGTGAGGAAACCTGCATGCCTGAAGAGTAAAAGTATTTCGAAGACGATAAAATTTTATTTAAAACGCAACTTCGTAGTCGTATGGCATTGTGTAGCAAAAAAAATCACCTCAGTCCCTATTAGCGACATGATATATATTTAGATAGATAGATAAATCATTTTATTTGTTTGTTTCTCCACTCACACTCATAAATTCAGTGACTACACTATATAGAAAGTAACGTATTACAAAAAAAAATTACATAATCTTCAGATCTAAATGTGCCTGTGTGTGTAGCACTTTAACAAATGGGTAGTAACCTAGCTCAGCGATTAATATTACTCAGAGAACAAACACTGACTTTCACCTATTAACCTCGAGATGACGAGAAGAAAAAGAGCACAATAGTGTAATCACTATTTTTTATTAAACGGGGAAACTTACATGGCAACACATGCGACGTGGGTGGTCGTCGGATAACGATTCCGCCACACGTTCAACGATACCGTCGCCGCCGACGGTAGTGCCATGTTTTAAAATTTTGCCAAATTTCAAGTAAATTGTAGTAAGTTAAACACTGTATTTTAAATAACAATATCATTTTTGCATCCATTACGAATATTATGTTTTAAATTGTTTGTTAGGATCAAAGGTACCATACATATACAATATACCATACAACATGTAAACATGTTCGCCAGCGTTTTCTTAAATATCTTATACATTTATCAATTTATACACTGGAACTGAATTTATATTACAAGTAAATATTTTAACATTCTATCAAATTATATTTTTTCTTTACACTATAAATTCTAAAAGCTGTAAACTTGAAAATTCCGTATACCACTTTAACCATGACCCATGACGCTAACAAGCGCTTAATATATCGAGCACGCCGTTGCGTTGATAATATAATCACCAAACTACTGCACTTACAAGTTTATTCTATACACGAAAGCCATAATACCTGCAATAAAACAAAATTTAAATTAAACATGGATTGCACTTAATCAACACACGATATTTATAACATGGACATTGCTGTTTTTGATTCTAGTAGACTCATATAACATATATAGTACAAAAAATACCAAATGAAAGAAATATATAAATCACATTGAATAAATTGACATATTTTTAGAATATGTTATCACTTATATTTGGGAATTTGGTCTTTAAGCAACGTTTTATTGCTATAATAACATAATACTTATATTATTAATGACAAATAAAAAAAATTAAAAGTAATGTGAAAAATTACCTCACGAAACAATTGTTTTTTTTTAACTAAATGGACAAAATTAGGCTGATAACTAAGACTTGCGCCCGCAGCACTAGACGAACTATTATTTTATTTCAAAACTCACGAGACTGCAGCTTTGTAGTCGTTGCAGTTCGTGCCGTCGTGGACGCGCAAGTTTGCGTGAGATGATCGTATGTCGGGTGAGCACAAAGCGAATTATTTGGGATGAATCGATCACCAATAAAGTCCCAGGCCTTGCCAGTCCAAAAACTCATGCGGGTTATGACCGCAGAGAAGCCCGCCTTGCATGCGACGTGCCCGATGCTAGTATGTGGTAGAGCTGCAGCTATATTGTGGTTGTAGCACGAATGGGTCGGCTCGACCGGGGGAGGACCACGCTCTCATAGAATACCAGTGTAAAATAGCAGCTTAATGCTGCTGTATTTCGTATAGTGAGTGTAGACAACCGGGGACTCCTTTTACTGAAAACGAGGCATTCCATCCCTCAGGCCCTCGGGCATCCTAATTTTAATTGTTTTAATTGTTGAGGATAATTTTAGATGTTTATGGTCCACAACATCCACTTACCATCAGGTGGACTGTGTGCTCGTTTGTCACAATTATTCTATAAAAATCATACATTTATGTGAATACTACAAATTGAGCGTTTAACAATTTAAGGATATTATATCGTTTAATTTTAACTTACATTTAATTCCGTGTAAGTGTTTATTACATAAGGTACCTCTGGTCACGGGGAACCTGAGATATTTGACCTTTAGTATTATAGTTAAACCGGGTAACTATTAACTTACATATAATTATTTTTGGTCGAATCTATGCAGAACGAGCTTATATTGTCTTTAAGTCTCGCAGTGGTTTGATTTGGTTTGGATATAATTTTATCAATAATATAATACTTAAAAGATCGAAATCCCAGCCACCTTCTCAATTAAAATTAGGACGTTTTTAAATTCAATAGCCCCGCGAATCATTATTGGTAGGAATCGGTATTCTTGGGGAATCACTTTACCGCTAAATCTTTTCGCCAGACAGACGTTTTATATTACACCGAAAAAATGGCGCGCATTGTGCCGGCCACACAACGCTGGCGGTCGAAACAGTACGCGAACCGTACTGCCGTACGTTAATTAAACCCAATGGGTCCATCTCATCTTACACCACAACGTATCTTTATAATATTTTATTGTGTGCATAAAAAAGATTATATGAAAACTTATCTTCATCATTGCCGTGGCCGTGTAAGAATATCCACTTTTGCATATTGTCCCGTGCTATCGTAAAAGCCGACAAAAGGAAACAAACTAGGACGTGAGCAGCAGCGTCTATCCTAATAATAGATAAAATAAAAAAATTGTGATTGTCAACCCGCCAACCAAGCGTGACTACTATGACATATATCCCCCCTATGAAGTTATCTATGGGAGAGGCCTATATTCAGCAGTGGACTTTTAAAAGGCTGTAATGAATAAAAAACACCATAACAACCCATTCGAAATCCGCAAAAATATCCTATAGTCAAGTCCGAAGACAGTTCCAACAATGCATCACCTTGAGCAACTTATATTTATTAACTTCCTCACTCTATTAAAGCACATACATGACTTCCACTACTACACCTAAATTGAATATTAGGAATTATGAGCATTAAGCCATAGTTTCCAAAAGTTGACACGATTAAACAATTAGGCACAATTACAATATTAAATTAAGAGCAATTAATGAGTAATATCCAAGAAGTAGTACATAGTATAATGATCCTGCAGCCGTAGATTGAACCTAGGTCTAAGAACTTGTTATTAATGATTTTTTTATAGGATACGGGTGACAAACGAGCACACAGTCCACCTGGTGGTAAGTGGTTACTGTGGCCCATAGACATCTACATTTATCCTCAATAAAGAATCAAAATGCAGATGCGTTGTCACCCGTGAGGACTAAGATGGAATGCCTCGTTTCCAGTAAAAAGGGTATCCGGTTCTCTACACTAACCATACGAAACACAGCAGCGTTAAGCTGCTATTTTACGCTGGTATTTTGTGAGAGCGTGGTCCTTCCCCGGTCGAGCCGACCCATTCGTGCTACAACGATAATATAGCTGCAGCATGGCTCTACCACGTATAAATTTTCAGAAAAATCCGAAAACTGTTGTAAGTGAAATGTACGTTTTTCTCTATTTCGATCTTAACCTTTGTTATTAGAATGCTAGAATTATTTGGATTAAAAAGTACCAAATGTGTTATAACTTTTATTGTAGTCACGTGAATGTGATATGTAAAGGCCACGTTCGCACAGAGTAACAGCGTGAAATGTAAAAAGGTACGTGATGAGAACCGGAACCGGATGCCTTTTAGAAAAGTATCGAGGCATTCCATCTTAGCCCTGGAAAAGGGCGTGGGCGACACGTCTGTATTTCGAGACTGAATCGAAGATAGTTGTAGAGATAAAGGAAGAGGTGCCTATGGGCCACAGCATCCACTTAATATCAGGTGGACCATGTGCTCGTTTGTCAGTGACTCTTTTAAAAAAATCAAATACAGTTATTTTTCTTAATATAGTCTACAAGCATATTTTATAAGAAAGACAATTCTATAATAACAAAAGCGCTGTAACTTTAGTCCTTAATATGCATGCAGGCACGTCTCTGCAGGAAAACTGCACCGGTATACATTCGCCCCAACTCTACAACGATGAGAATTAATCTTGTTTTGTCTGCGCATCTGTCGGGTGCTGCCTGAAGCTATTATCATCATACACCACATAATATGAAGCATCTCATATCGCATACATGAAAAAATACTTAGTAGAGTCTAAATATAACCTGGTCGTATTTGCTAGCTAGTTAATAACGACTGCTTGCAAGTACTGTGATTTTTCTTTATTAACAGTCGACAGTACAGCATGACCCTCACTCGGGGAGCTCTTGCCACGATTGCCAAGCTTGGCAGGTAGGACTGCACTACCAGAAGCCTCCCATCTTTGTCACTATTTATCATTGTGTTCTGGATAAATTTTACCTAGTAACTAGCTAGCGGAGGCAAGACTTGATGAGAAATTCAAAGGACTGTAATGATGATAAATGATAATGATGACAAGGACTACACAGCCACCCCTTTCTTTCTTTTGTAAAAGAACGTCACCCACACACTGAGATTTTCTTCTGTACCGTGGAGGCATTTAGCATACATATATTGCACAAGGACAAACATCCAGACTCTTGACAAGTTGTAGGCCATACAAAAACTTGGGCCGTATCGATCCGGGATTCGAACTCAGGGCCTTCAGCGCTCTATCTCTTTTGCCCTTCAAAAAGGAACACAATAACGAATACATGGCTGCTTGCGCTCTACAACATCAGAACAAACTCGATGTTTCTGATGCATCTTTGTATAAAATATTATATTGTATTTTTTTTTAAAATGCTGGGTTTCATGATGGCTCTTCCCACCACAGAGATTTTTTCCGAACCAGTAATTTAATGACTTTCAACAAGTATTCTTGTAATCTATATTGAATAAAGATGATTTTACATATACTCGTATTCTATTTTATTCTTGAAATACAAAGCCATTATATAATTGCGTCACGTGCAAAATACAAAACCAATCAATAAGTAAATTTTAACGTAAATTTATACTAAGGATTTCACACGCGATTCTTTGTTTCAAAATCAAACAATAATTGCCATATGAAGTAGATTTTTTTTACAGAAATAAGTAAGTGGTTACTGTGGGCTCATAGACATCTACACCTATCCTCGTTTACGTATCAAAATGCAGATGCGTTGCCTTAAGTGCTAAGATGGAATGCCTCTTTTCCAGTAAATAGGGTCTCCGGTTCTCTACACTCATCATACGAAACAAAGCAGCGTTAAGCTGATATTTTACGTTGGTATTGTGTGAGAGCGTGGTCCTTGCCCGGTCGAGTCGACCCATTCGTGCTACAACTATACAATAAATATAGCTGCAGTATGGCTCTACCAAGTAGAGTACCGCGTGTCTTCAAAGTATCATCTTTGTTAAAAAACGGAAAATACGGTTTAAGCTACTGTTCGTAAACAGGAAAAAGCATTTTAGCTGAATGTCGTTACAATGGTAGCTATACCTACAATAGTTATCGTAATACTTAAAATCTATTTTTTATTTCATTTTAATAAAAGTGAGAGTGCATCAGTACACCTGCTGTTAAGTGAGTGCTGTGGCCCTTAGATTTAAATCTAACCTCGATTAAAAATTAAAAAATGAGCGTTGTAACCCCTGCGAACTACGATCTGATTATGCACTTTTTCACATTTCGATATGTGATTCAGTGCAAACGTGGTCTTTTCATGTCATCAGTTGACTATAACAGATATTTAATGCTATTGTTTCTTGTTGAAAAAAAAGTAAAAATAGATTGATATCTAAAAGAATCAATCTATTTCTATAATAATATAATAAAATATAATCTATCCGTATTGAAGCACTAGTGAAAACTACTTTTTATGCAGTTAGGATTAATTTTCCTCGACTGTACGTACGTATATAGTGCACATGCCTTTCTTCATTTGTCGGGTTATAGATGAAATAGAAACGAGTGTGTCGCGCTACTCTAAAGGTACCATTCCGTAGCCGCCCGCAGACAGCAACGGCAGGCGACGTGTCGTCGCGTCGTGTCGCGACGACACGTCGCTGCGGTAATGATTCCGAACCCGACTGCAGGCGGCAGCAGCACGTGTTCCAATCTGTTGCGAAAGTTCTGTGGGTACTCTCTTTACGTAAACAAAATAGATACTATATATATATAGACATATATACACAGTCAGGTCACAAGTATTGTCACACAGTAAAAACTTTTCTTTTAGAATGCTGGCCACAAAAAAGTTTATTGAATTCGAATTTCAAGAAGTGGTCGCCCTCGGTCTGTTAGGACTCCAGCAGTGATAAAAGCTGTGAAGGCGCGAATTCAAAGAAATCCCAAACGTAAGCAGAAACTGTTGGCCCTTCAGATGGGGTTAAGCAGAACCACGGTGAAAAGGGTGTTAAATGAAGACTTAGGGCTTTGGGCATATCGAAGAAAAACAGGACATCGTTTGAATGCTCGTCTAATGGACCTGAGACTGAAGAGATGCCGCGCTTTATTGAAGCGGTACTCGGGAAAAAATATCGGGAAAATCTTTTTTCGGATGAAAAAATTTTTACCGTAGAAGACAGCTACAACTTACAAAATGATAAGGTGTACGCACACAGTAGTGAAGAAGCGAGCAACCGTATTCCGCGTGTCCAACGAGGTCATTTTCCATCCTCGCTCATGGTATGGTTGGGAGTTTCTTATTTGGGCTTAACAGAGGTACATTTTTGTGAGAAAGGTGTAAAAACGAATGCAGTTGTGTATCAAAATACAGTCCTGATGAACCTTGTGGAACCTGTTTCTCATACCATGTTCAATAACAAGCACTGGGTATTCCAACAAGACTCGGCGCCAGCTCATAGAGCGAAGAGCACACAAAACTGGCTGGCGGCGCGTGAAATCGACTTCATCCGGCACGAAGACTGGCCCTCCTCTAGTTCAGATTTGAATCCGTTAGATTATAAGATATGGCAACACTTGGAGGAAAAGGCGTGCTCAAAGCCTCATCCCAATTTGGAGTCACTCAAGACATCCTTGATTAAGGCAGCCGCCGATATTGACATGGACCTCGTTCGTGCTGCGATAGACGACTGGCCACGCAGATTGAAGGCCTGAATTCAAAATCACGGAGGTCATTTTGAATAAACTTTAGTGTCCTAAATATCTATGTTTTGTTAAGTTCATTTTGGTATATAATTTTTTTTTATAGGATAAGGGTGACAAACGAGCACACAGTCCACCTGTTGGTAAGTGGTTCCTGCGGCCCATAGACATCTACATCTATCCTCTGTTACAAATCAAAATGTAGATGCGTTGTCACCCATGAGGACTAAGATGGAATACCTCATTTCCAGTAAAAAGGACCTCCGGCCACCTGCACTCACCAAGCGAAACGCAGAGGTAAATCTCTACTTCACGCTGGTTTTTTGTGAGGTCGTGGTACCACCCCGGTTCGAGCCGGCCCATCCGTGCGACAGAAAAAGCTGCCGCGTGGCTCTACCAATGGTTACATAATGAATAAACTTGTTTCAATTATTTTATATTAAACATGTGACTGAATTTGTGACCTGACTAGGTATATATATACCTATTTATTTAACTCCTTTCCTATATTTTTTCAACAAATTTCTTTTGTCTCACTGTTTAAATAATTATTGTGAGATGCATCGTACAGAGCGGGATATTAGGCCACCTGGTTTATCAGTTTCTCTTCCACGGAATCGGGGAAAGTAATTTTTTTGAGAAAAATTCAACGTGTCCGCTCAGGCGTTGGCGGCATTCGACGAACTTCATATGTTCTTAAAATAATTTTGACACTTATTTGCAGATTTCAAATAAAAAGAAAAGAAAATAAGAAATGTCCGCCATAACTTAATTGTTACGTTTTTAACATAATATATTAAATATAGATTAAAAACTAATCACAGTTTTTTTTAGTTTTAGCATTTTTTTTAGTTTTAGCTGAGATGGTTTGGCCATGTCGAGAGAATGAATGAAGAACGATTTCCGAAAAAAGTGTATAAGGCGTAAGTGTGAATGAAAATGTTGGAAGGGGTAGACCTAGGCGGACGTTTCAAGACCAAATCAGGGACGTCTTGAAAAAAGGCCAGGCCAAGAGTACCCTAAACCGTAGAGCATTTATGAAGGGAATAATGAAAGTGGACGAAGCGAAACAACTATGTAAGGATCGTAGCAAGTGGAAAGAAGTGGTCTCTGCCTACCCCTACGGCAAAGAGGCGTGATTATATATATGTATATAAAAACTAATGATTATTAACACGAATTCTAACACATTGAATCAAACTAATTTTACGGATTCTGTCGCATTTAATTTGACTTATTTTTACATAATATTATATTAATTCCCGAATTAAATTTAAAGTTTCGGGTGCTGTACAGCCGCGGTCACAAGGTGAACTGAGGCTTTTGACGCTCTGATGTGACTTCAATATGAATAAAATGAGAACATCATCAATATAGTCCAAGTCAATTAAATACGCATTAATAACGATAACGCAAAAACTATTGGTCAGATCTTGATCAAATTTATATGGGACTATATGAAAAGCACCAGCCTTCAAATCAAAATCTGTTCACCTACAAAAAACTTATGCGGTAACATACATAAAAAAATACAGTCGAATCGAGAACCTCCTCATTTTTTGAAATCGGTTGAAATACTGGAGGTAACCCAGATTAATTATAGATAAAATCAGGACGTCAGACACCTCAGTACCCTCCGTGACATGGGTATTGTAAAACAAAAAATAAGTCAAATTAAATGTGATAAAATCCGTGAAAATTTAAAATTGTACCACCCTTTCTTTACCTTTTTACCGTATCTTTATCAGTATTCCTTGTTACAATGTGAAAGGCATTTATTTGTAATTCGACACTGTCTTAACAATATTTACAAACATAGTAAACTGACACACATACGTCAGTTAGCAGACGTTTTCGCAATTCGATGGGATTGGCAAGCTCGATGGGAGGTAAATTGGAACATTCTGTTTTGCTCTCGATTTGGATTCCTCTAAGCGTCCTCCGGTACGATAATAGTCTCCCAGCGGGCGCTCACCCGTGCACCCAATCAAACACGACGTCTACATTACAATAATTGTGGAAAACTATCAGGGATGTTGTACGAGCTGGTGTGCTGTACAATCTTAGAAGTTGATAAAAATGATAAAGACTTGAACTGATTATGTAATTTATTCTGATATTATTGATAGTGAGTACAATGCGCGACGGCGAATGATTGCGTACTGAATGGATGAGAATGAAAAATGATACAATATGGTAAAAATGCTTAAGTGCAAAAATGTGCGGTTTGTAAAGACCGTACATGCTGCGGGGAGAGAGAGAGAGAACAGATGATGATTGATAGGCGATTACAAATTGATACTAATTGATAACGATGATTATACTATAAAAATTAGCTTATAAATTTCAATTAAAAAACTTATAAATTTCACACTTCACTACACTGCACTAAGATCACAAAAACGTTTGCAAACTGTAGGCGACGTCGACTTATCCAGTGCGCGTGCACTCAGTTCACCCGATGACGTAACTGCGATACCGCGGGGCTCGACCGATGTTGCTTGCTCTGTGTTTCGGTTCGTGCCAGTGAACTGTACATTCAAGCCAGCTGATCTTTCGCTTTGAGAGGGACCTTGTATACGTGCGGCGCATCTGCGGCGTAGACTCCGCAAGGCGATTAATGTTGATGCTAGTATAGCTGCTCCCAGCAGAAGATAAATAAGCACATATTGATGTAGGTCGTGGTTTGATAACTGATTTACCATCTCTGTATCAGCGTTGCTTGTCTTCAGCTGCTCTATTTGGTGTCCAATACTTGACAAGTGTTTTCGATTCTCCTCATTTTCTGACTCGTCGAATTTCTCGAGCCTTTGGAGAGGAATAGATAGGTTGATGACATCATTGATTGGAGGTATGTCTATCTTTGCAAGGTCGGGCTTGATATTATAATTAGTGACCTGCTTTCTGTGTGAAAATATTGTCAATGTTTCACTTTTAATGAAACAGCCGTCCTCGAGAATGATAATACCGGCCTTGCTAAGTCGTTGCGCTGTAACATGATGCTCGCATATTATTTATTGGCCCCACCCTCACCATCATCGAAACCGAAAGGGACGAGCGCACACGTTGGCAACTGGTACAGAAAATCTTCTACGACATATGGAAGAGATGGCAGTCGTCGTTCTCATAACTTTGAAGCCATCTTGGTACTTGGATTTGATTGATGCCTTCGAGGTCATGTTTGATCTTAGACCACTCTTCTTCAATGCTTAGTGGAAGTTGGTCATCCCACTTCAAATCTTCTTTCCAGACTGATTGGAATAAGAGTTTCAATCTTGTTGTTACAGGACAGAGCCACCCGGCCGGGTCGAAAACCTTTGAGATGTCTGAAAGTAGTGACCTTTTTGAGGCTGGTTTGTCTGTTGATGTGTTGATTTTGAGCTCAAAGGTGAAGACGTCCTTCTGAGGGTTCCAGCGCAGTCCCAGGGTCTTTGTTGATTCTTTCTGCTTGAAATCAAACCCAATTTGATGATTGCTATCTGTGTCTGATCCTGCTGCTTGTAGTAACTCATTGCTGTTTGAGCACCACCTTCGTAGATTAAACCCCCCTGATCTGAGTAGGTTGATCAGATCTGTTTTTAATTTTAGAGCAGCTGGGATGCTGTGCTGACCGCTTAAGACATCGTCCATGAAAAAGTCTCTCTTCAACACCTTAGCTGCTTCAGGGAAATGCTGTCCTTCGTCGCGTGTTAATTGCTTTAGTGTGTTCATTGCCAGGAACGGCGCTGCTTTCGTCCCGTACGTCACAGTTAATAGTTCGTATTCTTGAAGTGGCTGATTTGATGATTCACGCCATATGATTTTTTGTAGATGTTTGTCGTTATTATTGCAGAGGATCGCTCGAAACATTTTTTCGATGTCTGCAGTGAAGGCGACCTTATACTGTCTCCAACTTATGATCAATGATAGTAAGTCTGCTTGCAGATTGGGTCCGTTGTACATCAAGTCGTTTAGGCTGTAGCCTGATGACGTCTTTGATGACGCGTTAAATACGACGCGTAATGCAGTTGTAAGCGATTCGGCGCGCTGTACACAATGATGTGGCAGGTAGCAACTCGTTGCCGGGATCGTGTTTCTGTTACGAGTACATTGCTGCATATGTTCTAATTCAATGTATTCGCGCATAAAGTTTTTATACATTGCTGCGAGGTCTTCGTTTTTGGCGAATTTCTTTTCCAGCTGATAAAGTTGTGCCACGGCCTTCTGCTTTGAATCACCCAGCTTTTCTTCGAAGCCTGGTTTCATGGGCAGACGTACAACATATCGACCGTCTTCTCGTCGTGTTGTTGTGTTGTTAAAATGCTCCAAGCAGTATTGATCCTCGGATGATATTGTTATTTTGTTGTCTGCTATGTCTTCGATTGTCCAAAACCTCTGAATATTTTGTAAATCGTGCAGAACAACATTACACTGATAAGACTTCAGGTTGCCGCAGATGATCCAACCGAGTCGTGATTGCTGAACAATCGGTTGATTTTCATCTTTTCTGATGATTCCACTCATGATGATGTTCGAGTAGATGTTCGCACCCAGTAATATGTCTATGGGACGGCTGATATTGAAGTCTGGATCAGCAAGCCGTATGCCTTCAAGACGTTTCCATGACGGTTTGTCAAAGGATCTGTTCGGTAGATTGTTTACCAAACTTTTCATGATGATGACGTCAGTATTGAATGTGTATTCTGAATTCATAGATGATGCTGTTATAGTGATGATACCTTTGCAGTTATTTTCCTTTGTGCCAATCCCGAAAATAATACCCTTGCAACGTTGTCGTGGAAGGCCAAGTCTTTGAGCGGCATTTTCGCTTATAAGTGATGTTTGTGACCCTTGATCAATCAGCGCTCGCATCGTCAGATAGCTTCCATCAGCTGATAGCACCTTGATTTGGGCTGTTGCCAGGAGGATTTCGGCGACGTTTTCTTGTGAAACATGTGTCACGTTTCTTTGCTGTGTAACTCTTTTGTTGCTGTCTCGCTCGCTCGCGTTGATATTTGATGCGTATGCTTCGTGCAATAAAGTATTGTGACCGCATTTGCAATGCGCGCATCTTTTGTCGGAAAAACAGTCCTTGCCTTTATGATCAAAAAGACAGTTTTCGCATAAATTCAATTTTGTCACTGTTTTTCGTTTTAATTCTGGTGTCTGACCTAGAAACGATTTACAGTGGAAAATTCCATGTTGTTCATTGCACAATGGACACGTGTATTTATTCCTTGCTAACGATTTCAATGACTTCACATTTGTATGATTGATAAATGCCTTAGTTGATGCACCCGGGTATGCCTTGGAATATTGAGCTTTTTTGGAATCTTGATAGGTAGCTTGCTGATTGCTCCGCGGCGCTTCTTGCTTGCGTCGAGACGATTCTAATGCTGTGAATCGCATTTCCAAAAAAGTTAGAAATCCTGATAGCGTAGGCAATTCCCTCGGATCTTCAAGATATTCGAAGTAGTCATTGTGTGTATCAGTGTCCAATTTCTGCATCAACAAATGTACCACCAAAGGATCCCAACTTGATGTATTCACGCCTAAGTTTTTTACGGCACTTAGACACTCCTTTGTGGTGTCGTGCAATTTTTTCAGGGCAAATGATGATTGGTGTTGTATTGTTGGCAAGCCAAAAAGCGTGTTCATGTGAGAACTAAAAATCAATCGTTTGTTGTTATACCGATGATTCAGAATTTCCCAGCATGTTTCATAGTTTTCTGAACTAATATTTAGATGTTGTATTAGTTTCTCGGCTTCTCCCTTGACCTTGCTTTTTAAATGTTGCATTTTTTGCACATTTGAAATGAATTTATTCTTGTGGATCATTTCCATGAAGAGATCTTTGAAAGATGACCACTGCTGATAGTTGCCGCTGAACGTAGGGATTTCCATTTTTGGCGTAGAATGCTTTTGATGAGATACGGACCACATCTTGCTGTTGATTGATTTTTTGATCTTTTTGTAGCTGTCTTCGAACATGTAGTATGTTTTTTCGTACTGCACATCTTCTGTGGTAAGCTCGCTGTCGATCTCCCAGTGTAAGGAGTCCACGGCATTCCAGCGAAGTTGTAAGTCACGTAAGCTGTCCTCGAGCTCCCACTTTTCGGTAAGTAACTCGAGATTAGTGGCATTGATTGCTCGTTCTAGTGCTTTAAAATTGCTTTTTTGTTTCCGGTACATCTCGTCAAGTTTGCTGTGGTTACCTCTGTCTACTCGGCTGGTGCTGGCCTGACCTGATGGGGACGCTGTTGCAGCCGTTGATGGTGGACGCCAATCTGTAGTCACGCCGGCTAAAGGAGTAGCAGGTCTCAGAACTGACTTCTTTTCTTGATCAGTAGATAGGTGTTGCTGAATAATTCTCCGACAGTCGGTGTAATATGACTTTGCTTTTTCGAAGTGATTTTCCAAGAAATAAGTGTAGTCTTGGTCCTCGTACTCACACAACTTGACATGATTGGCTTGGAACTCTCTCCAGTACTGATCCAGAGTCTCTAGTCGCCTTGATATGTAAGATGGGGTTTTTCTTTCAGCTCCATCTTTCTTGAAGTTGGTGAATAACTGCTCCATTGCTTGAAGAAGTTGTTGCTGAGTTGATAGTAAATCTTCCATTTTTATTTGATTAATGGACGATTTGATTGATAATCCGGTGACGGATGCTTCCGAGTCACGGAGGTGATGCTGTTGCTAAGTGCTCCGGTATCCTAATGCAATATATGCGCCTTCTCAATCTCGTCGGTGAGACCCGCTTGTGGGAGGCCGACTCGACCGATTCGCTATTGCACTTCAGACACAGAAACACAAGACAAAAAATGTTTTTCGTGAGTGATGGCGTGATGTTTACCAATCACTGCTGCTGGTGATGATGTATGCGGTAGCAGAAAATTGTTCACTGCGCAATAGCTTTTAAAAATAACTTGTAGCGTTTTTGCTAAGTAGGCGGTAATACGTGGGCAGCACTAAACGGCGAAACGAAGTCACGTTGTCGAACCGCGTGGTCCCGCTTTTCTCTTACCGGCACTAGATCCGGCTCGAAGGACCATTAAGATGTACGAGCTGGTGTGCTGTACAATCTTAGAAGTTGATAAAAATGATAAAGACTTGAACTGATTATGTAATTTATTCTGATATTATTGATAGTGAGTACAATGCGCGACGGCGAATGATTGCGTACTGAATGGATGAGAATGAAAAATGATACAATATGGTAAAAATGCTTAAGTGCAAAAATGTGCGGTTTGTAAAGACCGTACAGATGTAATTAACAAGCCCAATAGTTAAACATAGTAATTTAAAAAACCCAACTGCGTAAAAGTTTACTGAAAAATCTTTTTTCTTCCCTGTCACTTCCACAACTAAGACAAATTAAAAGAAAAGATACCACATATGTTAAAATCCATCAAACCGTTAAGGCTACAGAGCGTGCCTAAGACAAACATTACCCTGCTTCTGAAAAAAAACACGACGGGTTGCACTCCGGGAGTGCCGGCAGAATTGAAAACTTGCATATTAACGTTGTGCATTTTTGATATTTTGGAATGGCGGAGATTATTGCATACCTTAAGCGAAAGCGCAAGGTAATGTTCTACTATCGCCTAAAAATTAAAATTCCAACATTTTATCGAATAAAATCGTATCTAGCAATCATATTATACATATAAATGATATAAAAAGCACATTGTTAGAAAGATAAATGATTGTTGAACTTATTAATAATTTTTTTAAATCGATTAATTGCTATTTTTAAATAAAAAAAGGGTTTTAGTGGCTTATGGTGTGGATTTATCATGTCCCTGTGGCTTGTAAACACTATAACTTTTGAAAATATCAATTGTTTAACTCAATCTATTTTTTAATCTCTTCATCTATCATGTGGGAAGCCACTGAATGTAAATGGCAGTGTAATTTTGTTTTGTTTAGCTATAATTAATTTTTTTCGGCTCCAAAATGGCGAAATTTTCGTTGATTTGGTTACCTCGTATATAAATTGTTTCTGTAAATGGGGATCTACAGCCACAGAGTAGTTTAGTTCACAGAGTACCTTTGTATTAAGTTTAGTTCGGCTTCAGTCGCCATAGATAATACACTATATACCAGTCAGTCGCCGTCGTGACTGGACCACAGAGTACTTTCCTATATGGAGTGGACATTGTTTCGGTTGTTTTCAGAGGCTCAAAAAGATCGCTGTACAAAATACAAATACACAATATTCGAATAACCAAATTTCTTAAATACTTGATTATAATAATAATAAGAGATTTTTTTATTACAATATTTAAAAGCACAGAATAAATAATAGTAGTACGTACTAAAAGTATAATTTTTTTTGTCATGGGTGACATTTTCATGCTTTTCGAGGGTGTCGAAACCGATAGGGTTGTCGAAATGTAAATCCAAGATGGCGGCCGCAATAGGTATCAATTTTTTCATCATGGGTGTCATTTTCATGGTTTTCGAGGGTGCTGAAGCTGATAGTGCTGTCTAAATGTAAATCCAAGGTGGAGGCTGCAATAGGTATACAATTTTTCATCATAGGTGTCATTTTCATGGGTTTCGAGGGTGTTGAAGCTGATAGTGCTGTCAAAATGTAAATCCAAGATGGCGGCTGAATTAGGTACCAATTTATTCATCATGGGTGTCATTTTCATGGTTTTCGAGGGTGTTGAAGCCGATAGTGCTGTCAAAATGTAAATCCAAGGTGGCAGCTGCAAAATATATCAATTTTTTCATCTTGGGTGTCATTTTCATGGTTTTCGAGGGTGTTGAAACCGATAGTGCTGTCGAAATGTAAATCCAAGATGGCGGCTGCAATAGGTATCAATTTTTTCATCATGGGTGTCATTTTCATGGTTTTCGAGAGAGTTGAAGCCGATAGGGTTGTCGAAATGTAAATCCAAGGTGGCGGCTGCAATGGGTATCAATTTTTTCATCATGGATGTCATTTTCATGGATTTCGAGGGTGTTGAAGCCGATAGTGCTGTCGAAATGTAAATCCAAGATGGCGGCTGATGTAGGTACCAATTTTTTCATCATGGGTGTCATTTTCATGGTTTTCGAGGGTGTTGAAGCCGATAGTGCTATCGAAATGTAAATCCAAGATTGCGGCTGCAATAGATATAAATTTTTTCATCATTGGTGTCATTTTCATGGTTTTCGGGGGTGCTGATGCCGATAGTGCTGTCGAAATGTAAATCCAAGATGGCGGCTGATGTAGGTACCAATTTTTTCATCATGGGTGTCATTTTCATGGTTTTCGAGGGTGTTGAAGCCGATAGTGCTATCGAAATGTAAATCCAAGATGGCGGCTGCAATAGATATAAATTTTTTCATCATTGGTGTCATTTTCGTGGTTTTCGGGGGTGCTGATGCCGATAGTGCTGTCGAAATGTAAATCCAAGGTGGCGGCTGCAATAGGTATCAATTTTTTCATCATGGGTGTCATTTTCATGGTTTTCGAGGGTGCTGAAGCTGATAGTGCTGTTTAAATGTAAATCCAAGGTGGAGGCTGCAATAGGTATACAATTTTTCATCATAGGTGTCATTTTCATGGGTTTCGAGGGTGTTGAAGCTGATAGTGCTGTCAAAATGTAAATCCAAGATGGCGGCTGAATTAAGTACCAATTTATTCATCATGGGTGTCATTTTCATGGTTTTCGAGGGTGTTGAAGCCGATAGTGCTGTCAAAATGTAAATCCAAAATGGCGGCTGCAAAATATATCAATTTTTTCATCTTGGGTGTCATTTTCATGGTTTTCGAGGGTGTTGAAACCGATAGTGCTGTCGAAATGTAAATCCAAGATGGCGGCTGCAATAGGTATCAATTTTTTCATCATGGGTGTCATTTTCATGGTTTTCGAGAGAGTTGAAGCCGATAGGGTTGTCGAAATGTAAATCCAAGGTGGCGGCTGCAATGGGTATCAATTTTTTCATCATGGATGTCATTTTCATGGATTTCGAGGGTGTTGAAGCCGATAGTGCTGTCGAAATGTAAATCCAAGATGGCGGCTGATGTAGGTACCAATTTTTTCATCATGGGTGTCATTTTCATGGTTTTCGAGGGTGTTGAAGCCGATAGTGCTATCGAAATGTAAATCCAAGATGGCGGCTGCAATAGATATAAATTTTTTCATCATTGGTGTAATTTTCATGGTTTTCGGGGGTGCTGATGCCGATAGTGCTGTCGAAATGTAAATCCAAGATGGCGGCTGATGTAGGTACCAATTTTTTCATCATGGGTGTCATTTTCATGGTTTTCGAGGGTGTTGAAGCCGATAGTGCTATCGAAATGTAAATCCAAGATGGCGGCTGCAATAGATATAAATTTTTTCATCATTGGTGTCATTTTCATGGTTTTCGGGGGTGCTGATGCCGATAGTGCTGTCGAAATGTAAATCCAAGGTGGCGGCTGCAATAGAT
Source organism: Parnassius glacialis (assembly GCA_033319125.1). NCBI lineage: Eukaryota > Metazoa > Arthropoda > Insecta > Lepidoptera > Papilionidae > Parnassius > Parnassius glacialis. The sequence goes on from JAVANC010000009.1 coordinate 2,636,647, forward strand.
ATCAAGTTTTTCATCTTGGGTATCATTTTCATGGTTTTCGAGGGTGTTGAATCCGATAGTGCTGTCGAAATGTAAATCCAAGATGGCGGCTGAAGTTGGTACCTATTTTTTCATCTCGGGTGTCATTTTCATGGTTTTCAAGAGTGTTGAAGCCGATAGTGCTGTCGAAATGTAAATCCAAGATGGCGGCTGCAATAGGTATCAATTTTTTCATCATGGGTGTCATTGTCATGGTTTTCGAGGATGTTGAAGCCGATAGTGCTGTCGAAATGTATTTAAACTTCTTTAATAATTCCGTATAATCATGTTATACGTAATTTTTTTAATGCGCTTAAGGTATGCCCAATTGGATTTACCAATTTATTTATTATTATCTTATTTCATTTATTTTCATTCGAAATTATTTGTTTGGTAAACCTACACCGCACATGTGTTTATTGTGATGTTATAAAAATATAGGTTAATGCTATAAAGTATAAACATATTACAAATATTACATCTATAATGTGTAAGTACATATGTATCTAGATTAATAATTTCGTCAAGCAGTATAGTAGACTCGATCGAAACCTAATCTTAATAATAAAATTATATTAATTAATAGATGAAAATTAATTAAACCTAACTTACTTCCTCTCCTACGCCGCGCCGGCTGTCTACTCTCCGTCCGTCTTACGAATTTTCGATCAGGACACGTGACCTGACGCGAGTTTAACATATTTTACCCATTACAAAAAAAGTGCACAACGCCGCTAAACAAGTTTTCACTTCAAAAATTAGTTTAGATATCCTTAAATTTTAAATATTATGTACTTTTTATTTTTTAAGTTTGAAGTGGAGAACGGACTTAGTTACTGCAGCCGCTCATAGACTCCAGCAACCAACTTCAAACATTGAAGACTACAAATGCGTTGTGGTATGACATATTGTATATGCATAAATTCCACATCTATAGCCTCAGCTATGGTCGGATCGCTGCTGTGCACGCACTGCTGCTTATATATAATAGGTGAGGGAAAGGTACCTAGTCCCTACCCAACCTGACGTCTGGACAGAAAAGGGGTCCTAACACCCAGTTAAATAAGTATTACGTATAAGTAGTTCTTCTTTGGCCTAGTATTTAAGCCAATGCGTGTTAAACACAATTGATAAATATATAAAATAATTAATTTTATAAAAAAAAAACAGATAAAAATAGCCACCAACAACGTAACTAACATTGCGCTTTTAGTGCCTAAGCCTACTTTAGCCCATTAAATCTATTCAATAGGTTTTGAATGCAGCCACGCTTCAATGTTACATCGGCTTGAACTAACATTCGTACGAAGTTCTTGTTCTGATAATAAACGATGCAAATCTGCCCGCCAGTCGAGTCCTTTATTGGCTTCGGAAGTAGCGGTACGGAATACGAATCCGTTGTACATACCGAGTTAGGGCAGGTGGCGGTGACGTCGCGGAGTCCCGAAGCCGCATGTAAATTGTCCCATTGACCCTCGGTGGCGGATGTCAAACAAAAAGATATGGATTCTTATTATTAAAATAGCAAAATGAAGTTTCGCATTGATCGAGTAGGATAATACATAAGGTGAATTTTGGAAAAAATGTAGAAAGAGGAAATAATATATTATAAAATAAATTAACCACTAATAACTGTAACCGTAGCATAATTAATTTTTTTTTCAAAAATTAGAAGTTTCGATTAAAGTTAGATATTTTCTGATATCTACTCATGTAATTTTACTATAATAAACTCTATAAAAAATCAGTTTAAAGGTAATATGTTTTAGGTGCAGAAAATTTGCCAAAGGCCAGGGCTGTGCCTAAACAGACCAAAACGGCGGGGTATTTTGTTTCGGAAAACTCAAATTACATAAACACAATGCGAAAGCTCTACACAAAACTGTCGACTAAAGCGTATACAAAGCAGTGCTTGATTGTGTAACTCATACATGGTAGGCAGACATTATGTTTTATCACTATATTTTGTAACTAAAAAAAAGAAATTATTTGAGAAAAGGCAGCTAGTGGTCGAAATTCGACCGTATTTCATTAAGATTTTAGTTTGTATGTAAAGCAAGCTGTATTTCACTTTCAACTGCACATTAATATATGTATTTATTAAATATTAATATAACATTAACGGTGTTCCTCTACCAGAAACGGGACCTTTGGGATTGCAGACGCTCGGGGCAAAGACGCCGAATGCCTAGTAATGTAACTTCCAGGAGCGAAGATAGCTCGGTTGGTAGCACTGCGATGGTGCTGGGGCCAGCAAGTACTGCACCGGGACGTGCTAATAGTGTAGCAAATGCAAGGGATAAAGACGTCCCGTTTGCGTTTCGAATGGAGATCTCTGGACACCTCGTACATGTTGATGAGGTTTTAGTCAGTAGGAGTTCGGCATTACCTTTTCATTGCCCCCGCAACGAAAAGTACTCATGACAATTATTACCTCACGAAAAAAAGAGGTCATCTGTGAAGTGTTCGTTTAACGTCGAGTGCTTTTCTTACCACACAGAACAACATTCTATCACATAAGTTATATTTACAAGATTCTATCATCAGTTTCGATTATCATTAGATTGCAAAGATAAAAGCAATCTACAAGCCTTCAATCCCCTAAACGAAACAAAACCTAACCAATCATAATACCGAGCGGCAAACACTTTGGCGTCTTCGATTTGACTGAATGATTGCAGGGAAGTAAATTGAAACATTCTGTTTCCCTCTCGATTGGGATCCAAGGATCTCCGGCACGGTTATCGTTCCCCGGGCACTCACCCCTACACCCAATCTAAACCAACTGCCACGTTACGACTGCGAGAATTATCCCGGATTGTAATTAAGTGTTTAAAGTGCCTATTGACGAAAAAGTTTGAATGAAATTCTCGAATGAATGTCGAAATGAGCGTCTATCGATAATCTTACCCTCCCATATCATTTTATGATTAATTGATCACTTTATTATTTTAAATGACAATTTTATATTGATAACATCAATATTTTCATTACAGCCCTTTACGGGTCCACTGCTGAACATATGCCTTCCCTAAGGAATGCAATAAAGCAAGGTCCTGAGCCGCCTGAATCCATCGACTTCTTGCATGTCTTACCAGATCGCCACTCCATCTAGTGGGGGGTCATCCCATTTGACGAAAAGGTGTATAAGGCGAGTGTGAATGAAAGTGTTGGAAGGGGTAGACCTAGGCGGACTTTTCTAGATCAAATCAAGGACGTTTTGAAAAAAGGCCAGGTCAAGAGTACCCTAAACCAAAGAGCATGAAGGGAATAATGAAAGTGGACGAAGCGAAACAAGTATGTATGGATCGTAGCAAGTGGTAAGAAGTGGTCTCTGCCTACCCCTACGGGAAAGAGGCGTGATTATATGTATGTATGTATAATGAATGAATGAATGCTTGTGTTCAAATACTCTTTATAATTCCTGGCTACGGTAAATATCATCCACAAAAATTGCCCTATACAAAATACCAAGAATATAGATTTAGAAACCTTCAAGAAAATACCCTACTCTTTTTTAAAAGACCGGCTGCCGGTAATAAATTTGTTCATGGGCGGCGGTAGTCGTCACTTACGATGTAACACAACAAGTTGATTTTGTGAACTCATTAATTTGAGTAAAACTCTGAATGATAGGGTGACAAATTATGTAATAAGAGAAAGATGTGGTTTGCTTAAGAAAACTTAAAATTAAACTTAAACTTCGACCAGGATTAAGAAAGGAATTAAGGAATTCGGTGGTTTGGATTGGTAGAAAGAATGAATGATGACAAAGTGACAAAGAAAATGTATATTTCAAAAGTATGTCACATAGTCGGTAAGGAAAATTCTTTATTATATTGAAGATGGATTAAAGAATGGATGTCCATAAACGAAAGCATGTACTCGTATGCGTAGATAGTACGAGTGGAGATATATGGATGTGAAAGAAACAAGAGAGTTGAGTCAGGATCGTGCCAAATGGAAGTTCCTAGTCGTAAGGTAATGGTAAACGTAAGGGTTTATGTATGTTATGTTATGTAATTACTTATAGAAAATATCTTTTCATCAGTAACTTCTATACGTAACAGCGTGGTGTTATGTGAAACCTTATTTTATCAATACGTTAAACCCAAACGAGTACAAAACGTAACAAAATTATATACAAATATATGTACAAAGCTATAATATATAATAACCATCACTGATCCTCTAAGGCAGTTGCGTAAGGAGTCTCATTTTCGACATATTTATGACGAGTAGGGAAAGGTTCACCAGGGTACTCGACTCTAGTGCGGATCACGTGACCTCGAAATATACATTTTTCCGAGATTTAAAAATATAAGTGTTATAAGGTTAGTACTTGAAGAAAAATTACTCATTTTATTTGATGGTTCTTACGACGTACAAAATTATACATTAGAATAGAATAGAAGAGAATCATTTTTATTTAATATAGATACTACTTAATGAGAGTCATTTAAGCTTTACCACTGGTACGGAAAAAACCTTTCTCCTGGGAAGAACCAATAAGAAACCCAGCGGAACTTTGAAAAAATTTATTTAAAATATACTATTTTCTACAATTAGCATGAAAACTAATTAATAGCATCAAGCGTCACTTCGCGGAAATCCATTATATTAAAGTTTTTAAAACTTAATTTGCGTATTTCCGTGTAATGAAGTAAAATGAGTTGTCCCAGTCTGAAGAGTACCTCCCGCCCTCCCTAAATTGAGGTGGCTGACCTCTTAAGTCTGAACGGTCAGCGACCGCAGAGTCTACTTCACCTGAGGATGTCTCGTGTAGAGGCGAAACACAGTGCAATGCAAAGGTGGTGTTGTGTCTTTCCTAGGGTGGTGGTGTTGGGAGGGGTGATGCTGGGATTGGTGCTAAAGGGAATAGTGCACGCAATTAACGAAGGGCGGGAGGTGCTCTTTAAACTGGGCAGGACACATTTAATTTCATTACGGAAGTAAAAAAAATAAGTGCTGAATACTTTAATAAAAAAAAAAACAGCATGGTACCGATAATCTCATTCCAAGGGGTTATTATCAATCATGTATCATCACTCTTTAATAGTATACTTGTAATAACCCTTACTAAACAATTTTTGCTTAATAAAAAATTAAAATTTTTGAATAGATAAGTCCCGCATAATTAAGTCCTGCAGTAAACAATAAATCGTAGTCCCGTTTTTCTTTTTCGCTATGCAGTTATGCTAGCCTAGTGTGAGTGAACGCCGCAACGCCACAGAACATAGCGTTCTCCTGCATCAGATGCGAAACTCTCACAAAAGATAAATCACTTTATTGCGTGAAGCATCCTGAAGCTCCCAGCCACATTTGCACAGTAGTTTTGTTATCAAATAAAATCGTTTCACTCAGTTTAACGCTTCCGAGTTTACTCAAGTATTTATAACTCAATGCGGAGCGGACCAGATGAGCTTTTTAATGTGTACAACGTAAGACGGTAATTAAGTAAAAAACTATTTATTTAATAGAACTAAAGTTATCTTTATACAGGCATGTAAAATCACACGACTTTTTTAAAGCTTTTCTGTATGACTATTTAGTCGACGAAAACCCTCGCAGATTACCAGTGGGTAAATAGCAACATAATGCTAATGTGTATTTTGTATGGCACGTTTTTGTAGTCCGAAGTGACAACGAATGCACACTTTGATTCCAGGGAAGTGGGAAGGAGCACGCCCTTACGGAGTACTAACGGGAAATAGCAGCCTAATGCTGCTGTGTTTCTGTAAATGTACAGAACCGGAGATACATCTTAGTGGAAACGAGGCATTCCATCATAGTCATCAAGGTGACAACGCATTTTGCATTTTGATTCTAAACCGACGATAGATGTACATAGATGTCTATGGGTCACAGCATCCACTTACTATCAGGTGGACTGTGTTCGCGTTTTCATCATTATTCTAAATTAAAAAAAAACACGATTCACATTATCATCATTTTAAGTACCTATATTCATATTTTAAAGGACTAGTGCCGTCAAGTGTAAGAAGAGCGAGATAACTAATTTCATTATCTTACGGGAGAAGTTCACTAAACTGATAATAGACTTACCTACTTACCGTACGTACTTATTAAGTTAGAATTTGTTAAGTTAATAAGTTCGAATTTCATAAGTTAGACATTTAAAGAACGGTATGGAATTTTATATTGGAATGCTTCGGCTCGCGTGTGGAAAGACCACGTTCTCACAGAATACCGGCGTAAAATAGCAGCTCAATGCTGCTGTGTTTCTTGAGTGTAGAGAACGGACGACCCCTTTGACTAGATACGAGGCATTCCATCTTAATCCTCAGGGGTAACTCAATTAAAAATCAAAATGAGATACGTATCTCATTTTGATTTTTAATTGAGGGTAGCAATTAACGAAATGAATGACTATTAACAATGTTACTGACGCCGGTAGTGATTAAACCCGGGTTGCCCACGAACTGATTTTACAACGAGCGCTAAACCGCTGAGCGTGTGTACATACAATTTTTTAAAAGCCTAATACTTAATTATTGTAACACTTTTCGAAGTGAGCGGTCATGACAATCGAAAAACTGTGAAAAAGCATATAATATTTCATGCGCACATTTTTGGAACTACATCAGAAGGTTAGTAATTTGTCAAATCGTTATGTTTCAGTCAAGGAAAAAACCGTTTAGCCGCGTTACCTGCTGCTATTATGCGGGTCTATCTTGATAGGGCGGGTTGGATTTACTGGTTCTAGAATTTCTCCCCTGAGGATTTCCATGAAATGGAAAAACGCATCGCTGTGGAGGTTTGGAGGTTTCCTCACAAAATATTCAACATAGAAAAGAAAACCCATCGTAGATTTTGGAAGTAATTTATGCCATCAAAAACATAACTTGTAAAAAAAGCCAAGTCACGCAACTCAGTTTTTCTACCGTAAAAAGGTGTGAGATCCATGTTAATACCAAGTCGGTTAATTTATTCAGTCCATAGATTGATACATAGATTGACTTGGCAATCGCATAAAAACACAATATATCTCACAAGTAATACATATTATATTAAATTAGATTGTTTAGTGCGATTGCCAAGTCAATCTATGTATCAATCTATGGACGAATAAATTAACCGACTTGGTATTAACATGGATCTCACACCTTTTTACGGTAGAAGAACTGAGTTGCGAGACTTGGCTTTTTTTACAAGTTATGTTTTTGATGGCATCTCATTTCTTTTTGTAGATAGTTATATCTAGGTAGCAATTTACACCTATTATTCCATTATACATATTATATAGGTTCACTGATTCATTCACTGCAAATATAACTTTGTAATACTATATGTTTATATGGGATTACAAAGTTATTTATGCAGTTGGTGTATCTCGAAAACTGGACCGAAATTGTAAAATATTTTAATTTTTCCTTGATTTATATATTAAACAATAATTATATTCCAAATTTGAAGTTTCTATGTCTGCTAGAAGTGCCTCAGAATTTTGATGATCGGTCAGTCAGTGAATGACAAGATTAAGAAATTTTGACTAGTTATAATTCTTAAGCTACTGGTTCAAATTTAATGAAAATTGAAATATACTGAGTTAATACGATGACTACTTGGTTAGCAAAAATTCAGGCTTCTAGTTTTATTCATAACGAAGTTATAGGGTTTCGGAAATGGCCTGAACTGCTTCGAGAAAAGGATGGTACGGCCTTGCCGCTTTTTTGCTCGACTTGGCGGGGGCACTGCCGTGCCTCCAGATATCCGCGGGTGTTATAAAACAACAGTATTACACCATTTTTTTCCAATTATAAAATTATTCATTACATCGTATAAAAATCTCCTCAACACAAACCTTTCCCATAGATTACCTGATATGGGAGGATATTTATTTGATTTTGCCATAGATGTCGATCTTGGCAGGCGGGTCGGCAGTCGCCGTGTTTTATAATAATACTAGCTAGCTGTTCCCCGCGACTTCGCCCTCGTGTAATTTAGGATTTTAATTTTGTTGCGCGGAACCCTAAATATTTTTCTAAAATATAAGTAGCCTAAGTTACTCCTTACAACATGAACTATCTACCAGTGAAAGTCCCGTCAAAATCAGTCCAGCCGGTTTGTAGATTATCCGGAATAAACAGACAGACATACTTTCATATGCATTTAGTAAAAAGCTGTCATTTTGACATTATAAACAGACACTTCAATTTTATTTATTTGTATAGATAGATTAAGTTGTTATAAGGAATTTGCTGCTGCTCATGATCTCCTGTTTCAGTTTCTTTCCGTCGCCTCTTACGACACCCACGAAAATAACAGTCCATTTTAGAATGTGACACGAAAGCTTATAATAGATATTTTTTTTGTAAAATCGAGGCGACATTTGAGATAAAATCCTGACGTTTAGAGACAGTGCACCACACTGATACCTACAGTTGGCACCCTTACCTTTACACCGGAACAAGTGGATGCATTGCTGCTTGGCAGCGGAAACCACCAACGCAGAAAAGGGTTTATACACACATCTTATGAAGGTACAACTTTAGTAATAAGAATCGAAAGCAATTTTTGTAGTTGTCTATTTTTATTATTTTGTAAAAAAAAAATTGTTTGTGATTTTGTCCACATATAGATATTTCTTAAAGTATTTATATGAAAGTCAAAGACTTATTGATGCCCTTTTTAAATAATGCAGTTGAAAAAAAGCAGTGCGTGTCGTAAAAACACGATAGAAATTAAACTTTTGTATTACAGGGAAACATTTCAATTATTCATCAATGTCTTTTGAATAGCACAGATTGTGTGTATCATTTTATATTTATATAAAGTTGTATACATATGTGTCACAGGACATCATCTTCTTCGATCTTAAGAAGAGAAATTATCGGTTTAGGGAATACTAGGACTCACCACAGTGAATTAAGTAATTATTATACATAAATCCTAGTGTAACACTAAATACTCATTAAAGTTTCTTAATTAGGTAATTATCCATTGTTTATGTAATTTTATATTATACTAGCCAGCCAGGCAGACGTTGTTCTGCCCTCTCCGATGACCTTTTGTCCTATAAAAAATCCTTTAAATTCGTAATAAAAAATATTGTAGGTCACTTATCGGGATAAAAAGTACTCTCAAGTTGGACCAAACTGAACGCAGTGTGCAAAATTTTATTGAAATCAGTTCAGTAGTTTAGGAGTCCATAGCGGACAAACAACGTGACACGTCATTTTTATATATAAAGATAATGTCCACAAAAATGTATTTCAATTAAAATTTACAAATTGTTATTTAAAATAAACACTAATCTGCCTTTTTGGCCTTCAAAAATTTTTCCCTTGTTAATTTTTTTAATAGCGTCATCTACTGCATTCTATAAGTAAAATCGTTTTACCGAACCAAAATTGATTAACTATCATGGTGTTACGTAGTGTAGTAAATGGCGCTATTACTCAAATGCGATCAGTATTTCTAAAATAAATACGTATACCTTGGTATCTGTTTTAAATAAAATTAATATAAGATTAGTATTTGAACGAAAGACCGTTATAGTCTTGTAATTGTAATTGTATTACTATATACTTTATGGTATGTAATGGCCTGCGTTCGCGATTTGAATGATCAACTCTAATGACGCGGTATGTAGTTTTACCCCCACCACTGTTCGTTACACAAAAATAACGCGGATCAGAATTTCAAAGCCCTCCCGTAAAAGTTTCACTTCAAGAGAATGTGATTTAAATTTCATTCATCACCGGTCTCTTCAGTGTTAACTATTTATAATCTGTGCAAATATCATAATTATTAATTATATATTCACCCGATCTAATAAGTAAAGAAATTAATGTCCCTTTAACATTAAGACCGTGCGGTATATCATTTATTAAAAAAGACGTAAAATCAACCAAGCAAATAGTTCTAGGAAAATGTATACGGAACTCTAAAAGTGGCGAACACTAATCTTCAATGTTATATGACAGCTCTGCGGGCAAAATGATGGAGTTTTATAGATCTCTTTCTCTTTGTTATCATTAGCGGTGAAGGCTCACTGACTTCTTTACAAAATCCATGTCTAAATTCACAAAGAGTTTACGGATTTAACACTAAGTGATACGAGTCGTCACAAGTTTTGATACGTGGTAGAGCCATGTTGCAGCTACATTAGTAGTATAATTGTAGCACGAATGGGTTGGCTCGACCGGGGAAGGACCACTTTACTGGAAAAGAGGCATTCCATCTTAGTCCTCATGGGTGACAACGCATCTGCATTTTGATTCGCAAACGAGGATAGATGTAGATGTCTATGGGCCACAGCAACCACTTACCATCAGGTGGACTGTGTGCTAGTTTCTCACGCTATTCTATAAAAAAAAGTGGTAAAATTAAAAATTTTGTACAACCGATTTCAATATAAATATAATTTATTGTTGATTTTTTATAAGTAGCTTGACTGATTTCGATAAAAATTAAGTGGGATCAACTGTATGTACCCTTTGAAAAAAAAGAATTTTCCAAATCGGTTCAGGCGTCTTCGAGTAATCGGTGTACATACATAAAAAAAGAATCCGACGAATTGTAAACCTCCTCCTTTTTGAAGTCTGTTGAAAAGGTTACAGAATAATGTGCTTATTTTTTACTTTTTCAAATTGGACTTTAAGAAAATGAAAAACTAAATAGCAATGCACATAATATTATTTATAATACGTAAAGTTAAGCCTGAAGTCAGATATACAGTATTCTCGTTTGTTAATCTATATTTTATGTATAAATAAAATTGAAATTTCTGTTGGTAATTTCGCAATAACTGACATTTATTGAGCTGAGGTTTGAGGTTTATTTGCATGCGATTAAAACATGACAACCACTTTAAATTCCTTTTGTCCGTCTGTCCGTCTGGGCGAATCTTCGGAATGGCTGAATCGATTGTAATACTTCGCAAACAGATAGAGAACAACGCCAGGAGTGATCTAGGAGTGATTTTATTCTTAAAGCTTGGAGCCTTTTTCGAAAAATCGAAGAATTGTTAAATAAATGGTTTTTGATTATTGTCTTAAATCTAAATAGTGCCACATTAATAGTTCCTACTTGTGCTTTCGTAGTAAAAAAATAACCAATATATCGTGTTTACACTGAAATATATACGAGTACAGTTGCGGGGTATAATAATATAGTTTTATGTTTGACACAAACCCATCTATCGTTGATTGATCGTACGTTAGAGGAAGTCGTATTTGTCTCGGCCTTACCTCATCGAATTACGCGCCGCTAATACTGACGCTCCAAGCGCAAACACATCGCAGGCCGTAAGCATGCCGAGATGTTTTCACGCGCTCTGTTGAAAGAGATGATGGTCTCGCGTCGCAGAAATTTTACTAATTATTAATATGATATGTTTATATCGAAAGATTAATCTCAACATTATTTAAGTAATAAAAATAATATTTCCAGGTAACGACGTTACGTCATAAAACAGGAAAAATGCGAAACAAAACTAAATACAACAACCGAATGAATGACTGAATGAATGCACACACACACACACACACACACACACACACACACACACACGCGCGCACATGCAAACACACACACACACACAGAGAGAGAGAGAGAGAGAGAGATTTTTTTATTACTTTAGCGGAATGTCTATTTCTTATTATTTTAGGACGAAAAATTAAGGTGAAAGCTAAAGTATCATCTTAGAGCACGTTGTGTATAAGAAGTTAAAATAAATAAATATAGAATAAGCGGCCAAGTGCGAGCCGGACTCGCCCATGAAGGGTTCCGTAGCAGCAAGTAACATAATTTACGATTTATGACGTTTAAAAAAATACTTACTAGATCTCGTCCAAACCAATTTTCGGTGGAAGTTTACATGGTAATGTACATCATATATTTTTTTTAGTTTTATCATTCTCTTATTTTAGAAGTTACAGGGGGGGGGGGGGGACACACATTTTACCACTTCGGAAGTATCTTTCGCGTAAACTATTCGGTTTAGAAAAAAATTATATAAGAAACCTCAATATCATTTTTGAAGACCTATCCATAGATACCCCACATGTATGGGTTTGATGGAAAAAAAGTTTTTGAGTTTCAGTTTCAAGTATGGGGAAACCCTAAAATTTATTAATCTTTTTCTATTTTTGTGTGAAAATCTTAATGCGGTTCACAGAATACATCTACTTACCAAGTTTCAACAGAATAGTTCTTATAGTTTCGGAAAAAAGTGGCTGTGACATACGGACGGACAGACAGATAGACAGACATGATGAATCCATAAGGGTTCTGTTTTTTGCCATTTGGCTACGGAACCCTAATAAAAAACAGCATTGGTCACATTTTCTTGGAACAAATTGGGCGTATAAAAAAGGACTTACTCAAAAACGGACAAGGTTTTTTTTGCTTAATAAAAATTAATAGAAAACTTCTTATTTTTCCACCTAAGAACAGAATAGATTAATTTTAATTTGATATTAATCAATTACAAGTAATTCTTATTTAAAGTATTTTTTTTTTACTTTTACCACTTTCGGTTCGGAAAACACCTCTGTCCTGGGAAAAACCAGCAAGAAACCCAATGGGACTTACAGGGACTAGAGTAAAATTATACAACAAAACACAGGTTGTACATACTACTAACAAAAATTACTTACTCGTAAGAAACAGTTTAACAGCGACCACCTCATTCCCAGCCAGGGGTTATTATCAACCATGTATTCATTTATATTATAATAACCCTTCCTAGGTTTCTCGTCAGGTTTACCTCAAAACTTGAAAACGAGACTGTACACCCAGTGCGTGTTGCCAGTGATGACATATGGAACTGAGACGTGGTCCTTCACTGCTGGCCGGATGAGGAAGCTCAAGGTCGCTCAGCGAGCTATGGAGAGGGCTATGCTCGGAGTTTCTCTGCGTGATAAACTCAGAAATGAGGATATCCGCAGTAGAACCAGAGTGACCGACATAGCCCAACGGATTAGTAAGCTGAAGTGGCAATGGGCCGGCCATATAGCTCGAAGAACCGACAACCGATGGGGAAGAAAGGTTCTCGAATGGCAGCCTCGTACCGGCAGGCGAAGTGTAGGGCGTCCCCCCACTAGATCGAGTGACGACCTGGTAAGATATGCAGGAAGTCGATGGATGCAGGTGGCTCAGGACCGTGCTTTGTGGCATTCTTTGGGGGAGGCCTATGTTCAGCAGTGGACTTGTGAAGGGCTGTAATGATGATAAATGATGAACCCTTCCTATACATACAGTTTTTGTTTGATTAAATATTTAAACTTGATGATAGAGACACCTTGCATATTTTCTGGGACTTTGTTGTAATATCGTATATGTTGCCCCATTAATGAATTACAGACTCCGTGGAGTTGAAAAACTGGTATCACTAGCTTGTGTTTGTTCTTGGTGTTTACAGAGTGTACATCACATTTATTATTGAAACTATATACACAGTCAGGTCATAAGTATTGTCACACAGTAAAAACTTTTCTTTTAGAATGCTGGCCACAAAAAAGTTTATTGAATTCGAATTTCGAATTGTTCATGTAAATAAAATTGTATACTTTATAGAATTTAACTCATTTTTAAATATGGAGTGGACGCTTAAAGCAGACCGTGTTGCAGTTATTGCGTTGCATCGTTGCGGTTACGCGCCAATTCAAATTTTTGACATACTGAAAAATTTGAATATAACCAAAAGATTCGTTTATCGTACCATCAAACGATACAATGAAGACTCTAGTGTAGATGGCAGGTCAAGAAATGGTCGCCCTCGGTCTGTTAGGACTCCAGCAGTGATAAAAGTTTTGAAGGCGCGAATTCAAAGAAATCCCAAACGTAATGAGAAACTGTTGGCCCTTCAGATGGGGTTAAGCAGAACCACGGTGAAAAGGGGATTAAATGAAGACTTAGGGCTTCGGGCATATCGAATAAAAACAGGACATCGTTTAAATGCTCGTCTAATGGACCTGAGACTGAAGAGATGCCGCGCTTTGTTGAAGCGGTACGCGGGAAAAAAATATCGGGAAATTCTTTTTTCGGATGAAAAAATTTTTACCGTAGAAGAGAGCTACAACAAACAAAATGATAAGGTGTACGCACACAGTAGTGAAGAAGCGAGCAACCGTATTCCGCGTGTCCAACGAGGTCATTTTCCATCCTCGCTCATGGTATGGTTGGGAGTTTCTTATTGGGGCTTAACAGAGGTACATTTTTGTGAGAAAGGTGTAAAAACGAATGCAGTTGTGTATCAAAATACAGTCCTGACGAACCTTGTGGAACCTGTTTCTCATACCATGTTCAATAACAGGCACTGGGTATTCCAACAAGATTCGGCGCCAGCTCATAGAGCGAAGAGCACACAAGACTGGTTGGCGGCGCGTGAAATCGACTTCATCCGGCACGAAGACTGGCCCTCCTCCAGTCCAGATTTGAATCCGTTAGATTACAAGATATGGCAACTCTTGGAGGAAAAGGCGTGCTCAAAGCCTCATCCCAATTTGGAGTCACTCAAGACATCCTTAATTAAGGCAGCCGCCGATATACATGGACCTCGTTCGTGCTGCAATAGACGACTGGCCGCGCAGATTGAAGGCCTGTATTCAAAATCACGGAGGTCATTTTGAATAAACTTTAGTGCCATAAGAATCTATGTTTTGTTAAGTTCATTTTGGTATATAAATAGTTACATAATGAATAAACTTGTTTCAATTATTTTATATTAAACATGTGACAGAATTTATGACCTGACTAGGTATATTTGTGTGAACTTACATTAAATTTTCGTAAATATACTGAGAGGCCAACGTTAATTACTTCTTTAAATGTTTATAAGAAATAAAGATATTAATATTCCCGAAAATTCAACTTTAAAAAAATGTAAAAGCTAGCTTCAAAGACGTAAAAAGAATAAAATAATTTTACATTATGAACACGATGATAAGAAATAGTGTATAGAAGAATTAAGCAAAAGTTGGGGCGATTTCTGAATGTAATAATTTTCAACCGACTACAAAACAGGAGCAGGTTCTCATTTGGACTGTATGTTTTTAACGTGTGTTACCTCAGAACTTTTTTCTAGGTGAACCGATTTTGATGATTCTTTTTTTATTTGAAAGCAGGTGCTTCTCATGTGATCCCATATAAATTTGAACAAGATCTGACATGTAGTTTTTGAGTTATCCTTAATAAAAGTGTATTTAATTGACTTCGAAGACAATGATGATGTTCTCATTTTATTAAGTGGCGAAGCTTGCGAAGACACTTATTGATTTCACGATGTCTGTCCGTCTGTCCCACGATTATATCGAGAACGGTTTCGAATTTTCAAATTCTGTTTTCAGCAATCGATTACTGATCACCCAGGCATCTGAACCTCCTATTTTGAAACTGATTGCTCAACGGCAACCGTTAGAAACCGCTACAAAGCTGGTTGCTTCGCCACTTTGCTATGCTGTTAGCTTGCTAGGTTTATTTAAATTGAAGTCGGTTGTACAGATTTTTTAATGTTAACACTTGCATTCTTTTTAGTGTTTTCAGTCTTTGAAGTCGGCTTTTACTTTTTTTTAATTATATTTAATCCTTTTGAGTTAGCAAGGTATCACAACCTTAATGTCGTTTAATGGTTACATTAAAAACTTCATTCCATAAATACACCCTTACAGGTGAAATTTTGACTACTGACCTACATAATAAAAAAAATTATCACAAGCGGTTCGCAATTGGCAAAGATATCGTGTAACACATACAAAAAATATATACACTCGTTAAGAACCTCTTATTTTTAGAAGTCTGCTAAAGAGTATGTAACTATTAAGCGTTTATTGCTTTTATAATAAAAAACTTCTAAGTGAAATATCGTTCAATATTCTATTATAAAATATGGGTGACTACCCTAGTGAAAACTGCCATCTATGACCATGACTTATGTATGAAAATATAATTGGAATAAATGGTTTTTTATCGAATAAGCTTGATTAACGAGTACATAGTTCACCTGATGGTAAGTTGGTTGCTGTGACCCATAGACATTTACATGTATCCTCAATTAAGAATCAAAATGCAGACGCATTTTCACCCCTGAGGACTAAAATGAAATGCCTCATTTCTAGTAAAAATGTTCTCCGGTTCTCTTCACGCGTGGTCCTTCTCCGTTCCAGCCGACCCATTCGTGCTACCGTACTTCAACCGCTGGCTATACCTATAAATTAGAACTGAAAGGACCTTCAGTAATTTATTTGAGAAAGTTTAACACCTATACAACGCTGATGTTAATTAGCTGAGAACTCCTGACTGACAGACTGACAGTTTGCACAACAGGCGTAATGAGAATAGCTCTGAAACTGGTAAACAATTGCGCTTCATATATTAACTGTTTCATAAATTACTTAATGCAATTTTGTAACTTGTGCAGTGTACGAAGGATGTAGACAATATAATATTATTAGGCCAAATACATTTTTGTTTGCTCTTACATCGCATCTTACATACAAAGTATGTATACAAAGTATTTTATAAGTGGTAGAGCCATGCTGCAGCTATATTAATTGTATAGTTTTAGTACAAATGAGTCTCCTCGACCGGGGAAGGACCATGCTCTCAAAGAATACCAGCGTGAAATAGCAGCTTAATGCTGCTGCGTTTCGTATGGTGAGTGTAGAGGACCGGAAACCCTTTTTACTGGAAAAGAACCATTCCATCTTAGTCCTCACGGCTGACTGCATTTTGATTCACAAACGAGGATAGATGTCTATGTCTATTGGCCACAGCAACCACTTACCATCCATCAGGTGTACTGTGCTCGCTTGTCACGCTTTACCTATAATACAACAGGTTTAAGAAAAAAACCACCTCTAAGGATAGAAATAAAGGCGATGAAGTTTTAATGGAACTATTTAGTCGACATTTAAGCGTGTGACGTTCCTCAGTCCACTCAAATGACTTAAAAAATCTGAGTTTTATACAAAAGTAATAGCTGACGTCAACGGGCTAAAAAAAATAAAATGATTTCCACGTAATAAACTTTAAAGTTGAGGCTTTAGTACTTTTACAAATTTTTCCTTAGAACCAACTTTAAAATTTAACATGTGAAAATTGTTTTACTTTTTATTAATTGTCTAATTTTTTAACCCATTTGAGTGGACTATGAAAATCATAGCTCAAGTGTCATTTAAATATAGTAACTTTAAAACATTATCCTCTTTATTTTCACCCTTAGTGAGGGGTGAATTTTTTGTTTAAATATATGTGGGATCGCCTTCTGTACCAGCTGGGTACAGGTTTTCTCTAACTTCTGAGAGGATTTTTAGGGCAAAGAAATGTCCGCCACGCTGCCCCTATGCGTGTTGGCGAAATTTTTCAGACACCTCACTAGGGTTTAACTTCACCGCCGAGCACGTGGTAATTGAGCACTTAAAATTGCAATTAACAGTTTCATTCGTGCAGGCGGGGATCGAACGCGGGTTCCTCGCGCACTGTGAAATTTACAGCGAGCGCTTAGCCCCTGAGCCACTACGACTCTGTAGTATAATCTAATTTAATAAAAAATAATAATTGAAATCAGTTTACGCTAAACAAACATACAGTTTTTGAAGTCGCGGTGGTCGTGGTTGTAGCAGCGGTGTAAGTTATCCACTATCGTAAGTCGTCCCGTGGGTGCGAAAAGGGCGACGGAGGGAAGTAAATCAGCAGTGTCTTCCTTCCTAATAACTAAAAAAAAAATGGCGGCGTCGACCCGCCTGGCAAGCGTGGCAACTATGGCGAATATCCCTCCAATGAGGCAATCTATGGGGGAGGCCGATGTTCAGCAGTGGAAATTTTGATTCGCTGCAGCGGTAATTATACATCATCAATCAGTACCACTTCGTCAGTCCGTTTATCCAATAAAGGAATGTCTTGTCGTGTTACTTTTAGCTAGCGGATTGGCGATAATAGTAGTCGACCAGGATCGTCTTGCACCGTTGTTGACGCTGCTTACATTCATCGGTGTGAGTATTTCATATTTTATCCCTACCAGTCCAGATCTACACACCATTCCTGTTCTCATATTGTTTTATACAGTAATAGTATTATAACATATAATGTCACTAGCTGGCCAGGCAGACGTTGTTCTGCCCCTTCTGATGACTCTTTGTCCAATGAAAAAATACTTATATTCGAAATAAAAATATTAAGGGTCACTTATCAGGATAAAACTTTTCAAGATTATCAGGATAAAAATTTTTCAAGTTGGACCAAACTGCACATTGAATAAAAATTTCATTGTAATCAGGTCAGTAGTTTAGGAGTTCATCGCGGACAAACAATGTGACACGTAATTTTTATATATAAAGATATTAGGTCATATAGCCATTACTCATATAGCCTAAAATTTCGGTCAATTTGACTTTGAGACCAAAGTACGTTAAGTTTTAACAGTGGTAGAGCTACGCGGTAGCTTTTGCTATCGCACGGATGGGCCGGCTCGCACCGGGGTGGTACCACGACCTCACAGAATACCAGCGTGAAGTAGAGGTTTACCTCTGTGTTTCGCTTGGTGAGTGCAGGTGGTCGGAAGCCCTTTTTACTGGAAACGAGGCATTCCATCCTCTAGTCCTCACGGGTGACAACGCATCTGCATTTTGATTTGTAATAGAGGATAGATGTAGATGTCTATGGGCCGTAGCAACCACTTACCATCAGGTGGACTGTGTGCACGTTTGTCACCCTTACCCTATAAAAAAAAAAAGTAGAGGCGAACAATGCTTTAGAAAACATTACAAAATCCCGATGAACCAGTAAAATATATTGACTGATCAAACGTATTCTAGATAATATTCGGGTTTTAAAAAGTCCTAACTCTTAGTTATGAATTTTTTGTATTGTCATCTGTTCTTAATACGTCTGCAAAATTTAGATTATTCAGACGTCTACAAATGTGTGAAAACTGAATTAAAAGATTTCACTACATACCTACATATTGATATTTATATTATGCTTTTCAATTGAATGGGAATGCGATATCTCAACGTTTAGTCAATGGATTTCATAAGTTATCGTTGAATTCATTCATTTTTATAGTTTTTGTAGAAGACAAAGGTAACTTATCAGCCAAGTTACCTTGCAACTTTGCTACATACCTTTACTCCGCAACTATCACTATGTCTTTCTTTTCTGACACACCAAAATAGTGATGTATCAAAATATTCTGTAAATACTAGGAACAAGCACAAGTTAGTTATACCACTTACTCGACTCCAGAGTCAGTAATTCCATCATGGGGCTTTTACAACTAAATCCCAAAAGTTTTAAATTTTTACTAAGCGAAACTTGTTTAAGGGTTATAATACTACTAAAGAGTATATGATTGATAAAAATGGTGAACATGGTGGGAATGAGGTGTTCGCTACCATGGCATGTTTTTACATTTAATTGTATTATATATGAGTTTCCTGTCGGTTCTTCCCAAGAGTGATTTTTCAAACCAGTGGTACAGCATAAAATACTTCAATAAGTTTTCTTGTAATCTATATTGAATAAAATTTCTCAATTCAATTCTAATGTGATTGCATACCTTCGATCTCACTGTATAATAAGGTTTAGTAAAGGGAATCATTATCATACAAGACAAATTATCCCTCTAAATTACTTCAACAGATATATCTTATGGATTTAATCATACGTTACGCCATGGAGGAATTAAATGTCGACAAAGGACAAAATTATTTCGTTTGAAAGTATATCGTGTTGTCATCTCATCGCACTGGGGCAACATTCATAATTTATTCGTACATTTCTTTGAGGGGAACCATCTTACAGTTCCTTTGTAATCCGTGTCCACGTTTCTTTTCATTTCTAAATTCGTTTCAAGTGGGTTAATGGATTTCGTTCAAAAGGACCGTGCGCCGAGTTGTGGCTTTCAAAATATCTTGAAAAAAATATTTAACAAAATTTTCTTCCTAATATTCACCGTTATGGCCTACCAAAAGTCCACTGCCGAACGTAGGCTGCCCCCATAGATGCCATTTGCCATATTTGACACGCTTAGTAGGCGAATTGTCAACGGCAGTTTTTTATTAATTTAACTTGTTAACAGGAAGATGTTGTTGCCAATCTTTCCCTTCATTTCCCTTTGTCGATATTAACTTAATTCATCTGATTTTTTATCCATACATTATAGATTTCCCTCGAAGTAAATCCCTAAGGTGTTGAAATAGTCGTATTATGCCAGGAGCAAAATGTTATTACCAGTATACCATTGAAATCAGTACGTTTTTGGGTAAATCTGATACACTCAGGATATGTAGTAATTTATTTATATATAGTATTAAAAGTTAATCACTATTATTCGTGGTTGTTTTGCTATGTTTTGTATAACTTAATTCTTTTGGTTTTTTCTATTAATTTTCATTGCGTGATTATTTATTTTAAAGAATGCAATAAAGTAACGTTTGTTTTTATATTGCATTTGCATAACTGGCTGTTTATGTTTCATTTCAGCCTATAAAAGTCCCCCAAAGATTGCCTTATAGGGGGGATATTGCCATAGTTAATAAACTTGGAGGGCGGATTGACAACCGCAGTTTTTTTTTATTATTTTACGTTGTAATCAAGAAGATGCTGCTATTTCAGTTTCCCTCTGTCGCCTTACTTACGACACCGACGGGATGACGTGGGTGGCATGTGTGCGGGTGGGTGTGTGAGTGGATATTCTTACGCTGTTACTATTATTACATGTCTTACTATTAATTTAATACTTTTTTTTATTAATCTGCTTGCTTTGTAAGTAAAAAGATAATAATATATTCATACCTTGCAGATACAATCGTTTTTATTACAAATTTGCAACAAAAACACCTTTGTAATTCAATAAAAGTTTTTACAATGGAAACTCAATAGCGCTAAGGGCTCTACTTTTCGGGGAAGAGAAAATTGAATCGGATGTAGTACACCCACTCCACAATCAAGCCCTCTACACATTCACTGGATACGCTCGGCATATATTTCTTCGCACATAATACAGACTTCGTTGAAATTGCAAGAAAAACACTTTAATCAGTTATTTATTGTATGTATGGGATATTTTAATTACTCTCCAATTTAGCGCCGTCCTAGAAAACTATTACTATATAAACTATTAATAATACATAATACAAACAGTGCGTGTTGCCAGTGATGACCTATGGAACTGAGACGTGGTCCTTCACTGCTGGCCGGATGAGGAAGCTCAAGGTCGCTCAGCGAGCTATGGAGAGAGGGCTATGCTCGGAGTTTCTCTGCGTGATAAACTTTGAAATGAGGATATCCGCAGTAGAACCAGAGTGACCGACATAGCCCAACGGACTAGTAAGTTGAAGTGGCAATGGGTCGGCCATATAACTCGAAGAACCGACAACCGATGGGGAAAAAAGGTTCTCGAGTGGCGGCCTCGTACCGGCGGACGAAGTGTAGGGCGTCCCCCCATTATATAGAGTGACGACCTGATAAGATATGAAGGAAGTCGATGGATGCAGGTGGCTCAGGAAAGAGCTCAAGTTACAATTTTCCATCGATGTGTAAAGAGGCCCCGACGCGCCGCTATAATTTTCAATATATTTAAAAATGTAAATTTCTTTAACTGTTCCGTATACATTCCTACACCATTCATCAGATTACGATGACATTTTGGAAAATTGTTATGCGTGCGTCCGCTAATATATCGCTATATGAGGTGGTCGCTTCCAAGCAGTTACTAAAATAAATTTTGTAAATAGTTTGTAATCATTTATATTGTAAAATTTATTTAAAATAAAAAGTCCCGCTGCGTTTCTTGCTGGTTCTTCCCAGGACAGAGGGTTTTTTCGAACCAGTGGTAAAGTAAAAAATGACTTTCAATAACAATTACACATGTAATCTATATTGAATAAAAATTATTCTATTCTATTCTATTCTATGAGACAAAAAACCATTTCAATGCATACTGGCAACGCAACGCATATACGAAGGGAGGTCAAAAAGTTCGCGGAATGACAGGGAAGGATAATGAAAAGAAACATTAAATTATTTTTCCTTTTCAGTGTATTCTCCCTTAACCCTAATACATTTATTAGATTTGTTAAATAACTTATTAATACCGTCTAAAAAAAGATTTGTCAAAATAGGCCGAAATTGCCGATTTCAATTCATCATCGTCGCCAAATTTTTTCCCACGAAGTTCTTTCTTCATTTTTGGAAACAAATAATAGTCGCTTGGGTCCAGGTCTGGGCTGTAGGGTGGGTGGCGCAGTTGTTCAAAACCGCACCGGTGAATGGCAGCCGTCGCAACATGGCTTGTGTGCACGGGCGCATTGTCATGCAAAAGGAGCACGCCTTTTGTAAACTTTCCTCACCTTTTTTCTTTAATAGCCTCTTTTAATTGATTTAGTAAAGAAGCGTAGAATTCTCCCGTTATAAAAAACACCACGTTTCTTATAATCTATCAAAAGGATACCTTCTGTATACCAAAACATTGTCGCCATGATCGTTCAGGCCAATTAAGACACCTTATACTTCTTAGGAGGGGGCTTGCCTTTTTTATGCCACTGCATCGACTCTTGCTTTGACTCAGGTGCATAATGGTGAACCCATGTTTCATCATCAGTTACAATTCGGGCCATAAATTCCTAACTTTGCTCTCCACAGCGGTCCAAAAACTCGCGACAACTTTCAAGCATTCTCGGAATCCATCTTGCACAGACTAGTCATAGCAAGGTGTTGATGTAGGATGTTTAAAATGGTTGTTTCTGATACTCCAACTAATGCTGCAAGCTGTTTTTTCTTTAGCCGGGTATCTTCCGATACAAGTTTTTCAACTTTTTCGATTATATCTGGCGTGATAGCTTCCATCGGCCGTCCCGATCGGGGATCGTTTTCAATGGAGTCCCTCCCTTGTTTGAAAAGATCGTGCCATTTATAAATCATGGTTTTCTCAGGAACGGAGACCCCACAAACAGCTGACATCTCTTGAAAAATGGTTTGAGGTGTCTTTCCTTGTTCGATGAGAAACTTAATGACGCCGCGATATTCAATTTTCTCCTCAGTGGCTAGTTTCTTACTGGTTGACTTGTTTACTAGTTGATAACTCAAAAACTAATGACCCGATTAGGCTGAAACCATGTGACCATGGGTCTTATTTATAAAGCTCATGGGTATTATTATTACGTAGAAACATGGTTGCCCAGACGTACAGAACTAAAACCACATTTGCAAGCAGACAATTTATATCGCGTTCTGCCTTTCTTTATAATAAAATAAACAAAGATATTTATATATACGACAAAACATATCACAACTGTAAAAAACTTTTGTTAAATTGGATTCATCACAAGACATATGACGGAACTGAGAAGCTACTGGATTGTGTAGCATGATTTGTTCAGATTCAGACACTGTAATCACACACACTCTTTTTAACTCACGCAAGCATAGACACACACACATGGACACACACTCTCACACACACACACACAAGTAAATAAACTAAGAATAGAATTAATATAGAATTTAAGTAATATATAGCATTAATATGGATATAGAATATGTTTATCCATACTGCCTTGTAACATGGATATAGTAATGGAAGGGCGGACCCTCCAAACACAGGCATTATTTGCTTAAATGGAGGTTCCAATGTACTACTTTTTAAGGCATGTACTTTTTAAAAACGAAATAAAATTTATTATTTATTTATTTATTATTATTATAAAGCACCCACGTGAGATAAATGAACTAAAAACAAAATCCGTAAATTGATATTTAAAGTTGAGTATTAGTCATTACGGTCATTACGTCATTACAAGTCATTACGGAGTGAAATGGCTCCATGGCGCAGTGGCTTAGCAATGAGTTGTTGCGCGGGGGGCCGCGGGTTCGAATCCCGCACGAAACAAGTATAATTGTTCCGGGTCTGGATGTTTGTCCTCGTGCAATATATGTTTGTAAACTGCTTCCACGATACAGGTGAAAATCCTAGTGTGGGGTTAACGTTTAAAAAAATAAAAGAAGAAAGAAAAAAAAATCATCGCATCACTTTTTTTCTTATAGAATTTGTGTGACAAACGAGCATCTAAATTTAAGATTAAGATTCAAAATGCTGATGCATTGTCCCCACTGAGGACTAAGGTGGAATGCCTGGTGATTCCAGTAAAAAGGGTCTACATACGTACCGGTAAAAGGCACAACGTCTACACTCATCAAAATTAGTGATAAATATAAATAATTAAGTCTATATATATATATATATATATATATATATATATATATATCATTGGTGCGTCTGTTAGTGTTCTTAGTAGTTATAGTGTTTTTTTTATTAAATCCGATTTATTTATTTGCTTTTAAGGGATACAAGGATAAAACATTTAAAAGTAATCACAAAACCAATGACGTTTGCACAGATATCTAATACATAATAAAAGCTTGCCACCACAATATTACGTGGTATAAAATACAAAATAAAAACATACATTGAACATTAAGTACTAAGCAATTAAAGCAGTTAAAAGTAATATTACATATACAATTTAAAGAGAAAATACCAATTATATATTATGTTTTACAATATTTTCTTTGTAACTATTAATATTTAAGGTGAAATATTATATCTAATTTACAATATTTTAAGTAAAATTTTTCGCATGTACGAGATACAAAATTATTTGAGGTATACCTTGTTAAGTGGCGAAGCTTGCGAAGTCACTTATCGATTTCACGATGTCTGTCCGTCTGTCCGTCCGTCTGTCCGTCTGTCCCACGATTATCTCGAGAACGGTTTCGAATTTTCAAAGTCTGTTTTTAGCAATCGATTGCTGATCACCCAGGCATCTGAACCTCCCTATTTTGAAATTTTATTTTTCCGTTAGAAACCGCTACAAAGCTGATTGCTTCGCCACTTTGCTATGCTGTTAGCTTGCTAGGTTTATTTTGACATAAAATCAACACAATCTATTTGCTTTAAATTTGTAATGTATTATGTACATTTGTAGGTCGTAATAATGCAAAAAGAGGTTTATTTATTATATTATATATTTATCAGATAGAGAACTATAGCTAACACAAGTCGTGCTCGTCATTCCGCATTGTAGGCTTTCGTGGAGCTTCTTTTACCCGGCTTGAAACTTTACTGGTTTCCAGTAGACAATGCATTAGGGCTTAGTAAAGGGTATTTGATTCTAGACCTGTAGTAAATGAGATGTTTTAAAACGTATGGAGTCGGGGCCACGTTTTGTCCGCTACATTATCAAAGTTACTTGTCAAAATAGTAATTAAAAAACCGGTAACGTTAAAGTTTCCTGAAAAAAACTTGCCCTTCTTTTTTTGTATTTGCAGATGCAATATATAAATATGATAATATAGCCTTTGTCACTCCCACAATTAAGATGAATTTAACGACACATCATATGTATGAATTCTATAAATGTTAATAAATACCCCATGAGACTGAGAATTACGTTTAATCTGTAAAGAATCCAGTATTTAATACAGTCTTTGCGTCTACATCGGACAGTAAGAGAGCCATAAAACAGGCCCAATAGTTAACACATTAATTTAAAAATCCCGACTGCGTCTACTGAAAAGATATTTTTTTAATAAAATTTTTGAATTGATAGAAACCAAAGAATTCGTACGAACGATGCCCGTCGATAAAAAGTCTGTTCTTACCGTATTTGTTGTCGCTTGGTAAAGCAGTCGTCAACTCAAATTACCTGCAAAGATAATGATCCCATTTTAAACTCAGTACCACTCCACGACGACGCAATCTATGTAACTTATAACAATGTTTGGTATTTCTTTCATGCAAAAAGATTAGCATATTTAGATATATAAACAGTTGAGCTGTAATAAATAGTTAAACGTAATTTGAAACGAAGATATGAATTTATTACATAATGATTTTAAGGTATATCTATATTAGACTTAGGTACAGTTAACATAACTAGCCAATGAAATATGTTATAGTCTGACCTGTAAATATCTAAACTATTAATGTAAACTTTATCTGTATTTATTATTATATTGTTTTATTAATTTACTACACACATCAACAGCACTTATACATTTTAAAATATTACAAAAAATATTAGCTGCTAAACATCTAATAAAATAGCTGATACGTACGCGCATATATAAAAGTTCAGTGGAGAACATTTACAAAGAACATAGATGCAGAAATATAAACATATACAATATATATATATATATATATATATATATATATATATATATATATATATATATATATATATATATAATAAAAACAAATATATCTTTATATTATTTAATTGTTGGCGAGTACGTGTTAATGATCATGTGTTTTTTGAAGGAGTTGAGCGATTGAGGTCATAATCACACAATGTATTATTTTTATCGAGGCGATGGTGGATTTTCAAATTTTGACCCGATTGACGGTACAGTATTACATAAATTATGTACATAGGTACGAATGTGAATGTATGTAGGTTGAGTCTTGAAAAATAAAATGATAAAATCTAGAATGTCCAGATATTGTGATTAATGATTTCTTATATTTACGCGAACACTACACATTTAAATAAAACTAATTTTACGGATTTTTTCGCGTATATTAACTTATTTTACATTCCCGACGTTTCGAGCACTTTACAGCACCCATGGTCACGGGGGGGGGGGGGGGGGGGACTGAGGTGTATGACGTCCTAATGTCATAGTTAACCTATTAAAATTATTAATTTTTGTTCCGATCTACGCAGTATGAACTTACAGTTCTGTAAGTTCATACTGCGTAGATCGGAACAAAAATTAATAATTTTTAATCTGGAGGTAGCCGTGGTTAACTATGACATTGGGACGTCATACACCTCAGTCCCCCCCGTGACCATGGGTGCTGTAAAGTGCTCGAAACGTCGGGAATGTAAAATAAGTTAATATACGCGAAAAAATCCGTAAAATTAGTTTTATTTAAATATTGTGATTAACTTACGGTCGAGTAATTTTTTTATATATTTACTTACCATAACAATTACAGCCTGTTTAAGTCCACTGCTGAACATAGGCCTCCCCATAGATTGCCTTATAGGGGAGAAACATGACATAGTAGCCAGTTTTCGTAAGCGGATTGGTAATTGCAGTTTATTTTTATTTTAAGTCGTTATTAGAAAGACGCTGCTGCCCATCTTAAGATTTGATTCCCTCTGTCGCCTCTTACGATACCCACGGGTATGAAGTGGTGGATATTCTTACACCGCCACTTTACTTTACTTACATAGTAAAAATTCGGGAGTAAATTCTGTGGAAGCTCATCGCGCCGCCGCGCCTCATAAGGCCGAAACTTTACCTGGCCAGCTAGTAATTGTATAAGAATTTGGAGCACGTGACATTGTCTATAACGAGAGGCTAACAATTACCATTTTCCTACCTACGCTACAGATTCTCGAAAAACTACTTACGCGTTTCTTGTAAGTCAAAACTTCTGGTAACACTAACAAAGCCCATGTGAGAGTTAAACTTGTTCGCTTCGCAACTTTTTAACAATGGCCTAACGTGAGCGAACTCTCGCTACGATCTTTGAGCAATTAAATACGTATTCATACGCCGCAAACAAGTGTAAGACGTAAAATTTCAAGGCGAATTTTTAACGAAAATCAAAATCAAAGAAAATGCTTTTCTTCAAACACAGTACAATTACACTCCTAGCCCTTAGTACAAAAATTAGATTAAATAGTCGGCTTGTACACGCTCGCTTCCATAATTAAAATTCCTTCTTAGTCCTAATGGGTGACAATGATATGTAATGATTGATGCAGGAGTTTATAGGCCACAGCAGCAACTTACTTAGACTTATGTCTTCCATCGCTGGCCACAGTAATATTTTATCGTAATTAAGAACGGCGAATACTAATTAATAAAAAATAGGTACCTAATGTAATTTTATCATAACTACACCTAACTTACCCAATAGGACTCTTACCACCTAATAAACTATACGAGAGTACCCCCCCGCCCCCTCTCACCCTCTTGTAACAAGGGTGCAGAGACAAAACTATTACAATGTAAAATGTATATCGTAGCCATTTCTAGAAACTTCTCATCAAAATGAAATGGCAATACGCTTTCGTCTCATGACAATCGTAATATTTAAATTGAATGACTGCAAGCAAAGACCGGACTATCTTGAGCGATACTAGAGCGATAATAAAATTTGGATTTGAACTGAGGCATTACAATTTCGCTTTTGATGTGTTCAGATGGATAAGGTTGTATCAAACTCAAATGTATTCATGTTTGTTAGAATTACATAGATTAAATCTTTAGATTACTTTACGTGGTAGAGCCACGCTGCAGTTATATTGTGGTTGTAGCACGAATGGGTCGGCCCGACTGGGATAAGATCACGCTCTCACAGAATATCACCGTTAATGCTGTTGTTTCGTATAGTGAGTGTAGAGAACTGGAGACCCTTTTTACTGAAAACGAAGTATTCCATCTTAGTCCTCAGGGTTGACAACGCATCTGCATTTTGATTCTCAATCGAGGTTAAATGTAGATGTCTAGGGGTCACAGTATGCACTTAACATCAGGTGGACTGCGAACTCGTTTGTCACTCTTATTCTTTAAAAATACGATTTTCTGTTAAATGTGTGATGGGGACTTCCCCATTCCCATTCCCAAATGCACTTGCATTTATCACCCCATTTCGTCCCATGGGTCTCACGTGGTAGAGCCATTATGCAGCTATATTAATTGTATAGTTGTAGCAAGAATGGGTGGGCTCGACCGGGGAAGGACCTCGCTCTCACAGAATACTAGCGTAAAATAGCAGCTTAACACTGATATGTTTCATATGCGGAGACCATTTTTACTGGAAAAGAGACATTTCATCATACTCCTTACGGGTGACAACAAATCTGCATTTTGATTCTTTATTGAGGATAGATGTAGATGTCTATGGGTCACAGCAACCACTTACCATCAGAGTAACCGTGTGCTCGCTTGTCATCCTATCGTACAAAAAAGAGGGAACTATAAGAAAACCCAGAAAGACCTTATGGCTTCTGATAGATGGAGATATACCTCTAGTCTTTGTCAGGAAAAAAATCAGAACAGCGACGGGTAGTCGTGACAAATGCGCGAAGCTTCTGATACTGCGATAGGCGATTATGGCAATGCAATACACCATAAGCTTAAGTAATAATTTCCCCTTTCAGATGTCAGCAAGCGTACAGTACACCATAGAGCTCCGCGTGTATGCTACTGCTGACGTGTAATAATCTATAACTGGATATAGACCAGACAGAGATAATGGGGTGACCACTTCTAAAATGAACATGAAGCAATCCTTGAGCGCTATTGCTACAATATATATATATATATATATATATATATATATATTTACTATATAGTGTAATTTGAAAGTACTTTGCGCCTGTGCTTTCAGTTGGTAAGATTGATTCTAACCATATTGATATCACCAATAAGTCTCGTAGCACATCTTTCCATTGAGTCCAAAGCCACTAGCTGCAAGTATGGCAACAATACTTTATGCACGACTGAACTTGCGCTATTAATAGTGTAGCACATTATAATCGGATGGAAAGACAGATGCTGGCAAATTGTTCCACTCTTTTGCTTACGACCGTCGAAGCAAACTGTTTGGATTGAACGCGCGATATGTTGACACCAAAGAGGTGGAGACCAGCCGTAAGTCTGGTGGTTCGATGATAGAATATAGAAGGAATAATCACGTAAAAAAAGTTCTGTAAAAACAGAAAGGACTGCTTTACGCCTGTGCGAATATGGTAAGATTGGTTCTAATAATATTGATGACACTAATAAGCCTCTTAGCACATTCAATTATGCCCAATGCCCCTGGCATATTGCGGCACCAGTCCATGTATAGCAGCAATATTTTAGCACGACCTAACTTGCGCTATATATAGTGTAAGCATCTCATAATTATAGTGCTCGAGTGTATACGCAAACACGGGTGTACTCTCTATTCCCTCACTCTCATAGTCCGATGAGATAAAAATCGCCGGTAATGGTGGTGGTATTACCGATCATAATCGCGCATTTATTTATAATTATATTAATTTAGTGTATGGCAGTGTATTATAATCATAGATCATTTCCATTTTGAAGAACACAACACACATCGTATTCCACCTTTTTCAAAACAAACGTAGTGTGTAATTATTAAGTGGCGAAGCTTGCGAAGACACTTATTGATTTCACGATGTCTGTTCGTCTGTCCGTCTGTCCCACGATTATCTCGAGAACGGTTTCGAATGTTCAAATTCTGTTTTCAGCAATCGATTACTTATCACCCAGGCATCTGAACCTACTATTTTGATACTGATTGCTCAACGGCAACCGCTACAAAGCTGATTGCTTCGCCACTTTGCTATGCTGTTAACTTGCTAGGTTCATTTATTTTTATTTTGTTTTTCCGTTACAGTAAAACAGGCTTACAAATAGTGCACAGGTACAAAACTAGATTCAACAAAGTTAGGCGCATACAAGGCCGAATTAGCAAACTCCAAGCAAAATTCCATTCTCCCGAGCGAGGACGATGGATCAAAAAAGTTTCGACAGACAGAGCACTGCACTCTCTGTTGATACATTTTAGTCAGAAATCGACGTATTTTAAAGGGAAAGCTTTCTGAACACCAATACTATATAACAAAGGCCCTCAGTAAAGCCACATAGCTCACTCCTGAGCCACTTACCAATCGCACTGCACCACTCAGACTAGGTCACTCTATATGGTAGCAGGGTGGGTTGGAGGGAACAAAAATGTAGTAAGAGAGATAAAACACATTATAATGTTTAATAGTTAATACATAGATATTTGGCTAAAATAATGTTACTTAAAACTCTCTAAATTGCTATAACTTACACAGTTTTACCACATTATTGTGTGGTTCATGGACTATTATTTTGTATTTAAGATGAGTGTCACGAGAGGAGTCCCTTAGCCGTGGGGCACAGTCTTCACAAAATTTGATGATAAATAAACGAATTTTATCGTGTTTAATTTTAAAATAAAATCCGAAAACTTAGTTTCATTGAGGACATTTAAAGTTTTAATAGATAAAGAAAAATTACAAGCCGATGCAAAAATAAAGAAGTCCGCACGTCAATGTACTGCGCAGTCTTAAAAACTTTAATTAAAAAAGTTTTACATCCAAGCTTTAATCTTTGGGTGCATTTAACAGAGGAAAGAGGATTAATGGAAACCTTATAAGGGTTAGGAATTCATTTCCATCGGTGACAGCGAACGTTACACGAACTGCATTTTGCGGTGTACTGTTACTACGGTTGTTTTAAAATAAGATTTAGATAAATTAAAAAAATCAGTCTTTTAAAAAATCTACAATTAAAGAAATGCAATTTAAACAAAATACTAGTATACGTGAAGCAGTGAATATTGCTTGGCGATGAAAGAACCGGAGGAATCGGGATTGTCTAAGATTTTTGTCGTCTGTCATTGCCATTGCCATTGACATATCGAATGACGTTCAGGTTTTTTGTGTAAGATAACAGTGACAAATGAGTACACAATCCACCTGGTCGTAAATGGATGCTGTGGTCCACAGACATCTACATCAATCCTCAATTAAGAATCAAAATGCAGATGCGTTCTCACCCCTGAGGGCTAAGATGGAATGCCTCGTTCCCATTAAAAAGGGTCTCCGGTTCCTTACATCCATACTATACGAAACAGCAGTGTTAAGTTGCAATTTTACGCTGGTATTCTGTGACAACGTGGTCCTTCCCCGTGCGAGCCGGTTCATTCGTGCAACCATATAATATAGCTGTAGCGTGACTATACCACGTCTACGTATAGAAGTAGTTCCACAAAAACGTGGAATTGAAGGCAAAATTAGAAAACTTGTAAAAAGCTTGGCGTGCTCAGTACAGCGGAACAGTTTCACCGAATTGTCGACGACCCAGTTGTTTTAGATGTAAGAAGATGCTAGGAGCTTCACTGCGTGATGTAAACCGTAACAGCTGATCTTGTAATATTATATATTATACGACGGCGATACATATACTCTTTATCAGATGAAAGCTTAAAAAACGAGAAAAGTCTAATACTGCAATTGTCAATCTATCTATCAAGGGTTATGATTAAAGCAAATTCTTACATTAGGAGAGATCCATGTCCTGAAGTGGACTTTCCGGGGCTGATGATAAAGGGAATATACTGAAGACTTAAAGGGCATAAGATCCATTTCCCTATCGTTTACGTAATGTCTCTTACATCGAGAGTAAAACATTCTGAAAAGTACTTTACAATTTGTAGCAAGGTGCTACGCCTCGTAGCACACTAAACGCGCTCCTCACATAGAAACAAACACAGTGCGAACTTAACTAAGCGAAGCAGCCAGCATATCCTTGAAGCTTTACAGCGACTCCGACTGGCACAAATATCAAACAATGCGGCAAAAAATGCACTGCGCGAACCTGCTACGTGCCCTGAGTGATTTGTTTTTGTTGTTACGGAGTAAAAAGGAAAGGAAATGTCACTAGTTTAATAAAATAATAAAACTTATTTTATAGGTATAAATAACAAATCATCGTTCATCATTACAGACCATCCAAGTCCACTACTGAAAATATCTAATCCATGAAATGTCACAAAGCACGATCCTTAGCCACCGACTCATCATTACTTCACCTAGTGGGAGGGTGCCCTACATTTCGTTGCCAGTTGCAGAGTTGATAGCCACTCGGTATTGTATAGAATGAATTTCGAAGAGTATGTGAGTGACGAATTAAAGGATTAAATTTTTTCATTCGCTTTCCACCAATGGATAACCAAAATTTTAGTGGCAGTTCAAGACAAGAGTGAGTAGGCTTGTTAAACACATTTTTCATCACCACTTATAATCAGGTGGGAAAGTTGTCAACTGGAGTATAAATCTGGTAATAATTAAAAAAAAACATGGTAAAATTAAAATTGATCGTTCAGTACCGGAGCTGCTTCCGTACAGATTAATTTGGAAGGAGTTTAGGATTTAATCATTTAAAAATTATATGTATTCTTTCACGAATACAATATTTTATACCAGAGTAAAATAACAGGTTAATGCTGCTGTGTTTCAAGGGAAACGGTACATTCCGTCTTAGTCCTCAGGGTTGAAAGCGCATCTGTATTATGATTCTTAATCGACGATAAATGTTACGTCTATGGGCCATAGCATTAACTTACCTTAACTGTGTGTTCGTTTGTCACCCTTATTTTATAAATTGTTTTGAGGACACAAGTGGTCTAACAACGCATTTTAATTGTTGTAATTTGAAAATTCAGGCAAGTATTGCACCCTCAGCGTAGGTCCACAACTGGGCTGCCGCAGGCTGATGACAATGAGGCACATATAACCACTGTACAGTCGTATATGTTAACCGAACGCGAGCGCTATTGTTACCTTTAGTTTTACCCTCTATCAATACCTAACACCAACTTAACTTTTCCAAGTCGGATTCACATATAAATCACGAAACAAAATTTCAGTTACCAATTTTCGAGAAAGTTTTACACATTAGGAGCTTTAGTTACGACACTTCCAATAAAAACAAGTTTCACTATTTACTACCAAAGTTAAAAATGCCGCTAAAAGTGGTATCGTTTAGGTTGTCATGGTTGCCGTTTTTTAGCTTCCCGCTTTGAAAATTAATAATTTTAGTAAAAGTAAAAAGTTAAGTGTGTAGGTATGTGTGCGTGCGTGCGTGTGTGTGTGTGTCTGATGTGTGTAAACTTCGAGCTGATTAGATTTTCAAGTTAATTGATTAAGTCGTTTCAAAGGTTTTCAAAAGATAAAAACCAAAAAGAACAGAAAATTTTATAGATTTTTGAGCGTTGCGCCCGAAAATAAGCGGGAAGTTCCAGGGTTAGCCTGCAGGGTTAACCGATTTTCAGATTTTTGAAATTATGTTTTTTTTATAAGATAGGGCGACAAACGAGCACACAGTCTACCTGATGGTAAGTGGTTGCTGTGGCCTATAGACATCTACATCTATCCTCGTTTGCGAATCAAAATGCAGATGCGTTGTCACCCGTGAGGACTAAGATGGAATGCCTGTTTTCCAGTAAAAAGGGTCTCCGGTTCTCTACGCTCACAATACGAAACACAGCAGTGTAAAGCTGCTATTTAACGCTGGTATTCTGTGAAAGCGTGATCCTTCCCCGATCGAGCGTACCCATTCGTGTTACAACTGTACTACTAATATAGCTGCAGCATGGCTCTACCACAGTTTATGTATGTCTTTTACCTTTTTTTTTAGAAACAGATTTTTTTTTCAATTTATATTATAAATAATATTTATTGATAGTCACTCTTTTGTTTAATTTACCACTGGTTCGAAAAAAATAACTCTGTCCTAGAAAGAACCAGCAAGAAACCTAGCGGAAATTTAACAAAAAATAATAACTTACAATCTTACATGCATATGTTACACAATTAACAATACAAAACAAATTAGAAATAGCCTAGTAGCGATCACCTCATTCCCAGGGGTTATTATGGTCCATAAATTCCTTAACATTAAAATAACCCTTTTTATACAAAATTTGTTTAATATCCTTTTTGAACTTTAAATAGGTCAAATTTCGTATATTTTCTGGGATTTTGTTGTAAAAGCAAGAGAGGGAAGAGTCGACTAACTGTTAGTTAGTTATTATTTAATTAATTAATTTAAAAGTTAATATAAAACATAAGCTAATGATACCTGTTTCTCGACTCCACAGTCAGTAATTCATTCTTGGGGCAATCTACAAATGCATGTACAATATGCAAATACAACAAAGTACTAGAAAATATACAAGGTCTCTCTATTACCAAGTTTAAATATTTTATTAAACTGTATAAAAAGGATTATTATTTATAATATAAATGAATACATGGTTGACAATAGCCCCTGGGAATGAGGTGGTCGCTTCTTAGCTGTTTCTTAAATAAGTTTTGTAAGTAGTTTGTACAACCTGTGTTCTTATTATATGTATAATATACTTTGAAAAAAGTCCCGCTAGATGTCTGGTTGGTCAGTGGTAAAAGTAATAAGTTAAAATTACTTGGAATCTATATTGAATAAAAATTATTTGTTCTAATGCTACATCGCCGTTTTGTCCACGTCGTTTACCCCATACCCCAATACCGTCCCGTGGGATGGCGATGGGTGATGAACCAGGAGATAAGCAGCAGCATCTTCCTGATCACAACTTAATAATAAAAATACTGCGGTTGCCAACCGGCCTGTGAGTGTGGCAACTAACAACCCCCCCCCCCCCCCCCCATGTCGTTATCTATTGAGGGCCTGAAATAAAAATGCTACATGATCGTTGATAACGTTGTAGTAACAAACACAAGATTGTGAATTTCATCTCATTTCTTATAGACAAATATTAAAAAACGTGTATGATATGAGTGATTTTAAATTACATTATCTTTCTATACTAATTATTTTCAAAATATCTAACTCAAAAAGTACATCGTGGTGATAGAAAATAGTATCATTAGTGCGGGACTATTTGGTATGTGGTCATAAACCCGACCAACTAAACGCGGAAGTTTTTTTTTAAATAAAACTGAATTGACAAACTAGCTTACATTTCACCTAATGGTAAGTAGCTATTGCAGTTCAGCTGTCGCCAGCTTCGAAAAAAAAAGCTACAGGTAGCATTGTCACCTCTAAGTAGTGAGATAGAATGCCTCACAACAATCATACTGGCTCTCTGTACCCTTCGACCGGAACAAAGCA
Source organism: Parnassius glacialis (assembly GCA_033319125.1). Classification (NCBI taxonomy): domain Eukaryota; kingdom Metazoa; phylum Arthropoda; class Insecta; order Lepidoptera; family Papilionidae; genus Parnassius; species Parnassius glacialis. Next base: position 2,672,371 of record JAVANC010000009.1, read on the forward strand.
TTGCCATATGGCGGAAAATATAGGCAAGAGGATGGTATTCACCCAAACAGACTTCTAGGCAGAACAGGAATTCCACCACCCAGTAAGGTATCTTTCATGGTCGCCTAATAGTTGACCCACCTTCTTACCGTTATGGCCAATAAAAAGTCTATTGCTGAATATGAGTTTCCCCCCCTAGATTAGGGGAAGGGGGGATATTTACCATAATTACCACGCTTAACAGGCGGGTTGGCAACCGCAGTTTTTTATTTTTAGTCGTCGTTAGTAAGATGCTGCTGCCCATCTCCTGGTTTGTTTCCTTCTGTCGCCTCTTACGACAACCACGGGACGATACAAAGCAATGGATATTCTTACACTACACGGCAAGTCCCCGACGCATCTTCTTGTGAAGGCCTATAATATAATTGATCTATAGCTATCAAGCCCGGAGAGCAACTTTGAAAAGTTAGAACTCGGCAAGAAAAACGAACCTGCATGAACTGACGGACACAGTCTGCGCCATGCTCGCGCAAGAAGCTCTGCAGGGTCTGTACCCCGCGCGCGGATAGTCGATATCCACTGCCATTGACACCCACGAAGAACACACCGGGGTTCGCACCCTCCCCCATAGTCACATCTTACAGATGTTTACACACTCCACTTGCTTTATTATCATTTGATTGTTTGTAGTTTTAACGCATCACAATCGAGTCAGTCGACTTCATTTCTCAACAGTCTTTAATCATTTAAAATAATTTAGTGAAACAGTATCAATTTCTCTGATAACCACAAATACTTAACTTGCAGCAGAACTAACTAAAATTCATCTTTCAAATTAAATTGAAAACAGTATATGAGCCACTTATTTGAAAAAAAGTTATGGAAACTACACTCACTTTTGTTAAGTATTTGATAAAATCATGTCCGTATACAAGTAAAATATCACTATTGATTAATTTTAATCGTTACAACTTAATAAAATGTCATATTACGAACACTTTCTGAAGGTATTTCATAAAATTTACAAAAATCGCACATTGTAATAAAGAATATTCATTATAATATAATATTGTATAATAAGTTTTCTAAATGAATTGGCATTTGTTTAAATAATATTTCGATTATACTTTTATTATTTCATAATTATTTATTATAAGAAAGGCCGTAGAAAAAATCTTCAAACATAAACATCAAAACAACGATTCACCAAGTTTCGAATGCATCGCCAAATTAGTATTAAACTTCGTAGCTTTACGAAGTCTACGCGAAAACTGATAGCGGTGTAGCGTTCGGCCGGCGCCGTGTGTCCGTAGATACTACGCTACGCCGTAGCCCGTAGCGGTGCCCGTAGCCAAGTACACCGTGACGTCACCGATGAAGATTTTTTCCTCTTAACCGAGATTTGGAGGATTAAGTGACGTTCAAAGACGAGGAAAGCTATTCATCTTTTGTAAGCAGGCACATGAGATAATGGAGATTGTTATGATCTTGTCGTTATATTGTATGAGTAAGCGTAATAATCTTAAGTACCTACTTGTAATACAATAAACGAGTTATTGCAATTGACTAGGATAGAATTATTTTATTCAATATAAATCGTAAATAATACTACTGAAAATCATTTATGCTTTTATCATTGGTTTAGAATAAGCCTCTGTCCGGGGAAACAACCAGCACAAAACTCTGCGGGTTGTATTTACAAGTACTCTATAAAAATTTACCGTCTTTTAAAGTTTATCTAGTACTTTATTAGTTTTTAAAAGTAAATGGGGGAAGAGAAGTTTTATACAGTATCATTTTGTAGTGTACAATATTTAATGAATATATAAAACCTTTAACTGCTTTTATTAGAAATTTAGAAATAATTTAATTTTAATGCAAAACTTATCCAAATTATAAATCCTATGAAGACCATCCACACCAAACATTACATTTTAAATTTATTTAAAATTTTCAAATTTATGATACTTAAAAATAGTAAATTTTATATCTTAACAATTTATTGACATTTATCAAAATTCGACTTTAGTCTGCTATACTAGAAAATATCTTCGCGGTCAAATCAAAATATCAATCAAATTATATTTTTTCTCACTAATGTGGTAACGAGTACGATTTGAATTTGATAAATTGTTAAATTGAAAAGGTAACCAAACACGCTTTGCGGAAATCTTTCGAACGTCGACGTCGGTCGTTTAAGATGCGGTGAGAAACGGTTAAATATTTCTCCAAGTCTGTCAAGAATAAAATTAAAACTAGGAGTTTTTTTTTCACGCAATGCAAGTGTTTGCCGCCCGCTGAGATTCTCACATAACACTTGAAAGCTTGTGCATCCGCTTTGTAAGACTTAACATTTAAGCTTGTGGTGTACGCTGAACGTAATGCATAAAAAGGTCAAATGACGAATTTTATAATAACCTAAAATATCTTACTAAGGCAACAGTAAAATATTAGCATAATTTTTAAAGACGTCCAGTAGATCGAGGATAGATTGTAGATTATTACCCTTATTCTATTTAGAAAAAATGTAGATTCTTTCTATATAGAATAAAATTTCAAAGGTGAAAAAAATTCACCATCCACCTAGGATGGTGAATTTTACAGTGAAATAGATATTTATTGCCACCCTGAGATACTACTATAAACTATTTAATTATTATCGTTTATGTCTTTTTCGTAACTTTATCCATTTGGGGGGTAGTTTAGCTTCTGGACTGGAAAGGATACGGTATCAACATCAATGGCGAGTAAATCACTCACCGTCGATTTGCCGACGATATAGTTCTTATGGCAGAATCGCTGGAGGACCTAAGCACTATGCTCAATGACCTCAATAGTGCTTCCCAAGGGATAGGTCTTAAGATGAACATGGACAAAACAAAGACCATGTTTAATGTCCATGTCACACCTATGCCGGTAGTTGTTGGGAGCACTAAGCTCGAAGTTGTTGACGAGTATGTTTACCTGGGACAAATAGTCCGACTAGGTAAGTCAAACTTCGACCGAGAGGTCCATCGACGGATTCAACTCGGTTGGGCAGCGTTCGGGAAATTACGGCACATCTTCTCGTCAGGTATACCTCAAAACTTGAAAACGAGACTGTACAACCAGTGCGTGTTGTGTTTTTTGTGTTGAGTGATGACATACGGAACTAGGACATGGTCCTTCACTGCTGGCCGTATGAGGAAGCTCAAAGTCGCTCAGCGAGCTATGGACAGGGCAATGCTCTGCGTGATAAACTCAAAAATGAGGATATCCGCAGTAGAACCAGAGTGACCGACATAGCCCAACGGATTAGTAAGCTGAAGTGGCAAAGGGCCGGCCATATAGCTCGAAGAACCGACAACCGGTGGGGAAAAAAGGTTCTCGAGTGGCAGCCTCGTACCGGCAGGCGAAGTGTTGGGCGTCCTCCCACTAGATGGAGTGATGACCTGGTAAGATATGCAGGAAGTCGATGGATGCAGGTGGCTCAGGACCGTGCTTTGTGGCATTTCTTGGGGGAGGCTTATGTTCAGCAGTGGACTTGTGAAGGGCTGTAATGATGATGATGGTGATGATGATGATGTCTTTTTCAAGCGGAGCAAACAACCATACGCTACGTAAATATTACATAAACTAAATTTGATTTTCTGAAAAGCGACGGGTTATTTCATTTCTTTGTAATTTCATATCTCTTTCTAACACGCACGATAGGGTCTAACTTCCTTCCCTTTTGTTTCCACATCTTGACATTGATCTGTTGGACGAGGTACTTTATGCCATCTGCATATCTTATATCGTCCTTCTAACCGTTTCGGAATCTTTGTTTGTAGAGATGAAGCTAATATAGTCAGGCGGTCTTGGCCTGTTCGGCTATGCTACAGGCAAAATATTTCTAATTGAAATAAACTATTTTATAGGATAGAAAAAAGCGCAACAGAACTGCCGTGACGATACGCACAATTTTGAGTTAGACCATCGTAAAATACCAAATCTTTTATTATACTTTTCTTTATAGGTCAATATAATTTTATCGCCACTGCTTTGTACCGGACTCTCCTTTAATGTGGATATCTCGCGTACTATAGAATTACATCAAAAAAAATCATATAAATTGAATTTTACTCGTGTGCGTTAGAGGCGTATAAATATAAGAATATGCATATACGTATTCTATCACAGTAGAGACCTACGTTACAGGTGTCTAATAAGCACGTGACATAATTATTTAAAAGTAGTTATGTATTATATTTACAGTGTAGTGGCGTGTAGGAATATCTAATACCCCATCTCGTCCCGTACGTGTCTTAAGAGGCGACGGAGTGAAACAAAAACAGAAGATGACCAGCAAAATATTTTCTGATATCAACTCAAAATAATAATAAAAAAACGATGGGTTGCACTCCGGGAGTGCCGGCAGAAGTGAAAACTTGAATATTAACGTTGTGCATTTTTGATATTTTGGAATGGCGGAGATTATTTATTATTATCTTATTTCATTTATTTTCATTCGAAATTATTTGTTTGGTAAACCTACACCGCACATGTGCTTATTGTGATGTTATGAAAATATAGGTTAATGCTATAAAGTATTAACATATTACAAATATTACATCTATAATGTGTAAGTACATATGTATCTATATTAATAATTTCGTCAAGCAGTACAGTAGACTCGATCGAAACCTAATCTTAATGATAAAATTATATTAATTAATAAATGAAAATTAATTAAACCTAACTTACTTCCTCTCCTACACCGCGCCAGCTGTCTACTCTCCGTCCGTCTTACGAATTTTCGATCAGGACACGTGATCTGACGCGAGTTTAACATTTTTTACCCATTACAAAAAAAGTGCACAACGCCGCTAAAGAAGTTTTCACTTCAAAAACTACGGTTACCAACCTGCATGTCAAGCGTGACAACTATGGCAAATCTTCTTTATGAGGCAATCTATTGGAGATTCCTATGTTCAGCAGTCGACTTTTATATTCTGTAATGTTTGGAAATTCACATCGTGTAGTGGCGCATGAGCATATCCATTACATCATATCATCCCGTGGCTGTCGTAAGAGGGGACAGAGGGAAACACTAGGAGATGAGCAGATTCGTCTTCCTAGTAACAACACAACGAGAAAATAAAAATGCTGTTGCCAACCCGCCTGCTTATATTAAAAGGTAATCTGCTGAGAGGACTATGTTCAGCAGTGGACTCCGTTTGACGGCTCCATGGCGCAGTGGCTTAGCATTGAGTTGCAGCGCTAAAGGTCGCGGGTGGGAATCCCGCACAGAACAAGTATTTGTATAGTCTACAAATAATCGTTCCGGGTCTGGATGATTGCCTTGTGTAATTTATAAATTTAAACTACACGATGCAGGAGAAATCCTAGTATGGTAGTAACGTTTTAAAAAAAAGTAATGATGAAGTAAATTTTCCTTCTTTATACATTCCACAGCTGAGCACTGATCAAATCTCAATACTGAGGGTATTAGGGCAAAAAGAGTCCACGGAACATGTGTGTTGGCGATCTTAACATGTTACCGAAATATTTTTTTTATTTTTCACCCATGATATCTTCCTTCATCGCCATGTGCGTGGTAAATTTGCACTTAGCTGTAACTACCAATTTCATTTCTGCTTATAAGGATTGAGCCCAGGTAGCTCCCGTACTGAGAAATTTACGGTGAGCGCTTAGCCACCACGGCAAAACCTTTTTATACAAAATAAGGGTGACAAAGGAGCACGCAGTCTACCTGATGGTGAGTGGATGCTATGTCCCATAGACATCTATGTTTATCGTCAATTAAGAATCAAAATGCAGAAGTGTTGTCACCCCTGATTACTAAGATGGAATGCCTTGTTTGCAGTGAAACGGTTTTCTACGCTCATCAAATAAAACACAGCAGCATTAAGCTGCTGCTATTTTACACTATTTTGTGAATGCGTCGAGGTAAGCCATTCATACTACAACCATAGTATAGCTGCAACGTGGCTCTACCACGTCGCAATTAATATTTTATTACAGAAACTATTATAACACAAACGAGTTATAAAGAGAAGAAGAAATAGACCTTCTACGTTTATCAATAGTGTGAGTATTTTATTCGATTTTAATTTTTGTATTCAAGGTATTAAGGAATTTATAGATGATAATAAGTATGAGGTGATCGCTACCAAGCTATTTCTAATTTGTTATGAGTTGTTAATTGTGCAACATTGTACGTATATGATTGTAAACAATTTTGGTTTCTTACTGGTTCTTCCCAGAACAGAGTTTTTTTCCGAACTAGTGGTATGTTAAACAAAAGAGTGACTTTAATTAACTATTATTTAGAATATATATTGAAAAAAAAACTAGTTTCAGTTTCTGATTATAAAGTGACTGAAAAGATACTTAATAGAATTAATAGAATCAGACGTTGCTTTGCGGAATCCCATTAAATATGTCAAAAATAATTACAGCGAAGGTAAAAATGCACACAATAGACAGGGAGGGAGACTTCAAACTAGGTAAGACAAATCTTTTCTATTTTTCACGCGGATCTTAGATAATTAAGTTTAACATCTTTCAGGAAAGTTTAATTAATACTTAGTCGCTCCTAATGCTTTTCATATGGTAATTTCAACAAAAACTCTAACCTGAACTGTTAATCAACAATTCATTTTCCATCGATTCAAGTTATACGTGAGCCGTGGTTCCGACAAAGCGCTCGGTTGTCGCCGCGTGTAATTAAAACGTCAACTTCAAGCGGTTTAATACAAAGGCAATTAATTTACAGTCAAATGCGAACATTATTGTAATTCGCTGTTAATAGCGAGCTCTGACTGCACTCAGTTTTTTGTTTTCGCAGAACTGCTTTAATGGTGTAGCGGTAGCAAGTGCGGCAGCTGATCATGAGGTCTCGGGTTCGAATCCTAGGTGGGCTCAAAATCAGTTTACCTAGGTTTTTCTGTCCTCAGTAGCAGCGCGGGTTCAGGGATTTTTTGGCGGTGTCCCGCGCCTGATTATGATGTGAGGGAGTATAGAGTACAGCTGTGCTCGCGCACACACTAGATCACTTATAACCCTATCCTGCGCTGATGGCTAGTCTTCATTGAGACCAAAGGCCGTGATCGAAATTCGGTCTAGAGGACTTTATTATTTGCTTTCGCATAGAACAATGAACTGACTCAGAGATGGAGTTAGTTTTTTTAAATAGCATTCATAACTTGGTTACTCTTCGCGCAGCTGAAGTACCGGACCATAATTCAATATACTCGACGGTGCGCAGCGCAGTTACAAAACATACAGCTGCGACGTTGTATGGCCACGAGTTCAACTCCCTCATGCAATATGTGTTTGAATCATTATTTATCATCATCATCATTAATTTTATTTTCCGACGTTCAACATAAGACACGCCCTTCGCAAGTCCACTTCTGAACATAGACCTCTCCCAAAGAAAGCCATAAAGTACGGTCACTTTATTGATTTCATTATAAGTTGACATAAATGAAATTGTCACATGGTGTTTAAAAACATGTATTTAAATTAAGAGTTTCTTAACGATTCTTCTCTGATTGTTTCTTCCTTGATTCTTGTTTTTGCCAACCAGTGTAGATTAAACAAGCCTTAATAAAAAAAAGTTAGGATGAGGTAATGAGAAATTATATGTCAGATTTGTTGTGGCACTTCGTGTTTGTCATATATTATTAATATAACGGTGTTAGAGCCACGCAGCGGCTTTTCCTGTTGCACGTATGGGTCGGCTCGAGCCGGGTTAGTACCACGACCTCACAGAATACCGGCGTGAAGTAGAAGCTCTGCTTCCGCGTTTCGTCTGGTGAGTGCATGTGACCGGAGGCCCAATTCCCCCCCCCCCCCCCATCAACATGGTAGCGGAATTACATGATAGACTACCCCAGGAGGGTACCAGCATCCCTGTAGAATCCCTCGCTGAGCATCCACGACCATGCTATTCCACTCCTAAGCGTGGGTGCTCAGGCTGCTCCGCGTATTCTGGGGGGGGGGGGGGGGGCAAAATTCCGCTCAATACAATAACTGCTCGGGGCAAACTGAGCAACATGACCAAGGCGACCCCTGCCACGCTATCCGTGAATTTCTGCAACATCAGGGGACTTCACTCGAACCTAAACGCCGTCCACTACCACCTCGAGACGGCGAAGCCGGCCTTGCTCTTTCTGACCGAGACTCAGGTGTCCTCTCCGGCTGATACTTCGTATCTCTCCTACCCGGGGTACAAATTGGAGCACTCCTTTGTGCCTCGGGCTGAACTTTGCGTATACGTCAGAGAGGACATCTGTTCTCGACGCCTAGGCAGTCTTGAAGGTTCGGACCTGTCCATCCTTTGGTTACGCGTAGACAGTGCCGACCATCCGCGCGTCTACGGGTGCCTCTATAGGTCCCATAGCGGTAATGCCGAAACAGACCGACTCATCGACCACGTCCAAATAGCTACAGATTCCTTGCTACAACAGGTCCCATCCGCAGAGATCGTGATCCTTGGCGATTTTAACGCCCACCACGCCGAATGGCTCGGTTCACGTTTAACCGATCATGCGGGGAGATCTGTTCACGACTTTGCCTTGGCATATGGTCTGACACAACTGATTATATCGCCTACGCGGATTCCAGATGTTGAGGATCATACACCTTCCCTGTTGGATCTTCTGCTGACCTCTCATCCAGGCGGATATCAGGATTCCTCTCGGCTCTTCGAACCATTGTCTGATCCATATTGTCGTGCCACTCACGCTCCCCTCGCGGTTGCGTTCTGCAGGTTGCCGCCGTGTTTGGCATTACAGGTCGGCGGATTGGGACGGAATGCGGTCTTTCTTTGCTTCCTACCTATTGCGGCGGGTTTGCTTCTAGCCGGATGACCCCAGCGCTGTTGCTGACTCTGTTACTGATGTGGTGCTACAGGGAATGGAACTATTTATTCCATCATCTGTGGTACCCATCGGAGGCAGATCTCAAACTTGGTTTGGTCGCTCCTGTAAGACTGCATTACGCAGTAAGCAGGAGTGTTATCAAGCCTGGGCTGCGGCTTCGGCGACTCGGGATGTAGACACCAGCATACTTAAAAACAAGTATAACTTCGCCTCCAGGTCCCTCAAAAGAGTTATTGCCAAGGCAAAGTCAGAGCACATAGGCAGAATTGGCGAGAAACTAGTTCGCCTTCCTTCGGGAACACGTGCATTCTGGTCTCTCGCCAAGGCTGTCCAAGGGAATTTCTGTAAGCCATCACTGCCATCTCTGCACAGGGAGGACGATTCACTGGCCCACGACGCAAAAGAGAAAGCCGACCTTTTAGGCTCCATTTTTGCGTCCAACTCGACTGTTGATGACGGGGGTAACACACCGTCGACCATCCCGCGATGTGAGTGCTCCATGCCGGATGTGCGGTTCTCACAGCGCTCGGTTCGCAGGGCGCTCCTCTCCCTGGACATCCACAAGTCGACTGGGCCTGACAGAATCCCCCCAATTGTGCTGAGGACGTGTGCTCCGGAGTTGGCACCGGTTCTAACGAGTCTTTTCCGGTACTCCTACTCCCTAGGCGCAGTCGCGAAATCATGGATGACAGCTTTTGTCCACCCGAACCCTAAAAAAGGCGACCGCTCAGACCCGTCCAACTACAGGCCTATCGCCATCACCCCCTTGTTCTCCAAAATAATGGAATCCGTTATAAACTGCCACCTCATGCGGTACCTTGAGGATCACCAGCTGATTAGTGACCGCCAATACGGTTTTCCTCGGGGTCGATCAGCTGGTGATCTTCTGGTCTACTTAACTCATAGATGAGCGAAGGCAGTAGAGTCCAAGGGGGAGGCATTGGCCGTTAGTTTGGACATTGCGAAGGCCTTCGATCGGGTTTGGCACAAAGCGCTTCTTTCGAAGCTCCTTTCCTATGGGCTTCCCGAGAAATTATGCAATTGGATCACTAGCTTTCTTGTAGATCGGAGCATCAAGGTCGTTGTAGACGGTGCATGCTCCGACTACAAGCCTATTAACGCTGGTGTTCCACAAGGCTATCACCAACGCTGTTTCTTCTGCATATCAATGATATGTTGCAAACCGGTAGCATTCATTGTTATGCGGATGACAGCACTAGTGATGCTCTATACACCGGCCGTGCCAATATTTCTTGGGAAAACGTCGCCGAGGACCGTAACAAACTTGTGTCTGAAGTCGAGTCTTTGCTGGACAAAGTCTCAGATTGGAGGCGACTAAATCTAGTCCAGTTCAATCCCCAGAAGACACAAGTTTGCGCGTTTACCGCTAAAAAGAACCCCTTTGTCGTATCTACTCAGTTTCAAGGTACTCCCCTTGTTGCCTCAGCCAGTATCGGAATCCTCGGCGTCGACATATCGAGTGACGTGCAGTTTCATGGTCACTTGGAAAAGAAGGCCAAATTGGCCTCTAAAAAGCTTGGCGTGCTCAGCAGAGCGGGACAGTATTTCATGCCGGCACAACGCCTGCAACTTTAAAAGGCGCAGGTTCGGCCTTACATGGAATACTGTTCCCATCTCTGGGCAGGGGCTCCCCAGTGCCAGCTCCTTCCACTTGACCGCATCCAGCGCAGAGCGGCTCGAATCGTCGACGAACGAGTCCTTTCCGATCGGCTCGACTCATTGGCGCTGCGAAGAGATGTTGCAACTCTTTGCATTTTCTTTCGCATTTACCACGGGGATTGCTCTGAGGAATTGTTCGGATTAATCCCAGCCACCAAATTTACGAACGCACATCGCGGCAGAACTCCCGATACCATCCACACCATCTGGATGATTGGCGGTCCACCACTGTGCGATTTAGAAGATGTTTTCTTCCTCGCACGACTTCCTTGTGGAATCGATTGCCATCAGCGATTTTTCCGGACCGATACGACTTAGGGACCTTCAAGAAAAGAGCCTACTCCTTTTTAAAAGGCCGGCAACGCATCTGCAATTCCCCTGGTGTTGCGGTTGTTCATGGGCGGCGGTAGTCACTTACCATCAGGTGAGCCGCATGCTCGTTTGCCCCATCTCCTATAAAAAAAATATATGCTAGAGAGAATGTTTGGGGTTCACACATCTCACAGGCAATAAATGGCATAGATAAATAATGGAAGTCAGTTTGTCATAGATATGAGTTCTCTTTATTTACGTAGAATAAGTTATATATTGCCATATTTTTATATACGCTATCACAGAATACCAAGATAAAATAGAAGCTTAAAGCCGCTGCGTTTCGTATGGTGAGTGTAGAGAACCGGAGACCTTTTTTACTGGAAACGAAGCATTTTTTTACGTGGTAGAGCCATGCTGCAGCTGTATTAGTAGCATAGTTGTAGTACGAATGGGTCGGCTCGACCGGGGAAGGAACACGCACTCACAGAATACTAGCGTAAAATAGCAGCTTAATACTGTTTTATTTCGTATGGTGAGTGTACAGAACCGGAGACCCTTTTTACTGGAAAAGAGGCATACCATCTTAGTCTTCACGGGTAACAACGCATCTGCATTTTGACTCTTTATTGAGGATATATGTGGATGCCTATGGGTCACGGCAATCACTCATCAGGTGGACTGTGTGCTCGTTTGTCACCCTATCCTATAAAAAAATCATCTTAGTCCTGAAGGGTGACAACGCATTCGCATTTTGATTGTAATTGAGAATAGGTGTAGATGCCTATGGGTCACAGTATTTACTTACTATCAGGTCGACTGTGTGCTATTTGTCACCCTTATTCTATAAAAAAAGTTAATGACGATAGGACATACTTACTGCACTTGTGATGTAAAATCTGTAAAGGTTCTTAGGATCGCTCACAATTTTACACCGCTCTCCAAAAACCTAAGTACGCATTAAATAACGGGCTCATAACTCGAGCGAGGCTCAGAAACAGTGGCGTATGGACTTGTGCCAGCAGTGGTTGCTCTTCGGAGTCGGATGTTACGAGTATTTATGGTTAAATGCTAGATAATGTTGGATATTATCAAAGCCAATCCAGTCAAACAATCGTGTTTTTTAACAAGTGCAGTAAGTGCAGTGTTTAAAATTAGTAAAACTAAACACAGATAACCCATAAGTTATTCTGCCCCGTGGGCATTTTTGTAGAAAGTTTTTAAGTGAAATATAAAATTTTGCGTGCTATTGTAAAAAATTTAGTTTTTTTTAAGAGCATGGCAAAATAACAAATAAAAGCTGAAGATTATTATCATCATCATCATCATCATCATCATCAAAGGCAGCATCAAGAATTTGAGACATCTGATACTGAGAACATTAATCCGCCTGTAAGGTAAATCTTCCCTAAAACATTAGCTACACAAGATAACTTTTCTATGATCGTTATCACTAAAGAAAACTTCAAAAATGAATGGAAATGACATATTTGCAATTTAACTTCAATTTCATTTAAACGAGGTAGAGCCACGCTGCAACTATATTATGATTGTATAAAACATGGGTCGGATCGACCGATGAAGGACCACGACCACGCTCTCAAAGAATACCAGCGTAAAATAGCAGCTAGATGTTGTTGTGTTTCGTATGGTGAGTGTAGAGAACCGGAGACGGTTGTCCTCAGGGGTGACAACGCAACTGCATTTTTTAAGATAAGATAATTAAAATTTCAAGGTAGTTAGTTATTCCTTGGTATGTAACAAAATTACACAAATAAAAATACTTAGTTTATTATGGGCAAAATATATCATCTATTTACATATTAAAATGCTGGTATGAACAATATTTCTTAAAAAAATAATGAGTACTAAAATGAAACAAATTGAACAAAAACACCATGCAATATTAGGCTGATTGTTTCTCTTTCACATACCTCTATAAGTATATTGATAGAACAGATCTTACATGGCCCCATATTTACAGAATATTTTGTAATGCAAAACTCAAAAATTTTACTGACAATAATTTTTTTTTGCCAAGTTTATGGTCTGGCAACTTCCCAAAATGTTGAATATCCATAATATATATTTGAATACAGTCAATTTGATAGAATGTTGATATTGAATTGACCATATTAAGCTATTTACATTTTGTCAAAGCAATGACTATCAGAATACGAAAAAGTGTCCACTAATCACCCATATAGTGTATGTATAAGATAACCTATCACCCCATTTGTGAGAGGTGATTTAGAAAAATGTCTGAGAATCTTGTTGATTTTGTTATATGGTGGTATTTTATTTATACCAAATATAAGATACACAGACTTCGGATGGGAAACTGTAGCGCAATATTGGCGATTACGGCAAATTCTTTTCAAACCTGTGGTACTGCAGTTCACTGTTGTTGTTTTATTTGATGATCAGGTTAATGTAAAATACTTGAAAACAATATAATAAATGTACTTAAAAACCAACATTGTATTGCATACAAGTACAATAATATTTTGAGATGATTTTAGGGCAAGGATTATTATTATTATTATTACCGATTAGAAGCTGAGGGTATTTGTTACTGTAAGTAAAATAACGCTTTTCATTTATAGAATAGGAGTGACAGGCGAGCACACAGTCCACTTATTGGTAAGTGGATGCTGTGGCTCATAGACATCTACATTTATCCGCGATAAAGAATCAAAATGTAAATGCGTTTTCTGGATTGGATCGTTTCCAGTAAAAAGGGTCTCAGATTCTCTAAACTCACTATACGAAACACAGCAGCATTCATTTTAGATACATCATTGTTTTCAATGTATTGATCTATTTTATAATAGATTTTTGAAGTGAAAACTTCTTTAGCGGCGTTGTGCACTTTTTTGTAATGGGTAAAAAATGTTAAACTCGCGTCACGTGACCTGATCGAAAATTCGTAGGACGGACGGAGAGTAGACAGCCAGCGCGGCGTAGGAGAGGAAGTATACCCCTCTCTTTCTACGGCGCGGCGAAAATGTATGCCTGCGCCTGCTGTTTCGTTTAGGCGGCGCAGGACGCTAGCGCGAACGTTCGTGTGTGTGATTTTTCTGAGAGATAAACTTTTTAATGTATTATAAATTGTCTAGTTTGTGTACGATAGAGTAATAAATAAATATTGTATTTTACCACATAAATGATAGTACTTTTATACTGATAATTAAAGCAATTCGTGCAAAATTATTCCCTAACCATTCCAAAATATCAAAAATGCACAACATTAATATTCAAGTTTTCACTTCTGCCGGCACTCCCGGAGTGCAACCCGTCGTTTTTTTTTTAAATAAAATTCCTATATAAATGTTTTTAAATTTTATGTCTGATTGATGTAACGGGTGTTTTTTTAAGCTAGATAGAACTTTAAATTATAAAAAGTAACACAAAAAATTAAATTTTGATGAAATATTTTTTTTTATCGTTTCAGTATACTCTGACAAATCATCATGAATAGACTCACGCTTGAACAACGCTACGAAATTATCCAAATTTACTTTGAAAATCAGTCGTCGATTCGCGCAACTTATAGACGACTTCGTCATTTTTATGGCGTACATAATCGTCCATCTGAACAAGCCATTCGTCGAACTGTGGATAGATTTCGTACCACATACTCTCTAGAGGATGCAATAACACCAACACGTCGAAGGAATGTGCGTACTGAAGAGAATATCGCCGCTGTAAACGAAAGTGTGGAAGAAGATCCAAATTTATCGATTCGTCGTCGGTCGCAGGAATTGGGGCTCTGTCCGTCCACTACGTGGAAAATTTTGCGCAAAGATCTCGGCCTACACCCGTATAAGATCCAGCTGGTGCAGGAATTGAAGCCACGAGACCATTATATGCGTCGTTCTTTCGCCGATTGGGCTCTAGAGCAGTTGGCAACTGACCCGTTGTTTTATCGCAAAATTGTGTTCAGCGATGAGGCGCATTTTTGGCTTAACGGGTTTGTTAATAAGCAAAATTGCCGCATATGGAGCGAGACCAATCCACAAGAGACCCTACAGACTCCATTACATCCAGAAAAATGCACCGTTTGGTGCGGTTTTCACGCTGGTGGCATCATCGGACCTTATTTCTTCAAAAATGAGGCCGGAGCTCGCGTTACGGTCAATGGAGATCGTTATCGCACCATGATCAATGATTTTTTGTTTGAAAATATGGATGACATTGATCCGGAGGAGATGTGGTTTCAACAGGATGGCGCTACGTGCCATACGGCGAACGCAACCATCGACTTATTGAAATCAAAATTTGGCGATAAGTTGATTTCGAGAAAGGACCTGTCAATTGGCCTCCAAGGTCGTGCGATTTGACACCTCTCGATTATTTCCTGTGGGGCTACGTGAAGTCACTGGTTTATGCTGATAAACCAGCAACAATTGACGCCTTGGAGGCCAGCATTGTTCGTGTTATTCGTGACATATGGCCAGCAGTGCTCGAAAAAGTGGCCCAAAATTGGACGTCCAGAATGCGCTTCGTCAAGAACAGCCGCGGTGCCCATATGCCCGAAATCATTTTCAAATGTTAATGTCACGTATTGATCTTTCGAATAAAAAAAATTTTGATTACAATTTAATTTTTTGTGTTATTTTTTACAATTTCAAGTTCTATCGGGCTTAAAAAACACCCCTTATTTACTATATTATATTAGAGATTTTTCGATACAACTTGAATCCTCAACCTCAGTTTCTGTCAAATCCGTACACAAAATCTATATGGCAAATTATACTAAAATTTAATTTTACCTCGACAAAGCGTTAGAAATTTTAATAACATCGCAGATTGCACGATGTTGAAGCTTTGTTAGAGAATAATTATCTTATATGAACAAAACATGAAAGGCCAAATTCTTTATTAGATTATTGACATACTCTATATACTCGTAGTAGCAACATAAGAGATTCACTTTATTTTATCCCTTGGGTGTTGTAAAAAGCAATTTAGCGAGAGACCCGAAAAATCTTGTGCTCTTCGATAGATAGCGATGACTGTTTTGTGTTTATACCAAATAGAATATACGACTGACGCCACGACGTGAAGTATAATCTTAGATTTGAGAGAACGCGAAGTCTAGTAGTGTACTGAGATCGTCCATCAGCCATTCAAGCGACGCGAGTTAAGCAAACTTTAATTACCATGGGAAAGACACATTGCCAGCAGTAGTGTTTGGCGATTTGATGAAGCTGACAGTGATGAATTAGCAAGACACTCCGTTTTAGTTCCAGCGATGGGCCAGCAGTAGTGTTTAAGGTTTGATGAAACTGACGGCGATAAATTAACATATTATATACTTTGTCTTACATGACAGTGGTACTACCACACATTAATACATATCTGATTTTTTTACTTATTATAAGCCAGTGCTGACCACAATCCTACCTGGTGGTAAGTGGTGATGCAGCCCTAGATGGTAAATCGCACTGTCTAAGCATGATAAAAGCTTATTCACGCTTGTCTTAAAGACACACAGATTGTATTCGGACCTTCGATCAACAATACCAACTAGAAATCGGGTCTGCGCAAAAATACGTCCAAGTAAATAACAGCGCACTGGACACGTGAGCTCTTATTTCGGTTAGTTGACTTGAAACACAGCCAATGTAAACACGTTTCACAATGCCGCAATGTATATTTAAAAGTTGCAAGAATAATGCCCCAAAAATCAATTTAACAGCCAGTGTCCTACTTTCGGTATGTACATGTAGAATAAGTTATATTTTAAGCTCTAACCTAACAACTATTATCATATTTGAAACAAAATTACCGATTTTACAGCACCCCTACAAATGTTTTGCCAAGGTTCGCCAATACACGCGTAAACATTTGTGAAACAGAACAGTAGAGTACATGGAGTAGATTTGTAGAGCACGAAAATGTAACGTTACACTGGCGTTATAATAGTAGTCATCTATTACGAGGGTGACACTGAAAGTTCTTAGAAAATCAAAAACTGAACAATATAGCAAGTTATTAGTTTTATTACATCTTTTCAAAATAGTGTCCATTTACATCGCTGCATCCGATGGAACCACTGAGAAAAGGACTTTGCCCACTCGTCCATAAGGATCTCTTCGACGGTATTTTGAAACGCAGCCACAGCTGCCATGACTTCCATAACACGTTTTCCTCAATTTTTTTCTTTTATTTTCGGAAATAAATAAAAATCGCAAGATGCGAGGTCGGGGCTATTGGGAGTTCCGCGATCTTAGCACCTCATGTGCGGAATCTCGATTGACCAATTATACCATCTGAAATCACACTCGCAAAATACTTTAAACAACCAATCACGAGCGTTAACGTTCTCACTGTCGAATGCGAGTCAATGTTCGATGTACGATATCGGCGACTTAATAAACTCGCACTCAGGAGATTTTTCCGATTATTGTCACTAGCTGGCAGTGTTTTTATTCCATACAAATCGTATGGAATAAAAACAGCGCATCTGCATTTTGATTCGCGAACGAGGATAGACATAGGTGTCTGTGGGCTGCGGCAGCCGCTTGCCATCGGGTGGACTGTGTGCTCGTTTGTCACCCTTGTCCTATAATTTAACTTTAACGCTATCGAACGCGTAAAAACTCGCACTAGGCACGCAATAATCGTACACCATTCGATTGACGGTGTGCACGTGAGTCTATCATTTACGTTACTAGCTATGTATTTTGTTTACTTATTAAGTTTAATTTTTCTAAGTATTTATTAGTTTTATTTTTACCAAAACAAATCTGAATAAAATTCATACTCTACTAATCTACACAATCGATCTATAACAAAAGCAACTGAACGTGAAATTGTAAAAATAATAAGCAAAACGTGTTGGGACGTCCAAGAGATGTTACTAGTAAGTAAAATTTAGGTAATCCATTAGTACTTAAACAAACCAAGGACGCACTGAGACCAATTTATCGCACCGGCTGAAAAGGACACGAACGTGTTCCAACACTTCACAAAGTTATTGTTATGAAACAGTCTCACTGGTTACTTTGATTATTTTTTGTCTAGTTACGCAGACTGAATCAAAAGACTATGTTGAAATTAAACTAAGAAAACGATAAAATTATTTTTTTTCGTATAGAATAAAAGTCATTTAGAATGCAATGCTGTTGTTTGGTCACCACATGAAGTCAAATATAAATTAATGCTAGAACGTATTCAGCACAAGTTTGTGACATTTATATATTTAAAACAGTATGGTGTGTACCCGGGTTATCCACTTTTGTACCCTACTTTATTTATACTAGGCATGATAGGCTATTATAAACTAGAAATAAGAAGGGAAGTTGCTCTCGCCACTTACTTACTTAAAGTGATCCGTGGTAAAATACATAACCCAGGTATTTTACAGATAGCTGAGCTGTGTGTCCCTAATGAGTACGTAGGAAGACGGCGGCGGCCGCCGCTCTTGTTGGTGCCGCAAGCGCGCACCAACTTGCTACAGCACGCGCCTTTGACGCGCGCGCTGCGTGCACTTAACGTGGTCTCACAACAGACTGATTTGTTCAGCTGTACTCTAAACGAATTCACAAAGGCCGCTTATTGTAAAATATCTTTAAGTTGTGTATAATATACCTATATTATGTTTGTTCTAGTTTCTTAGTTTGTAACTGCACTATTGTATTAGGTTGTGATAGTTGTAAAATAAATAAATAAAAAAAAACAAATCTATATTATTTTACTATTTTGCTGTACGCATGTCGAATGACGAAAAATAACCGCTTTGTGAAGAATGCGTGAAACATTCAAAGAGTCTGTTTGTCCGATGGTTGCGGAACTTGTAGGCATTTTGTTAATAATTTTAATGTATTCTATGGTGTATGGACTAGACTTATTTTTGACAAATAAAAATATAAAACAAAGAAGTAGGCGGCACTGATCTGACACATATTTCATATAAAAATATGAAATTTTAAAGAAGGGGCAATCGAGAGGGTGCTGCTCATCTGATGGTAAGTGTCAACCACCGCCCATGAATAACTGCAACACCAGGGGAATTCCAGGTGCGTTGTCGGCCATTTAAATGGAGTAAGCTCGTTCGTTGAAGGTATGTGATGTATGGATGGTACTATTTATCTTTTTTCATATAATTAATGCAAGTTGAATATTTTTGATTTTATATCATTCTTGTACGCATATATTATTTATATTATTCTGACGTCATAATATACTCTATGCTATCCAGATGATTATAATAAAACGATTTAGTTTTCATCAGTCAAAATCCGATGACTAGTTTAGAAGTTACGTGCGGACAAGGAGCAGACATTCAATCGTATTTACATACACAAACATGGTATGTTTGTGTATGTAAATACGAAACGTATATTTTGTACCTTAATACTACGACACAGCCAGGTTAATCCACCGTAGTCGAATAAAAAACTAATTCTCAAGGCGACATAAGCAATTAGATATAACGATTACTAAGAACTATCGCAGCATCCATTCCGCAAACCGCATCATTTGTTACAGAAAGATGACGGGTCTGAGATGTTGCTCCTTAAAGATAATCTTCGTACAATGAGTTCTCGGCGCATGATTGCTGGATTTTTTGGCCAGGCTTCTTAATTAGGTTGTACAAGTCGGGACGTAATTACAAAGTCTTTGAAATTCAGTGACTGTTATCTAGTACAAAGAAACGAGAAATTAAAAGTAATGAAAGAGGACGCCTTTACAAGAAAAATTTTCATTTTCTTCGCTCTTATATTATAATATGTGTTTATAGCGTTGTTTTAAGGATATATTAAACTATTCTTCTTCATCCGCTATAAAAGTTCAAAGCTAAAAATGGGTCTACCTCTTGCACGGGGCATTGCTTTAGGAGCATCATTTTTTCGAGTTTTTTAGACAGATCGGATCACACTTTGGAAACTTCTGCTCATCACCGGTTTGGATTTGACACAATAT
Source organism: Parnassius glacialis (assembly GCA_033319125.1). Classification (NCBI taxonomy): domain Eukaryota; kingdom Metazoa; phylum Arthropoda; class Insecta; order Lepidoptera; family Papilionidae; genus Parnassius; species Parnassius glacialis. The sequence goes on from JAVANC010000009.1 coordinate 2,692,149, forward strand.
ACAATACGTAAGCGTCTTTGTGTGAGTGTATATTCAATTAATTCATTAATACATTCACAACAGCCAATCATAAGTGCACATAGTTTTCTCTCATACATTGGCTCATAAGGGGAATATTTTTCATAGATACCACGCTGCGCAAGCAAGTTGACAACCGCAGTTTTTTTTTCATAAGTTTTGAGTTTAAGGAAGTTGATGTTGCCTCTCTCCTGTTTTGATGTTGGCTCTTGCTACACCCGCAAGATAATATGGGTTAGAGGCATCGATCACTAATAAAAACTAGATACACAATCAGTGACAAAAAATGTCCTTACCGAACGAGGACCCACTCGAACATTTGGGTGCGCTTTTAATTTGTACGCAGCTTTGTAAATACAGCTTTAGGCAATACATTTAAGGTTTAATTTACATTAATGGGGTAAGGTTTAGAATCAAGTCGCCTGAATTTGGGGGTGGGGGCTGGTGAGGGGAGGGGGAGGGGAGTTGTAGAGTCACCACCACTTCCATTTCCGGCCGGACGTGCTTAGTTTTTTTTATAAATTTTTAAAAATCTCATTTTGAGGTTAGGTTTTTGTAATGTTTTTGACAATATAAATATATAATATATAATACGATGTGGAAGAAAGGTTCTTGAGTGGCAGCCTCGTACCGGTAGGCGAAGTGTAGGGCAACCCCCCACGAGATGAAGTGACAACCTGGTAGGACATGCAGGAAGTCGATGGATGCAGGTGGCTAAGGACCGTGCTTTGTGGCATTCCTTGGGGGAGGCCTATGTTCAGCAGTGGACTTATGAAAGGCTGTAATGATGATGATGAATGTTTTTGAAAATATAAACCTGATTTGTGGGGGGCAGAGAGTTGAGGGAGGATAGGCCAACGCCACTCAACGTGGCGCAGTTGAGGGAAGGTCAGTCGACGGAGCCCCGCTTAGCGGGGCTCCTATTTCTGGATGGTTTGTAAAAAAATAACCACGAAGGGAATGAAGGGGTCTGTTCGCTCGCTCAATCGACCCCGCCATCCCCTTCTAACTTAACCTGTCCGAGTCGGGGTGCCCCAAGTCCCGAGCTCGCTTCGCTCGCTCTTGCACCAAATAAAACACCAAAATGTTAACTCTTAGAATTACTTTAACAAGTAAACATATTTTATAACTTCCAGCATTTCCAAAAACGTCGTAAAATAGCAAGCAATCGGTCTTCAGAGGGGTAGCGAAGTCGTCCAAAAACAGTAAATTCGGAAGCAACGGAATGACGCTTATGACGCGAGTCCCGAAGTCGAGTATAAACGTAGTGATTATATTCTTTTTGGTCGAATATATCTGTTACTGATTACTATCAACGTCAAAAGTTCCGTTGCAGGTATTAATTAGTGATTTATGAATATTTTTAGAAAATTATATTAATTATTTCGACGCAGCTCCGGCAGCTAAAATTGCATGGGGGCGCTTGAGATAAGCCCCCTTGAGCCCCCACAGTGACAGACTCCTCAAATTCAGACGACTTGATTCTAAACCCAACCCCATTAATGTATATTAATTTCAACTAGAATTACGTCAAAACAATTGGCGACAGTTATTACAGGACTTTTGCATGGGATTATGTATGTAGTTTTTTTATTAGTGATCGATGGGTAGAGTATTCTTTTACACCGCAACTACATGGCGAAGTACAGTTAAGTGTACTTGCGCAGTATACTTGATTAACATAAGTCGAAAGTTGCTTGTGATCATTCAGATCAGATCATTCTAGTTACGCTTAATAGAAATTGACACCAAAAAAATCGCGGATGAGATATGAAAAAACAAACATCGTATAACTTAAAATGGAAGTTTACACAACCTCTGATCCTTGAATCAATATTCTTTTGAAGTTTCCAGTTATAAGTGAAAACACAGCGGTTGTTTTCGAAGCTGGCTACCGCAGTATTATATTTATTATTAGTTTTGATTAGAAAGACGCTGCTGCACAAGTCCTGATTTATTTCCCTGTGTTGTCACTTACGACACTAACGGGACAATATGGGTTAGGAGATATTCTTACAAAGTCCTTACACGGCTATCACGTAATTTTTTTTATTAATGTTAACTTGAATTGCCCGCGTTTCGAGAAACTTACAGCCTTTGGTCATAGAGGGATAATCTCAATGCTACAGAGCAAACAGGGGACAGTCCCCCATAAAATTAATTTCGATACAATATAGTATTCGAGTATTTAATTCCAGTGCTTGACTACTATTTATTTATTTATTTATTTAACTTTTTTGAACCTTATAAAATATATAAGTACAAAAGGCGGACATAATGCTTAAAGCATTCTCTGCCTGTCAACTTTGAGGAGTGGAAAAACATCGAAGGCGGTTATTATAATACATAACAGTAAAGAATAAGAAATATAATGAATTTAGAAATTATAGCATATAAACATAAAGGTAAAAAAATACATATACCATACATACATATATACATATATATATATATACATACCACATACACACATATATATATATATATATATATATATATATACATATACACATATAAATACATATATACACACAAATATACATATATACGTAAAAAACATATGATGATGAAATTAGCTACTAACACAGATTAACTAAGATGATGACGCCAACTTAGGAATTCTTTACGACTTTCAAAAAATGTTCTTTAACATACTTTTTAAATGTTACTTTGTTGGAGCGTTGTCTCAAAGTTTCAGGCAGTGCATTCCAAAGTCGCGCAGCTCGTACAGTAAACGAGGAAGAAGAGAAACCGGAACGGTGAAGTGGAATGGAGAGCGTAAGAGTCTCCGAAGAACGTAGAGGTCTTTTATGCGTATCAGATAGAAATTGAAACTTACGTTTCAAATAGTCGGGACAACGATTGTCGAATAAAATAGAAAAAAGTGTGAGAAGTGTCCTGACTTGCCTCCGTTGGCGAATGGGAAGCCAATTTAGCTGAAATCTAAAGGAGGAAACATGGTCAAACTTGCGAAGACAGAAGATGAATCGGACACAGTTATTTACGAGACGATCCAGCTTGTCTAGATGGTTCTCATTAAGATCAGTACAACACACATCAACATAATCAATAATGGTAATACTATCCTACCTGATGATAAGTGGTGATGCAGCCGAAGATGGTAGGATATTCCGAGATATCTATAAAATAAAAAAATGAAAGTAAAAGCGGACTTCAAAGAACTCACCATCATCATCATCTCTGTAAATACTAGGAACAAGCACAAGTTAGTTATACCAGTTACTCGACTCCAAAGAGTGTGGTAAGGCTGCGGGACTAGACAGAGTTACTGCTGAAATGGTCAAGTATGGTGGGCCTCGCGTCTGGGACAGCTTTTATCTGCTGTGCAATTTGTGCTGGCGGACGGGGGATGTCCCGGATGATTGGCGATCCGCAGTCATTGTGCCTTTATATAAAGGTAAAGGTTCACATTTTGACTGCGGGTGCTATCGGGCGATCAGCTTGACCAGTTTAGCAAGTAAAGTTTACTCGAAGGTTTTGACACGTAGGATGCAAGAGAAATCGGAAAGATTTCTATGGGAGGCACAATGCGGATTTAGACCTGGAAGAGGATGCACGGATCAAATGTTTTCTCTACGCATGATCACGGAAAAGCTTCTGGCTGCTAACCAGAAGATTTTCTGTGCTTTTGTGGATCTTGAGAAAGCATTTGATAAGGTTGTAAGGAAGAAAATGTGGGAACTGTTGCCGGGGTACGGTGTGGATGGTCGATTGCTAAGGGCTGTGCAGTCACTTTACTGTAACTGTAAAGCCTGTGTGCGGGTAGGGCATGACCTGTCACCCATGTTTAGCGTCCAAACGGGCGTGAAACAGGGTTGTGTCATGTCTTCCTGGCTGTTCATACTGTATCTCGACAGCTGTTTACAGAAGCTGAAAGATAGCTGTTTGGGTGTGAAATTGGGTGACATAAAAGTAAATTGTCTGCTGTATGCTGATGATGCAGTGCTTATTGCACCATCAGAGGCAGAACTGCAGGCATTAGTCACGTGTATGAAAGAGGAATGTGAAATTAAAGGTCTCCGTTTGAATGCTAATAAAACTAAGGTTCTGGTATTTGAAAGGGACGAAGAGAGAACGAAGTGTGAAATATGGGTAAATCAGGAATGTCTAGAACAAGTAAATGAAATTGTATACTTGGGGAGTGCTTTTAGCCGGGATGGAAGATGTGATTTAGATGTGGACAGGCGTGTCGCTGCCGGGAACAAAGTCAATGGTGCCCTGACTGCGTTAGTCAAAAGGCAAGGCGTAGTGAAGAGTGCACGCCTTGCAATACATAACGCAGTGTTGGTACCGACTTTGTTATATGGCAGCGAAACCTGGGTGTGCCAGAAGAAGCATAAAAGCAAGTTGAATGCAGTGGAGATGCGTTCTCTTCGTAAAATGTGCGGCGTTACCATGGCCGACCGAAAGCGAAACGAAGAGATTCGCAATATGGCAGGTTTGAAAGATGACCTTATCACAAAAATTGATAAGGGCGTGCTTCGATGGTTTGGGCACGTTGAGCGAATGAGTGAAGACCGAATGGTGAAGAAAATATATAGCGCGAAAGTTAATATTAAAAGGTGTCGAGGTAGACCGAGACTAACTTTCGAAGACCATGTGAGCAAACTGCTCGAAGAGGGGAGGGTCAAGAGTACTCGGATACCTAGACGTGCATGTATGAAGAAGATAATGAATCTGAAAGAAGCGAAAGAGGTATGTAAGGATCGTGACACTTGGCGATCTGTTCTCTCTGGCTACCCCGTCAGGGATTGTGCGTGAAGATAAGTAAGTAAGTGCAATGTATACGTTTTTAAAACAAAGTACTACTAGAAAATATGAAGACCTTATGTATTAAAAGGTACATATATCTATTAAGCAAAAATTGTCTAGTAGGGGTTATTATACTACTAAAGAGTACATGACTGATAATAACCCCTGGGAATGAGGTATTCGCTACCGTGCTGTTTCTAAATGTTTTCATAAGAATTGTATAAAATATTATATTGCAAATTGTGCTTTTAAAAAATCCCGCTAGGTTTTTTGCTGGTTCCAGGACAGAGGTTTTTTGCGAACCAGTGGTAAAAGTAAAGACTGACTTTCAATAAGTATTACTGTAATCTATATTGAATAAAAATGATTATATTATATTCATCATCATTACAGCTCTTCCAAGTCCACTGCTGAACATAGGCCTCTCCCAAGGAATGCCACAAAGCACGATCCTGAGCCACCTGCATCCATCGACTTTCTGCATGTTCTTACCAGGTTGCCACTCTATCTAGTGGGGAGCCATCTCTCAATTCACCTACCGGTACGAGGCTGCCACTCGATAACCTTGCTTCCCAATCGGTTATCGGTTCTTCGAGCTATATGGCCGCCCCATTGGCACTTCAGCTTACTAATCTGTTGGGCTATGTTGGTTACTTTTTTTTGGTTCTACAGCGGATATCCTCATTTGTGAAAAACCCCGAACATAGCCCTCTCGCATTCTCCATAGCTCGCTGAGCGACTTTAAGAGGTTCCTCATACGATTAGCATTGAATGACCACGTCACAGATCTATAAGTCGTCACTGGCAACACTCACTCGTTATGCATTCTCGTTTTCAAGTTTTGAGGTAGCTATACCTGACGAGAAGATTTGTCGTAACCTCCCGAAAGCTGCCCATCCGAGTTGAATCCGTCGATTGACCTCTCGGTCGAAGTTGGATTTACTTAGTCGAACTATTTGTCCCAGGTAAACATACTCGTCAACAACTTCGAGCTTAGTGCTCCCAACAACTACCGGCATAGGTGCGACAAAGAAATACAAAGAACAAAATAATTTCACATTATGAAGTCGGTGCTAACACATAGTGTATAGAAATAATTAAAACCTTGACTCTAGAATGTGAAATTATTTTATTCCTTTTTGTTATTTAAAGTCGGTTTTAAATTATTATTAAAAGTATTTTTTCAACCGTCTTCTAAAAAAGTATATGTGTTAACCTCATAACTTTTTCTAGGTGGACCGATTTTGATGATTATTTTATTTATTTGAAAGCTGGTGCTTCTCATGTGTCGCATATAAATTTTATCTAAATCTGAACAATAGTTTAATTGACTTCCGACTACATTGATGATGTTCTCATTTTATTTGTACCATGTATAGCTGGGCTCATAACTCAGCGACTGTCTGTCTATTTACTTTTGCCGCTGCGCATTCTGGACGGTTATGTTACATCTCGCTTGATGTCAAGAAGGACTTAATTGGATTTAGAGCGCCAACCTAATTAGCGAGCTCCCTTTGGTACGCGATTTCAAAATCTTTCCATTTTCACTCTTTTATTACAGATTGCATGCCGGTTATAAGAAGTCGAAAAATGAGGTAAATTTACTAAGAACTATATCAAAATTAATCAGTGCGTGTCTTTTTGGTAATTTTGATTAGATGGAGATAAGGAATTTAATTATTAACAAAAAATATGGGAATATAAAAGAATAAAATAATTTCACATTCTAAAGTAGAAAAGACAGCTTAACTTTTTAATAAAAGAAAATATTAATACGTCAACTAGAATGTCTAAATAGTTGTTACCTTAAAAACTTCATCCTCTATTTTTTATGTTTCCTATTGAAAAAAAATTACAACCCTACGGTTGTAACTTTTTCTCCAAATTTATATGGGGCTATCCCTGAAGCAGAGATTAGATAACAGTCTAAAGTAAAACAATTTAATAAAGATTATAATTAATGTAGGTTCACAATTGTAAAAACTGTCTGATTTTACAACAAACCCGCTATAATACGGTATTCACTCGAAACAATTTTCATTTCCTATAATCGAGCTATCTTTCTTTTACTGCTGCGTTTCGTTATAAATACAAAGTGCAAGTATTACAATAAGCTATTCGTCCGGCAACTTACGTGGCTTAAATGAAACAACTTTTAAGAGTCGTGGCTTGTTAAACCAGTATTTATGTTTTTTATAAATGGTTTTTTCATGTACTTTCTGCACTGCATAGCGCTTGTAAGGGAAAAATAAAACTTTTTTTAAAAATAGAGACCAAGCATAAGAGGTTTTACGCCTCTAAATGACGACGATCGGCCCTTCTACGAAATTGTGGCGTCCCAAATCTAACCATTATCTCGGTGAAGACTTTAATATTAGTAGAATAAATCAATCAAGGGTAAAATGTAACTTAATATGAATAAAGAAGAAATATTTTTTTTCGTCATTCAACAAAAACTGTAAAAGCAAAAATATACAAACTATTTTTTTATGGAATAAAGGTGACAAACGAACGCACAGTTCACCTGTTGGTAAGTGAATTCTGTGGCCATCTAAATCTATCCTCGATTAAGAATTAAAATGCTGATGCATTGTCACAACTGATAACTAAGATGGAATGTTTCGTTTTCAGTAAAAAGTCTCCTGTTTTCTACACTCTGCATACGAAACACAGCAGCATTGAGCTGCTAGTTTACGCTGGTATTCTGTGGGAGCGTAGACCTTTCCCGCTAGAGCCGACCCAGTCGTGCTACAACCATTATCTAGATGCAGCAAGGCCCTGCCACGAGAAACTGGTATATTTTAAATGAACTGCATTCTAATATCAGTTTCTCTATGTCGACTATTTCTTCGTCACGTCAGTTTGTAAAAGTCGGCAGCTGGACTTATGTCTCTCCCGGTACATCAGCCATCTCGCAGCTCTGAAATTTCTCCTCATTGCTGTTTTGAGTATTTTACTTCTGGTGTAAACACGACCTTTTCGACACTATCGATTCACGTCTTACCGGGGCACCCATCACCCCATTTATTTAAAGCCTAGTCAAGTTTTCTACACGTGCAGCGTGTAGTCGAATTATTCACAGCGGACTTACGAGTCCAATACAACAATGGCTTAAGGATCTTGTTGGAGCTACCCCAATTTTGCAGTGCATCAGGCATGTTTGCAAAGGCGCATACAGACGACGACTCCACCATTGTAAGAAAGAACACAACCTAGTTATTTAGCAGGATGCGGGCTAGCTCCAATTGCATCATGAGAATAATTGCTGAAAGATAAAAGACTCATTTCCTCTTAAGCAATATTACTATCTCTGATTAGTTAATAAAGCAATTAGATTTTTTTGAATTAACAAAGGCTGTAATAATAAGTTTTATTTGTACTAACAAATCATGTGGAGATTACTTGGATATCTGAAAAAAAAATATTATTTATGGATGGGTAATGAATTCTATTACTATTCTGTACCGCGTAGTGACGGCGTAAGAAAATCCACTACCCCATATCATCCCGTGGATGTCATGAGAGGCGACGGAGGGAAACAAATCAGGAGATGAGCAGCAGCGTCGTCTTCCGAATAACGGTTAAAAATAAAACATTGCGGTTGCCAACCCGCTTGCCAAGCGTTGAAACTATGGCAGATATTCCTTCTATGAGGTAATCTATGGGGGGAGGCTTATGTTCAGCAGTGGACTTTAATAGGCTGTAACGGTAACGGTAACGGATGGATTCTGTTACGTTACCACAGCACATGACGTTGAAACGACTGCGCATCACATGACGTTTACTATTTAAACTGTCAAAATATCTTATTAACATACTGAAGCTGGATCAGCGAGAATTTTTAATGTTAATGTTACTGATATCGAATTTAGAGAACAAACAATCGCGGGTGGAACACATGTGTATATAAAAATAGTACACCAGCGCAGTCTATCTCTTGAGAATATAATTGATTAGTTGTTCAGACTCAATCTAGACGCAGACGAATTAATCTCTCGAGAGATTGTCTTCGATCCGTCTATAATGAGATATATCAATATTGAAGAAAAATTTAAGAATGTCCAATCTATGACCATCTGCTACGGGGCGAGGGGGTTTCTCTAAACGTGCGGAAAACAATCAAAACGGGACCTAAGCAGAAAACAGTTCTACCACTTGTTGAATAGAGTAAAGTTTGACTTCTGATGTATTCCCGATATTTCCGATATATTTATTTAATTATTTAAAATCTTTATTAATCCCTTTGAAAACAAAGGGATAGAAACAAACGGAAAAAATGCCTTAAGGCATTCTCTACTAGTTAACCCATGGAGTGTCGAGAATTTGACGTAGGTGTACTAATGAGGGCATTCACGAATTTTTCTGCCACCAGGGCGGCGCCACTTTAGAGTGAGGTAAAAATATTTGAGGTAAAAGATTTAATAGCGGGGACGATAATTTCTCAGGAAAATGTATTCTTTAAGGTTTCTTTCTGTATTATTAGTTATATTTTATATTAATTACATTAGAAATGAATAAACCAAACTATAAATATAACTGAAAGTCGACTTTATAATGTGCAAAAAATTAAAAATCAAACCACTGACGCATTGTGTTGTGTATTAATATAATACTCTAGATAATGATCGCCAAGTCGAGCAAAAAAGCGGCACGGCCGTACCATCCTTTTCTCGAAACAGTTCAGGCCATTTCCGAAACCCTATAACTTCGTTATGGATAAAACTAGAAGCCTGAAGTTTTACTAACCAAGTAGGCATTGTATAAACTCGGTATATTTCAAATTTCATTAAATTTGAACCAGTAGTTTAAGAATTATAACTAGACAAAGTTTCTTAAGTTTTTTTTGTCACTCACTGACTGACCGATCATCAAAACTCTGAGGCCCTTCTAGCAGACATAGAAACTTCAAATTTTGAATACAATTATTGTTTAATATATAAATCAAGGAAAAATTAAAATATTTTACAATTTCGGTCCAGTTTTCGAGATACACCAACTGCATAAATAACTTTGTAATCCCATATAAACATATAGTATTACAAAGTTACAATTGCAGTGAATGAATCAGTGTGCCTATATATTATGTATAAGGGAATATTAGGTGTAAATAGCTACCTAGATATAACTATCTACAAAAAGAAATGATATGCCATCAAAAACATAACTTGTAAAAAAAGCCAAGTCTCGCAACTCAGTTCTTCTACCGTAAAAAGTTGTGAGATCCATGTAATACCAAGTCGGTTAATTTATTCAGTCCATAGATTGATACATAGATTGACTTGGTAATCGCACTAAACAATGTTATTTAATATAATATGTATTACTTGTGATATATATTGTGTTTTCATGCGTTGGACAAAGTGTATAGAGCTCAAGGGAGACTACGTTGAAAAATAGAATGATTTATTTATCAAAAAATCTGTGTTTTATTCCAAAAGTCCTGGACATTGACCCACCCTCGTACACAAAATTAATACATACGTGTAAAAATTAAGGATAGCGTACATTGAAGTATGTCACACATATTTTCAGGCTTAAAATAAAACTCATAAAATCTTTATGGGTGTCTTTGCGAAATACGCAAAGTAACCGCATTTCGTCATACGAGCAATTTGCCTTTTTTGTATGCCTATCAAAACACCATAACAGGTTTACGTCACCATTTAAGCCATTTGTGGTATGCGGTTGCTGCGTGGGTGAATTTTCCGATGTATATGTGTGCGTATGTGACTGTGTATAAAATTATGAATAGCGATATGCTTCCTCTCTTCTGTTCGCTAGTATAATGTTCAAAAAACAATTTTTTTATCCCAAACATTTTCATCACTTCAAACATATTTATCTGAACTAATAGAATAAACTAAACTCTTACGTCCTTTTTCTTCCCCATATGGATGGAGACCGACTATCAGTCACACTTTAATTTACAAAAACTCTCTCAAGGATTAAAAATGCGTAGAGCTTCTTGCTTCTTTTGTTTAAACATAAATGCGTCGGCTCAACAACCAGTTGTTTTTTTTTTTAGGATAAGATACACATTCACAATAACTAACAGCGTAAGGGAACAGCATCCTGCGTTTAGTACAGTAAAACAAATATACAATAACCGTGGAGAACCTTTTGAATAGTAACGAAGCATATCATATTCTAATTTATTATTATAATATGAGATGCTTCGTTACCTTATTAGGTGAAAAACGAGCACATAGTCCACTTCATGGTAAGTGGATGCCATGGCCCATAGACATATACATTTATCCTTGTTTAAAAATCCAAATACAGACGCGTTGTCACCCCTGAAGACTAAGATGGAATGCCTCGTTTCCAGCAAAAAGGATCTCAGGTTCTCTACACTCACCATACGAAACACAGCAGCATCAAGCTGCTATCACGAGGGTGACAGTAAAAGTTCTTAGAAAATCAAAAACTAAACAAATTAGCAAGTTATTAGTTCTATTATATCTTTGAAAAATGGTGTCCATTTACATCAATACATCGCTGCATCCAATGGAACTACTGAGAAAAGCAATTTGCCCACTCGTCCTTAAGATCTATTCGACGGAATTTTGAAACGCAGCCAACGCTTCCTCGGCGTCAATAAAACGTTTCCTCGAAGTTTTTCTTTTATTTTCGGAAATAAATAAAAATCGCAAGGTGCGAGCTCGGGACTATAGGGCGAGTGACCCAGTAATTCCACGTCTGATGTCGCCAAGTAGTTGATTGTTTGCTCGGCGGTGTGCGATGAGGCGTTGTCGAGGAGCCTACTGCGAGGTCGTTTTTTCCGAACTTTTCCAAGACAAGTGGCAAACAATTGTTAGTGTACCACCCTGCAGTAACTATTTTACGATCCTCTAAAACAATTGTTGCGTAATGACCTGTCTTTCCGAAGAACAGTGGTAGAGCCACGCGGCAGCTTTTGCTGTCGCACGGATGGGCCGGCTCGAACCGGGGTGGTACCACGACCTCACAGAATACCAGCGTGAAGTAGAGGTTTACCTCTGCGTTTCGCTTGGTGAGTGCAGGTGGCCGGAGGCCCTGTTTACTGGAAATGAGGCATTCCATCTTAGTCCTCACGGGTGACAACGCATCTACATTTTGAATTGTAATAGAGGATAGATGTAGATGTCTATGGGCCGCAGCAACCACTTACCATCAGGTGGACTGTGTGCTCGTTTGTCACCCTTATCCTATAAAAAAAAAAAAAAAAAAAGAACGAGGCCACCATCTTTTTTCCCACGCTTCGACTTTCTCTTCACTTTATTTGGCAACTCCTCGGAAGGAAACACCCAGACAGCAGACTGTCTCTTAGTTTCAGGATCATAACAATAAATCCAGCTTTCGTCACCCGTAAGTATGTCGAACACAGCATTTGAGTCACTTCCGTAAAATCTTTGAACCATTTCACGACACCAATCAACTGTCAAATTATGAGGTATCCACCGGGCACAACGCTTCCTGAGCGCTAAATGTTCATGGACGATTTTGTGCACTTGACTCATACCGATGCCTAAGCTTGTCCAAATCTGCTGATAAGTCACTCTTTTGTCAGTCTCTATGATACGCCGCACAACACTGACTTCAGTCCTCGCCGTAGAAGGCCGTCTCTCACGCAGATCATCGGTGAGATTACTGCGACCACGTTTAAACTCATTAAACCAAGTTGTCAACAGTGGAAAGAGATGGGGCTTCATCGTGAAAGGCTAATCAAAGTCTATCGTAACTTTCTTGTTGACTTAAATGACATCGAGTCATAAAAAATCATTGTATTAAAATTTTCTCGCGTTAAATTCATGCAGACGTGACACAGATAATTTTCATTTTCAAAATTTGAACTTATTTTTTTATTATAACGTTTACAAGTGGCCAGTTCTAAAAACTTTCAGTATCGCCCTCGTATACGCTGGTATTCTGTGAGAGCGTGGCCCTACCCCGGTCGAACCGACGCATTCGTGCAACAATCATAATATAGCCGCAGCGTGGCTCTACCACGTTTCATAAATCAGTGGTAAATCGCAATACATATACATAAACACTCACGCCTGTCACCCAGAGGGGTAGGCAGAGACTACGGATTTCCATTTGGCGCGATCCTGACACACCTCTCTCGCTTCCTTTACATCCATATATCTACACATAAACGCTCGTCGGTTAAAGGTACTCCTAATCTGGCCCATTTTTAATGTATCGCCGATTTGGTCGATAAAACTTCGTCTAGGGCGCCCCTTCCCGACCCTGCCTTTCACTTCTGCAACATAAATTTGCTTTGTCACTCTTTCCTCGGTCATTCATTCTACATGACCAAACCACCGAAGCATTCCTTTCTTAATCCTTGTCACAACGTCATCTTGCAAACCACACTTTTCTCTTATCACACTATTTCTCACCCTGTCATTCAGATTCAGTCCTAGCATACTCCTTAAGGACCGCATTTCTACAGCATTTATTCTACTCTCATGCTTCTTCTGCCAGACCCAACTTTCACTACCATACATTAAAGTAGGGACTAACACAGCATTCTGAATCGCCATACGTGCCTTATTTGACACATTCTGGCTCCTCATAATAGCGTGTAGAGCCCCATTCACTCTATTTCCTGCGTTCACTCGTCGTTCTATATCCTTATCATATCTACCATCCCTGCTAAATAAACATCCCAAATATACAAACTCATCCACTTGCTCAATCAACTCACCTTCTATTCTTATTTCACATAAAGTTTTAAATCGCAATCTTGATCCATAATCAAGAATTGACAAAGCGTTTATGGGCCACACTATCCACTTACATTTTCTTGGACTGTGTATTTGTGTAATCGTTTATACTTTAGTTTTATACTATAAACAGTAACTGTGACAGTTCATACAAGGTAGAAAATGCGATTGGGCATTAACTCTGCCATTACCCCTTGGAGGTGTTTGCAATAAAGGATAAATAAATTTAAAAAAAAATACATTGCATGAACACCAGCAGTTACGATCAAACTGCGACCATTTCTACATTGCAAAAACTACCATCGTCGTAAATAAAAAACGTTCTTCCAACGTTTAAGGTGTTCGCTTATTTCTACTAAAACTTGTTTGGGCGTGAAAGCACTCAGGCTAATTTATCGATGCCTCTTCGCCCCGCCAGAAACACACGAATTCGATATTTTGCATAGTTGGTGTTTTCGCGCCAGTTCTCTAGTGTTTTTACTTCATTTTGATTTTTTTTATAGGAGAGGGCAAACGAGCATGCGGCTCACCTGATGGTAAGTGACTACCGCCGCCCATGAACAACCGCAACACCAGGGGAATTGCAGATGCGTTGCCGGCCTTTTAGAAAGGTGTAAGCTCTTTTCTTGAAGGTTCCTAAGTCGTATCGGTCCGGAAAATTCGCTGGTGGTAATTGATTCCACAAGGAAGTTGTACGAGGGAGAAAACTTATTCTAAATCGCACAGTGGTGGACCGCCAATCATCCAGATGGTATGGATGGTAACGCGAGTTTTGTCGCGATGTGCGATGGTGAAATTGAGCGGCTGGAATTAGTCCGAACAATTCCTCAGAGCACTCCCCGTGATAGATGCGATAAAATACGCAAAGAGATGCAACATCTCTACGCAGTGCCAGTGTATCGAGCCGATTAGAAAGAACTCGGTCGTCGACGATTCGAACCGCTCTGCGCTGGATGTGGTCAAGTGGAAGGAGCTGGCACTGGGGTGCCCCGGCCCAGACATGAGAACAGTATTCCATGTGGGGCCGAACTTGCGCTTTGTAAAGATGCAAGCGATGTGCCGGCATGAAATACTGTCTCGCTCTGCTGAGCACGTCAAGCCTTTTTGAGGCCAATTTGGCCTTCCCCTCCAAGTGACCACGAAACTGCACACTACTCGATATGTCGACGCCAAGGATTCCGATACTGGCTGAGGCAGCAAGGGGAGTGCCTTGAAACTGAGGCGATACGACAAAGCGGTTCTTTTTAGAGGTAAACGCACAAACTTGTATCTTCTGGGGATTGAACTGGACTAGATTTAGTCGGCCCCAATCCGAGACTTTTTTAAGCAAAGACTCGACTTCAGACACAAGTTTGTCCCGGTACTCGGCGACGTTTTTCTGAGAAATATTGGCACGGCCGGTATATAAGGCATCACCAGTGCTGTCGTCTGCATAGCAATGAATGCTACCAGTTAGCAACATATAATTGATATGCAGGAGAAACAGCGTGGTGATAGCACGCAGCCTAGTGGAACACCAGCGTTGATAGGCTTGAAATCAGAGCATGCACCGCCTACTACGACCTTGATGCTCCAATCAGCAAGGAAACTGGTGATCCATTTGCACAATTTCTCGTGAAGCCCATAGGAAGGAAGGTTCGAAAGAAGCGCTTTGTGCCAGACCCGATCGAAGGCCTTCGCTATGTCCAAATGCCTCCCCCTTGGACTCTACTGCCTCCGCCCATCTATGAGTTAAGTAGACTAGAAGATCACCAGCTGATCGATCCTGACGAAAACCGTACTGGCGGTCACTAATCAGCTGGTGATCCTCAAGGTACCTCATGAGCTGGCAGTTTATAATGACTTATATCTAAGATGCTTTTTAACTAACGAATAGTGGTTTTTCGGTAGGTAAATAGACGAATATCAAATTTAAATAAAATTTTAATAAAATTAAAAATTAAAATTTTAGTCCTACGAGAATAGGATGTACAATTATAAATACATAACATGATGTAACAAGGTAAAGAAGATATGTCACCGTGGTTGCCGTGAACGGTATAACCCCAGAGTTTCAAATCGAATCGTCTAAAAGTACTGCAAGCGCTGTTCCTAAAAATTTGTTACATTTTAATAAATGAAAAATTACATAATCATAAGAGAAATAGAAAATTACTTCTAGGTGACAAAATGTAAAGCGCTAGCCGGCTGATTAATCTCAAGATTGTAGGTAGGCTTTGAAATATCAAAGAAATATTATACAATTTTTCAACTCAATTCGTATTCAAGACAATCTTAAAGTTGTTACATTAAGATTGGCGACATCCTTCCGTTACTGCGACATTATAATCAAAATGCTACTTTTACAAGTTTACTTCGCAACGGATTCTCAGAAGGAAATAAGTACGCAAATAAAATGTAAGTATGACGATATTAATATTTCTTAATCGTGCATATTATAAATATGGCTCCACCTTGGCTTGCTCTACCACGTAATATTTTTACGTGGTAGAGCCATGCTGCAGCTATTTTAATAGTATACTTGTAGCACGAATGTGTCGGCTAGACCGGGGAAGGACCACGCTCTCACAGAATACCAGCGTAAAATAGCAGCTTAATGCACTGAAAACAATGAAACGTCGGGAATATAAAATAAGTTAATATACGCGATAAAATCCGTAAAATTAGTTTTATTTAAATGTGTAGTGTTCGCGTAAATATAAGAAATTATTAATGCTGCTGTATTTCGTATGGTGAGTGTAGAGAACCGGAGACCCTTTTTACTGGAAAACAGGCATTCCATCTTAGTCCTCACGGGTGACAACGCATCTGCATTTTGATTCGCAAGCGAGGATAGATGTAGATGTCTATGGGCTTCAGCAACCACTTACTATCAGGTGGACTGTGTGCTCGTTTGTCACCCTATTTCTATAAAAAAAATGTATTTAGAAACATAATAAACATATAATTAAAAAAAACATGCGTAAGTGTCGTGGAACACTCGGTTGAAACGAATATCCTTTCGTAGTATTGTATTATTGATAAACGTATTATATTATTGATTAACAAATACGCCTGTTAAAATGAAGAGTCATTTAAAATAAAATAATATTTCTTTCTTGGCAAGATAAGAAAAAGTGCGAGGGAGATGAATATTACTGCATCTCGCTTTCTTATAGCCGCCAAGGCCGTCTACACTACGTCAGAAGGGGGTCGTCGTAACGGAAAAATCTAAATCCGCCAAATTCGTACCGTCCGTGGTGGAACTTCGTTCCAATAAGTGGTTGTTCTTATAGACGACTACGTGAAATGTCTGATAAATCTTATGGTTTCCGATAGATGGCGGTATAACCGTTTTGTTTACACCAGACGAACGGATCATAATATTTTTAAATAAAAAATAGTGAAGTCGACTCCGTGATCAGCCACCGCAGGTCTACTTCACCCGAGGATGCCTCGTTTAAGAGGCGAAACACGTATCATATTGTCGACGGTGGTGTGTTTTTCCTATTGTAGTAACGTTAGGAGTAGTGATGCTGGGATTAGTGGTGACATGGATAGTGCATGTAATTGAGGGAGGGCGGAAAGTGCGATTCAAACTAGTTAAGACACACTATTTTATTTTATTATTCGGATCTTAGCCACTAATTATAATATCTTTAAAAAAATTGGTTCTGTTCACTAAATAATACTAAAAGCAGCACCTGTTCACAAGTACCACGTGCGTCATACTTGTGAACAGGTGCTGCTCGTTGTTTTTTTTTGCCGTTTATTCTCCAGACAGAAGAACCTCCTTTTCAAACGGCAGTAGATTATAAAACATGTTGACGTTTGACAAAAAAAAATAATTTCGATTTAAATAAAGACTTCATCATTTTTATTTCATTTCATATCAATTGTATAAAAAGAAGGTTATCCGTGGTTAGTCTTTCTGTTCTCTTAAAACTTAATAAAATAAAATGGTAAAGCTACGTTGCAACCGCTAAACGACCAGGAGAAGACAACGCCTACAAATAATATCAGTGCAGTGTTAAAATATTAGGGGATCATACGCACGCGGTTGAGACAGCGGCTCACCCCCATAGAGGCGTGCTGTTAAACCGTGTGAAGGGGTTGGACCGCTTCAAGGCGGAGAGCTGGGATTTGTCATCAATCTTCATTTAAAGAATCTTCTGAGAAAAGTAATCACACTACGTTATGGTAAGGATATCTAAAAGAAAAATGATGGAGTTTTGTGATCAAGTTATATAAAAAAATAAATAGTATATAGTAAATTCCAACCAGTCGGGGCGAGTTGCCCCGACTGGTTGTAATTATCCACGAAGCTATGAAATTAAAAGTACATTTTGCAGACTTCTTACTCGCATATTAAAAAGATTCGTCGGGTACGTCTGAAGTTAATCCGTAACTCTTTTTACCTGAAACAAGAAAGATAAAATTATACATTTTTAGTAACACATAAATGTATTAATAATTCAACGTTCGTTTTACAATTCCTTTTTTAAACTTCAGCGAGATTTCTTTGCTCAGAAATAAAAAAGTAAGCTAATTGCTTCGCGAATAACCATTCGCGAGCGGAGCCATCTACGTTTAAGTGGAGACATTGCAAATAATTTATTAGAAATGGAAACGTATTAATTGATACTGTTGGTATGTCATTCAGATGTTTTTTGTAAACAACCTACCAATTAAAAAAAAATAAACTCTCAAGTAAACCGATAAACGCAGCTCGTGCAGTATTAAGTAGCTCAATCAACGACAATTCACTGATGTAACTCTTAAATAATATACATAGATAGATTATAACATGTTGATTTCTTATATTTACGCGACTGCCTTTTCGGTCCAGTGATCATAAGCGCGACTGATGATCTTAAAGTCTCGGATTCGAACCCCAGATCGCGTCAAAATGAGTTATTGGGTTTTTCTGGCATGCATTATTTTTTGGAAATGCTTTCTTTTTTTCATTACAGCTAAGTCCTAACTTCAATATAACAGAAACTGTGATTTAAATAATACCAATATAAATATAAATATTATAACTATTCACTTATTAAAGGACATGTGAAGTCCACCTTACCTATTGGAACAGGGTTTTCCCTCAATTTTGTTTATAAATAAACGTTACTACTACGTTACGACAGAAGGATTTTCTCCCAAAATCCTGTAGGCAGTTTACATACAGAAATAACACAATGACAAATATCCACACCCGAATTAAATTACTTCTAGGCCATACAAATTTTATTTCCGTGCGGGATTCGCACCCGTGGTCCATAACGCCGTAACTCATTGCTAAACCACTGCTGCACCACGGAGTTGTATCCCCCTCCCTAATATCCACCTTGTATTATTGTAATTTATATCGTGTCATAACACTACAAAATTAAAAATAAACCTTAAGACTAATCACATGGGCCATCAATCTACAACGAGACAAATAAGTGCAAAATAAAGCCATCGTGTCAGTGTCACTATACGTCGTAAAGTCCGATGATGAATCGTTAGCTAAAAGAGTTTTAAAGATAACAAAATAAAATAAAAAATATCTTATATCTCACCACATGGTGAAGAATCCATCACCTCATTTAGACCCGTGAGTGTCGTAAGAGGCAAATATGGAAATTACCAGAAAATGTTATCGCCTCTTATAGAAATAATGTTACAAACATCTCAACATTGGTGGGGGGAAAATGGTTGTAGCACGAATGGGTCGGCTATACGAGGGCGGCACTGAAAATTTCGGGAATCAAGGAAGTGACACAACATTACTATTTATAAATGTATTTATTGCTTTTAGAAGCATTCTCCGCGAAATTTGACACATTTTTCAATACGATGGAACCAATCATTGAAGCAACCGTTCCATTCGGAAGTTGGGGTCTCCAAAATGGCCGTTTTGTAGGCGTCCACAGCTTCTTCAGGTGATGAAAATCTCTGTCCACGCAATTTATTCTTTATTTTAGGGAAAGTATACAAATCATTAGGGCTTAGGTCGGGGCTGTACGGCGGATGGTCTAATAATTCTATGTTTTCTTGCTCTAAAAACTCTTTTGTTCTGTGTGCGGTGTGAGAACTCGCATTGTCGTGATGGAGGATGATGCGGCGGTTGCAGTTCTCTTTACGGAGTTCAGAAACGACCTGTGGCAAACAAATGCTAGCATACCATTCTGCATTAACCGTTCTTTGTCCCTCAAGAGGAATAGTCGTAACATGGCCGGTTTTTGAGACAAACGTTGCCATCATTTCTTTTGCAACACTCCGTGAACGAACAATTTTTGTTGGCTTTAACTCATTTTCGAACACCCAAACTCGTGACTGGTTTTTTGTTTCGGGTTCGTACGCGTATATCCAGGATTCGTCACCTGATACGATATTGTATACAACATTTGAGGATCCTGCGTGGAATCTTTCGAGAGTTCTGACGCACCAAGTAACGCGAGCCGCTTTTTGCTCTTCATAGAGCGAATGCGGTATCCGTCGAGAAAACAACTTTTTTACACCTAATTGTTCATAGATTATTTGTATTTGACTCATGCCAATGTCTAAAAATGCCTGAATTTCGCGGTATGTCACATGTCGATCTTCCTCAATCAGCTTACGCACAGCATCAACGTTTTCTTGGGTGACTGCAGTTTTTGGACGACCTTGACGGGGATCATCTCTGACCTTGACATGTCCACGTTGAAATTCAGCAAACCAGCGATAAATTGTGGTTTTGGATGGGGCTTCATCACCAAATGCAGAAATCATCCGGTCAACACACTGTTTTTGTGTTAAACCACTTCGAAAGACATAATAAATCATCGCTCTTGAATTTTCTCGAATAAATTCAATTTTCTCAACGACTAAACAAGTTTGACGAAACCTTGTGACAAGACCGAGAATCTTTTTTTAAATAAATAAATGGTATTCGATTTTTAAAACCAAGGACTATTCAATTAAAAAGATTTTAATATGACAGGAAAGTGGAAATATTCCATTCCCGATGCTTTTAGTGCAGCCCTCGTATCTAATAAGCTTACATAAGATAAAAAAGAACATTTAAGCAAAGTATTTTATTTTATATAGAATGGGACAAACGAGCACACAGTCCCACCTGATAGTAAGTGGATGCTATGGCTCATAGACAGCTACATTTATCTTCGATTAAGAATCAAAATGCAAATGCATTGTCACCCCTGAGGACTACGATGGAATGCCTCGTTTCCAGTAAAAAGGGTCCCCGGTTCTCTACACTCACCATACGAAATACAGCAGCATTAAGCTGCTATTTTACGCTTGCATTCTGTGAGAGCGTGGTCCTTCCCCGGTCGAGCCGGTCAATTCGTGCTGCAACCATAATATAGCTGCAGCATGTAAGTATTGGAAAATGGTTTTGTCTTTCCAGATCAAGTAGTTTAGATAATAATAATATAAATGTTTCAAAAATTTTGTAAGGTTTTTAAAATCTTTTGCAAAAAAAAATCTGAAAAATAAATAGCTTTTATTGTAAACTTTCGAGTAGTCATAATAAATATTGTAGGATTCAAATCTTAGAACATAGAAGAGATCATGAACATGGCAATGTTTTATTCATCGAATTAAATAAGATTTTGTTCCAGTCAAACCTGTGGATGTCTGATACGTGGTAGCTCGGGGGCTAAGCGCTCGCTGTCAATTTCACACTACCTACGCGATCAACCTGGGTTCGAGCTCTGCCAGCAAAATTAATAATTGCTAATTGGAATTTTAAGTGCTGATCACACGTGCTCGGCGGTGTAGGAAACCATCGTGAGGAAACCAGCATGTCTAAGAAATAAGAAAAAAAAATATTTCGAGCACATGTAAAGTAGGCGAACACGCATTGGGGCAGCGCGGCGGACATTTCCTTGTCCTAAACCCCACTCAGAAATTAGAGGCCTAGCAGTGGGATGTAAGTCTAATAAAGAGCGTTTTACGAAGCGTGTGGCGTAGCGTCGGTTTCACATACATTTTTAGCGGTCAACGTTTTGGACCCTATGAAGAGAGAAGAGCGTGTTTGTCATTTTCGCTGAATGTTCTGCCCCTTCGAACACTCTCTGTGAGACTTAATACTGTGGCGGATAATGCTTTAATTATTTATGGGAATACAAGTAAAAGGCCAGTTACGTGGGCTAAGCCCACTCAGGACATGTTACCTTTAAAATCACTGGTCAAAGACCTTTAGATTGATATAAAATAATAAGCAAAAAGTCCAAAGTCCAAAAGTCGCATCTCAGCTACTCAGCTGTCATTGTCAATTATGTTTAGAAGAGTAATTAAGTTCCTAAATTCGCCTTCTCAGAATTCAGTGCATCCGAATACATTAAAACACGCATTCTAAATATAAACGGCGAAAAAATGAATGAACTCTAAATGCGTGCAAATATAAAAATAGCCTCCTGCCAGGCGTTCTGCCAGCAAAACTGAAGCGTTTTCGGTTTAGTCCGAGAGTTGATGATTTTTCCATGTATACACTTTTATTTCATATTTTTAATAATTAAATAATTATAATAGAATAATAATTAAATAATAAAAATAGCAATAATTAAAATTACATAGTAAAATATGTTGAATAGTGGCAACGTAAGAATATCCACTTCCCCATATCATTTCGTGAGTATCATAAGTGAAACTGAAAGAGGGATGAACAATAGCATTTCCCTGATAACAACTCAAATTAATAAAAAAAAACTGCGGTCGCCAACCAGCTTTCCAAGGTTGCCAAGTATGGCAGAATCCCCCCTAAGGGGCCAATATATGGGGCTTATTTTTAGCACTGAACTTTTAATAGGCTGCAATGAATGAATAAGAAATAATCATACAACATTAATAGAAACAACAACTTTAAATAAATTTTCATATTGTTTGAAAGACTTAAAATTTTTTAAACTCTCGTTTATAGCCAGCGTTTCATCAGATTCATCAGCCTGTAACAGTCCACTACAGGACCTATGTCTCTCGTATTTGAAAAACGATTTGTAACAATCGCCACACGGAGCCGGCGGTTGTGCAATCGCAAAAAACTGACGATGGAAAGCGTGCTTTCCGTCGTCAGTTTTGGTATCTGGCGTTAACGAAACTGCTTAACCACAAGCTATATAAAATAATAAGAGTTCGCTGATGTTTTCCAAATTGGGTTAAGAGATTCTCTGATGCCATCATTTGCTGCAAAATGACACTATATAAATTACACAATATAGTTAATTTATTATTCATTACAAGTATTGCACAAAAAAGTGACAAAATTGTTAAATAGAATAAATAACTTTGCTAAACCGTGCTAGAGCTCCCGGACTATTCCCATAACAACAATGTTTATTTTGTTTCCTCGACACGTCTTTTCGATAAAATCGTTTCTCGACTCTAATCTAAACACGTTTAGTATTAAATCGCAATCGCTATTCGTATTCACGATTTTTTTTATTTAGATTGTTGATGAGAAAAGCAAGTCCCTTAGGTAAAGCAAAAGTAACCAATTATTGTTTTTAGTTTTTAATCTATAGGTACATATAAATAAAATTGAAGTTTCTGTCTGTAATAATGAAATAACTGGCTTCTATTTAATTCAGGGAATTATTTCCACGTTATTACATAACTAACAATTTTTCAAAAATCCATACATATAATAACATTATTATATTGACTGCCTTGTGTATCTAGTGGTCGTAAACGCCACAGCTGATTATATTGCTCCAGGATTTGGATCGGCGGTATAAATCAGTTATTGAGTCAGAGTGAGTGAGATCAGAGTAAAGCTGGCGGTGTTTTACCCCCATGCCTCGGGAAGCACTTAAACTGTTGGTCTTGAGACTGATCTTTTTCTAGTCGTGTCAGTTTGCCCTTCCGCCCATCAGACTATAAGAAATTCGGTTTGGAGGTTGTTACTATTCATATATCATCATCTCATCGTAGCATTATTACCTCATAACGGAAACCAAGCTTGCCAATGTTATATATAACAATCATTTTGTTTTGTTGTGTGTATATTTCAAAATGAATATCAGCAGAATCAGTAACTATCATCTGAGTTATCGCTATTGTTACATACAACAAAAAGAAATAAAATTGAAACTAATTATCTTCTCTCATTTTTGAAGTCGGTTAAGATTACTTTCCACTTGACATCAACAATTTACAGGGGACTTAATCTAGCCTCTGAGTTTTTAAAATAACTTATATGCCTTAGTAATGGCTTATACAGTCAGTAGTATGTTAGTTTCAAAACCATTGAAAATGATTACAACTCTCTGGAAATTTGTGAAGCTAGCTCTAAAAGTAGTTACGAGAAGAAAGAAATGTCTAGAAAACAAAAACCTTCTATGAATTAAAAAATACGTAAAAAAAATTGTATAGTAAGAACTGTGAAATAATAACGCAACATAAGCGCTTTAAAGCGCTAAAATCACAGGCATCATTAACGAACAATAGTAAAGTATGCGCAAGTTAATCTCGCCATACCACAGCCTGCGATACCAACGACCGCAACATAAAGGTTAGGTTCCAAAATTCTAAACTAACATAAAATTAGTTAGCACAACTATTTGGGTTTGATAAACGAATAGAAGGGTCGTAGTTATCTCAGGGGCAGGCCGTTTCGATCTTTCGATCCCCGCCGGAACTAATGAAGTTTTTTCCAAACAAATGTTCAGTGGTCACATTCAGTATATACGTAATACGCATATATTATATGTGCTCATTGGTGTGCGAAAACATCGCGACGTCTAAAAATATGCGATCACTGTGCCCCATAAAAATCACCATCATCATCGCACAATGAATCAGAACACAAGCTTAAGGTTAAAACAGTAATTAAAAAAGCTCAGTACGGTCAAAAATTTTACTGAAAATAACCTTCATACAATCTTGACGGCTCTGTGGCGCAGTGGCTTTGCAATGAATTGCTGCGCTGTGGGGCGCGGGTTCGAATCCCGCACGGAACAAGTATTTGTATGGCCTACAAATGATTGTTCCTGGTCTGGATGTTTGTCCTTGTGCAATTTGTGTTTGTAATCTGCCTCCACGATACAGGAGAAAATCCTAGTGTGGGGGTAACGTTTTTAAAAAAATATATATAAATATTATGTAGCCCTTGTCACTCCCACAATTATGACAAATCTAACCACATACATACATAGTCTCGAAAAACCCTCCCATTAAACATTACCTTCCTGGAGCGGTGGGGTAATAAGCGAATAATCCAAATCCTAATTGCTAGACGTTGGTTTCCCCCGTTATAGGGATAATTTTATGTTAATAATTAATATAACATTTAAATGTTAGTAAATTACGATATTTTAGTATAAATATATTGTTATTTTCTAAATATTTAGTACCTACAACTGGACTAAAGCAATGAAAAGGGTTCAGTTTTATATGTAGATATATGCCATGTTACAGTAGCTCTGTTATTCGCCGTACAACAGGGTTATTTTATTTACAATTCATTGTTAAAGGCGACATCTAACAATTTTCTTAGAGATCACTACGGACACTGCGTGAATTTAACGCCATCTGACGGAGGGTTTACGAAATAAGAAAGGAAACGTAGGACTTGAAAAGCCTCGGGAAATTAACGAAAAATTTACAAGATACCAGAGAGGGCGCTTTTCACAAAAGCTGAAACGAAAAAAGGTAAATTTTGTCAATTACAATAATAATATTTGGAATCAATAAAATCCAACAAAAGTTATTATTGTTATTTATAAAACTATATCACTTTATTTTTATATACGCGGTTAGAGCCACGTTGTAGCACGAATGGGTCGGCTCGATCGGGCTCGAACGTTCTCACAGTAGCTAGCAGCTTTCAACGTTGCAGTCGATGACTGTAGAGAACCGGAGACCCTTTGTACTGGAAACGAGGTGTTCCATCTTGGTCCTCAGAGGAATAGAATAGAATAATTTTTATTCAATATACATTACATGTGTAATTCTTATTGAAAGTAATTTTTTTACTTTAACACTGGTTCGAAAAAAAGCCCTCTGTCCTGGGAAGAACCAGCAAGAAACCCAGCGGGACTTTTTTTTAAATAAATTTTACAATATAAATGATTACGAACTATTTACAAAATTTATTTTAGAAACTGCTTGGAAGCGACCACCTCATTCCCAGGGGTTATTATCAACCATGTATTCATTTATACTATAATAACCCTTTTTATACAGTTTCAGCTTAATAAAACATTTAAACTTGGTAATAGAGAGAACCTGTACACTTTCCGGGACCTTGTTGTAATAGCGTATACATTGACCCAAGAATGAATTACTGACTCTGTGGAGTCGAGAAACTGGCATCACTAGCTTGTGTTTGTTCCTAGAGTTTACAGAATGTATATCACTTTTTTTTACTAAAACTATCTTTGTTTTTGTGAACATACATTAAATTTTCGTAAATATACTGAGAGGCCAAAGTTAATATATTTATTTCTTTAAATTTATCTCTAAGAGACTCTCTCGGTTTTAGATTGTAAATAGCTCTAATGGCCCTCTTCTGTAAAACAAAAATAGTTTCTGAATCAGCCGCATTTCCCCATAGCAAAATCCCATAAGACATTATGCTATGGAAATAACTAAAATAAACTAATCTAGCTGTCTCGACGCTAGTGAGACCTCTAATCTTTTTTACAGCATAGGCTGCAGAACTTAGTCTGCTTGCTAATTTGGATATATGGGGGCCCCACTAAAGCTTTGCGTCAAGAGTGATGCCAAGAAAAAACAGTGGATACAACATGGCTCAATTCCTCCCCATTTAAAAACACATTGGTATTCAGATTTTTAACATTCGTTGTTGTAAATTTAACACAATTAGTTTTATTTCCGTTCAAATGCAGATTATTAACGTTAAACCAATGCACTAATTTTGATATAGCATTATTCACTTCGTCATATTTAAATGATTGACGTTTAACAACGTATCCGCATTTTAATTAACCTAGGATTGATGTAAATGTCTATGGGCTATGTCACAGTATCTACTTACCACCAGGTGGACTGTGAGTTCGTTTGTCACCCTTATTCTAAAAAAATATGTAAAACGATGATAAGAGTAGTCAACACTAGGATTTTCAGGTCCAATTATTTGTAGGCCCATACAAATATTCTTTTCGTGCGAGAATGCCAAACTACCACGGAGCCATCAGAAAATACAGAAAATGAAACGCGTATAGTGTTTGACATGAGTGAGAAAAAGAAATAATCTCTATTTATTATAGTGTGAACGTAAATAAGTATATACGTAGCCTGACATGTGCCTCACAGTGGACTAGGAGTTTTAGAACAGGAAGAATCCGCCGCGCTGCCCCAATGCGCGTTTGAACCTCAACTTGAGGTTCTCATCGTCACCATTATTGATGAGTTCCGTTAATTCTGGATTTTAACGATTATTAGAATGTATTAGGTTATCGGCTGGAGCATCCTTAGAGATGCCCTTTAGTATGACCATAGGTCTTAATTAACGCACTAGTTCAGCCTTGATCTCACTATTCATCTATAGCGACGTGAGGGTATCTTTAAGCTAAGTCTCAGTGTATAACTCTGCACGCAACTTATTATTGAAAACCAGCTGAATTCTAACAGGTGCGTAATTAGAGGTATGGTAGATGTTGTTCTTTTTGAATAATTCGACGGCATCCTGGCGAGATTTCACCTCAACCGTCGGGCTTACAATAATCGCCGGCTTAGACACTGGGTGGTGCTACGGGGAGCGGTTGCGGCAGTGGGCGACGAAGCCTCCGCGAGCCGTTGGTGCTGATTGGGTAAGTTGGTTTACTGGTTGAGACCAGTTTTTTAATGTCTGTGATCTCCTCCTTCGTGCAGGTGAGAATTTAATTTTTTAGTTCACAGAGTAAGAGCTCGCGTTGCAGTGCGAATCTCCTCACTAGCCAGACTGATAAGTCGCTTATTAGCCGCGGTCATGCTATTTCCTTCATTTATCGTGGTAATGATGCAAGCGGTGAGTTTGTTTATAACCGTAAAGTAAGAGTTCATGTCTTAACTTCCTCGGCCGAGGCCCGGAGGACGGGGGGCTCGCTCTGAGACGGCGCCATATTCACATCACATTTATTCAATACTTATAGTTACTTTGATAAGTTTGCAATTTATATAATATAATATAATATATATATATATATATATATATATATATATTATATGATTTAAAAAATCTATAAATATTATTCCTATATATTTTATGTGGAGGGTACTTTTTAAAGTACTTAAGTTGTTAGTGAAGAAAAAATGAAAAAAAAATGAAAAATGAAAGACCTCTTTTTTTAAATTACTTAAAATTTCCCCAAAAATGGGGAAGTTTCAAATTTTGAAAGTGGATATGGGTAGATTACCCTTATGAGAGCCTTACCTAAAGTGAAGGAGTGAAACAACATTTTGTCATGATTGCGATATCTCCAACGGTTTAGGAGTTATAAGCATTACAAACTTATCATGTAATTATGGTTTGGGAATTCCCGACATTTTCAATGTCCCAGGACACGGGACAGACTATAATCAAAGTCCCGGGAATTCACGGGACTTCGAGACTTTTAACAAAAAGCTTTTTTTTCTAAGATGAGTAAGCCTGTTTAGAAGAATTATAATTGATTTAATTTCTGGTGAAACGTATTAAAAAGAGGGAATTTTTTGTAAAAATCAACATTTATTTAACAACTAGCTGACCGGCAAACGTTTTGCCATATACATTATTTCTAGGAAATATTCTTTACTTTTAAAAATCGCGGTTAAAAACCATGGGTTGATCGTAGAAGTGTGAAAATATAAGTTTTATGTATTTTTTACAACTAAATCATAATAAAATAAAAATCAAAAAATGTAAAAAAAATTTAAAAAAATTTAGGGGTGGGTCACCCTTATCATTTAGGGGTTTAAAAAGTAGATGTTGGCTGATTCTCAGAACTACCCGATATGCACACAAAATTTCATACAATTCGGTTCAGCTGTTTCGGAGGAGTTTGGTAACAAACACCGCGACACGAGAATTTTATATAGGTACTAGCTATGCCCCGCGGTTTCACCCG
Organism: Parnassius glacialis; assembly: GCA_033319125.1. Taxonomy (NCBI): domain Eukaryota; kingdom Metazoa; phylum Arthropoda; class Insecta; order Lepidoptera; family Papilionidae; genus Parnassius; species Parnassius glacialis. The sequence goes on from JAVANC010000009.1 coordinate 2,720,662, forward strand.
CGTCATCACGTGTCCGAGGTGCGCGACATGACCTATAGTTCAAGCATTTTATAACGGCTAGGGTTTAAGCGTCGCGTCGTTCGCACGCCCAGCTAAGTATTGAATTATTTTAATTTTACATTATCTCTTAAACTATGCGTCCAAATAACATGGTATAAAGAACAAAGTTTATCTTCATAAAATTGTCTTGATGATGAAGTAACTTTCGTTCGTAAGGATAAATAGGCCATGCCTAATAATAACGCTCATAAATCACTTTTAAATTTTCAATATTTTTTTGTCACAAAATACCAAATTATGGCTTATGTATAAGAAATAGACATATGGTATCGCGGACTTTTTTTTTAGACGGAGTATAGGTCTATATTTTTCTAGAACATTATATTTACTTATCCCTAACGATAACACCAGCGTACGCGGATAAATCATTTCGGGTGTGCTTTTTCTTCTGACTTGCTTAACAAATATCCATATTTAAGGCTAGCTGAGTAATTTTTTTTATAGGATAAGGGTGACAAACGAGCACACAGTCCACCTGATGGTAAGTGGTTGCTGCGGCCCATAGGCATCTACATCTATCCTCTATTACTAATCAAAATGCAGATGCGTTGTCACCCGTGAGGACTAAGATGGAACGCCTCATTTCCAGTAAAAAGGGCCTCCGGCCACCTGCACTCACCAAGCGAAATGCAGAGGTAAACCTCTACTTCACGCTGGTTTTCTGTGAGGTCGTGGTACCACCCCGGTTCGAGCCAGACCATCCGTGCGACAGCAAAAGCTGCCGCGTGGCTCTACCACTGTTTAATTAATATACGAGGGTGGATTAAAAAGTACTCGGCCTAACACAGATCCATTCAATTCTAAAAATCAAATCTACCCACATTATTTAGTTCAGTTCAGACTAGTTCATTGTGTGAAGTTCGAAACGTGTGCGATAATTAGTTGTGATTTTATAAATTTATTAACAAAGTAATCGGACATAATTTCCGCGAATGGAGCAAATCGAGCAGCGTGCCGTCATCAAGTACCTCCATAAGAAGGGGCTATAATCAAAAGCCATCCATGATGACATGGTCAGTACATTAGGCGATTGTGCTCTGTCATATTCATCCGTCAAAAAATGGATAGCAGAATTTAAGCGTGGTAGAGAGAGTGTGAAAGATGAACCCCGCTCTGGAAGGCCTTCGACGTCAACTACTGACGAAAATATTAAAAAAGTACTTGATTTAATAATGGGAGACCGCAGAATAAAAATTAGAGAGATAGCCGAGATTATAGGCATCTCTTATGAACGAACTCAAAACATCATTGTCAACGAGTTGGGTTTCCACAAGGTGTCTGCGAGGTGGGTTCCGCGACTGCTTTCAGTTGAACAAAAAAGGACGCGATTGACTATTTCACGCGACTGTTTGGAGTTATTTGAAGCCGATGCAGATGATTTTTTGAATCGTTTTGTTACTATAGACGAAACATGGGTTCATTACTGTACACCGGAAACAAAACAACAATCAAAACAGTGGAGAAGACCTGGTTCACCACCCCCTAAAAAGGCTAAGTCGATTTTGTCGGCAAATAAGGTGATGGCTTCAGTATTCTGGGACTCGAAAGGTGTGATTATGATTGATTATCTTGAAAGGGGTCAGACTATAAACTCTGATTACTACTGCACCTTACTACGTCGTTTACGAGAGGAAATAAAAGAAAAACGTCGAGGAATGCTCAGAAGAAAAGTCCTGTTTCATCAAGATAACGCCCGTGTTCACACGTCAGTACAGTCAATGGCTGAAATTCACAACTGTGGCTTTGAACTGTTACCGCATCCGCCGTATTCACCTGATCTGGCACCATCAGACTTCTTTCTGTTCCCTAACCTAAAAAAGCACTTGGGAGGTCAAAGATTTTCGACAAACGACGAGGTCAAAGCAGCTGTAGACGCATATTTTGACTCTAAGGAAGAATCATTTTTTTTCAACGGTCTAAATGCTTGGAAGGGGAGGTGGCAAAAGTGTATTGAACTTGATGGTGATTATGTAGAAAAATAAAAATATAACTGATTTAGTATGTGTTTATTTTCTTGGTTAGGCCGAGTACTTTTCAATCCACCCTCGTAGCTTAATGCTAGATAGCCTATACTATTCCACATGAATCTGGCTATAATATACAAAAATAATTTTACAAATCGGACTGGTAGAGTTCCAGAGATTCCAGAAAATCTTGTCAATAAATCAAGCCACAGTACAAGCCACCACAAACCCGACAGTGTCTTCATAACTTTTCTAGCACGTCTGGTTCCAGAATTGACCTGCCACGTGGTTTTTTGGAAAACCTCTGGGTAAGGTTTAGAATCAAGTCGCCTGAATTTGATGGTGGGAGGTGGTGTAGGGAGGGGGAGGGGAGTTGTAGTCACCCCTCCACATCCATTTCCTGCCGGACGTGCTTGGTTTTTTTTATAAATTTTTAAAAATCTCATTTTGAGGTTACGTTTTCGTAATGTTTATGACAATATAAATCTGGTTTGTGGGGGCAGAGAGTTGGAAGAGGGTAGCCCAACGCCACTCAACGTGGCGCAGTCGAGAGAAGCTCGGTCGACGGAGCCCCGCTTTGCGGTCTATTTCTGGATGGTTTATAAAAAAATAACCACGAAGGGGATGGAGGGGTCTGTTCGCTAGCTTCGCTCGCTCACTCGACCCCGCCATCCCCTTCTAACTTAACCTGTCCGAGACGGGGTGCCCCAAGTCCCGAGCTCGCTTCGCTCGCTCTTGCACCAAATAAAACACCAAAATGTCAACTTTTATAATTAGTAAACATATTTTATAACTTCCACTATTTCCAAAAACGTTGTAAAATAGCAAGCAATCGGTCTCCAGAGGGGTAGCGAAGTCGTCCAAAAACAGGAGGCAGGTAATAACAATAAGGAGCACATTCACGTAAACTCGCAAGCAACGGAATGACGCTTAAGACGCGAGTCGCGAAGTCGAGTATAAACGTAGTGGTATTATATTCTGTTTGGTCGAGTATATCTGTTACTGATTACTGTCAATGTCAAAAGTTCCGTTTCAGGTATTAATTAGTGATTTATTAATATTTTTAGAAAATTATATTAAATATTTCGACGCAGCTCCGGCAGCTAAAATTGTTGCTTGAGATAAGCCCCCTGAACCCCCCCATAGTGACAGACTCCTCAAATTCAGGCGACTTTATTCTAAGCCCAACCCAAACCTCTATTTCTTGGGGATCCGTAGCAGGAACATTCAACTTTTTTTTTGTAGGAAGATATGGGACTGCTGTACACAAAACGGCACTATAATAATTTATAATTAAAAATTTTGTACAGCAGACTTCAATATAAGCGATTTTAATATAGGTTATTTAAGAATAACTCAATAACCATTGGTCTGACCTTGATAAAATTCATTTGGGACCACACGAGGACTATCAGCTTTCATATAAAAAAGAATCATCGAAATCGGTTCGCCCAGTACAAAGTTATGAGGTAAGACACATAAAAAAAACATACAGTCGAATTGAGTACAGTCTCCTTTTTGGAAGTCGGCAGAAAACTATGGATTATTGCAACAAATCGCGCGCGATTAACTGATTTTGAGGTTAAGTCAGTATGGAAAAAAACAGTTTTTCACTGGAAAAGTTTAATTTTTTTACTTCCGGTTGATTTAAATTACACCACGGGATAGATCTAGTTATTCTGCAACTTTTGACACATAGTATGCTTTAATCCGATAACTTTGTACCACTTTGTCCGATTTTAATTTACGGAGCGTCGCGTATTCGTGACGTTTGTTTTGTAGTTAATTTTACAATGGGAGATTATATTGAAAAATAATAATTTAAAGTTAAAAATTTTGTACAACCGACTTCAATATAAATTATTAAGAAAAAAACTATTGGTCAGACCTCGATCAAATTTATATGGGACCACATGTGAAGCACCAGCTATCAAATACAAAAAGACTTATCGAAATCGGTTCACCCAATAAAAAGTTATGAGGTAACACACATAAAAAAAACATACAGTCGAATCGAGTACCGTCTCATTTTTGTAGTCCGTTGAAAAATAGAAACCATATATTTTATTAAGTAACTTAGGGCGCGGACTTATCAGCCGCCCCTCGTAGGTCTCCCCAAAGACTGTCTCATAACGGGGATATTTGCCGCGCTTGGCAGGCGGGTTGGCAATCATAGTCTAATATTTTCTTGTTATTTTAACAAGACGCTGCTACCCATCTCCTAGTTTGTTTTCCTCTATTGCCTCTTATGACACCCACGGGACGATATGGGGTAGACTATAATCTTACACCGCCAAGGTGATGAATGAGGCAAGTTTTAATATATTATTTTAATTACACAATTATGCATTATAAAAAAGTTAGTTGATAAAGAGATCGTTCTGTATTATGATAATCGCAAAAGCCTTAGTAATACAATATGAGATCTCTTGAGAAATTTCCGTAATCTCTCAGAACGTCTCCCGAGAGCACTCTGCGTGAGATCAGATGGCTGGGAAAATGCGAGTGCATCGCGGAAACAGCTCCACAGTGCCATTATCCGGGCTTTCTAAATTGCAACACTATTTTCTTTGACGAGTCTTTGGATATTCTTCGACGTTAAATACGAATAATACTGAATATAACTATTGGTATGTGCAAAAAATCACAGAAAATACTAAAAAAAACGTGTGTGTGTGTGTGTGTGTGTGTGTGTGTACTATACAAACGTGTGTATGTACGCACGTAGGAAGTTATATTTCTTTAGCGTAACAAAAGAAAAATAACTAAAAATAACCTTAAATATAGTTATCAGTTCCCACGAAAACTTGAGAGACAGTTACCAAATGAAGTTGTCGCTTTGAGGTGTAAGTGTGCGCGCGCATCGTAACAACTTCATTGTGTCGTTTTTAGCTGTCGTTGTGAGCGCGCGAACATTCACTCTCATAATTTTTCCCAAACGCCCAAAAAAAATATAACTTCAAAAAACATTTAAATTTTTTTAGGTGGGGTTTTTAGGAGTACGTCTGGGTAGCAAATTATTTTAGATATGCATCTAAAATCATTTGCACAAAATCATTTGTATCAAAATTATTTGTACATGCACTCACGTACATATATGCAAAATCCTCCTTTGCATTCTATGACTTTTTTCACAAGTCTCGGCATACGGGCAATCAATTTGTTGATAGTGTCTTGTGATATATTGCTCCAAATTTCGCACAAAGCATTCCACATCTCTTCTCGTGAGGATGGACCATAATTACGGACGTTGATATCAAACTCTTCCCACAAAAGTTTAATCAGATTGAGATTCGGGTTCTGAGGAGGCCAAACCAAGTTTTTAACACTTCTTGTGCCTCTTTCTCTTCCAAATATCCTCTGCATAATTTTTAACTATGCTTAGGATCATTGTCCTGTTGGAAAATGAATCCATCTCCAATTAATCGCAACCCCGAAGGAACAGCATTTTGTTTTACTTTTTTAAAATCTCCTTCAGTCCCACCTCGATGGGCAAGGGCCCATCGCATCAGTTTTTTCTTGTTTTGTGGCCTTAGCAGAGGTTTTCGAACGACGGCACAACCATACAATTTCGCATCTCTCAGTCGCCGTTTTACTGTAGTCAATGATAAAGGTTTAACTCGGGTTTTGTTTACTTCAACGCGAATATCCGGTGCTGTTAAGCGTCTATTTCGCTCGCTGGTAACAACGATGAAATAATCTTCACTTGACGTTACCACGTCAAGTGAAGATTATTTCTAGAGCTACCGCTCTCGGCCTTCCCGAGCGTGGACGATCTTGAAAAGTGCCTGTCTCCCTGTATAGAGTTATTGTGCCATGAACACAAATCTTCGATAACTTCAATTGTAAAGCAATTTCACGTTCAGATTTGCCTTCATTATGTAAAACAACGATGACAGAATGCACTTCACTGCTAATTTGGCGTGCTTTCCCCATTTTAAGATGTCTTCACTGTAGAAACCACAAGGTTAGACCAATTGAGATTGTTTGTGAACAAAACCATGTAAACTCAGGTAATAAGAAGTCAGAAACACGTGTTTTAGAAGCTAAATAATCCTAGTTATTAACCAATGGGAAACAGTAGCAAAGCAATTAGTTATTAGCCCACCATAAAAATATTATTACTAAATAAATATTAAATAAATAAATGGTATTCGATTTTTAAAACCAAGGACTTTTCAATTAAAAAGATTTTAATATGACAGGAACAGTGGAAATATTCCACTGTTCCTGTCATATTAAAATCTTTTAATATGACAGGAAGATTATTTCTAGAGCTACCGCTCTCGGCCTTCCCGAGCGTGGACGATCTTGAAAAGTGCCTGTCTCCCTGTATAGAGTTATTGTGCCATGAACACAAATCTTCGATAACTTCAATTGTAAAGCAATTTCACGTTCAGATTTGCCTTCATTATGTAAAACAACGATGACAGAATGCACTTCACTGCTAATTTGGCGTGCTTTCCCCATTTTAAGATGTCTTCACTGTAGAAACCACAAGGTTAGACCAATTGAGATTGTTTGTGAACAAAACCATGTAAACTCAGGTAATAAGAAGTCGGAAACACGTGTTTTAGAAGCTAAATAATCCTAGTTATTAACCAATGGGAAACAGTAGCAAAGCAATTAGTTATTAGCCCACCATAAAAATATTATTACTAAATAAATATTAAATAAATAAATGGTATTCGATTTTTAAAACCAAGGACTTTTCAATTAAAAAGATTTTAATATGACAGGAACAGTGGAAATATTCCATTCCCGATACTTTTAGTGCAGCCCTCGTATGGCTCTAACGCAGCGTTTGTCGGTGTTTGAAAACAATACATGTTTATTGTCCAATAACTTGAAAGTAAATAAAAGAATGATTTCTTTAGATATTCGATATTAACAATAGAATATGCAGGTGTACATTTCTTTTATTTATCTTATGGGATTTCGTTACAATTTATAGATAATTATGTTGTTTAAGTGTGGTCTTAAACTTTTGGCCGGCAGTGTACGTGAGTGCGTGTTCCAGCAAAATGTTGAGAATGTTTTGGCTTGATTTTTGCATCACTTTAAATCAGGTATTTGACATACAACAGGCGGCCGTCTACGCAATTGCTTGCAGCCCGATCCTCTTTTTAGATCAGCGTCTTGATGCGGTCCGCGAGCGTGTCCAAATATCAATGTTTGGAGATACCTACACAAGTGTGAGCAATTATTTTTCTCAATGAAAACAAATCTCCCGCGTGATCCCCATTGACGGTGGCAAACTTGGATGCAGTTTCGAAACTAATTACCGAAATATATTATATAGATTTCAGAATTTTATTTGGCATTTGGCCCATCAATGACTTTGAGTTTGACAAGTGTGATTTAAATGTCCGTAAGGCTCCTCCTCGTTGGTCCGAGAGAGTGTAATGCCAATTTTATAAGTAGTGGCATGAAGGTCTAGCAGTGATCTTTATTGCGCATAAGTCACACTGATTGGCTTATTGCACATAAAACGCGCTGATTGCCTCTTGCGTATCGTTCAAATGCGCTGATTGGCTCGCCAGTCGCATTCGTGTTCGTTCAGTGCTAGGCTTACGTGCCGCGACTTGTATTTGCGCATGAGTGCGAATTTACTATAGACTCATTTATATTAAGTAACAACCGCATTTTTATTGGGAGAATTTACTGTTTATAGTAATTGCCTTGTAGAATATTCGCCATTCAACTCTAGGGATAATAAGAAAAATGTTTATGCTTCTGCAATGATTTTCCCTTGTGCCTACTTATACATCGATGTTAATTTTGCATGAAAGAACCATCCTGCAGCTATATTATGTTTGCAACACGAATGGGTTGGTAAATCCAATTGTGTATGCCCTTAGCGCATTACAACAATTACATATAACATGGTTATACGTAAATTTTTAAAGTAGTTTAAATACACACAACGGTTCACTAACAAACTTATTATTATAATTCCAATTTTCCAATAATTTTATGTCAAACCACATAATGATTTCTTATATTTACGCGAACACTACACATTGAATAAAACTACTTTTACGGATTTTATCGCGTTTAATTAACTTATTTTATATTCCCGACGTTTCGGTTGCTTTTCAACAACCGTGGTCACGGGGGACTGCGGTGATTGACGTCTCGATGTCAAAGTTAACCTTACCTTACCTTCAGCTTTTTTATTATTAATTTTGGTCCGATCTACGCAGAATGAACTAACTGTGTCTTGAAGTCTTGCAGTGGTATGCTTGGGTTTAGTTTTAATTTTATGAATTACAGGATCCCAAGCAGGTGGTAGTACCCAGCCTCCTTCTCTATTGAAATTAGGATGTTTTTTTTAATTTCAATAGCCTCACGTATCATCCTTGGCAGGAATCGATTTCTTTCGCGAGAACTTGTGGTTTATCAAATCTAATGTAATGGCGGGGGCCGTCTAAGATATGATCACAAACTGCAGACTTCCCGGAACGTTGGTGCTTCACGTCAGCTATGTGATCTTTTACGCAGGTTTTTATTGATCGTTTTGTTTGACCTATATATGAGAGACCACACTCACAATCAAACCAACCAGCCAACAAAAATTGTTCGTTCACGGAGTGTTGCAAAAAAATGGTGGCCACGTTTGTCTCCAAAACCGGCCATGTTACGACTATTCCTCTTGAGGGACAAAGAACGGTTAATGCAGAATGGTATGCTAGCATTTGTTTGCCACAGGTCGCGTCTGAACTCCGTAAAGAGAACTGCAACCGCCGCATCATCCTCCATCACGACATTGCGAGTTGTCACACCGCACACAGAACAAAAGAGTTTTTAGAGCAAGAAAACATAGAATTATTAGACCATCCGCCGTACAGCCCCGACCTAAGCCCTAATGATTTCTATACTTTCCCTAAAATAAAGAATAAATTGCGTGGACAGAGATTTTCATCACCTGAAGAAGCTGTGGACGCCTACAAAACGGCCATTTTGGAGACCCCAAATTCCGAATGGAATGGTTGCTTCAATGATTGGTTCCATCGTATGGAAAAATGTGTCAAATTTCGCGGAGAATACTTCGAAAAGCAATAAACACATTTTTAAATAGTATTGTTGTGTCACTTCCTTGATTCCCGAAATTTTCAGTGCCACCCTCGTATACATACTATTATTTATTCTGTTTTCAGAATATTGTAATAAAAATCTGTGATTATTATAATAATCAAGTATGTATGTATTAAATTAGATTTTTCAAATAATTGGTATTTGTACAGCGATCTTTTTCAGTCGCTGCAAACAACCGATACAGTACTCACTCACCACGGCGGCTGAGGCTGAAGTGTCCGAAGTGAGCGAGTGAGGCAGTCAATTTAGTAAAATTAATTATTACAAGGCTGCTTAAAACACCGAAAATTTCTGGATTTTTTCGCCAAAATGAATTAATATTTAGGGAGCAATTTATATTATAACTAAACAAAAGAAAATTGAGCTGCCATTTACATTCCATGACTTCCCACATGATAGATGAAGAGATTAAAAAATAGATTGAGTTAAACAATTGATATTATCAAGTTATCGTGTTTACCACTCCATGCGAACTTGATAAATCTACACAGCCATTTAAACCACTTTTTATGCAAAATTCACGAGGCTATTGAAATTAAAAAACATCCTAATTTCATTCAATAGAGAAGATGGATGGGTGCTGCCATCTGCTTGGGATCCTATAATTAATAAAATTAAATCCAGACCCAAGCATACCACTGCAAGACTTCAAGATACTGTAATCTCATTCTGCGTATATCAGACCAAATATTAATATTCAAAAACTGAAGGTATCCGGACTAATCATGACATCGGGACGTCAAACATGACCATGGATCGAAACGTCGGGAATTAAGAAGTTAAATTAAACACGATAAAACCCGTAAAGATTAGTTTCTTTTAATGTGTAGTCTTCGCGTAAATATAAGAAATTATTATGTGAACCAATACGGACTGGTAATAGCCAATAAAATTCGCCGATTAGAAGATCTCAAGACCAAGTGCGCAAGATATATAACATCTTTAAATTTCTTGAAGAGATGCAGAGACCATAATTTCATTCCTACGTGTGTCAAAATATCAACAAAAAAGGGGCATTCAAGGAAGCGCTAAGATCTTAAATCAGGCAAGTAAAAAGTTGTTACGAACGGTGATTCTGCAAAAACGGTTCGATCTACAATACATAAATAATACCATAGACAAGTGAACTAAAGACAGTTTTAACGACATTTGATTTTAATAATTGCATTGAAACTTTAAACAAACGGGAAAAATCGAAACATAATGAATGCAAAAATAAACAACTAGAAAAATACCAAAAATTAACAATCAAATCAAATGCTAAACATCAATGTCAACGTAGAAACGAAAAGCAACCGTTGACTACAAACGCAAACAATAAACAACACACGGTCTATAATCTGTCAAAACAAACGCTGGACGAGCCTACAATAAAAGTATTATCGAAGGGCTTGGATTTTGCAATAACACCGCAAAAAATCCCGTACGAAGAAATTATCTGTAGTGTTTAGGATTATCTGCTTAAGAATAATATCAATAAGGAAGATTTAGAGGCCATACGTCAAGACATTTCGTCCTTGTTACGTCGAAATTCAGCGCCGAAACTAAATCTCCCAAAAGACTAGGTTAAAGCGTTGTACAACTTACGCAACAGACCAGAGCTCACGATTCTCCGCGCGGATAAAGGAAATGCTACGGTAATAATGGACATGTCAGAGTATAATTTCAAAAAACAACAACTTTTATCGGACGTAAGTACATACAAAAAGGTCAAAATAAAATACACTTAAAACAACTACCGATTTAATAAAGAAATACTCCGAAAAATTAAATCTCGAAGTGAATTCGACAATACCATTATGTGCCAAACCACCGACGTTGTATGGGTTACCGAAAATACACAAACCAAATGCTCACTACGTCCCATAGTAAGTCAGACCGATTCACTAACTTATAAGTTGGCTCAACACTTAGCAAAAATATTGCCACCACTGAGAGGACATACCAGAGCAAACACAAATGATTTCTACCATTTTGTTAGTGAGATAAAAGACCTTCACCCTGCTGACAAAAAAAGTATGGTCAGTTTTGATGTTCAGTCAATATTCACATGCTTACCTATTGAAGACTGCATTTTAATTGTAACTAGAAAGCTAGAAGATAACTACATGCCTACAGAATATGCAGTATTACTCAAACACTGCCTCACATCTAACTATCTATTGTGGAAGGAAGAGTTCTACAAGCAAGTAAATGGTGTGGCGATGGACTTATCTGTATCTCCCGTATTCGCCGACATATTGGAGGACTTGAATATGTCGGCGATCTTGCATTTACAGAAGCAGGAGAAAGCACTTCTTACTGCTCCTGTAAATGCAAGATTCTACAAGCGTACGTAGACGATACTTTCACAATTTTACCATCTATAAAAGTAACTACGTTTTTAGACCACCTTAATTCCATAAACTCTAAATACAATTCACAATGGAGTTAGAGGCAAATAATTCGTTAGCTTTCCTAGAGGTTTCAGTCATACTGTGTCTATACATAAAGAAAAAAAAAGAAAAGAAAAAGACCCATACCAACCGATATTTAAATGGTGAATCGCACCATCATCCATCACAGTTACCTACCGTGGGAAATCTTTGTTTCAGAGAGCACGAGGGATCTGTGACAGAAAACATCTGGCCGCCGAGCTTCAGCACGTCGAGCAAGTATTGCAAGACAACAAGCTTTGCGTCCCGCGCCTACGGCACAGTGACCAAGTGAAGCCGGCCACAGTCGAGCTGTGCTTGCTGTACTACCCTATGTCAGAGGAGTCACTTAAAAGGTTGGCTACATCTTGAAGCGAGCTTCCATTAAAACATACTTTAAGCCGCCGAAAAAGATTAATCAATTTTTACCATCCGTCAAATGTCAAATCCCTCTACAAGATGCAGGACTCATAGTCATATTCATAGTCATTTATTCCATTAATAACAAAATGCATTGTGTTGGAAATTACAAGTTAATTCAATAAGATTTAAAAAGAGTGTACAAGCTGGATTGTCAATGTGGTCTCTCTTACATAGGACAAACAAAAAGATCTATGAAAACCCGTGTGAAATAACATATAGCTGACTTGAAGCACCGACGTTCCGGGAAGTCTGCAGTGTGTGAACATGCTCAAGATCGTCCCCGCCATTACATTAGATTTGATAGACCACAAATCCTCGCAAAAGAACACCGATTCCTACCAAGGATGATTCGCCAGACTATTGAAATTAAAAAAAAATCATCTTAATTTCAATAGAGAAGATGAACGGGTGCTGCGATCTGCTTGGGATCCTACAATTAATAAAATTAAATCCAAACCCAAGCATACCACTGCAACACTTCAAGATACTGTAAGCTCATTCTGCGTATCGGACCAAAAATGAATATTCAAAAACTGAAGGTGGCCGGGCTAGCTAGCATTAGGACGTCAAATACCTCAGTCCCCCTGTGACCACATTTATACGTTCATTTATATGTTCAATATGATTATCATACTTTTATGCGACAAAACGTTGGAATCTTGATTTTTAGATGCTAGTAGAACATACCTACGCGCTTTGCGCTTACGGCATGCAATAGTAGCGTAATGCTGCTATGTTTCGCATGGTGAGTATAGAGAACCAGATACTCTTATCACTGGTAACGAGACATTCTATCTTAGTCTTCATGGGTGACAACTCCACCATTAGGTGTACTGTGTGCTCGTTTACAACCCTTATATAATAAAATAAAATAAATAAATAAATATAATTAAAAATAAAGAAAATAATATACTATCGATTTGATCTATTTGTGCAGAATAAATACTGTAGCAAGGACACAAATACTCAATAGGTAACGGTTCTAAATTTACCGATTGCCAAGTCGACGAAACAGATATCTCGAGTTCATCTTGTGTACTTAACTTTAATTAATTTATACTTCGGCTCGTGTCTGCTTTGAAAACAAAGTTTATAAATCAAGAAAAATCTGATTAGAAAGAAAACCGCCGACAATCCAATTCATAGTATAATGTACTGAGACTTTTTTAACTTTTTTAATCATAGGCAAAAAAATACCGAGAAAACGTTCTTTGAAGCCGTGCCTCGTATCTCTTCGTAGCTGTTCCCTGCGACTTCGCCCGTGTGTAATTTTGGGATTTAATTTTTTTGCGCGGAACCCTAATTTTTTTTTCAAAATTAAAAGTAGACCAAGTTACTCTTTATAACATCAGCTATATACCAGTTAAAGTACCGTCAAAATTGGTTAAAATCAATAATCAACAGTCGCGCTTACGACTACTAGACCAACGAGGCAGTGACAAAAATACTACTAAAACGAAGGAGAAAAAGGAAGATCTCCTAGATCTTTTGAGGGGTCACAGGGATCACAATACAGTAGGACGGTTTGGACCATGAAGCAAATACAAAGAGGAGACGTTGTAATTAAATTTCACTATGTAAAAACGCGTGACAATTTACGGGGTGAGGGGATGCAAGCCCCGCCCACTTTACACTATCTTCATCTACCGATAAATAGTAAAACTACTCGAGTAGTTCCATATCGATGTTGCAATGTAGTTTAGCTACCTTGACGGTAGATGGCGGCCTGTTCACAAAATGTTATAAACTATAAAAATGATATTTTGGCGATTAAAGTTTCTTTATGTCTGAATATGCAAAACAAATTTCAGCACCTTCGTATGCTTATTTTACCAATAGTGAGCTCTACAGACCTTTATATTTTTAGTTCACATGACACAATCTAGTGTCGAATATATTTAATTATATTTGAAAGCCGACGCAGAGAATTTGCTAGAACTATTTTAATAAATTAGGTATAAAATTATTTACAAATGAAATGTGATGTCATCCATAACATCAGAGCGTCTATCTGAGTAGTTTTTACACGATAAAACACAACACTTCATCCTTTTCTTCTTAATACTACGAAAATACACCGATTTGCGATTTTAAACAGATAAGCGCACAGGACGAACGCTGACAATATACTAACTAAAGCCACGCCCACTATTATGACGTCAGGACCTACTTAGAATCACAATGCACAGTTGCTTATGCCATCTCCTCTTTGTATTTGCTTCATGGTTTGGACTTATATTGTCTTATTACAAAAATTACTTATAGTTAGTTTCTAGTATAATCTAGTCTGTTTCAATAAACAAGTCCCGTAGAAAAAAATGCGATCTAAAATAAAAAGTATGGAAGTAAGTTCGCTAAGGTCACCCACCGCAGAATACTTCACCTGAGGATGCCTCTTGTAGAGGCGAAACACGTGTCGTATCTTCGACGATGGTGTGTATTTCCTAGTATGACGTTGGGAGTCGTGGTGCTGGGAAAGGGTTACAAAGACTTCACGTATTAATATAAACACATGTACGTCCATGAACAAAATAGATGAGGGACGACACTTCATACAGCGCATTAATGGACCACTCAAAACAGCACATATAGGAGCCAGTACACTTGCACCGCTTATTAACTTAGTGGCCAGGGTAACCAAATTAAGTTTTACATTAAACCAGCAGCGCAGTGTCGCAACAGTATTATAAATGTGCATGTACCTTTGTATGATATATTATGTATAGAATACCTTTTTATATACAGTGAAACTTGGTTCATTAGGACCTGGAGAAAGAAGTGAGAAACCTCCATAACTGGAACACAAGTTTAAGTCCCGACACTTTAGCACTGAATTACCTCTGTTAAGGTACAATTCCGGCCACGTCGCCTGCTGCTGCTGTCTGCGGTCGGCTACGCAATGGTACCTTTAGTGAGACAAAACAAACCTCTAAATCTGGGATTAGTTCTTTCGATTTTATTCGTCATAATTATCTCTATAACTAAGACAACAAGTATATTTTACCTCTTTTACTGAGACTATATCTTGTATACTGTTTTGCCTTAAGGCATTAAGTCTGCCATAATATGTACGATTTTATTTTTTGTGCATAAGTCTAAATAAATAAATAAATAGCGAACCGCGGACCCGGGTTGAACAATAAATATTAAATATTAGGTAGGCATAATTTTTTTAAAACATCATGGTATATCGCATTTTTTAATCAGTTTTTCTAAAGTTTTAAAATTTGTCCGCATCACCGATCTACAAAGACCAATATGCCACCGCAAGTTTTTATATAAAAATGGTTACTGGGAATTATTTTTAGAAGATAAACATATTATGCTGTTGCGAACTTTTTTGTGAGCATTTCAAGAGGAACAATTCAGTTATACATTATTTTCGTTCAACCATAACTAGTGACGCACCGCTCGATGTGGACGCTCTCAATCAAGAGGCACTATCTTTCAGACTTTTTGGACGAATATCATCATAACGTTTTGCCATAATTTATACATATAAATTATATAATATAGTCCATATTCCTAATATGTGCAGTGGTTGCAAAAATTATCCTCCGCATACACACAAACTCACAAAATTCGCAATAGTATTACTTAATAAGTAGAGTTTAATAAAAAAAAGGATGTATAGATAGCTATAAGGTATACTTAAAGTGGGCAATTCTTAAACAATATTATAAATTTAAGTGTTAGCTCTGAATAATACTATTTTTATTAAATGTGTAGAAATATTCGCGTAAATATAAGACTTCATTAATGTCCTTCTGTTCGAGCATTCAGCGGAGCGGGTTATTCAGCGTGCATGGCAAACACTTTCATATTATAGTGGCCTTAGGACATTAATATACTACGTATGTAAGCAGTAGTAACCGCCACTCGAAATATATGGCAAACGCGCAGCCTCGCACACACGTTTACATTTATGTAGCATTATTTAAAACTCCTTAAGACTTATGCCTTACCTACCTAAGTGTACA
Organism: Parnassius glacialis; assembly: GCA_033319125.1. Classification (NCBI taxonomy): domain Eukaryota; kingdom Metazoa; phylum Arthropoda; class Insecta; order Lepidoptera; family Papilionidae; genus Parnassius; species Parnassius glacialis. The sequence goes on from JAVANC010000009.1 coordinate 2,736,601, forward strand.
ATCACAGTGTCGATCGTTAACCGTAGCGAGACGAGACCCTGGGATTTCACGATAAAGGGGTCATCTTGAGCGTCACCAAACTTCACGTATAATCACGATTTGATGATGTTACAATCACGTGTATTTTTTCGCGTGTCAATTCAATTGTAAAAAAATTAAATGTGTAAATTATCAGTTTCAAAAAATTAATAATTTATCAGAACCTAATTTTATTTTTTTATTAAAACACATTATAAAAACATATTTTTTTTAATAATAAAAAATGTACGTGATGCACGGAGGGCATGGGGGAGGGGGTACAAAAGTGGCCTAAAATGATTAAAGGATGCCCCCAAACCCAAGCTTGTTGTATAAGCGTGCTTAAATTTAGACCAAAGACCATATGTGTCAAATGTGTAATGTGTAACATCGTGGATTTAAAATGTAAAACCGTAATGTATAAGACTGTTGAGTCCGTCGCAAAAGTAAGACCGTCCACACCGCCTTACGCAATCTACGCAAGCCGTACCCTTAACCTAATGGAAATTTGATGGTGCCTATTACGGAATCTAAAATATCTGACTAAATCGATTTTGTCTTACAAAATGAGTTTTAAAAATATAGATAGATATTTTATTGCAATGATGTCGTCTCATTTGTATTGTGAGTGGTGCGAATTTGGAATAAAACTAATTCTTTACGGGTTTTATCGCATTTCATTTAATTTTTTAATTCCCGACATTTCGGACAGTTAACAGCAACCATTGTCACAGAGGGAACTGAGGTGTTTTAAATCCTCATGTCACAGTTATTTTATCATTCGTTTCGTAACATGAGCACTGATGGAACAGTAAAGCCAATACTATTAAATATATTAATATCGATATGTTTATTGCGTACGAGAATGCGTATCGTTCATATTACTCTGTGGGTGTTGTTTCCAAGAGATGAACAGCAGCAGCTTTCTGATTACAAATCAACAATTATAAGAAAACAGCGTTTGGTTGACAACCCACCTCCCAAGCGTGGCCAATATGTAAAGTAACAATACATCCCGTTTTGAACGGGACTGTCCCTTTTTTCGGTCACCTGTCCCGTTGTCCCCAAACAAAGATCCAGGGCGCAAAATAGTACCGTTTTAAAAAATAGCGCTAATATAATAATAATATAATATAATAATATAAATAAAATTTTGTTTGAGTATGTGTGGCAATCGAGAACACAGCAGGTGACCCGTAGACACATCTATCTTCTGAAGACTAGGATGTAATGCCTCACCACAAGTAACAAGGGTCTCTGGTTCGCAACGTTCGAAACACAGCAGCATTATGTCGCTATTTCAAACTAGTATTTTGTGCTAACGTGGACGATACAATCAATTGACGTTTGACTTTGTTTTATTTAAAAAAAAGTGCACCTATATCTTCTATTAATAAAATATTCTTAGATTTAAAAGTTTTGGCTAGGGGTTTAATGTACTATTATAAGTGCAAAAATTATCAACCATATCAGATCATCATCATCATCAACAACACCAACAACATCATCATCATCATCAACATAATCATCCATTACAGACCAGCTCAATTATAGTGTTCTGCATATAATCTTCTAATACATAAAAAATAATTATTTAAACGTGGTAGAGCCATGCTGCAACTATATTAGTAGTATAGTTGTAGCACGAATGAGTCGGCTCGACCTGGGAAGGACCACGCTTTCACAGAATACCAGCGTAAAATGGCAACTTGACACTGCTGTGTTTCGTATGGTGACTGTAGAGAACCGGAGACCCATTTTACTGGAAAAGAGGCATTCCATCTTAGTCGTCACGGGTAACGACGCATCTGCATTTTGATTTTTTATTGAGGATAAATGTAGAAGATGTCTATGGGTCACAGCAACCACTTACCATCAGGTGGACTGTGTGCTCGATTGTTACCCTTATTCTATAAAAAAAAATTATATTTGTTTGTTCGTATTTTATGCGCTGCCATATCGTTCATCAGATTGCGGTAAAACTTTGTCAACTTATTGCTTGTACTTGCGCGAAGGTTATAGGCATAGTACAATTAACTTGCAGTAGATGGCGCGCGTATCGTAACGACAAATTTATTTGAAAGTAATCTTATCGTTCAACTTCAATGAATGTATTATCGTTCCTAATTAAACAATATGACTGTTATACAAATTTAAAAGGATATTTCTGCAATTATTTCTTCTACAGCTGCAACGCACGGTTACCAGCTGGTATAATATAAAAAAGCCCGCGTCACAATGTTCATTCACGCTAGTCTCCGAAACTGCTGAATCGATTTTAATGTGGAGGAATGAGGTGATCGCCACCATGCTGCTTCTGTTAAATTTCATTTAAAACTTGTACAGACAAAATTATTGTAAAGTGAAATATGTTTTAAAAAAAGTCACGCTGGGTTTCTCGCTGGTTCTTCCCAGGACAGAGGTATTTTCCGAACCAATGGTAAATAAAAAAAATGACTTACAATAAGTATTATGTAATAATCTATATTGAATAAAAACTATTCTATTCTATTCTAATGAAGTTTTATAAATGTGTATTGTTTGCTCCAACTTGAGAGATAGGATAAGGTTTTATACCGATAACGAGACCCTCAATATATTTTATGGAGAATTTAATGATTTTTGATAGGATAAAGGGTCGTCGGAAAGGACAGGACAGCGACCGTCTGGCCAGATAGTTTTATGATAATAATTAAATAATAATAGATAAAACATTTCATAATAACAATACTTTTTAAGCAACTTGTAGAAGCTGCTTGGCCAATTTTCAAATTGTAATGATAATAATATTTTGTACTAGTGTTGGGTGAGAGCGTGTGTGGGCCGGTGTTATCGCTCCCGTAATACCTTTGCTGACATAATATGTAAGTTAAGAATGACTTAACACCATTAACAAACAACGTACACGTAATCGTTTGTCGTTGTGAAACTTTGTCTTTGTGTAAATTGCCTCGAGTAAAGAAAATTTAAGATAAAACAAGTTTTTTGTACGCGTACCAAACTAAAACGAAACACTGTAACAGTAGTCAAACATTGGCTTATAATAGATAAAAACCAACCTTACACATCTTGCTCATATACAAAATAGAATAAACCTAGCAAGCTAACAGCATAGCAATGTGGCGAAACAATCAGCTTTTTTTTTGAGCAATCGGTTTCAAAATAGGTGGTTCAGATGCCTGGGTGATCAATAATCGATTGCTGAAAACAGAATTTGAAAATTCGAAACCGTTCTCGAGATTAATCGTGGGACAGACAGACGGACAGACATCGTGAAATCAATAAACCTAACAAGCTAACAGCATAGCAAAGTGGCGAAGCAATCAGCTTTGTAACGGTTTCTAACGGGAAAAAAAGAAATTCAAAATAGGAGGCTCAGATGCCTGGGTGATGAGTAATCGATTGCTGAAAACAGAATTTGAAAATTCGAAACCGTTCTCGAGATAATCGTGAGACAGACGGACAGACGGGCGGACAGACGGACAGACGGACAGACGGACAGACGGACAGACGGACAGACGGACAGACATCGTGAAATCAATAAACCTAGCAAGCTAACAGCATGGCAAAGTAGCGAAGCAATCAGCTTTGTAGCGGTTTCTAACGGGAAAAAAATCAAAATAGGAGGTTTAGATGCCTGGGTAATCAGTAATCGATTGCTGAAAACAGAATTTGAAAATTCGAAACCGTTCTCGAGATAATTGTGGGAACAGACGGATATACAGACAGACGGACAGACATCGTGAAATCAATAAACCTAGCAAGCTAACAGCATAGCAAAGTGGCGAAGCAATCAGCTTTGTAGCGGTTTCTAACGGTTGCCGTTGAGCAATCAGTTTCAAAATAGGAGGTTCAGATGCCTGGGTGATCAGTAATCGATTGCTGAAAACAGAATTTGAAAATTCAAAACCGTTCTCGAGATAATCGTGGGACAGACGGACAGACGGACAGACATCGTGAAATCAATAAGTGTCTTCGCAAGCTTCGCCATTTAATAAGTGACTTCGCAAGCTTCGCCACTTAATAATTTGTTATACATTGTGATTGTACGTTAACTTAATTAAATTTCTTATAAGCGGTAGAGCCACGCTGCCAGGAGATATGTTATGGTTGTAGCACGAATGGGTCGACTCGACCGGAGTAGGGCCACGTTCTCAGAGAATACCAGCGTAAAATAGCAGCTTAATGTTGCTGTGGTTCGTATGATGAGTGTAGAGAACCGGAGACCGAAAACGAGGCTTTCCATCTTGATCCTCAAGGGTGACAACGTATCTGCATTTTGAGTCTTAATTGTTTATAAGCCGCAGCACCCACTTACCAGCAGGTGGAATGTATGCTCGTTTGTCACCCATATTCTATAAAAAAAAAACTTCATCCAGCGAGTGACTTTGGAGACACATATGGAAAATATCTAAAACTAGCTGACCCGGCGAACTTCGTACCACCTAACAGTTGATTCTTTAATTTTTTTTGTTTTTTTTTAAACTGCTATTCGGGACACCGGGTCAGCTTAGCTTAGTAAGATAAAAAAAGAAAAAAGAAAGTTGATAAGTCAACAATTACATTTTGTCAAAAAATTAAAATTATAAAACATTTAAAATTCTTTTAATAGCCACTAAAAATCACAATGAAAATTACAATTTTTGATTTCTTATTATGATACCTACAAAAATATTGATATTAATATTTATACGATACTAATGTCACTCAATTGTTTTGCCTTCCCGGAACCCCTCCACTAACACTTAAACTTTATAGTAAGGTATTACAGTTCAAATTGACTTTTAAGTACTATTACGAACCTTTTGTATGGGAGTATAGAAAAATGTTGTTTTTAGACTTTTTCTGGCAATTTTTTAAATTTTTCTCTCCGTAAGAACCATCTTCGTACTTCAAGGAATATTATAAAAAAAGAATTAGCGAAATCGGTTCAGCTGCTCTCGAGATTTGCGCTTAGCAACACATTCAGCGATTCATTTTTATATTATAGACTGAAATAAATATCTAACCAATTTTAATATTTTTGATAGACGTCACAATAATCTATTGAAATTATTACATTACATTAATTTTTAAAATAGAATAACAAAAATACTACAAACTGAACGTTAGGATTTTTTAATAGTTTTAAATATCTAATAATTTAATCATATAAATGTAAGTTATTTATGTTATTTCATTATTAGTAACTGAAGGCAAAATATACTACTTTTTCTATTTGATGATAGATGGCACTGTTTTGAATACGAAATCGGTGTAGTTTCAAATTATTTTATCAAGATTATAACTAAATTTTAAACTTTATTTACAAATATGGTATTTATTTGAAAAACATCCGTTATCCCGCCTACAACTAAGATATAACAGAAAATTAACATCTAAAGGAAATAAAATTCTTAACCTTCATTTTTTAAAGTTCCGTAATCGGATAAAAAGTAGCCTATAAGTTTCCCCGGGTTACTGACTACCTACATACAAAATTTCATGTAAATCGTTCAGTAGTCTTTGCGTGAATCCGGAATACACAGACAGATAGACAGAAAGACAGACAGACAGACAAAAATTCTAAAAACCACTAATTTGGCTTCAGAAAAATTTATTTAGTCCCCTGGACTTGTTTTTTCAAGAATATATTAGAATTACAGACACGACTTTTCTAGAGATTTATTATATGTATGTAATATGTATAGATAATAGGGTCAACATCCCGTTACTATAAATTCTATAGACGGCGAGACATTCTAAGGATTTAAGTGACCGTATATTTAAAGATACTCGTTTATCTTTCCATTTATAACGTAATGGTTGCGGCACAAGATTGAAGAAAAATATTTTCAGACAGATGTTTAAATGGCGAGAGGAAGTTTAATAAAAACACAAAATAAGAAGACCGTAAAAAAATATAATGTACAAGAAAACGAAGAATTGGATTTTCCGTTTCAATGAGGAGTGTAAGCGAACGCCAAGGCTGGTCCATTAGCCCGGAAATTCGGTTTGCTTTGGCCGCGATCGATGTCCCCACTTCAAATAGTTACGGGATTGTCTTAATATATCGATATAACTTATAGGTATCTGATGCGATGCGTGCGGTGAGGGAAATATTTATAGTAAATAAAAGACACTTACTTACGACGCGAGGACGGTTGGTTTAATACTCAGACTAAAACATTTCATGCATGTGGATAGCCACTACACCGATAATGTTTCAAACATTTAAATGAAAAAGAGTGATATTGTTTCAGGTCATAACCGGAACAATTTTCTGAAAATCGAAATAGATATAAGGCAAAAAATTTTCCTTAAATTTCGTTAAGTATTGCGGGTTTGCTAGCCAAACAATATTCAAAACACAAAAATGCGAAAATCATAGATATCGAGGTCGAGCTGATTCGGGGAGATACAAGTCGGCTTAAAATGTTTGGATGGGTCTCTGTACGATAGCAGTGATGGTATCATATGATGTTACGTAAAAAGTAAGAAATTATTTTTGATGCCATAGAGAATCTATTAAACAACAATCCTAACAAAATAATATAAACGTGGCAAGGGACCGCTAACGTAATATGTGGATGAATCGAATCAAAGATTACCGCCGATGAAAGGTTCTCTCTGGTGGGCATATTCTACTGGTGGTTTATGAACCCTCCCCATTTGGACTAGAGATGACAAAAAAAATTCAAAGCATAGCAACTATATGCATGCAGCAGCAAACTTTTGCTTCGATGTTTTCGCTTTTTTAATACATGAACGTAAACATGTGAAAACTGTCTGAAACCCTAATACAAATTATCGTCGAGATAACAAGCCTTCTCGTATACGTCCAACAGGGTGTCGTATATACAGTCTATATAACTTTAACTTTTCTATCATTATTCTTTTAAACTGAATATAAAATAATCGTCAGATTCGATATCGATATGTTTATTTTCACAGACCTATGCGGAACGAATGGTAGGACCGAAGCCCAAATTGTCGGGGTGCGTAGCTCGATTATCGTCGCAACGGTGCGCCTTCCGCTAACAGACCGTTCTAAGGCCATTATTATGACCTCACACCTGTTATGAATATTTCTGACTGTAAATAAGGTAACAGTTTTTAATATCTATTTGTATTGAGTATAGTACAGTTGAGAATTTTGAATATCTAATGTACTTTTTTTATAGGATAGGGTGACAAACCAGCACACAGTCCACCTGATGGTAAGTGGTTGTTGTGACCCATGAACATCTACATCTATCCTCAGTGAAGAATCAAAATGCAGATGCGTTGTCACCCGTGAGGACTAAGATGGAATGCCTCTTTTCCAGTTAAAAGGGTCTCCGGTTCTCTACACTCACCATACGAAATACAGCAGTGTTAAGCTGCTATTTTACGCTGGTATTCTGTGAGAGCGTGGTCCTTCCCCGGTCGAGCCGACCCATTCGTGCTACCACTATACTACTAATATATGTAGCTTCAGCATGGCTCTACCACGTGCAAAACTTACTTCGTCGCGTACCTCGATAGTGCATATGTACCTATATATGGTATTTGTGACTATTTTATCTCGTATATTATATTGTATACGTTACATAGCACTTACCATGATTATATCTATCTCTTCTATGTCTTTTTATAAAATTTAAATCTTAATAAAGTACCTGTATTGACCAGAAATCTATACTATAGTAAAAATCTAACACGTCTGTCTGAACACGCATCACGCAAAACTTTGGATGGGGTTTTCACTGGCAGATAGCTGATGTTATAATGAGTAACTTAGGCTACTTTTGTTAAGGAAAAGAATTAGGGTTCCGCGCAAACAAATTAAAACCCATAAAATCCAATGGCATTAAATTCCACGCGGGCGAAGTCACGGCGAACAGCTAGTACCCAATATAAATGTATATATTAATACGTGAAGAGAAAACTTTGTATACTTTAAGCATATTGCGCGCACGGACCAGTGTAAGATCCGGGTTAACTTTGACATCGGGACATCAAACGCTTGCACAATAAACGTAGGATTTAAAAATAAGTAAATTAAAACGCGATGAAATCCGTAAAAATAAGTTTTATTCAAGAAATGTGATTCTTCTGAATGATATATTTTTTTATTATAAAAAAATATTCATAGCTGTTTGTAATACAACAAAGATGCTCGAGATTAGGTAGGTAAACGGTAGGCACTCCAATAACATAATAATTGGAGCAGTGAATCCTGATACAGGTAATATTTATTGCTTAAATGGGTTCACCAAACTTTGATCTTTGTAACAACTGTGAGATACTGAGTAAATAATTTTGAATTTTGAATATTTATTTGGTAGACATTCCTAAAAAAATATCGCACCATAATAAAAAAGAAACGTCGAATCGCATCTTTTAATTTGTCGGAGTAGCATAACTTAACTGTTATTTTAAGGGCTACATAAACCATGTATTTTACTTGAACTTGGTAAGTCTTAAACATAAAAATCGAAGTCAATGTAAGAAATTAGAGAAAGAGCAACTTCAGTTGCTTTCTCTATCTCTCCTTTCTCAATGATAATAGAAATAGACAGGTATACATTTAATACTATAATTAAGGCCCTATCTATCTAATACAACATATTATACTGATTGCGAAAGCCGCAAATCTTGTTTTATTAACAACATCAGTCATAAGTTTTTATTTTTTTGTTATTTATTTGTTGTCTGCTACTGTAAAATAATTGATTGTAAATTCGCGTTTGTTTCGGATATGACTTCCATCATGGCACTAATGCCATACATACGACACGTAATTTCAACGACGTCTACGGACCAGGCACTGCCTAAAGTTACCGAAAACAATAGCAAACTGGTGTAAGCAATTCATACATACGCAGCTGACACTGAAATTATATTTGTTTTACAGAAGAGGACCATAAGAGCAATTTATGATTTAAAGCCTGTTTACGCAAAAGCGTTGGTGTCAGGCATCGACGTTAGATGGCGCTCGGCTCAGCTGATACGGGATGAAGTTCGTGCGGGTTGAACGTCCGAACTTCCCAACGGTGGGAGTCGAGAGCGAAAGATTAGAAGTCTTCTTCGCGTCGAAGGAGAAGGCAGTCCGTTTTTTGGTCGGGAGCTCTTAATTTTATGATAGGCGCGTATAGTAAATATACCACTGGGAATAGTAGCGCGTGTTGAGAGTTTACCCGGGACTTTAGGTTTAACGCAGAATCTGTATAAGTGGATTCGACTGTATTAGTTACTAGTGCGGTAGTTAATATTCTAGAAATAACGGTGACCTTTGACCCGTACGTTCTGTGTTCATTTTCGCGAGTCAATCGTAACAAAGGAAGAAAGTGACTGCGGAAGGCGACCTTAGCTTGGAGAGGAGCTGAGGGCCGAACTGCTGCAGGGGGAACGGTCAAATAAGGTCAATAACACTACCAGCCACACCCAAATACACATCACTGACCTTTACTTTCTAGCACAATTCATCCACACGAGACCTGACCGAATCCTGAGGGACCAGTCGCCTTGAACAGAGGTAAGTAAGCTCTGTTCCATATTTGTAACGCTCCCCCCGGATTGTTTAGTGTAATTAAACTTTAAACCGTGGCGTGAGGACGCCCGACCGGCATCTGCCTGTAGCTTCTTCGTCTATGGGCCGCGAAGGATTCTACTCCTGGGAAAGGCAGCTGCCGGCCGTAACATTTGGTAGCAGAACGCGGTGCTGGGATCGATTCCCGGTCGATCCACCGACCATAGTATTTGATAAAAATTAAATAATTTTGGTGGCAGGGAGCGTTGGGTTGATTGGTTTAATTTTGTGTCTACAATCACGCCCGTCCGTAATACGTAAAAATATTTTTTTTTATTATATACGTAATAATAAAATTCCTTTCTTTGTTAGCTTGCTTTGTTGGTTGCGGGTAAATTTGAAAAGCCACGCCCGGTTTAGCGCGCAAGCGGGAGATTGCGTCATGTAGGTAGATGGTTATTTTTACGTAATCGGTTAATTATCGTTGTCGGATGGTTGTAGTGTGTTACTTATCAAAGGGTCGATTTCCGAGCAAGGCATTTTTTGTTGATGTGTATCTTCGTTATGTATCTTTCGTATTGTAATTTGTATTTGAACTAAAGAGTGGTAATTTGTATTTACGTAATTTGAATTTAACTTGATTTGATCGCACTAGTATTTGTTATTGTTAATTTGATTTGCCTTTTCTTTTGTACTAACTTGTGTTTGATTTAATAAATAGCGGTTCTTATTTGTGTAATTTCTATTCAATTCGATTTGATAGGAACTGCATTGGTTAGCTGTTAATTTTTTTGTATTTTTTATTTGTTATTTTTGTAATTGTGCTCGAGCGGCGTCGTAATTTGTATTTAGTAGTGATGTCCTCGCCCAAGATGCTAATCCGTTGCCTGCGGACTGAGTTACGCTGGGCCACCAGCGCCCATGCTTTGATAGGTCGACCGGATAGGGTCCATAATTTGATGAAGCGGTTCGAGCAGGTCGATGCTCGAAGGGCTGCAGTGGAGGAGGCTTACGCTGAGCTCGAGGATTCGGATGTGGAAAAGGGAGTCCTGGACTCCTGCTTCGCAGACTACGAGCAGTTCTTGTGGCTCACGGACGAGTTGATCGAGGCTGAAGGCAGGTATGCCGAAGAGGCGCGTGAAGCTCGGACGAGTGGCCTGCCCGAGTCCGTTCGGAAGCAGCCTCAGCCGGAGCTGTTGGGACGACTCCCAACTCTGGACTTGCCAAAGTTCTCCGGGGTCCTTTCCGAGTGGCTGACCTTCGTTGGTCTTTTCGACGGCCTAGTGGACGCCCGGAGTGACTTGACTCCGAGCCAGAAGATGGCGTACCTCTTGGCCTCACTGGAGGGGGAGGCCCTGGGCGTTGTCAGCCATTTGAGCTTGTCGGACGACGCCTACCAAACTGCTCGGGACCTCCTAGCCAGAAGATACGCCAACGTCCGGCGAATTGCGGACGAACATGTTAAGCAGCTTCTGAGCCTCCCGCTGCTGAGTGACCGGGCCAGACTACGTCCGGACCTGTTGGATCCAGTCTTGGTGGCCTGTAATATGTTGAGGCGGCTGGATTTACCAGTGGGCGAATGGGCCTTCTTGTTGCTCCGCATCGTGCTGTCCCGTCTACCTCTCGACCTTCAAATGCATTTTGAGGAGAGGTACGGCGGGGACGAGGCCTCCTATATTCCGCCCTTCTATGACCTGCTGCGGTTTTTGGAGGAGCAGTGCCGACAGATCGAGCACGCGGCGGGTACCTTCGACGACTTACGAGCCGTGCCCAGTGAGAGGCGAAATCCGCCGGGCAAGTCGTCGTCAACCCCCCCCTGCTCCTATTGTCGAGCATCTGATCACCGGGTAACGTCTTGCCCAAAATTATTAGGTAAGCCGAGTCCGGCGAGGCGAACTATCGCCAAGGAGCGCCGCTGGTGCTACTCCTGTTTGGAAGGGCACCTCCAGCGAGACTGTCCGCACCGGCGGCCCTGTCTGCATTGCCAGGGCAATCACCATGCCGTACTGTGCCTGGGTGCAAACGGCGTCTCCTCTCGGGGCGCTGCCAGGCCCTCGACCCCCACGGGCGGGGGCGCTCCGCCACGCCCTCTGACGGGCGACGCTCGGCGCCCGCCGGCTAGCCACCAGACCCCTAGGTTTGAAAGGGGTCCCTCCCCCGACCAGTCGGGGGGTAATTCCCCCAGGGGCGGGGGTGTCATCACCCCCCCTCAGCGTGCGAAGAGGAACTTCACGGCCACTCATCGGTCCGCTGGACCCTTCTCACTCCCGTTAGCTGAGTGGCCGCGACTGGTGTACCACTGTACCCCATTTGATGGAGGCGGCCCTAGCTAGCTGCCGCCTTAGCTCCCACCCCGGCCGCCTCTACCGAGCCTTAAGCCGTCAACAGTCCACTTGTCAAGCTGTTCTGTTGCCGACGGCCTCAGTGAGGGCGTACAACCCGTGTGGCGACTGTTAGCGGTTGCACTCTGTTAATCTCGGGTTCACGCGGTGTGGCCTCCACTTGGTGGTGGGAAGATTAGGGCCCCCTGGAGCGTTAAATCACGCTCTCAAGGGGTATTAGATTTGGTTTGGTCGAGCACTTAGTTAAGAATTCTTTGAATTAAAATTAAAATGCTTTGAGTTTCCGCGAAATTCATATTGTAGCGGTTGTGATTAAAAGAATTGAATTTAAAATACTCCTTTAAATGCTGCTGCGCAAAAAACATATTGTAAATACATTTGATCACTGCGTTTATTGTTGCACGGAAAATTGAGATTAAATTGTGTGCCCTTTTTGAATGCTTGTGCGTAAGCTTGTAATTGTATTTGATTGTCGCGCCTGTGCTGAAGGGAAGTTTGAATTCATTTGAAATTTGAATGGCGCTCTATTTTGAAAATTATGTATATATTTGTGATAGTGTTTAATCATTTTGCTTTGTGATAAGGAAGATTGAAATTAGATAACCCTGTGGTTGCCAAAGGAAATAAGAGTAAATTCTCTTTGGTTTAGATTTCGTTGGCACTGTCTAAGATATTTATTTGAAATAAGAAATAGGGCTGTCCCTTACGTTTATTGTTTGTTTACTTTGCCAAGTTGACCTATGTGCATCAGTATCATCATTAATTCTGTAATTGAACATAGATGCTTTTGAAAAATTAGTTGAAATATGAGCATAGGATCACCTGCTAGGGACTATCTTTGCGTTTCGTTCAGCTCTCCACAGACGACGTTCATGGGGAATTTGGGGGTGCTCTCTGCACTGAAGCTTGAAGGTCCCTCTGGGCCACTTCGTGTCTTGTCGCTGTTTGCAGACCTGATCCGGTCGGATTGCGGAACTAATCATAGGAGCGCAGATAGATGTTTGAAGGAGGTCGTCGGACTTCTGTCCAGGAATAGGACTTATTTGTGTGCTGCGATGTCCAGGAAGGGCATCCAGTTCAGCTCTCCGGCTAGCCCACGTTGGGGCTGTAATTTTGAGGCGTTGGTGAGGGTTGCAAGATCTGATTGGGTGCGTAAGGTAGCCTAGTTTGGTTGTAGATTCGATCTTGCAACTTGCCGTTGCGACCGTGTCACGCTGACCGGTTTGCTCGCGGACCTAAATCCTTATGTCCGGGACGGGGGTTTGTTTACGCAAAAGCGTTGGTGTCAGGCATCGACGTTAGATGGCGCTCGGCTCAGCTGATACGGGATGAAGTTCGTGCGGGTTGAACGTCCGAACTTCCCAACGGTGGGAGTCGAGAGCGAAAGATTAGAAGTCTTCTTCGCGTCGAAGGAGAAGGCAGTCCGTTTTTTGGTCGGGAGCTCTTAATTTTATGATAGGCGCGTATAGTAAATATACCACTGGGAATAGTAGCGCGTGTTGAGAGTTTACCCGGGACTTTAGGTTTAACGCAGAATCTGTATAAGTGGATTCGACTGTATTAGTTACTAGTGCGGTAGTTAATATTCTAGAAATAACGGTGACCTTTGACCCGTACGTTCTGTGTTCATTTTCGCGAGTCAATCGTAACAAAGGAAGAAAGTGACTGCGGAAGGCGACCTTAGCTTGGAGAGGAGCTGAGGGCCGAACTGCTGCAGGGGGAACGGTCAAATAAGGTCAATAACACTACCAGCCACACCCAAATACACATCACTGACCTTTACTTTCTAGCACAATTCATCCACACGAGACCTGACCGAATCCTGAGGGACCAGTCGCCTTGAACAGAGGTAAGTAAGCTCTGTTCCATATTTGTAACGCTCCCCCCGGATTGTTTAGTGTAATTAAACTTTAAACCGTGGCGTGAGGACGCCCGACCGGCATCTGCCTGTAGCTTCTTCGTCTATGGGCCGCGAAGGATTCTACTCCTGGGAAAGGCAGCTGCCGGCCGTAACAAAGCCTAAAGAGTCGCTGCGACAAAAATTTAAGGAAATTAATGTATTAACTTTGGCCTCTCAATACATTTATGAAAATGTAATGTACGTACACAAAAACAAAAGTAGTTTTACAAAAATAAGTGATATTCATTCTGTAAATACTAGGAACAGACACAAGCTAGTAGTACCGGTTACTCGACTCCATCGAGTCAGTAATTCATTCTTGGGGCGATGTATACGCTTTTACAACAAAATTCCAGAAAATATACAAAATTTGACCTGCTCAAAGTTCAAAAACTTTATTAAACTAAGTTTGTATAAAAAGGGTTATTATAGTATTAAAGAATTTATAGATGATAATAACCCCTGGAAATGAGGTGATCGCTACCAAGCTATTTCTAATTTGTTGTGTTGTTAATTTGTATAACATACAGGATTATAAGCTGTTATTTAAAAAAAAAAGACCCGCTGGGTTTTTTGCTGGTTCTTCCCAGGACAGAGGTTTTTTTTCGAACCAGTGGCAATTATACAAAAGAGTGACTTTCAATAAGCATTATTTATAATCTATATTGAATAAAAAAGTTTCTGTTTCTGTTTCTGTTTCTATATTCACCATTCACCATTCATAAAATCATATAGGTAATTCTAAATCGGATTATCAATGATGATGAATAGTGGCAACCAATGTGATAAACGCGAACGTCTGCGGTAATGGTTGAATTTATGGAAGATAGCTGAACGACCTCCCAAGGATTCTAAAGAAGCGGCTTGTGACCTACCACGGTATCTTCGGGATAAATGCAAGTATTAAGCAAACATTGATTAATAAATATTAATATACTGGAGAATAAAGTGATCCCTATTGTGCTGTTTGTAAATGTTATGCAAGATCCTGACACAACTCCCTCGCCTCCTTTACATCCATATACCTATGCATACACGCTCGTCGGTTAAGGGTACTCCTAATCTGGCCCATTTTCAATATATCTCCAAGTTGGTCGATAAACCTTCGTCTAGGGCGTCCCTTCGCGACTCTGCCGTTTACTTCTGCAACATAAATTTGCTTTGTCACTCTTTCCTCGTTCATTCTTTCTACATGACCGTAGAAAGAATGAAGTCCGTAGTCTCTGCCTACCCCTCTGGGTGACAGGCGTGAGTGTTTAGGTTATGTTAAATGTTATGCGTGATTCGAACCCGAATTTTTAACATTACTGGGCAAAATTTCCAACTCCGATCAGGAGGTCACGCCTATGACGAATTCATTTACTCCCGTTCATTCCAGGGTTTCTTTACCAAAGCCATCAATTAATCTAGAAGCGAAACATGTCGGAAATTAAAAAGTTTAATACAATCCGTACAGTTAGTATTATCCAATTATCCTCTATCAAAATAAAAAACACAACAAGTAGAAGAAAACAAATAGAAGACAATAATGGCTAACATCCTTTTTAGGACAACACAAGCTGCGTCCTGCGCAAGAAAATGTAGGAATTGCCAACCTTAAACGCTGACAAAAACGCCACATGTCCGTTTTTACCGTACTTATATCTCTAGGACGGAAACTCTGTTTAAAATATTATATTTTATGAGGGTTGGCTTAAGTACATAATTTTCTATATATAGAAAATAATCATACAGTTAAAGTTACAGCCTATATACATCCCACTGCTGGGCACAGGCCTCCTCTCATTTCTGAGAGGGTTTTAGGGCAAGGAAATGTCCGTCGTGCTGTTCTAATGCGTGTTGGCAAACTTCACATGTCTTCGAATTTGTTTTCTTATTTCTTAGACGTGCAGGTTTCCTCATGATGTTCTCCTTCACCGCCGAGCACATGGTAAATCAGCACTTAAAATTGCAATTAACAATTTCATTGATGGCGGCGGGGATCGAACCCGGGTTGCTGCACTCACCAAGCGAAACGCAGAGGTAAACCTCTACTTCACGCTGGTTTTCTGTGAGGTCGTGGTACCACCCGGGTTCGAGCCGGCCCATCCGTGCGACAGCAAAAGCGGCCGCGTGGCTCTACCACTGTAAGTGACAACCGCCGCCCATGAACAACCGCAACACCAGGGGAATTGCAGATGCGTTGTCGGCCTTTTAGATAGGAGTAACGACTTTTCTTGAAGGTCCCTAAGTCGTAAATGTACATAGTAAGAACTAGTAATGGGAAAACACGTTTCCGATGATATTTTCTGTGTCATTTGACGGTGATTACAGCTATTTTGTAATCTACAACACGATATAAACACTCGTGTCGCAGGATTACCTCACAAAAAGCGAAACAAACGTAAATAATGATTCACGTAATCAAAGACTCATCATCGTACATTTGATTTGTCATTAGAAACGATATAATTATATTGTTTACAATGAAATAGGAATTTTGTGTTAAATTGCTAATACTAATTTAGCTGTGTAGGGCGCTGACATTAAAATTACATCATTCGATGCCGACCCCGGAGTCGGCACTAAGTGTTATTTACATGTTTGATGAATTATCGAATCATTTTCTTTACGTGGTAGCGCCATGCTGTAGCTATATCGTGGTTGCATCACGAATGGGTCGGCTCTCACACAAAATTTCAGCGTAAACTACCAACTCAATGCTGCTATGTTTCGTGTAGTGAGTGTAGAGAATAGGAGACCCTTTTTACTGAAAACGAAGCATTCTAACTTAGTCCTCAGGCGTGGCAACGCATTTTGATTCTTAATCGAGGATAAATGTAGATGTCTTTGGGCCACAGCATCCACTTACCATAACTTAGACTGTGTGCTCGTTTATATAAAATAATAATCTACATTAAGCTGATGACAAAAAGGTGTTCATGAAAATTACTCGATTAAATATTGTCTACTAATGCAACGTCACAACGTATAATATAAATGTAAGTTATCCAACTTACATTTATATTATATGGCCGTAACAATATTACAGTAAACAGTCAATGTATCAGTTTTAGCGAAAAGAAAAATTAAATTGTTTTTTCGTGTCACTTTAATGACGAATACATCCAACGGACTGAGATAGTAAAACTATGAAACCGAAATAACAAACGAACATACAGGCCACCTGATGGTAAGGCTACCGCAGTTTATGGACATCTGCAGACAATTTCAAACAAAGAAGATACGTTGTCACCCCTGAGGACTAAGACAGAATGCCTCAAGCCTGTAATAATATAATCATAACCTTTAGACCTGAATACAGATGCAGTGCAGGTACTGCTTATTGGAGGCAGAAATAGCTAAGTTGGATCTTACTCAGTTGGACTCCTCGGCAGGAAAGGAGTCTTACCATCTAGTGACATCCAGTTATACAGCATTTCATTATCACATTAACATATTTCCAAAAAACTGAACCCTATTCATGTCCTTAAATAGTCATAGCATATTGAATAGCTGGCGTAAATTACAAAACCAAGCGGTCAATCAAGCGTCAACAACACGTTGTAAAAACATAAAATTCCAACTGATCAGGTTTTGTTGCCTTCTAATACGAGTTGTAGTCACCGTTATGGTCGCCTCCGATGAGTGGTTAGCCTTGACAAGGCCGCGCGAGCGCGGTTACCGGTTTCCACTCGTACACAACACTAAATTAGGGTCACCACGCGATAGGCATTAAAATTGACTATATTCATATTTATCCCCCATACTATACTTATATAATCTAATATATATAAAAATTTATGTTCGTTTTTCGTATTTTATGAGCTGACATAACGGTCATCAGATTGCGGTAAAACTTTGTCAACTTATTGCTTGCACTTACGCGAAGGTTACAGGAATAGTACAATTAACTTACAGTAGAGATCCTGCTGCCCATCTCCTGGTTTGTTTCCCTTTGTCGCAAACAATACAGGGACAATATAGACAAATAAATATAGGCTATTAGCTGGTACCCGGCCCGTAGCTGCCGCAGAATAAATAATTGTGAAGTATCATTTTAAATCTGGAAGAGTAATATTGTTTAATTAGGAATGATTGATAGTGATATATCTTTCAAATACTTTTTTCGGTACAATAACTACTTTAAGTTAATTGTACTATGCATATAGCCTTCGCGCAAGTGCAAGCAATAAGTTGACAAAGTTTTAGCGCAATCTGATGAACGGTATGGCAGCGCATAAAATACGAACAAACAAAGATTAATTTTTTATATGTTAGATTAAAATGAGTAACGAGGTAACCATGATGGTCAGAGAATTCTCCAGCCCATGGACCTGTCAACCAACTTCTAACACAGGTTACAATTGCATTTTAGAATAAAATCTAAAACTATTGGTAAATCCAATTGAGCATGCATTCGCATTAAAAAAAATTACGTATAGCATGATTATACGGATTTTTTAAAGTTGTTTAAATACACACAAGTTTTCACTAATAACCTTATTATACTTCCAATTTTCCGATAATTTTATGTTAAACTTCAATTTGAAAAAGTTTGGAAAATCCAAAGTGCTCGACTCATAATGCTCATATGATCATCATATCATCATTCATGTCACTCCAAAAAGTCCAAGACGTATTCAAGTATAAATATTACATCCTACTTACTTTTAGTACGTACAACTATTATTTATTCTGTGCTTTTAAAATATTGTAATAAAAATCTCTGATTATTATAATAATCAAGTATGTATGAAATTTGTTTTTCGAATATTTTGTATTTATTTGTACAGCGATCTTTTTGAGCCACTGCAAACAACTGGTACAGTATCCACTCACAACGGCGGTTGACGCCGAACTAAGCGAGTGAGGCACAGGCAGTCTCTATCTACTGAAATAAATTCTAACACAAGGCTGCGAAAACACCGAAAATTTCGACATTTAGCAACCGAAAAAAATTAATAATAACTAAACAAAACAAAATTAAACTGCCATTTACATTCAATGGCTTCCCACATGATAGATGAAGAGTTTTAAAAATAGATTGAGTTGAACAATTGATATTTTCAAAAGTTATCGTGTTTACAAAGCCATACGGACATAATAAATCCGCACCATAAGACACTACCCCTTTTTTATGTAAAAATAGCAATTAATCGATTTAAAAAAACATTTTAATAAGTTCAACAATCATTTATCTTTCTGACAATGCACTTTTAATATCATTTATATGTATAATATGATTGCTAGATACGATTTCATGCGACAAAACGTTGGAATCTTGATTTTTAGGCGATTGTAGAACATACCTATGCGCTTTGCGCTCGGCATGCAATAGAATCGAATAATTCTTATTTAATAAATATTTAGCAGATTACAGGAATATTTAATATCACTTTTTTGGGCCAAAATGCGCCCCAAAACTATTGATCACTTCAGCTTACTGATCCGTTAGGATTTGTTGGTTACTATGGTTCTATTATATATAATAATAACGATGATGGTTCTATTGTGTATATTCTCAATACAAAGTCTATCACGCAACGAAATCCCAACATAGCCCTCGTTGTATAATTCTGTAACATCTCAGAATCCTTTAACATCTGAGTTATTTCGGATACATTTTTCTTATCCGTAAATAACAAATAATTCACACATTCTCATGCGAAACGATGTTCACAAAAATCTTTGATGATTATGAAAATAATTAGTTACTTCTGTCCCTATATTTAATGTCGGCAATGTGTTAACCCTACGTCATAACCATACAGTCCCTTGCTCATTCATGCTTCTCATTTGACTTCGTACTTTTTGTACCTATATGCATTCACAAATATCTCACCGCTGTACTCCAGCCATGCGGGAATGACTGGTAGATTACAAGACAAAAATAATTTAAACATAATAATATATGTTTAAAGTATAACATAATTACATATACTAGTATCGCCAAAAGGCCAGGTCAAGAGGCCAGGATAAAAGGCCAGGTCAAGAGTACCCTAAACCGAAGAGCATGTATGACGAAGCGAAACAAGTATGTAAGGATTGTAGGAATTGGAAAGAAGTGGTCTCTGCCTACGGGAAAGAGGCGTGATTATATGTACTAGTATCGCGTGTGGTCAAAATCCAATCAATCACACGGCATACACCCATGAATATGATCAAAATGCTTTTATTAAAATTTAATTGCTAAGGCGTTTTGTATGGAAAAATCATCTTAGTATGTTCACTTACTAAATGATGCTGCCTTTTTTATCAGAGAAGGGGCGAACGAGCACAAGCCTCACCTGATGATGACAAGTGACTACCGCAGCCCACGAACAACTGCAACACCAGGGGAATTGCAGATGCGTTACCGGACTTATAAAAAAGAGTAGGCTCTTTTCTTGAAGGTCCCGAAGTCGGTATCGGTCCGGAAAAATCGCTGGTGGTAGTTAATTCCACAAAGAACTTGTTGTTGATTCCACAAAGAAAACTTCTTGTAAATCATGTAAATCACTTCTGTAATGTGGTGGACCACCACTCATCCTAATGGTATGGATGGTATCGCGAGTTTTGACGCGATGTGCGATGGTGAAATTATGCGACTGGAATTAGTCCGAACAATATATCAAAACTAGCAAGCAGACTTAGTTCTGCAGCATATGCCGTAAAAAAGATTAGAAGTCTAACTAGTGTTGAAACAGCTAGACTAGTTTACTTTAGCTATTTCCATAGCATAATGTCGTATGGTATTTCGCTATGGGGACACGCAGCTGACACTGAAATTATATTTGTTTTACAGAAGAGGACCATAAGAGCAATTTATGATTTAAAGCCTAAAGAGCCGCTGCGACAAAAAATTAAGGAAATTAATATATTAACTTTGGCCTCTCAATACATCTATGAAAATGTAATGTGTGTACACAAAAATAAAAGTAGTTTTACAAAAATAAGTGATATTCATTCTGTAAATACTAGGAACAGACACAAGCTAGTAGTACCAGTTACTCGCCTCCATCGAGTCAGTAATTCATTCTTGGGGCGATGTATACGCTTTTACAACAAAATTCCAAAAAATATACAAAATTTGACCTGCTCAAAATTCAAAAACGTTATTAAACTAAGTTTGTATAAAAAGGGTTATTATAGTATTAAAGAATTTATAGATGATAATAACCCCTGGAAATGAGGTGATCGCTACCAAGCTATTTCTAACTTGTTGTGTTGTTAATTTGTGTACAGACATACATGATTGTAAGCTGTTATTTAAAAAAAAGTCCCGCTGGGTTTCTTGCTGGTTCTTCCCAGGACAGAGGTGTTTTTCGAACCAGTGGTAATTATACAAAAGAGTGACTTTCAATAAGTATTATTTATAATCTATATTAAATAAAAAAGTTTCTGTTTCTGTTTCAATTCATCTGAGCACTCTCTCTGGTAGATGCAATAAAATACGCAAAGATATGCAACATATCTTCGTAGCGCTAGTGAGTCAAGTCGATCAGAAAAATATCGGTCGACGATTCGAACCGCTATGCACTGGATGCGATCAAGTGATAGGAGCTGGCACTGGGGTGCCCCGGCCCAGAAATAAGAACAGCATTACATATGAGGTCGAACTTGCGCCTGGTAAAGTTGCAAACGGTGTGCCGTCATGAAATATTATACCGCTCTACCCGTCACGCCAAGCTTTTTAGAGGCCAATTTGGCCTTCCCTTCTAAGTGACCGGGACTGAACATTATTCGATATGTTAACGCCGAACATTCCGATGCTAGCTAAGGCAACGGGGGGAGAGCGTTGAAACAGAGGGGATACGACAAAGGGGTTCTCTTTTAGCAGTAAACGCGCAAACTTGTGTCTTCTGGGGATTGAAATGGAATAAATTTAGTAGCCCTCAATCCGAGACTGTTCAACAAATGAAATATTAGTACGGCCGGCCTATAAGCCATCGCCAGTTCTGTCATCTGCATAACAATGAACGTTCGTTGATATGCAGAAGGAACAGGGTAGGCGATAGCACAGCTTTGTGGAACACCAGCATTCACAGGCTTGGAGTCGAAGCATGCACCGTCGACTACGATCTTAATGCTTGAATCTGAGAGAAAACTAGTGATCCAATTGTATAATTTCTCGGGAAGCCCATAAGATGGAAGCTTCGAAAGAAGCGCTGTGTGCCAAACCGCCTAGGCCTCCCCTTTGGACTCGACCGCCTGCGCCCATCGGTGTGTTAGGTAAACAAGAAGATCACCAGCTGAGCGACCCCGACGAATACTGTACTGGCAGTCACCAATCAGCTGGTGCTCCTTAAGATACCGCATGAGCTGGCAGTTAATAATGGATTTTATTATTTTCGAGAACAAGGTGATGGCGATAGGCATATAATTGTACGGATCAGAGCATAGATATAATAATAGAAGGAGATATGCCCGGTAGTTGAAAATGTATCGGAACCCGGTGTCTCCAGTTGGCCCCTACCACCCACCTACTACTACACTTGCAGATCAGTAAAAGCAATAGATACGCAGTCGCGCACACACCCGCATTTTATAAATCAGAACGTACTACACAATCAATAATAAACCGTATCCCTACAGAAACAGCGTGCATTTACCATGCACCGTACTACTTACTCACACAAAAATATCAGTCGCTATCCTTGTGCTGTGCATTTTAAAAACAAAAGCCATTTATTTTACATATACATTAGTGATTGACTAAATTTGAAAGTTATCGATTCTCTTGCATTTATACCAGAATTGCACTAAAATTGAAAATAAAATAAATAAAAACGATATGCACAGGAAATTATATAATAAAAATAAACAATATGTAGCTAAACGTAAATTATTAAGTACCTAACCTACCTAACAAATACAATAAAAAAATCCGGTTATGTTGGTTTAGATTGTCATAGCGTATTGAAAAAGTAGGTATTTTGACATATGGTACTAGTTTTTGCAGGGAACCAGTTTGGTGGCCTTCCTGTGGCATCAGTTCATTTCTTTTTTAAATTAGCATCTTTTGGGAAGCTGAAAATGTACGATAATAATTTATTTATCATTTACATATGTCCTACGCAATTTTTTAACCTCACCATGTACCTGGCAAGCCTTTGTTAAAAACCCCTGGTTGGTTAAGATATTGTTAAATATATGAAAACAAACACACCCTTATGCATAACAAATAAATAGCCAGGAGAATCATGTTGACTTATTTTTAGCAAAAGTCACAATTAGGTATAATAACGCATTCGAAGCTTTTTAAAACATAAAAGTATGGAATTAACACGAAGATAAGGCATAATATACTATAATTCAACCCAAAACACTTCACCGATGATTAACCTAATTATTTAAGCAACTTACTTTATGATCGCTAGTTACGAATTCAGTGTACTAAACGGTGAAAATAATCAAAATAATTAAATACCATTATGTCACATCAGTCTTCCCACCGGGCTGAAATGGTTGACAAATTGAAATAATAAACTATAATAGCAATTCGCCAATCGACATTGTTGTCGTTAGCATACGTTAGTGGATCTGCGCAAGCACAAGACTAACTCATCGCAAGATACAGTGGCCGTACTACACGATGCATCCCCATAAATAAAGTATCATTTTGTAATATTTACATTGCTTGTTCAGTCGCTTAGCGATATACATAAGTAGTGGTTAAGGAGCAATGTATTTACTACAAAATAGTACCGTTGCAGTGATATTTGAAAACAAAAATAACGCATTAAGAGCAAAAAATATTTTACGATTTGTTGTTTTTCATGATTTTAAAGATAAAGATAGTAAAATACTTGTTCTTACATATGGTAAGTGATTCCATGATCTACAAAGATTTTGTTTTGGCTTCGGTTTTTACAAGAAACCACTGAATAACACGGCATTCTGATATTGTTTCACGATTACGGTTGAAAGTATACTAATACGCAGACGGCCATTTGAATAGAGCCTGAGCATTTTGATCATATCGTGCGGACACAGACACGCCCCCTTGCCACTTCTCCTCTATTTAATATTTCTATGGATCAGAGCGGTTACATTTTTTAAGGATCGGGTGCACGAAAGCTGTCTTCCATGAATTTGTGACTACGCGTAGGTAGGTAGTAAGGGTACCGGAAAAGACACCTTAGAACCGGTGCCAACTCTGGAGTACGTCCTCAACACAATTGGGGAGATTCCGTCAGACCGACTCGACTTGTGGATGTCCAGGGAGAGGAGTGGTTTGCGTAGTGAGCACTGTATGAATCGCATATCAGGCATAGAGCACCGCGGGATGGTCGGCTGTGTGTTCCCCCGTCATCGAGAGTCGAGTTGGACAGATCTCCCCGCATGATCAGTTAAACGTTACACACAGGATTTTCTTTTTTCTACATCTATAGACCAGTAATATGAGTAAGTGATATAAGTTTAATCTCTCTCCTTTTATTCGTTCGTTTTTAAGTTAATCAACAGAATCAGGCGTTACTTTGTGGAATTCCATTATATTAAAGAATGAATCACCTTTGGTTTCGATTTCAATGGTATTATGTCACTTGAGAATACGCAATAAACGTACCTGACTTAACTTTTTCCTCTTAGAACTTCCTCATATAGGCAAATCAAAGTATTTTTTCGTAAAAAATGATTTTAAAAATTCTGTGAGACGTCGGAAATTAAAAAAATTAAAATGAAACACTATAAAATCCCTAAGTCTTCAATTTAGTTTAAGTGAGATATTCTCGATAAGTTCTTTAGTTATGAATTCGCTAAATTCCCACACAAAAGCTTATGTTTATTTAATTTATTATCTCCCTATACGTATATAAATATCAATATCTCAGAAGTCTCAGTATACTTCGAGAGCATACTATTTCCGATATCATTATAACACTCGAGCACCTTCCAGTAACGCCCTTAACAATATTTACAAATTAAACATCACCCCCGCAGGAGCGTAACCTGGGCTGACTTTATATTTACGACATAGAATGTGATGCAGCGTAAAATAGCAGCTCAATGCTGCTCTGTTTCGTATGGTGAATATAGAGAACTGGAGACCGTTTTTACTGGAAACGAGGCATTCCGTCTTTGTACTTAGTGGTGAAAACGTATTTGCATTTTGATTCTTAATCGAGAATAAATGTAGATGTGTCGGTCATCTACTCGCCATCAGGTGTACGGTGTGCGCGTTTGTCACGCTCATTCTATAAAAATATAGACAAGCCGATGAAATGTTAAATGCAATCACGAATCAAGTGAAAAAAATATCTGTACAATACAGAAATTAAATGTCATATCTTTATTCCTTCCATGTATGAAATTAAAATCTCGGTCTATCTCTCTGACAGATCTACAAACTAGGTAACAAACATCATTCTATTTTATTACGCGGGACACGACTTAGCTAATAAATTTTTAACATCTTTAATATAATGGATTTCCGCAAAGTAACACCTGATTCTATTAATTATAAAGTGATTAAGTTACCAGTTAAAAAGCTGCAAAAATTAACATAAAAAGCAGAAGTCAGAAGTCCCGCACGTCCGGGGATCGCTCGTCCTACTAAAACTGTCGCCCTTTGCCATTGTGAACGTTCCACTAGGACGCAGTGTGTTTGTCCTACACTTTTGGTGTGCGAAATTAAAAACACTACCTACTACAATGTGAGTGGTTTTTTTTTTAATTTCCACCGGCTTTGTTGCGGACAGCGAGGGAACCGCCGCCCCGTCGCCCCTTCATACCCCGTTGCGCCCCGCGCACCCCGCACACAGGCAGCAGATCACGCGATGTCGACAACCAATGAGCGCACGGCATCTTCGTGCGCCGCTACTCACAGGCTAAGACGCTCTCTTGCGGGATATAAGAAGGGCGTTTTGGTCTGTGAGCTGTTCATTTCGCAAGCGGCACTCGGATACAACAAGAGAAGAAACCTCAAGAGAAAACCATCAAGAGAGAAGAATCCATACTCCATTGAAGACTCCCTTTGTGTATATAGTTAATTAGTGAAAACCGCATTGTAAATAGTTTAATACAATATAGTCTACAGTACCATCTTTTCTTTAAGCAGTCCCCTAGCGTAATATTAGTTCAGTAATTAATCAATACAGTCCACTAGCTCCAGTAAATAAATACAGTCCACTTCGATCCCTTATAGGCTTGATTTTCATTATATGAAAATCCGGGGTAGTGCACATTCGTGGAAAGTAGCGTCTGCGCTAGTGCTAGTATCGAAGATAATTTCATGTGCAATGTGTTGACGAAAGAGAGGTGGGGGGAGGGGTAGGGGGGGCACTAAGAATAAAAGCCCATTTCTTAAGCAATGTGTGAATGGCTAAGGGGGGATCTGCTACAACTTATATTGTATTGTAGGGAATGAGGTTAAAAAAATAAAAGAAAATATGAACAAATGAAGGTAGAATGGTAATCTCCCACTTATTTTAGCATTATAAAGTAACACGCAGCCGACTAAGAGGAACAGTTGGTAATTCTACGAGTCTCATATCATTATTATGCCCGTTGGGCTAAAACATTACATTTACACTGAGATTCTGCCCAAATAAGACAAGCGATGTGGTTCTATTCGTGTAGTAGTTTTTCTAGTGTGAGCAAGGAAGATCGTGTTGCTGAGAGGCTGCCCGGTGTTACATCGAGAGGAGTGGTGTAGCTGTTGCCTTGCATTCTTTGGTGTTATCATGTAATTGGGGTCCTGATAGTAAGCAGGGTTTGTTACCGAGTGGTGTTCTTTTATTTAAATACTTTTGAGAATAATTTCTAAAATCAGAAGTGGAACAGTTTCTTACATCAGAAGTGGTATTAAAGCTTTTTCCTGTAGCTTTACATTGAAATTTCTTACAGTATTGTATATTATATCGTACATAGGCTGCACTAAAAGTGTCGGGAATTGAATATTTCCACTGTTCCTGTCATATTAAAATCTTTTTAATTGAAAACTCCTTGGTTTTAAAAATCGAATACCATTTATTTATTTAAAAAAACATTCTCGGTCTTGTCACAAGGTTTTGTCAAACTTGTTTAGTCGTTGAGAAAATGGAATTGACTCGAGAAAATTCAAGAGCGATGATTTATTATGACTTTCGAAGTGGTTTAACACAAAAACAGTGTGTTGGCCGGATGATTTCTGCAGTGATGAAGCCCCATCCAAAACCACAATTTATCGCTGGTTTGCTGAATTTCAACGTGGACGTGTCAAGCTCAGTGATGATCCCCGTCAAGGTCGTCCAAAAACTGCAGTCACCCAAGAAAACGTTGATGCTGTGCGTAAGCTGATTGATGAAGATCGACATGTGACATACCGCGAAATTCAGGCAACTTTAGACATTGGCATGAATCAAATACAAATAATCTTGCATGAACAATTAGGTGTAAAAAAGTTGTTTTCCCGATGGATACCGCATTCGCTCTGTGAAGAGCAAAAAGCGGCTCGGGTTACTTGGTGCGTCAGAACTCTCGAAAGATTCCACGCAGGATCCTCAAATGCTGTATACAACATCGTATCAGGTGACGAATCCTGGATATACGCGTACGAACCCGAAACAAAAAACCAGTCACGAGTTTGGGTGTTCGAAAATGAGTTAAAGCCAACAAAAATTGTTCGTTCACGGAGTGTTGCAAAAAAAATGGTGGCCACGTTTGTCTCCAAAACCGGCCATGGTACGACTATTCCTCTTGACGGACAAAGAACGGTTAATTAATGCAGAATGGTATGCTAGCATTTGTTTGCCACAGGTCGTTTCTGAACTCCGTAAAGAGAACTGCAACTGCCGCATCATCATCCATCACGACAATGCGAGTTCTCACACCACACACAGAACAAAAGAGTTTTCAGAGCAAGAAAACATAGAATTATTAGACCATCCGCCGTACAGCCCTAAGCCCTAATGATTTCTATACTTTCCCTAAAATAAAGAATAAATTGCGTGGACAGAGATTTTCATCACCTGAAGAAGTTGCGGACGCCTACAAAACGGCCATTTTGGAGACCCCAACTTCCGAATGGAATGGTTGCTTCAATGATTGGTTCCATCGTATGGAAAAATGTGTCAAATTTCGCGGAGAATACTTCGAAAAGCAATAAATACATTTTTAAATAGTAATGTTGTGTCACTTCCTTGATTCCCGAAATTTCAGTGCCGCCCTCGTATACCTACTGTATGTTATATTGCATTGTTTTATATAAATTATAAATGTCAACACACAAACAGTTTCCGTTTCAACTAAAATGACGGAGAAAATGTACTCGATGTTATTAAATAACTTAGTATTCCTCGTGTTCAGTGTTAAATTGATTTGAATCGAAGAATTGGTCAAATACTTGATGAGCTAAGCCAACATTTTGTAAGAACATATTTATTCATTTCTTACTTAATCCTGAGTCTAGCTTGATTTTTAGCAGGTGAATACACGGAGAAAACGAACTTTCCCAGAAAGGAGACCTAGCTAAATCGATTTTTCGCCCCCGTAAACTCCTATACTAAAAATATTACCTTATTATCGTTAGAGCCGTTTTCGAGAAAGCGATTACAAAAAATATTCAAATATATTTACGCGTATTTCTATAGAGTAATGTCCTATGGAATTCTGCTATAGGGAAATGCGGCTCATTTAGAAACAATTTTTGTTTTGCAGAAGAGGGCCATAAGAGCTATTTACAACCTAAATCTAAGTCTCACAGATAATTTTTTTAATAAATAAATATATTAAACTTTGGCATGTTTGTATATTAACAAAAATTGTGTTTCTTCGAAGAAACTAAAGTGTGATATGCACTCTGAAAACACCAGCAGGAAACACAACCTAATTATACCAATGTTTCTTCGCAAAAACTAAAGTAGTTTTAATAAATATGCACTCTGTAAACACCAGCAACAAATACAACCTAATGATACCAGTAATATCTCGATCAGCGGATTCCGTAATTCATTCATGGTCCAATGTATACGCTATTACGTTATTAGTGATAAAAGTAAAAAAATTACCTTCAATAAGAATTACTAGTAATCTATATTGAATAAAAAGTTATTCTGTTCTATTTTGTTTGTATAATAGTGTAGGATTTTTAAATTTCAAAGTACTGTAACCAAATTTGAAAATAGTTTGAGACAATGCGACACGTTTTCAGTCTTCCATTTCAAAGTGAAATTCAATTGGTTCCAACTTGACGCAATCGTGATCCATTAAATTACGAACGGCCAGTGGAACAGATAGCCCATTATTACCGTCAAGGCGGCAATTAGGTGGCAATCCGCTGTCCCCGCAACACCTTGTTTATTTGTCCGGCTCGTGAACAAGTGGTAATTAACGCTATTAATCACCGCGCGTGAACGTTTGTCACGTGGGGGCGGGACGCGGTCTCGTTAGGCACTCGACAGGACAGGAGACCGGCCTTGGTGGTTGATTAATACATAAGCGCGTGGTGATTGATCGTGTGGCACTTTGTGGTACTTTACGAATAGCTTAGGTTGTTGCCCTTATCGAATTACTGGGTTGTGGCATAAATTGTATACGTGGTAGAGCCATGCTGTAGCTATATAGTTAGAACACGAATGGGTCGGCTGGCCCCCTTTTCCCTGCGCCATCTTTTCCCCTGCGTCCCCTTGTCCCTAAATGGGGTCGCTTCCGATTCGGCAGAAAGGTCATACAGGCCAATGCCAGTCTCACAGGTGGTGTTTAGTGGGTAGGCACTTAGGTTTCGCAGTGAGTCCCAGATAACCACGCAGCCGGCTGTTGTGGTATGCTTAGAGTATTCACCACCTCCCTCCCCCGCTTCTTGGGGGGTAGCAATTTTCATTGATTCTGGGCGCGCAAAAAAAAGGATCGGCTCGACCAGAAGGACCATGGTCTCACATAATATCAGCATAAAATAGCAGCCTTTGTTTTTAATTGCTTTCTATGTTTTCTGCTGTTTGCATGTATGTTTCCCATATGTTTGGGGAACCGTAGACCATTTTTACTGGACACGTGGCAGGTCAACAGTTTTCAGGGGTAACAAATGCATTTGCAGTGATTCTTAATCTCTACATAGTATAAAACAGTCTGTACGCTTAGATCTTTTAAACTACGCAATGGATTTTGATGCAGTTTTCATCAATAGACAGAATGATTCAAGAGGAAGGTTTATATGTAATACATGCATATTATATATCATATAATTCTTCTATCCGTTTGTATGCGATTGAATTTCTCTTAAACGGTTGGACCGATTTTGATAAAATTTTGTGTGTGTGTAATTAAGTTGATTAGAAAATGGTTTAGATTCACAATTAGACCCGGTAGGCGGCATTGTTCTCGACATCCAAAAATCAAGATAAATGTTTTCTGATGTCTAATGGTCAAATATTCAAATTCTAATCAATGTTAAGATTCCGATAACGTCTCGTGGTGTCACCGTTACTTTGACTTAGTGATGAAACCACTGCTTGACTACTGTCCCACTTAATGCTAATTGGTGATGTAGCCGAAGATGGTGAAGCGCACGGACTAAGTTTAGCAAAAGCTTATTCACTCTTGCCTTGAAGACACTCACATTTCAGATGGAACAAGTATCAGTTACAATTAATTGCATAGGTTGAGGTTACAATTGCAAAGGGCCGAGACGTTCGATGGGGAAAATAGGTTCCCGAGTGACAGCCTCGTACCGGTAGACGAAAGTGTAGGGCGGCACCCTAATAGATGGAGTGACTACATGGTAAGGCATGGATCGATGCAGGTGGCTCAGGACCGTGCTTTGTGGCATTCCTTAGGAGAGGCCTATGTTCAGCAGTGAACTTGTGAAGGGCTGTAATGATGATGATAGTGATGATGAGACGTCTAGTCGCCTGCCAAGCGTGACTATTAGAGCAAATGCTACAATGTGTCAGGCACCTGTTCAGCTGTGGACTGTTACAGGTTGGGGAAGAAGAAGTAAACATAAATGGCGAATGCACTACGCCGTGATGTTATACGTTTGGTGGGCTGTGGTTGTCACTTATAATCAGGCGGTGACGTTTATCAATCAACGGATATAAAAATATAAAATATATTATAGGATATTTTATATTTTTCAACTTTTGATGACACCCGAAGATTCTAATGTGCCACATGCGAATTGCATATTTTTTAATAGAACAAAGGTGAGCACACATACCTGATGGTAAATTAATGCTGTGACTCGTAAACATGTATCCTTGATTAAGAATCAAAATGCATATGCGTTGTAAGCCCTGAGGATTAAGATAGGATGTCTCGTTTCCAGTAATAAGGGTCTCCGGTTCTCAACACTCACCTTAACACAGCAGTATTCTGTGAGAGCGTGGTTCTTCTCTGGTCGAACCGACACAATCGTGATAAACTATAATATAGTTGCATCATGACTCTATGTCGTATTTAGTCTTAATCAATTTGTAACTTTGTAGTTCTTAAACATTGAATAAATCTGATAAAAATATCTCATTAAATACATTTCAAGAAGTAGTTCTGACAGTACTGACGATAGACTCCCACAGTCTCTGCACACAGAGGCAACAATTAAGCGTAAAATCGCGCCATCCCGGCCGGTTCCATATCGACCCGGGCTATTTATACGCCGCGCTGGCTGTTGAGAGCAGTGCTCTCGTCCTGGAATTTAATCTGGATGATTTTATCTAGACAATATTATATCGACATTTACAATTAATTGTTTTCATAGTACTGAAAACAAAAAAGACACAAGTCAAAGTGTTGAATGTGAAGGACATATATCTAAAGTCTCATTTTGTGAGGCAAGTGATTTTAAAGCTATATAATACGTACCCCACAGCTGGGAACAAGCCACCTTTCATTTCTGAGAGGATTTTGAAGCGATTAGTCCGCCGCTCTGCTCTAGGGACTATACAGGCTATAAAGTTCACAGCTGAACATAGGCTTCATCTATGTCTAGGTCTAGGTTAAGACCTAATGATGTACAATAAAAGTATATACATTTATTTATTCATTTGTCTGCTACACGGGGACCGTCTGAGCCTCGTTACCGCTGTACAAAATGACTAATTACATCCTATCCATAGAATTACAACGTAACAGATTATATGACTAAAACCGTATTTACTGTCTATTGTAAACAAAAATTAACACTATATTAGTATGCCGTCATGTTAAGTGGCTACTACATTCCATGGATACCTGTAGCTAACTTCAAGCAAAGGCTGCAGATGCGTTGTGATGTCTGATGACTATGACGGAATGCCTCACAGCCTGTAATCACACTGGCTCTCTATGCTCTTGAGACTGGAATACAGCAGTGCAAGCGCGGCTTATTTGGCTGCAGGAATACGTAAGAAAGTGGTACCTATCCAGTCGGTCTCCTGGACAAAAACTCAGTCCTACCACCTATCAATTTCAACACTTACAATACATACCTATACGCTTTACACCAAAACACTTAGCAAAACAACGGGCGATTTGATATTTTTTAAAGTTACAGTTAAAGTCACAGCTTATATTATACGTCTCACTGCTGGGCACAAGGCCCCTCCCTCTTCTGAGAGGGGTTTCCTAGATATATTTTATTTAAAAAAAAATATATTAAACATGTTTAAAACCTTATAACATAAATTAGACTCTCACTTTTCTGTTTTCTCTTATTTTGAAGAAGCATTTATTTATTTATTTATCTATAATTTGTGTAAGAATTACGCAATAATTTTACATATTCATTAAGACAGTCTAACGATACGAAGGAAGCAAAAATTCGTATTCCCGACGCACGAGATAATTTCCTAACGCTTAACCGCAGTTCCTCGTGTTATCTCAAATTAAATTACGCCTTGGTACAAGTTAATTATTCATGAATAAGGTAGCTTTAATAATAATTCATTGAATATGTAACAAAGAGTTTCTGCGCACTGGTAAGGCCGGACTTGGATAAAAAGTAATTAAGGAAACGAGCCCTTGGTGAATGTTGCTACAATAAGATTTTCGGATTTACTATTTTTTCTTTGTTATTATTAGTTTTTTGTTATTAGCGTTAGTTATTATTTGTTGTTATTAGCGTTACAGCCTATTATAATTTAAAATTAAAAATTTTGTACAGCCGACTTCAATATAAGTTATTTAAGAATAACTCAAAAAGTATTGGTCTGACCCTGATCATATGGGACCACATGAGAACTATCAGCTTTCATATAAAAAAAGAATCATCGAAATCGGTTCACCCAGTACAAAGTTATGAGGTAACACACATAAAAAAAAAACAGTCGAATTGAGTACCGTCTCCTTTTTGGAAGTCGGCAGAAAAGAACACTGCTGAGCATAAGCCTACATGACCAGAAACAGAAACAGAAACAGAAATAGAAACTTTTTTATTCAATATAGATTATAAATAATACTTATTGAAAGTCACTCTTTTGTATAATTACCACTGGTTCGAAAAAAAACCTCTGTTCTGGGAAGAACCAGCAAGAAACCCAGCGGGACTATTTTTTTTAAATAACAGCTTACAATCATGTATGTTACACAAATTAACAACACAACAAATTAGAAATAGCTTGGGAGCGATCACCTCACTTCCAGGGGTTATTATCATCTATAAATTATTTAATATTATAATAACCCTTTTTATACAAACTTAGTTTAATAAAGTTTTTGAACTTTGAGCAGGTCAAATTTTGTGGTAAAAGCGTATACATCGCCCCAAGAATGAATTACTGACTCGATGGAGTCGAGTAACTGGTACTACTAGCTTGTGTCTGTTCCTAGTATTTACAGAATGAATATCACTTATTTTTGTAAAACTACTTTTATTTTTGTGTACGTACATTACATTTTCATAAATGTATTGAGAGGCCAAAGTTAATATATTAATTTCCTTAAATTTTTGTCGCAGCGACTCTTTAGGCTTTAAATCATAAATTGCTCTTATGGCCCTCTTCTGCAAAACAAATATAATTTCAGTGTCAGCTGCGTGTCCCCATAGCAAAATACCATACGACATCATGCTATGGAAATAGCTAAAGTAAACTAGTCTAGCTGTTTCAACACTAGTTAGACTTCTAATCTTTTTTACAGCATATGCTGCAGAACTAAGTCTGCTTGCTAGCTTTGATATATGGGGGCTCCATTGAAGCTTCGCGTCTAGTGTGATTCCAAGAAAAATGGTGGTATATACAAGACTCAGTTTCTCCCCATTTAAAATTACATTAGTATTTAATTGTTTGACATTTGGAGTCATAAATTTCATACATTTCGTTTTAGTGCCATTTAAATGCAAATTATTGACATTGAACCAATTTACTAATTTAGATATAGCATTATTTACTACGTCATATTTTAGCAAATGTCGACTTAATTTGAAAATTAAAGAAGTGTCATCTGCAAATAATACTATATCATGGTTATCTCCTACTATGTAAGGTAAGTCATTAATATATACAAGAAACAGAAAGGGGCCGAGAATTGAGCCTTGAGGCACGCCCATCTGTACCATCGACCCGGAAGAACTCATACTGTTAATGACAACTTTTTGCGTTCTCTTACTTAAATATGAAATAATTAATTTTAGAGCATCACTTCTTCACCCATACATAGATTGCCTCATACGAGTGGATATTTGCTGTAGTTCTTTTTTCCATGTTTGAATTAGCCACGGTTGGCAGGCGGGTTGGTAACCGCAGATTTTTATTAGGATAACGCTGCTGCCAATATATCGTGTAGTGGCGGTGTAATAATTATAACTTTTAACCGAAAGTAAAAACTGACTTCAAATTACAAAAAAAGCTATTTATTTGCTACCTTTAGGGATGAAATTCTTTCTTCTGTCTTATATGTAACTACCCTTGAAGTATAACCTATTTAATAAAAAAAAGAATTATCAAAATTGTTTGACAATATGCCAAGATATCGAGTAACATACATACAAATAAAATAGAATTTAAAATAAAAAATTTTGACTTAACCGACTTCAATATAAGTTATTAAGAATAACTCAAAAACTATTGGTCTCACCTTGATCAAATTCATATGGGACCACATGTGAAGTACCAGCTTTCAAATAAAAAAATAATCATCGAAATCGGTTCCTTCAGTAAAAAGTTATGAGGTAACACACATAAAAAAAACATACACTCGAATTGAGAACCTCCTCCTTTTTCAAGTCGGTTAAAATATCGACTTCTCCACATCATCCCGCGGGTGTCGTAAGAGGCGACAGAGGAAAAGTGATACAGGTGATGGACAGCAACATCTTCCCGATAACAACTCAAAATAATAAAAAAACTACGGTTGCCTACCCACCTGCCTAGCATGGCCACTATGGCAAAATCTCCCCTATGAGGCAATTTACAGGGGACACATTTTCAGCTGTGACTTTTATATACTGCATGGATAGAATTTATTGATGGCTGTCGAAACTCCTGGTTTGTTTCCCTGTTGTTTGGATATTCTTACACCGCCACTACACGGTTCATTGTTATTGTTCAAAGCCAAAGTTTGACTACAATGTCGAACGTAAAGTTGGGAAAAGGATACTGCTCACTGAGAATCAACAACCAAGTAGAACATTTATTTTAACGAATTCTTAAATTTACACGAATACTACACCATTGAAATAAAACTAATTATACGGGTTTTATCGCGTTTGATATTACTTTTTAAGGTACCGTACCGAAAGGGTAACCCACGGGACCCTATTATTAAGCCTCCGCTGTCCGTCCGTCAGCGGGCTGTATCTCATGATCCGTAATAGGTAGACAGTTGAAATTTTCACAGAATGTGTATTGCTGTAATAATATGAACATAAGAACAAATAATAAAAATTAAAATAAATAATAATATATAATTATAATGTATAACGTCCATGTTACACCTATGCCGGTAGTTGTTGGGAGCACTAAGCTAGAAGTTGTTGACGAGTATGTTTACCTGGGACAAATAGTCCGACTAGGTAAGTCCAACTTAGACCAAAAGGTCAATCTACGGATTCAACTCGGCTGGGCAGCGTTCGGGAAATTACGGCACCTCTCGTCATGTATACCTCAAACTTGAAAACGAGACTGTACAACCAGTGCGTGTTGCCAGTGATGACCTATGGAACTGAGACGTGGTCTTTCACTGCTGGCTGGATGAGGAAGCTCAAGGTCGCTCCGTGAGCTATGGAAAAGGCTATGCTCGGAGTTTCTCTGCGTGATAAACTTAAAAATGAGGATATCCACAGTAGAACCAGTGATCGATATAGCCCAACAGATTAGTAAGCTGAAGTGGCAATGGGCCGGCCATATAGCTCGTAGAACCGACAACCGATGGGGAAAAAAGGTTCTCGAGTGGCGGTCTCGTACTGGCGGACGAAGTGTAGGACGACCCCCTACTAGATGGAGTGACGACCTGGTAAGACATGCAGGAAGTCAATGGATGCAGGTGGCTCGTGGCCGTGCTTTGTGGGGTTCCTTGGGGGAGGCCTATGTTCAGCAGTGGACTTGTGAGGGGTTATAATGGTGATGATGAAAATAAATTATAAATTAAGGGGGGCTCCCCTACTAGAAACGTGTTTGACGATGGTAAGGAACCCTTCATGCGCGAGACAGACGCGTACTTGGCTGGCTTTTTTTATTTTTACATATTTTAATTCCCGACGTATCGCGTAATTTACAGCACAATTACATTTAATTTAGAGTATCCTAGAGCACCACACTGGTGTGCTTGGATTTGTATTTAATTTTATTGATTATAGGATCCCAAGTCGATCGTACAGACATCTTCTCTAGTGAAATATGAATGTTTTTAACCCCCGACGCAAACAGAAGGGTGTTATATGTTTATTAACGTGTGTATTTTTTATTAACTCTTTTTGTTTCGGGAGTTTATATTTTAAGTTATTTAATTTCAGTAGCCTCGCGAATCATCCTTGGTAGGAATTTCTACCTTGTTAACTAAAGCGATGACATGCGCAGTGACAAATGGGTAATGAAGCTTGGTGGAGCTAATGAAGTCATTTTAAGGGTACATAAATTAAGAGTAACGGAAAAACACACCTAAAGCCGGAATATACATGTAGGCCGAGCAAATACGAGTACCAACACCAAACATTTGCCTAGCCTCGCCATTAATTGTCGTCGCCCGCCTAGCTGGCCGAGTCCTGGCGAGAGCCAACGTGTATACGGTTCCTTTAGCGTGCCTAACCACCACTCGCTTCGACTCGTCTCACTTCGGAACAGTGTCGGTTTTTCTGCACAAATCAAAGGCGCTCGCCTGCACACGGCAAGTCGCGTCCACATAGTTGGCCATGTCAGTATGTTCACTCATTCAAACTTAGCCAACATAGACTGTAGCACTCGCTTTGTATCAATTTGCCTACGCCCGCATTGGATGAGACTTCTTGGCCATCATGTATTGCCGGCTTAATGGTAAGTGGGTGCTGTGGCTAACATAAACATATTATACCGATATGTATCAGATATAGTTATTCTCGATTGAGAATAAAGAAGATTGAATTAACCATTAGCGTCAAACAATTTCCAAACTGAATGTTTGATATATCCGTCAAACGAGTGTCTTCCAGGGTCAACATGGTTTAGTGGCGAGCGTGCAGTGGGCCAGGGCGTTGAGCATACATGACAAGCACGAGGAGCTTAACTAAGAAAATTTAAATAGAGTATCTTTTTATAATTTATACTTGCGATTGTTGTCACTTGTTGAAACTCCAGTTACACTTTTGTGATTTAGATAAACTCATGACGATGACGGATATATAAAAATCAATTGCTGCTCGTTAGTCTTGCTAAAACTCAAAAACGGCACGACCGATTTTTTTTGTGTTTGAATGGCTCCCTAAATGGTTTATATTATTAACATTTGGACCCGGTAAGTGATTTTAGGTAATCGATTTTCAAAACTATAATTAACTATACTTTTCCGTCAGGTATTTAAATTGCGGTAAACCGCAAATGTCAGTGTGAAGTTGTGGTTTTCCTTTGATTTAACGTGTGAATGATTTAAATACCTACTTAGCTAAGCCAAGGCCGGTTTCGAGAGATGATTCGTGCAAAGTGTATCGTTTTTGAATTTTTCTGCATTAAAACAATACTTACATTTACAGCCCATCAAATGTCCACTGCTAAACATAGGCTTATCCCAATGATTGCCTCATAAGCGGGAACGATTTACCATAATTGACACGCTTGGCGGGCGGTTCGTGATAATTTTTTTTATTAAAAATCTTATTTTAAAAACGACGTCCCAAAGTCGTTCGTAGTAGCGTGTTACATAC
The DNA here is from genome assembly GCA_033319125.1 of Parnassius glacialis. Taxonomy (NCBI): domain Eukaryota; kingdom Metazoa; phylum Arthropoda; class Insecta; order Lepidoptera; family Papilionidae; genus Parnassius; species Parnassius glacialis. The sequence goes on from JAVANC010000009.1 coordinate 2,774,541, forward strand.
ATAAATTACACAAGGACATACATCCAGACCCGGAACAATTTTTGTAGGTCATAAACTACAAACAATAAACCCTTTGTTCCGTGCGGGATTTGAAGCCTGTGCCTACTGTGCCCTGCCCTAAACTGTCGTAGATATATTTATACATTTAGTACACATAGTCGAACCGTCATATTTCTAGGATGTAAGACTTTTTCTCTTATTTAAACATTAGCAGTTCATGTACAATTTTAATATAAATGACAGGCTGTCAGTCATTCCATCTCAGTCCTCTGTGGTAACAACGCATTTGCAGTCTTTTTTGTATTAAGTGTATTGCAGTTGCTGTTGAATCTTTTTTTTTTATAGGAGAGGGGGCAAACGAGCATGCGGCTCACCTGATGGTAAGTGACTACCGCCGCCCATGAACAACTGCAACACCAGAGGAATCGCAGATGCGTTGCCGGCCTTTTAAAAAAGAGTAGGCTATTTTCTTGAAGGTCCCTAAGTCGTATCGGTCCGGAAAAATCGCTGGTGGTAATCGATTCCACAAGGAAGTTGTGCGAGGGAGAAAACTTCTTCTGAATCGCACAGTGGTGGACCGCCAATCATCTAGATGATATGGATGGTATCGCAAGTTTTGTCGCGATGTGCGATGGTGAAATTGAGCGGCTGGAATTAGTCCGAACAATTCCTCAGAGCACTCCCCGTGGTAGATGCGATAAAATACGCAAAGAGATGCAACATCTCTACGCAGTGCCAGTGAGTCAAGCCGATCGGAAAGAACTCGGTCGTCGACGATTCGAACCGCTCTGCGCTGGATGCGGCCAAGTGGAAGAAGCTGGCACTGGGGGGCCCCTGCCCAGAAATGGGAACAGTATTCCATGTGAGGCCGAACCTGCGCCTTGTAAAGTTGCAAGCGGTGTGCCTCTGCATGAAATACTGTCCCGCTCTGCTGAGCACGCCAAGCTTTTTAGAGGCCAATTTGGCCTTCTCTTCCAAGTGACCACGAAACTGCACGAGTTAGTTAGTTTTTTTTTTTGGTTACTTGAGGCAAGTGCTATTTGTGCAACTTCCCATAAGCGATCTATTAATTTTAGTTCTGACATCAGTATGTATTATAATACAAAAATGTTACACAAACGTTGAGATGACTTAATCAGGTCTCAATGGAGCGAATAAATTCTGGAAGTGTTTACAAAACAAAGCAAGGGCGCAGAGCACCTCTTTAAATATTACAGTGGTTTTGTGTAAACTGCCCCTTTGGTTAAACGCCGAGCACTTTAGGTAAAGATTATGCGTGTTAACATCCGCTAAGAGGATTCACATTAACGTTCGGTTTTACGTACATTATATCCGCGATGAAGTGAGACAGCAAATATTAAAAATAGGAATTGTTTAATATTAATCTTAAGTAAAATATAGTCCGTCTTTTTAGCTTTGTTTCTTTATTTCTGACAATAAAATTGCGAGCTCAACGTCCCTTTCTACATTTAATTACAAAATATTATTAAAACATATTCGATCCCAGCCGACACCAATGAAATTGTTAATTGCAATTTTAAGTGTAGATTTAGCACGTGCTTGGCGATGAATGATAACATCGTGAGGAAACCAGTATGTCAGGGAAATGATAAAAAAAATATATCAAAGACATGTGAAGTCCGCCAACACGCATTGAGGCAGCGCGGTGGACATTTCCCTGCCCTAAAACCCTCTCAGAAATGTGGAGGCCTGTGCTAAGCAGTGGGACGTATATAGGCTGTAACTTTAACTTTACTTTACCATAAGGTCCCAAAAAACTGTTTTTCATTATAAGACATTAATTTACCATGCGAAATAGTCAACATACTTATTATATCTTACATGTGATATCACATATACACTGCCGGCCAAAAGTTTAAGACCACACTTAAACAACATAATTATCTATAAATTGTAACGAAATCCCATAAGTTAAATAAAAGAAATGTACACCTGCATATTCTATTGTTAATATCGAATATCTAAAGAAGTCATTCTTTTATTTACTTTCAAGTTATTGGACAATAAACATGTATTGTTTTCAAACACCGACAAGAGCCAGGTGGTAGAGTAGGAATAATATTTTTATGATGGGCTAATAACTAATTGCTTTGCTTTTGTTTCCCATTGGTCAATAATTAGGATTATTTAGCTTCTAAAACACGTATTTCCAACTTATTATTACCTGAACTTACATGGTTTTGTTCACAAACAATCTCAATTAGTCTAAACTTGTGGTTTCTACAGTGAAGACGTCTTAAAATGGGAATAGAACGCGAAATTAGCAGTGAAGTGCGTTCTGTCATCGTTGTTTTACATAATGAAGGCAAATCTGAACGTGAGATTGCTTTAACAATTGAAGTTATCGAAGACTTGTGTTCATGGCACAATAACCCGATACAGGGAGGCACTTTTTAAGATCGTCCAATCGGGACGGCCGAGAGCTACCACGTCAAGTGAAGACCATTTCATTGTTGTTACCAGCAAGCGAAATAGACGCTTAACAGCACCAGAAATCCGCGTTGAAGTAAACATAACCTGAGTTAAACCTTTATCATTGACTACAGTAAAACGGCGACTAAGAGATGTGAAATTGTATGGTTGTGCCGTCGTTCGAAAACCTCTGCTAAGGCCACAAAACAAGAAAAAAAGGACCTGGCCCTTGCCCATCGAGATTAGACTGAAGAAGATTTTAAAGAAGTTCTTTGGACCGATGAATTCAAATTTGAGCTATTCGGTTCAAAACGAAGAGTTTACGTTCGACGCAGTGACCAAGAAAAGATGTGATGCCAGAGTCCCAACAATCAAGCATGGTGGTGGCTCAATTGTGGTCTGGGGTTGCTTTTCTAGTCAAGGAACTGGCGATTTTATGAAAATTGACGGAATTATGAATCCTTCGGGGTTACGATTAATTGTAGATGAATTCATTTTCCAACAGGACAATGATCCTAAGCATAGTTCAAAATTATGCACAGGATATTTGGAAGAGAAAGAGGCACAAGGGGTGTTAAAAAACATGGTTTGGCCTCCTCAAAGCCCGAATCTCAATCCCATTGAACTTTTGTGGGAAGAGCTTGACAGGAGAACGTCCGTAGTTGTGGTTCATCCTCGCGAGAAGAAATGTGGAATGCTTTGTGCGAATATTGGAGCAATATATCACAAGACACTATCAACAAATTGATTGGCCGTATGCCGAGACTTGTGAAAAGTCATAGAATACAAAGGAGGATTTTTTGATGAAAAATCAGTTTAGCTAACTATAGCCTTTTTTTAGCATGGGCTGTTAATATTTCTTTACGCTTTTCAAGTATATTGATTGTCAAAAAGTGTTTTTTTTTTGGATGATTTAACAGTTTAATTAAACATTTAATATTTTATTGGAATTTTATTTAATTTTCCTACTTTAATTAACGTGGTCTTAAACTTTTGGCCTACAGTGTATATACATTTCGTGTATGTTTTCATTTTGCTTATTATAATTTTTAAGGTCACATGTTCTTGACAGCTCATGTCAGTCACATTTTTATACTGATGTCATAGTTCTTTTATGTTAACATGATTTAAGCTAGCTATCCCCCCCCCCCCCTCTCTACAGATACGATTAAATGGTTTACACGTAATTTGTCAAAATCCAACGACTACATGGTTCAGCGAGTTACTTGTGGAAATTATTTGTGAACAAGTGGTTTTTTCATTTAAATCTTGTACTAAAAAAATCTATCTATTCCTACATCGTCATCCCGATCTTGAGCTATGTTCAAAATTTCAAGTCTATAACTCAACGGGAGGTGCCCAAAATTTGAGTACTAACATTCCACCAGGAAAGACTGAAAGACAGAGAAACAGAGAAACATGTTAAAAATGAAAGTGACTTAATAAAAACGTTAAACTGAAGTAACAAACGAACTACATCGTACCATACGGTTGTTACCGGTTTTAAATTAATAAAAGAACTAAAAACAAGAAAATCAGCCGACTTATTGCGATGAAATGAGGTTTTAAGCTGTAGATCGACCCGATTGTAATTAATCGAGCGGTCCCGAAGGTTCATCAATCAAGAGCTTTGTGGAACGCAGCACGATAATAATTAGGGATACCTCTACCTAGAGCGTTTTGTGCGAGTTTCTTTGATAGATGCTATCTTCATTCATGTTTGGGTAGATTAATATCAGGAATTAACGTTTTTATTAGCTGGTTATATACTACTAGATAATGGGTAAAGCGAAATCACATTTCTTTAAAAGGAAATATTTAATTTAACTCTTTTAAAGTTCAGAACTCTAATCACATCACTCGTACCGCCATAATTAATTTTTTTCCACGCTCACACCTACTTCCGTCTTCGTCCCACACACTTGTTTTCACGCATCCTCTCATTATTAATCCCATACACATTTTATTCGTGGTAAAGCACAACCACACTGCATTATGGTTGTAGCACGAATGGGTCGGCTCGGTCGGGGAAGGACCACGCTCTCACAGAATACCAGCGTTAAATAGCAGCTTAATACTGCTGTGTTTCGTATGGTGAGTGTAGAGAACCGAAGACCCTTTCTATTGGATAAGAGGCATTCCATCTTGGCCCTCAGGGTTGACAACGCATCTGCATTTTGATACTTAATTGAAGATCTACTTACCAACAAGAGGACTGTGTGCTCGTTTGTTACCTTTCTTCTATAAAAAAAAAACTTAAATCTACTACTCCTAGTCGAAACCTGAAAGGAAATAAATTGTTTACAGGTTGAAAAAACGTATCCTCTAATAGGGTAAAAAACTAGCACACACAGTTTCGAACAACTCACAGTGTACATAACGTTTTGTAATTGTTTTAAGACGCTGTATGGAATATTTTTTAAATACTAGCAGTGCATTAACAATATTCACTTTAACAACTTCTGGTAAGCTTAAAATGCTTGCGTTAGAAGTGGTTCACGACAGTAGTCGAATGGCGGATTCGAACCTAACACCTTTTGAGCAGATACGCGGTCCGCACCCCGTCATTAGGCTACTGTTGTTTCATTACATCTGTGCCCCAAAAATTTAACTTTAAAAAGAAAGAAACCTAAACAGAATGAAATGATTTCCACACAAAATATTTCTGAAGTCAGTGCTTAGACAGCGTATCGAAGAATTAAGGACCCGATTTCAGGAGCTATCGTGTGAAAATTATTTGATTATTTTCAGTTCTTTGAAGTCGGCTGTTACATTTTTATTAAACGTTTAAATTTTGACCCTTTGAAGGAAAGAAAGAAAAATTATTTATTAAAACGAACAAAAACTTTAAGCGACAGTAGACTAATAGTAGGGTGCGAACCGCAAACTCAAAAGGTCGAGCGTTCGAAACCGCCATTGGACTATTGTCGTCGACAACTTCTAACTCAAGCATTTTAAGCTTACCAGGAGTGGTTAAAGGGAATATTAGTAATGTTAATAATATTACTAGTATTTAAAAAAAATAGGAAACACCAACCGTGTATTAGTGTTACAAAATATATTATAGACTAAACAACTTATACCTACAGAACTAAAAAAACTAAATCCTAAATAAAATGGAAGCTATGCATATATATAATAAGCTTTATTATCTGTGCGTGTTTGGTATAAAAGGACTACACTACATAATTTCGTGGTATGCTTCAAATAATTTTGTATCTCGTACGTGTAAAAAATTTAACTTAAAATATTATGAATTAAATATCTTTCACCTTAAATATAATAGTTACAAAAAGTATATTGTACAACTTCATTTATAATTGGTTTTTTCGCTATTACTTATATGTATAATACTACTTTTAACTGCTTAAATACTTAATATTTAATTGAAAATACGATTCAGTTATTTCTTTTTTTTTTTTCATATTTTTATATTCTTACCTTTTATACAACATATCGTGGTGGCAAGCTTTTACTATGTATCAGATATATGTGGAAACTTTAATGTTTTTAGGATTACTTTTATATGTTTTATAATGTTATTTATTATTGCACTGTATGTTTCCCTTAAAAAGCAAATAAATAACAAATAAATTATCTATAACGCTGGTTTTCAGTGCGCCCTCTAGTGAATAAGGAATAGTGGGAGGCCCATATTCAGCTGTGGATATGGGCCTCCCACTATTATAATCTGTGCTACATCATGCTGGAATGGATGGATAATGGAACAATATCACAATATACACTCAATGTAACAACTGGAATGTTGTCAACTTCTAAATCGTTACATTAAAAATTTCATACCCAATTTTACCGCGTTTAGGGGTGGAAGGTTTTTTTTTTTTCAAATTTAAATGGGCCCTTTAGGTAAAGCCGTTTTAATAAAAATAATTAAAATCGCTTCATAATTTGCGAAGATATGGCATAGAATAGATTTTAGTTTAGTTTAAGTAGTATTATAAGGAGATCTAGTTTAAGTTTTTTTTTTATAGAGGAGGGCGCAAACGAGCATACGGCTCACCTGATGGTAAGTGGCTACCGCCGCCCATAAACAACTACAACACCAGAGGAATCGCAGGTGCGTTACCGGCCTTTTAAAAAGGAGTAAGTTTGTTTCTTGAAGGTCAACAAACAATTGTAGAAAGAAATCGTACGAGAAAGGAAACTCCTAGTAAATCTTGCAGTAGTAGACCTCCAAGCATCCAAATGATATAGATGGTATCATGAGTTTTGCCGCGATGTGGATTGGTGAAATTTGACAGCTGGAATTAATCCGGACAATTCCTCAGAGCACTTCTTCGCAGCATTAGCGAATCGAATCGATGAGAGAGAAACGTTAATATTTGGAAAATACAAAAGTGCACGCCTTGCACGCTTGTTATGTGAAAAATTTAAGTTAATAATAATTTAAAATTAAACATTTTGTACAACCGACTTCAATATAGATTATTAAGAATAACTCAAAAACTATTGCTGAGACTATTGGATAGAATTTGTATGGGACCACAGGAGAAGCACCAGATTTCAGATAAAAAAATGATCATCAAAATCGGTTCACCCAGAAAAAAGTTATGAGCACACATAACACATAAAAAACATACAGTCGAATTCGACTGTATGTTTTTTAATCGAAAAATCAATAGGGATCCTCCTTAGAATATATGGAATCTTATTTAATACTATAATATCTCAATCTTTTGCTTACATTTCTAACAAGCGAGAAGGCTCACCGACGCACACACTAACGGGCGGCAGCCCATATATTTATTCAATTATTTTTTTAAGTAATCTAAAGTGAAACAATTAGAAAATAAACTAATCTTATTATTCAATGTGTGTAGTTATTGTAACGTTAATAATAATATGGATTTGATTTCTATCTTTTATGTAGCGAAATTAATGTATGGCCACATATCGAGAGTAGAGCACTCCCTTACGTTTCGAGGCGTGCAATACTTACAAAAAACAGTCGAATTAAAAACCTATTTTGTAGTCAGCTAAAAATCTTAATGCTGGAAACCACCAACCAATCGTGAATCGTTAGCAAATTACCTGGAACAAAAAAGGAAAAAAAATACGTTAATCACAAGCGAAGTTGTTCCTTTGGCATGTTAAGTGCATTTTAGTTTTAATTTTTTTTTCTTTGGTTTTTTTTTTCTAAAATACGTTACCCCCACACTAGGATTTTCTCCTGTATCGTGGAGGCAGTTTACAAACACAAATTGCACAAGGACAAACATCCAGACCCAGAACAATTATTTGTAGGCCATACAAATACTTGTTCCGTGCGGGATTCGAACCCGCGGCCCCCAGCGCAGCAACTCATTGCTAAGCCACTGCGCCACGGGGCCGTCAACAAAACACTGAACAAAACCTTTTGAAGAATGCACCAAATGACATAGTTTCATCATCATCATCATCATTACAGCCCTTCACAAGTCCACTGCTGAACATAGGCCTCCCCCAAGGAATGCCACAAAGCACGGTCCTGAGTCACCTGCATCCATCGACTTTCTGCATGTTCTTACCAGGTTGCCACTCTATCTAGTGGGGGGACGCCCAACACTTCGCCTGCCGGTACGAGGCTGCCACTCGACAGCCTTTCTTCTTGACATAGTTTAATGGAATATAATTGTCCATATTTAGTTCACTGTACAAGTGCAGAGCCGTGGTAGCTCAGATGGTTAGCGCTCGCTGTAAATTTCACAGATCGCGAGCAACCCGAGTTCGATCGCCGCCGGCACCAATGAAATTGTTAATTGCAGTAAAGGAAAACATCGTCAGGAAACCAGCATGTCCGGGAAATAAGAAAAAACATTTTTTCAAAGACGTGGACGTCGAAGAAGAGTTCGCCATCACACATTGGGACAGCAAGGCGGATATTTCCTTAACCTAAAACCCTCTCAGAAATGAGAGCAGGCCTGTGACCAGCAGTGGGACGTATATAGCCTGTAACTTTAACTCTTAAGAAGTGCAGGTGGTAAGCACATGGTCTTCACACTAGTCATGTTGCTCGCGATCAACAAATGAATCACTCACTCATATTTTATCACTATGAGATTTAGGTTCGGCGTTACGGTGCGTATCTACATATTATAAAACATAACATGTTTCAGTAATGTGGAGACCGAATGTTATAAAACGTGTTATATAACGTGACACAAATGTTATATAACTAGAGAGTATTTTTCTCTAGTTAATAAACTAGGACGAACTCAGTATCTATGTTTTTTCTTTTGTTATTTAAAAGTACAAGAGTTGCTGCAGCAGCTAGCAAAATGTCCTCTTGTGTCGATATTGTGAATAGCACTGCAGAACGACAATCGACAATGTCATATAACAATGTTAGGCCGCGTTCCGACGACACGCACCCGCTATGCGCACGCCACGCGCGTCAGCATCCGCGTCTAACTCGCTTTGAAATTTGTTGCATATAATTTGAGTCTTATGACAAATCAATAAATCTGAAATTGTATTAAAAGCGCGAGCGCAGGATCAGCGCGAAGCGGGGACGAGGCGGGCGCGTGGCGTGTGCGAGGCGTATGCGCTTGAACGTCGATAAATATGATTATTCTGTTTGTGTGTATATAACGGAACTCCTCCTAAATGGCTGGACCTATTTTGGTAAAATTTTGTGTGTGTGTGTAATTAAATCGATTAGAGAATGGATTATATTCACAATTGGACCCAGTAGGTGGCCACTGTTATCGGGACAAATAAATCACTCGTGCGAAGTCGGGGCGCATCGCCAGTATAAATATGAAACAGTTTTTTTTTTTTTATAGAAGAGGGGACAAACGAGCATGGGGCTTACCTGATGGTAAGTGACTATCGCCGCCCATGAACAACCGCAACACCATGGGAATTGCAGATGCGTTGCCGGCCTTTTAGAAAGGTGTAAGCTCTTTTCTTGAAGGTTCCTAAGTCGTATCGGTCCGGAAAATTCGCTGGTGGTAATTGATTCCACAAGGAAGTTGTGCGAGGGAGAAAACTTCTTCTAAATCACACAGTGGTGGACCGCCAATCATTCAGATGGTATGAATGGTAACGCGAGTTTTGTCGCGATGTGCGATGGTGAAATTGAGCGGCTGGAATTAGTCCGAACAATTGCTCAGAGCACTCCCCGTGATAGATGCGATAAAATACGCAAAGAGATGCAACATCTCTACGCAGTGCCAGTGTATCGAGCCGATCAGACAGAACTCGGTCGTTGACGATTCGAACCGCTCTGCGCTGGATGCGGTCAAGTGGAAGGAGCTGGCACTGTGGTGCCCCGGCCCAGAGATGAGAACAGTATTCCATGTGGTGCCGAACTTGCGCTTTGTAAAGTTGCAAGCGATGTGCCGGCATGAAATACTGTCCCGTTCTGCTGAGCACGCAAAGCTTTTTAGAGGCCAATTTGGCCTTCCCTTCCAAGTGACCACGAAACTGCACACTACTTGATATGTTGACGCCAAGGATTCCGATACTGCCTTCACCGCCGAGCAAGTGGTAAATCAGCACGTAAAAGTGCTATTAAAACTTTTATTTGGTGCCAGCGATGTTAGGACCCAGATTAACCGCGTACTGAAAAATTTACGTGGTTGAGCCATGCCGCAGCTATTTTATGATTGTAGCACGAATGGCACGACTCGACCGGGGAAACACCACGCTCTAACAGAATACCAGATTAAAATAGCAGTTTAACGCTACTGTGTTTCGTATGGTGAGTGTAGGGAACCGGAGACCCTTTTTACTGGAAACGAGGCATTCCATCTTAGTCCTCACACGTGACAACCCATCTGCAGTAAATGTTTATGGGCTACAGTATATACTTACCATCTGGTGGTCTGTATTTTTTTTAAAGGATATGGTGACAAACGAGCACACAGTCCACGTGTAGGTAAGTGGTTGCTGTGGCCCATAGACATCTACATGTATCCTCGTTTGCGAATCAAAATGCAAACAAATGTTTGTTATCACCCATATTCTATAAAAAAGCGTTTAGCACGGCTCTCCATTATAGTCTAGCGGTAAGTATATACATAGGCTGCACTAAAAGTATCGGGAATGGAATATTTCCACTGTTCCTGTTATATTAAAATATTTTTAATTGAAAACTTCTTGGTTTTAAAAATCGAATACCATTTATTTATTTAAAAAAAAATTCTCGGTCTTGTCACAAGGTTTTGTCAAACTTGTTTAGTCGTTGAGAAAATGGAATTGACTCGAGAAAATTCAAGAGCGATGATTTTATTATGACTTTCGAAGTGGTTTAACACAAAAACAGTGTGTTGACCGGATGATTTCTGCATTTGGTGATGAAGCCCCATCCAAAACCACAATTTATCGCTGGTTTGCTGAATTTCAACGTGGACGTGTCAAGCTCAGTGATGATCCCCGTCAAGGTCGTCCAAAAACTGCAGTCACCCAAGAAAACGTTGATGCTGTGCGTAAGCTGATTGAGGAAGATCGACATGTGACATACCGCGAAATTCAGGCAACTTTGGACAATGGCATGAGTCACATACAAATAATCTTGCATGAACAATTAGGTGTAAAAAAGTTGTTTTCCCGATGGATACCGCATTCGCTCTGTGAAGAGCAAAAGGCGGCTCGCGTTACTTGGTGCATCAGAACTCTCGAAAGATTCCACGCAGGATCCTCAAATGCTGTATACAACATCGTATCAGGTGACGAATCCTGGATATACGCGTACGAACCCGAAACAAAAAACCAGTCACGAGTTTGGGTGTTCGAAAATGAGTTAAAGCCAACAAAAATTGTTCGTTCACGGAGTGTTGCAAAAAAAATGGTGGTCACGTTTGTCTCCAAAACCGGCCATGTTACGACTATCCCTCTTGAGGGACAAAGAACGGTTAATGCAGAATGGTATGCTAGCATTTGTTTGCCACAGGTCGTTTCTGAACTCCGTAAAGAGAACTGCAACCGCCGCATCATCCTCTATCTCGACATTGCGAGTTCTCACACCGCACACAGAACAAAAGAGTTTTCAGAGCAAGAAAACATAGAATTGTTAGATCATCCGCCGTACAGCCCCGACCTAAGCCCTAATGATTTCTATACTTTCCCTAAAATAAAGAATAAATTGCGTGGACAGAGATTTTCATCACCTGAAGAAGCTGTGGACGCCTATAAAACGGCCATTTTGGAGACCCCAACTTCCGAATGGAATGGTTGCTTCAATGATTGGTTCCATCGTATGGAAAAATGTGTCAAATTTCGCGGAGAATACTTCGAAAACCAATAAATACATTTTTAAATAGTAATGTTGTGTCACTTCCTTGATTCCCAAAATTTTCAGTGCCGCCCTCGTAAATAAACAAGCTATTGTATTTACCTTCTATGAAATATTATTACTCTGGTATAATCTGTTAAATAAATTACTATGTCAGATGACGCTCAAAGCGTCAAAGCTTTGACGTATTAAGACTAGGCCCCATTCTTTTATTAGAGCTATTTAAGTTGTTGTGATAGAGGTTTATGTTACTAAGTATGTAATACAAAGTTAAGTTATTTATTTTACTTTATACCAGCGACATTCCTTGGCTTTGCCTGGGTAGGCTCTATTAATGTGGTCTTATTTAGATTTAATGATTTAAGATAATCAAAGACAATTTTTGTAATCCTATTTTCAAAAAATCACCAAGTTTTCGGATAAAACAGCCTTGATCACTTCTCGTATTGCTCTCTATCTGTCCGTGAAGTTTCATTGCTATCTATTCAGCCATTCCGGACAAACACTCAAAAATTTTAAAAATCTCACATCACACATCTCACAGATGAAGTCCTATCGTGATACCCTCGTAAAAACCCACTTTTAGTGTGGTTATCATTAGAATAAGAGAGTGACCATGTAATACACCACCTAATTGTAACACACAAGAAGAGTAAATGTGATTTTTTTAACTTTGTTGTTTTGTAAGAAATTGTACTATATCGTGAGATTTTCAGACTACATACTACATATAAAATAAATGATATTATAAGTGGTAGAGAAAGGCTGCTGCTACATTATGGTTGTAACACGAATGGGGCATCGACCGGGAAAGGCCGACGCTCTTACCGAATACAAAAGTAAAATAGCAGGCTTATGCTGCCGTGTTTGAACTGAGTGAGAGACTAGAGAACTGGAGACCCTTTTTACTGGAAACGAGGCATTCTACCTTAGTCTTAAGGGGTCACCCCTGTTCCGTGTTTCGTATTACCAGAAACCAGAAAGTCTTTTTACTGGTGAAGTAGCAAGAAATCGCAGCCGTTAGAAATAACAATGCATCTGCATTTTGGTTCTTAATATTTTTTTTATATGATAAAGGTGACAAACGAGCACACAGTCCACCTGATGGTAAGTGGTTGCTGCAGCCCATAGACATCTACATCTATCCTTTATTACAAATCATAATGTAGATGCGTTGTCACCCGTGAGGACTAAGATGTAATGCCTCATTTCCAGTAAAAAGGGCCTCCGGCCACCTGCACTCACCAAGCGAAACGCAGAGGTAAAACTCTACTTCACGCTGATTTTCTGTGAGGTCGTGTTACCACCCCGGTTCGAGCCGGCCCATCCGTGCAACAGCAAAAGCTGCCGCGTGGCTCTACCACTGTTAAAAATAGAGAAAAACTAGAGGGTAGATGTAGATGTTTTAGACCCCAGCAACCAGTAACCATCAGGTAGACTGTATGCCCAATTGTCACCTTTATTCTATAAAAATTAAATTCATATACTAACAACGAAGGCAAGTAGAAATTACAATAAGAGCTTTATTTTTTTTTTGTTTTAATCAAAGCATTGTCATCGGACTACATTGAGAAATATTAGTTTTGTATTATATATATAAAGCAAAACAACAATTTATTATAGCATTACAAAATATTGTGTAAACTGAAGATTTGTGAATTCTATATCATCTGTTATAGATAATACTCTATTCTAAATATATACAAAGTACTAAAATAAGCGGTTTTTGTACGATACGACACGACTTAGAGACCTTCAAGAAAAAAGACTTCTTTCTAAAAGGCCGGCAACGCACCTGAATTCCTCTGGTGTTTTAGATGTACATTGTCGACGGTAATCATCATTCATTATCATCATTACAGCCCTTCACAAGTCCACTGCTGAACATAGGCCTCCCCCAAAGAATGCCACAAAGCACGGTCCTAAGCCACCTGCATCCATCGACTTCCTGCATATCTTACCAGGTCGTCACTCCATGTAGTGGGGGGACGCCCTACACTTCTAATATAATACTCAACCCTAAAATCTAATGCTAATCTAAAATTTAATGCTATATTTATGGGTCCTAAGGTGTCTAGAAGCAGCTTAAAAGTTTCAAAGCACTTAAGATAAAAGCCCATCAAAAATCATCTGTCACTTATTTCATTCGACAACAATTCTAACGCCAAGCCTTAACTCTGTGAAAGCTCGTCACCCATTTAGAGTTAACGCTTTACGCTATTTTAGCCTTATTTAGCAGAACAAGTAGGTATTGCTGGCAGTTGTTAAGTGCTTCCACTATGAAATAAATTTCACACCGGGAAATTTCACGTCAGGTTTCGCCAAACATTTTAATCTTTAGAGGCTTAGTGTCAAATGGTCTATTAAGTTTCTATAGATATTATTTTTAAGTGTTCTAATGCATTAACTTCTGTTAATGGTTCTGTGATGTCGTAAGATGGTCTACCATTAAATAAAACTACTTTTACGGATTTTATCGCGTTTAATTCCACTTATTTGTAATTCCTGACGTTTCGGGTGTTTTGCAGCACCCATGGTCACGGGGGCACTGAGGTTTATTTTTATAGGATAAGAGTAACAAACGAGCACACTGTTCACCTGATGGTAAGTGGATGCTGTGGCCCATAGACATCTACATGTATTCTCGATTGCGAATCTAAATTACGTAATCGAAAAGTTATCTATGGATGAAATCGGTTAAAAGTATACTCAAAAATCGCTTACGTTGGACTTGACTATTGGAGTTGCAGTACACAATAGTACATTTCATATGCACACCATAACAATTTAAGATACAGTTTTGCTGATTAGCAGTATGAATTTCCTAATGAAGCGTCGTCCGGCCTCCTACGTTCGCAGCTCACAAGTGACGTGAACTCGATTGTACAATACGTAAGTACTAATAAATACAATCATCGCAATAAATAAAGCTTATTGCAATTTATCCCGTTATACTTCTGGGGAGATTACACTGGAAGTCACTAATACGAGGGTGGATTGAAAAGTACTTGGCCTAACCAAGAAAATAAACACATACTAAATCAGTTATATTTTTATTTTTCTACATAATCACCATCAAGTTCAATACACTTTTGCCACCTCCCCTTCCAAGCATTTAGACCGTTGAAAAAAAATGATTCTTCCTTAGAGTCAAAATATGCGTCTACAGCTGCTTTGACCTCGTCGTTTGTCGAAAACCTTTGACCTCCCAAGTGCTTTTTTAGGTTAGGGAACAGAAAGAAGTCTGATGGTGCCAGATCAGGTGAATACGGCGGATGCGGTAACAGTTCAAAGCCACAGTTGTGAATTTCAGCCATTGACTGTACTGACGTGTGAACACGGGCGTTATCTTGATGAAACAGGACTTTTCTTCTGAGCATTCCTCGACGTTTTTCTTTTATTTCCTCTCGTAAACGACGTAGTAAGGTGCAGTAGTAATCAGAGTTTATAGTCTGACCCCTTTCAAGACAATCAATCATAATCACACCTTTCAAGTCCCAGAATACTGAAGCCATCACCTTATTTGCCGACAAAATCGACTTAGCCTTTTTAGGGGGTGGTGAACCAGGTCTTCTCCACTGTTTTGATTGTTGTTTTGTTTCCGGTGTACAGTAATGAACCCATGTTTCGTCTATAGTAACAAAACGATTCAAAAAATCATCTGCATCGGCTTCAAATAACTCCAAACAGTCGCGTGAAATAGTCAATCGCGTCCTTTTTTGTTCAACTGAAAGCAGTCGCGGAACCCACCTCGCAGACACCTTGTGGAAACCCAACTCGTTGACAATGATGCTTTGAGTTCGTTCATAAGAGATGCCTATAATCTCGGCTATCTCTCTAATTTTTAATCTGCGGTCTCCCATTATTAAATCAAGTACTTTTTTAATATTTTCATCAGTAGTTGATGTCGAAGGCCTTCCAGAGCGGGGTTCATCTTTCACACTCTCTCTACCACGCTTAAATTCTGCTATCCATTTTTTGACGGATGAATATTACAGAGCACAATCGCCTAATGTACTGACCATGTCATCATGGATGGCTTTTGATGATAGCCCCTTCTTATGGAGGTACTTAATGACGGCACGCTGCTCGATTTGCTCCATTCGCGGAAATTATGTCCGATTACTTTGTTAATAAATTTATAAAATCACAACTAATTATCGCACACGTTTCGAACTTCACACAATGAACTAGTCTGAACTGAACTAAATAATGTGGGTAGATTTGATTTTTAGAATTGAATGGATCTGTGTTAGGCCGAGTACTTTTCAATCCACCTTCGTAGTAAATGGCTGCAAGGAATCCTTTGGTGAGGCCTAGGGATGGGCAAGTAAAAAAAATATATCGATATATCGTCATGTTTGGCATGATGTACTGGGATAAAGCCCAAAATTTTATTATTGACAGTTGACGAAATGTTTTGTCCATTAATACAACATCGAAATTGATAGGAATTCGATACTCTAAAATAAATATCGATATTTCGCGATTAAAAATATATATGGACATATTTATGAAAAAATGTCGATATATCGATATTTTTACCCAAGCCTAGTGAGGTCTCTTTTGTACGCATAATAGGTTGCAGTAACGATTAAATACTAAAAAGTAAAATTTTTCAAAATGATGTGTTTTTTTTTAATATACAAAGTTTATTTATATTGTTACATTGTCATCCGATTCTAAGCTATATTCAAAATTTTAAGTTTATAGCTCATCGGCAAGTTAGTTTAAAACCAATTACTAAATTAAACCCAAACAGACATAGGTACCTGTAAAAAAATTAAAATGGAAAATAGAGCAAGTTTTGACATACTACTAGAGGTGGCGAATTCAAAATATATGATGAAGTTATTGGCATATAGTTATTAATGGTGACGTCAACTCTACACTATTTGCAGTTCTACAAATATACATCGAAGATTTACGTAATTACTGACTCATTTAGTAGAATATCCTTTGGAAAATCTTTCATCTAATCAATATGTAATAGTTAATAAAAACAAAGTGATACATGTCATTATACTCGTATTATAAAAATATAAATAATTTTTTTATTAGGTCTCATAAGGTAATGATAGGTTTTTTATCAGGTCTCATAAGGTAATGATAAGTTTTTTATCAGGTCTCATAAAGATATTGAAAGAATAACCTCAGGCTCAAACATTCAAGATCACGGTACTCTGGCTGAATGTGGCGAATGCCACTCGCACAAATTCCGTCGATCTAAATAGACGCCGATCAAGTGGCCCACAAAGTGAGGAAAGGGGGCGAAGAGAGGCGCTTTGACCCGCTTTCGCCTTTGCCTGATTACCACGTCTATACTTATAAGGTTAAAACGACGGAGTATTTACAGTAAGCTATACATAAATATTGTATAGATACATATTCAGTAAGACGAGAAACTGTAGTACATTTAATGATTTCTTGTTTACGCGAACACTATACATTTAAAAAACTAGTTTTTACGCATTTAACCGCGTATATTAATTAATTATACAGGGTTATTTTTCAAAGAGTAACCAAATTTTGTACTTAAGTTTAAATATATTAATAAACCTAGCAAGCTAACAGCATGGCAAAGTGGCGAAGCAATCAGCTTTTTTTTTGAGCAATCAGTTTCAAAATAGGAGGTTCAGATGCCTGGGTGATCAGTAATCGATTGCTGAAAACAGAATTTGAAAATTCGAAACCGTTCTCGAGGTAATCGTGGGACAGACGGACAGACGGACAGACATCGTGAAATCAATAAGTGACTTCGCAAGCTTCGCCAATTAATAATGATATACCGTTATTGCAGTTTTTGAAAATACGAGTAAATAAGGTTTCTACTTTTATTTGAAATTATCCCAAATTGTCGGCTCCGTGGCGCAGTGGTTTAGAAATGAGTTGCAGCGCTAAGAACCGCGGGTTCGAAACCCGCACGTAACAATTATTAGTATGGCGTAGAAATAATTGTTCCGGGTCTGGATGTTTGTCCTTGTGAAATTTATGTATGTTAAGTGCCCCTGCGATACAGGAGAAAATCCTAGTGCGGAGGTCACGTTTTAAAAAAATAACGAATGTGACTTATGGGCAACAACGAATATGTGCGTGAACAGTAAATCAGTTATAAAATAATGCATTACCACGAATTATGAATTTAAAAGATAAAAAGAACAGATGTTTGAGATTTTTTAATAAATTCTTTACGATTTGCCTATATTACTTCGTCTGAACTTTCTCTGCAAATATGACCGGTTATTGCAATATAACCCTGTATAATGGATTAGTAAGCAGAAGTGGCAATGGGCCGGCCATATAGCTCGAAGAGTCGACAACCGATAGGAAAGAAAGGTTCTCGTGTGGTAGCCTTGTACCGGTAAACAATGTGCATTGCGGCCCCCCACTAGATGGAGTGACAAACTGGTAAGCCATGCAGGAAATCGATGGATGCAGGTAGTTCAGGACCGTGCTTTGTGAAATTCCTTGGGAGTGGCTAATGATCAGCAGTGGACTTGTTAAGGGCTGTAATGATGATGATGATGATTAACTCATTATGTGTTCCCGACGTCGAGTACTTTGCAGCACCCATTTATTTCTTTTTTCCTCATCGGTTGTCGGTTCTCCGAGCTATATGTCCGACCCATTGCCACTTCAGCTTTGGGCTATGTCGGTCACTCTGGTTCTACTGCGGATATCTTCATTTCTAAGTTTATCACGCGGAGAAACTCCAAGCATAGCCCTCTCCATAGCGCGCTGAGCAACCTTGAGCTTCCTCATCCGGCCAGCAATGAAGGACCACGTCTCGGTTCCATAGGTCATCACTGGCAAGATGCACTAGTTGTACAGTCTCGTTTTCAAGTTTTGAGGTATACCTGACGAGAACATGTGCCGTAATTTCCCGAACGCTGCCCAACCGAGTTGAATCCGACGATTGACCTCTCGGTTGAAGTTGGACTTACCTAGTCGGACTATTTGTCCTAGGTAAACATACTCGTCAACAACTTCGAGCTTAGTGCTCCCAACAACTACTGGCATAGGTGTGACATGGACATTAAACATGATCTTTGTTTTGTCATTTTCATCTTAAGACCTATCCGTTGGAAGACACTATTGAAGTCATTGAGCATAGTGCTTAGGTCCTCCAGCGATTCTGCCATAAGGACTATATCGTCGGCAAATCGAAGGTGGGTGATGTACTCGCCATTGATATTAATACCGTATCCTTTCCAGTACATTAGCTTGAAAACGTCTTCCAATGCAGCGGAGAAGAGTTTCAGGGATATAATGTCATCCTGTCTTACACCTCTCTGTAGTTGGATACATAGGCTGCACTAAAAGTATCGGGAATGGTATATTTCCACTGTTCCTGTCATATTAAAATCTTTTTAATTGAAAACTCCTTGGTTTTAAAAATCGAATACCATTTATTTATTTTAAAAAAAAAATTCTCGGTCTTGTCACAAGGTTTTGTCAAACTTGTTTAGTCGTTGAGAAAATGGAATTGACTCAAGAAAATTCAAGAGCGATGATGTTATTATGACTTTCGAAGTGGTTTAACACAAAACCAGTGTGTTGACCGGATGATTTCTGCATTTGGTGATGAAGCCCCATCCAAAATCACAATTTATCGCTGGTTTGCTGAATTTCAACGAGGACGTGTCAAGCTCAGTGATGATCCCCGTCAAGGTCGTCCAAAAACTGCAGTCACCCAAGAAAACGTTGATGCTGTGCGTAAGCTGAATGAGGAAGATCGACATGTGACATACTGCGAAATTCAGGCAACTTTAGACATTGGCATGAGTCAAATACAAATAATCTTGCATGAACAATTAGGTGTAAAAAAGTTGTTTTCCCGATGGATACCGCATTCGTTCTGTGAAGAGCAAAAAGCGGCTCGCGTTACTTGGTGCGTCAGAACTCTCGAAAGATTCCACGCAAGATCCTCAGATGCTGTATACAACATCGTATCAGGAGACGAATCCTGGATATACGCGTACAAAACCGAAACAAAAAACCAGTCACGAGTTTGGGTGTTCGAAAATGAGTTAAAGCCAACAAAAATTGTTCGTTCACGGAGTGTTGCAAAAAAAATGGTGGCCACGTTTGTCTCCAAAACCGGCCATGTTACGACTATTCCTCTTGAGGGACAAAGAACGGTTAATGCAGAATGGTATGCTGGCATTTGTTTGCCACAGGTCGTTTCTGAACTCCGTAAAGAGAACTGCAACCGCCGCATCATCCTCCATCACGACAATGCGAGTTCTCACATCGCACACAGAACAAAAGAGTTTTTAGAGCAAGAAAACATAGAATTATTAGACCATCCGCCGTACATCCCCGACCTAAGCCCTAATGATTTCTATACTTTCCCTAAAATAAAGAATAAATTGCGTGGACAGAGATTTTCATCACCTGAAGAAGCTGCGGACGCCTACAAAACGGCCATTTTGGAGACCCCCACTTCCGAATGGAATGGTTGCTTCAATGATTGGTTCCATCGTATGGAAAAATGTGTCAAATTTCGCGGAGAATACCTACTTCGAAAAGCAATAAATACATTTTTAAATAGTAATGTTGTGTCACTTCCATGATTCCCGAAATTTTCAGTTCCGCCCTCGTAGGTTTCGTACTCTGGTTCTGTACTCGGATAACCATCGTAGCCCTACTGTACAAACACTTCAGCACTTCAAAATATCGATAGTCAACTTAGCACCGCTGAAGGGACTGTAGCACCGCCCAAATTTCGATGGAATCAAAGGCTTTCTCATAGTCCACATACGCAAGGTAAAGTGGCAGATTGTACTATTCTGTCTTCTGTACAATTAGCCGAAGGGTGTGTATGTGGTCTATGGTACTAAAGCCTTTTCGGAAACCGGCTTGTTCGGGAGGCTGGAAGTCGTCGAGTCTGTCGAGTCGAGTTTAAAAAAATATCCCCTTTAAAGTACAGCTAACCTATAATCTGCGTTAGTTTTAGGGTAACATAGAAGTTACCTTTTTGAATATATTCGACATCCCTGGACAGAAGAGCGTTAATATTTGATGTGTACAGAAATGTGGTTTAATGCCTCCGCCGTGGTATGTCTTTACATATTAATCAGTAGGGGCCCCTTCCATAATAAATCAATGTTTTCAAACACACGCTGGTCGGTTTCCGGGTAAAATTTACGAGCGTAACGAAGAGCAACGTAACTTAGTTTATCCAAATGTGAACTTGTGTTTTCTTATATAAAAATTACTGAGAGGAAATAACGTTTTCACTTATTTTTTATTGGAAAACATCGTAAAGAAATTAGCACGTATCAGGAATACAAGTATTTTGAGAAAATGTGAATGATGGGCGTACACGACTTTTTTTTCCACCAAGGCGGCGCCACTTTGGATGTGGTGAAATGTTTGACAGATTTCAGAGCGGGGGAAGTTAATTTGTTAAAAGATTTTTTTTTTTTATAGGATAAGGGTGACAAACGAGCACACAGTCCACCTGATCGTAAGTGGTTGCTGCGGCCCATAGACATCTACATCTATCCTCGTTTGCGAATCAAAATGTAGATGCGTTGTCACCCGTGAAGACTAAGATGGAATGCCTCATTTCCAGTAAAAAGGGCCTCCGGCCACCTGCACTCACCAAGCGAAACGCAGAGGTAAACCTCTACTTCACGCTGGTTTTCTGTGAGGTCGTGGTACCACCCCGGTTCGAGCCGGCCCATCCGTGCGACAGCAAGTAAAGAATACTGTTTTCTGAAATATTAGTTATATTTTATATTAGATTAGAAATAAGTAAACCAAAAAGGATATTCTTAATAGTAGAAGAAATAAAAAACATGCGTGAGTGTCGTGGAACACTCGCTTGGAACGAAGTCCCTTTCGTAATATTGTATTATTGATAAACGTATTATATTATTGATTGATTAACAAATACAAATAAATGATTTACTAGAGTCTATTAAAATGAAGCGTCATTTAAAAAATAACACTACAGAGAGGGTCGTGACAGAAAATCACATTTTTTGTCGCCTAGCCTGCACCAGCCAAATCCGTACCGTCCGATAAGGAACTTCGTTCCAAAAATAAGTATAAAAAACTGGCCAAGTGCGAGTCGGAATCGCGCACCGAGGGTTCCTAACAAATCCGTAGGTATATAAGTTTAAAATTATTAAAAATATTTTTATTATTTTAATTTTGATATAATTTTTCCTTTATCTGTGCTATAAAACATTGCTTTGTACCAAATTTCAAGATTGTGAGTTCACGGGAAGTACCCTGTAGGTTTTGATTCCCTTGCGAATGTCGAAAATTTGCGGCATTAACGGCTGTATCTTTTGATTGCGTTGGTTTAGAAGTTTGATTTTTTCACAGCTCCAAGGGACCAGTAGATTTGAGTATTTGATATGTTTGATACCTCCACGCGTTCCTGAGACAAAGGGTCATGACAGACAGACAAACGGACAACAAAGTGATCCTATAAGGGTTCCGTTTTTTCGTTATGATTTACGGAACCCAAAAAATGAGTAAAAAATTAAAGATTACAACACTGAGACATTGCTTTGTGTGTATACATACACTAGAAACTGAAAAACTTTTATTTAAAGTGCAACTTTTCAATGATATCGATACTGTATGACCATCTGAGTTACAAATAATTTCACCTTAGTCACAACTAGCGACATCTGGTGAACAAGAATATTAGCCTTCATTGCGTCAACACGCACTTGATAGCGCGACAGACCAATTGCCCCATAACCCTTTCAGAAATTAGAGGAGGCGTGTGCTCATTAATAGAATGTAACAGTATAAGCTATATTTTTACTAATTGAAAGTAATTATTACTAATTACCACTAGTTCAAAAAATAACCGCGAAATATATGTCGGAGATAGAGAGTAGAAAAAAAAAATATAAAAATAAAAAAATATATAATATATTCGTCGTATCAATACATGAACTTAGAAGGTGCCTTCTTGACACTATCACCGTGTAGTAGCGGTGTAAGAATATCCACTACCCCCCGTGGGTGTCTGAAGAGGCGACAGAGGGGAAACAAATGAGGAGATGGGCAGCAGCGTCTTCGTAATAACGACTTAAAATTAAAAAAAAACCGAGCAGACTTATAGGGAGTGGTATTCAAAAAAGATTAAAACAATTTTTCGATTTAGAAATAATACCAATCTAATATATAAAAAATAATTTTTGTTTGTCAATTTTTTGTACGCTGCCATACCGTTCATCAGATTGCGCTACAACTTTGTCAACTTATTGCTTGCACTTGCGCGAAGGTTATAGGCATAGTACAATTTGGCTTAAGTTAGTGGCGCGCGTATCGTACCAACAAATTTATTTCAAAGTTATATATCGTTCAATTTCAATGAATATAATATCGTTTCTAATTAAACAATATAACTCTTCCAAGTTTAAAACGATATTTCCACAATTATTTCTTCTGCGGCTGTAACGCGCGGGTACCAAGGTAGTAATATATATATATATATATACAACGTGTCCCAAAATTCAACGATAAGCCAACACCGGAGGATAGACCTGCCCCGGACTAATCGGGGAAAAAAAGAAAAAAAATATATCCCAATTATATTTTAAGTTATATAAAAAAAATTAAATTCTTCAGAAATTGAGACCGTTTATGATATTTTTCATACCATGACCACAATTTTTTAAATATTTTTTTCTTTTTTTTTTTTATAGGCAACCTGAATAGTACTGCTATCTACCACAATTCTTAAAAACTCCAGAATAACTCTTGTGTTATCACGAAAATTAAAGAAACTTATTTTATTCCCTAAATTTTTTGAAGACTTTCACTTTTAACCAAATTTAACTTATCGTGGTGTAAAAAAAAAGTATGAACACTAGTATGGCAAGTTTTTTTAAAAATTGACGCAACTAACCAACATTCCAAAATGGTATAATACTCTAGGAAAACAAGTTATAAAAAAATATGGGCCTATTATTTCTTAACAGGGGCCAAATGACGGTCGGGTGTAATAAAAGTATTAGTTCTTGAAAAATGTTTAATATTTCAAAACAAATGGTACAAACAGTTTCACGTGTAATTTATTAAGTTATTAACATTATAGCAAATGTTCGAACTGTTTGCCACCAGCATTAATACATGCACGACATCGTCTTAAAAATGATCGTTTTATTTGTCTTGCATATCTTCTGCTATTAATGTAATCAGCAGCCTGAGTGATATTTCGACGAAGCTCGTCCAATGTCACAATGGGTTTTGAGTAGACCCTGTTTTTAAGACAACCCCAATAGAAGAAGTCCAGGGGGTTCAAATCGGGTGAACGGGGTGGCCATAAGATAGGACCAAGTCGCCCGATCCAACGCCCTGTATACTCTTGATTTAAATATTCTCGCACAGGACGGGCATAATGTGCTGGGCAACCATCATTTTGGAACCACATGTTTTGAAGATCACTTAAGGGCACGTCGTTTAACAATTCTTGCAAGTCATTTTGTAAAAAGATTAAATAACTATTGCTATCTAAGTTTCCTTGTAACTCAAGGGGCCCAATTACTTTTCCATTTAATATGCCGGTCCATAGGACCTTGAATTGATATTGGGATTTGTCTTGTCTCATCAAGTGTGGATTTTCATTACTCCAACTATGTAGGTTGTGAAGATTTAAATACCCATCTTTCTTGCACTTTGTTTCATCCGACCATAGAATTTTGTCTAGGAAGTGGGGATCTTCACTGTGCCTTTGCAGCATTACACGGCAAAATGTGACCCGTAGCGGATAGTCCCGCGGTAATAACGTCTGCACACGCCTGTAGTGATGTGGGTGAAGCTTGTGACGTTTTAATATTCGATGTGCAGAACTTTTTGGGATTCCGGTAGCTTCTTCTATGGCACGTACCGAAGTAGTCGAGTCATTTTCTATCTCATTGAGAACTTCTTCAACACGATCCAATCTAGGTCTTCCAGCGCCTCCTATTGGATGGCATACGACCCTCCGAAAACGCTTGATGCACATTAATAAACACTCGATAATCAGGATATTTTTGAGCATTTGGGTAT
This sequence comes from Parnassius glacialis, assembly GCA_033319125.1. Lineage (NCBI taxonomy): Eukaryota > Metazoa > Arthropoda > Insecta > Lepidoptera > Papilionidae > Parnassius > Parnassius glacialis. The sequence goes on from JAVANC010000009.1 coordinate 2,799,238, forward strand.
CTTTCTCGATACAGTCTGCTAGCAGCGTTAGCATTACATCGGCATTCTCCATAGATTAAATGCATATTAGCGTATTCCTGTGGTGTGTACGGTTGCGGCATGTTAAACGCCAAACAGTCCAAAATGCGCCAGAACTCTAAATCACAAAACACACAATCGTAGTCCAAGATAATGCCAGGTCAGTTCAGTTTGCAGATCACTTCCAGCCCAAATAATGCCAGGTCAGTTAAGTTTGCAGGTCAATTCCAGTCCAAAAAGCCAAGTCAAAAGTCGATAGTATGTACGAGGGCCACGTAAGTTGAATTGGGAACGGTGCGCAGTAAACAAAGAAGCAGAGCGTACTGAACCGACTTGCTGAGAATAATAACAGCTTCTCTACCTGCGCTGTTGTTGTCTCTTTTTAACGTAAATATCTCTATCTATCTATCTATCTCTCTCTAACATCTAAGGTATTAATGCCCCATTCGAATTCCTAGAAATTGTAACAGAAACCCATTTTGGGCATGTAGTAAAAGTGATTACTGACAATTACAATTTAAGGAATTTGGCCCCTGTTTAGAAATAATAGGCCCATATTTTTTTATAACTTGTTTTCCTAAAGTATTATACTATTTTGGAATGTTGGTTAGTTGCGTCAATTTTTAAAAAAACTTGCCATACTAGTGTTCATACTTTTTTTTTACACCACGATAAGTTAAATTGGGTTAAAAGTGAAAGTCTTCAAAAAATTTAGGGAATAAAATAAGTTTCATAAATTTTCTTGATAAAACAAGAGTTATTCTGGAGTTTTTAAGAATTGTGGTAGATAGCAGTACTATTCAGGTTGCCTATAAAAAAAAAAGAAAAAAATATTTAAAAAATTGTGGTCATGGTAGTGAAAAATATCATAAACGGTCTCAATTTCTGAAGAATTTAATTTTTTTTTATATAACTTAAAATATAATTGGGATATATTTTTTTCTTTTTTACCCCGATTAGTCCGGGGCAGGTCTATCCTCCGATGTTGGCTTATCGTTGAATTTTGGGACACGTTGTATATATATATTAAATAACATGATAATGTAATTTTCCGAAATAAATTACTAGCCCCGATACCACTTTGCAAAATAATTCAATTACTCCACGGATATCGGCGCACAAAAGATGAATTTGCCATTTCAGTATCAGCGACATCAGCAGTGACGGCAAGTCGCCGGCGCTATGAAAGGGAAGCTGTCGCGCCCTGATTACTAGGTTCCTGACATGCCGACGGTATGGACGGTGGCTCAAGGTACGAGCTGAAGCGGGGGTACTTAGAAAAATACTAACGAAGCAATTAACGTTTTATAAACATCACCAGTAATCTCGTTAAAAACTCCAACTAAGCTTAAAATTTACCAGTCAAGTAGCTAATTTGAACTTAAGAAAGTAAAATATATATTTTTTTAGATTAAAGGTGACAAACAAGCACACAGTCCGCCATATGCAGATGCGTGGTCACCCCTGATAACTAAGATGTTACCAGTAAAAAGGGCTTCTGGTTCTCTACGCTCACCGTACGAAACACAGCAGTATGAAGTTGCTATTTTAAGATGGTATTCTGTAAGAGCGTGGCCTTCCCCGGTCGAGTCGTCCCATTCGTGCTAAAGCCATAATATAGCTGCAGCGTGGCTCTATCACGTATCAAATCGAGACGAGTTTTGTACTCGAAACTATATTAAAATACTGTCGAAAAAGTTACCTATTGCATACTACATGCATTAAATCAGAAATACATAAATTATGTTGAAAAATGAAAACATTTAAATCTTAAGTCTAAGAATTAAAACTAAGAGACTTTAGACTGTGTTATATTCGCGCTAGACAGGATCAGTAAAGAAGACAATTCGAATAAACAATGGAATGATTCATTAGATCATTTATAATCGTCCATTGACAGACTGCATTACTGATTATATTTATCTCGTATGTTTTTTTTTTACCTTGGTTATAATACTTACTTATACTTATACTTACTTATCTTCACGCACAATCCCTGACGGGGTAGCCAGAGAGAACAGATCGCCAAGTGTCACGATCCTTACATACCTCTTTCGTTTCTTTCAGATTCATTATCTTCTTCATACATGCACGTCTAGGTATCCGAGTACTCTTGACCCTCCCCTCTTCGAGCAGTTTGCTCACATGGTCTTCGAAAGTTAGTCTCGGTCTACCTCGACACCTTTTAATATTAACTTTCGCGCTATATATTTTCTTCACCATTCGGTCTTCACTCATTCGCTCAACGTGCCCAAACCATCGAAGCACGCCCTTACCAATTTTTGTGATAAGGTCATCTTTCAAACCTGCCATATTGCGAATCTCTTCGTTTCGCTTTCGGTCGGCCATGGTAACGCCGCACATTTTACGAAGAGATCGCATCTTCACTGCATTCAACTTGATTTATGCTTCTTCTGGCACACCCAGGTTTCGCTGCCATATAACAAAGTCGGTACCAACACTGCGTTATGTATTGCAAGGCGTGCACTCTTCACTACGCCTTGCCTTTTGACTAACGCAGTCAGGGCACCATTGACTTTGTTCCCGGCAGCGACACGCCTGTCCACATCTAAATCACATCTTCCATCCCGGCTAAAAGCACTCCCCAAGTATACAATTTCATTTACCTGTTCTAGACATTCCTGATTTACCCATATTTCACACTTCGTTCTCTCTTCGTCCCTTTCAAATACCAGAACCTTAGTTTTATTAGCATTCAAACGGAGACCTTTAATTTCACATTCCTCTTTCATACACGTGACTAATGCCTGCAGTTCTGCCTCTGATGGTGCAATAAGCACTGCATCATCAGCATACAGCAGACAATTTACTTTTATGTCACCCAATTTCACACCCAAACAGCTATCTTTCAGCTTCTGTAAACAGCTGTCAAGATACAGTATGAACAGCCAGGAAGACATGACACAACCCTGTTTCACGCCCGTTTGGACGCTAAACATGGCTGACAGGTCATGCCCTACCCGCACACAGGCTTTACAGTTACAGTAAAGTGACTGCACAGCCCTTAGCAATCGACCATCCACACCGTACCCCGGCAACAGTTCCCACATTTTCTTCCTTACAACCTTATCAAATGCTTTCTCAAGATCCACAAAAGCACAGAAAATCTTCTGGTAAGCAGCCAGAAGCTTTTCCGTGATCATGCGTAGAGAAAACATTTGATCCGTGCATCCTCTTCCAGGTCCAAATCAGCATTGTGCCTCCCATAGAAATCTTTCCGATTTCTCTTGCATCCTACGTGTCAAAACCTTCGAGTAAACTTTACTTGCTAAACTGGTCAAGCTGATCGCCCGATAGCACCCGCAGTCAAAATGTGAACCTTTTCCTTTATATAAAGGCACAATGACTGCGGATCGCCAATCATCCGGGACATCCCCCGTCCGCCAGCACAAATTGCACAGCAGATAAAAGCTGTCCCAGACGCGAGGCCCACCATACTTGACCGTTTCAGCAGTAACTCTGTCTAGTCCCGCAGCCTTACCACATTTCAAACGTCAAATCGCACGTTCAATCTCTTTCATACTGATGACCTCAGTGTCATCGAGGTCCAGGTCTGGCGTACCAGTCACGGCGTCATCCCCGGATCCCTCACTAAGATCATCACACGCATACATTTCTCTATAAAATTCGCTCCATCGCTGCATGACGTCCGATTTTTCTGTGAGGACGTCATTAGTTCTCGAAAGCACTTTGTTCATTCTTAAGGCCGTCGCACCACTTCGGGTCCTTCCAACCTCTTTCCAGAAGAGTTTGGAGTTCTCCTTAAAGTTGTGCGACAACCTTTCGTCCGCTTCCATTCTACACCTTTCACGCATTTCCTCAATCAATGCTTTCGTGTGAACTTTCTGCAGCTTATATCTTTCTTTCATCTTCTCTCTCATATCCTTATCATTACTAGAGGCCAAGTAGTCTAACCATGCTTTCTTCTTCTTCTCTACAGCTTCTTTCACTTCATCATTCCACCATGCATCTCTTGGTTATAATAAACTAATAAAACATAAAAGCCCATAATATGCGAATATAAGTAACAAAATATACTGAATTTTTGGCTGTCCTTTAACTGATATATCTTATTAGTGATACGCGCTCCCTCTATCTTATATTTTGTTCTGAAATTATTAAAAGGATTTTAAATATCAGTTTCATAATTTCAAAAATCAAATCAATCATCACTAACGTAATAAGATAGATCCAATCGCCTCTAGAAAGTAAATTTATTGTAATTGCCACATTTACAAGGCAAACTGGTAATATGAGTATATTGATATTATGAATCGTATACGTGGTAGAGCCCTTATATTGTGATTGCAGTGCGAATGGTTCGGCTCGACTGGGGAGGAACCGCGCTGTCACAGAATACCAGCGTGAAAAAGCAGCTCGGTGCTGCTGTGTTTCGGATGATCAGAGTAAAGAACCGGAGACTCTTTTAACTGGTAACTACATATATCTTAATCCTTAGGAGTGATAACACATCTACATTTCTATTGTTAATCGAGGATGGATTTGTGTGTCTATGGATCACAGCATCTACTTACCGTCAGCTAGGCTGTGCTTGTTTGTCATTTTATTGTTAAAAAAAGCAAAGTTGTTGCTTCCTGGGAATTATTATATTAAAGTTTGAGTTTATGACGGTTCTCCCAAAACCTGACATAGGATTTTATTTACGGATGATATATAATTTGCAAACTACCGACTCTTTGAGAACCATATTTAAAGATAAATGTTTTCTCACGCAAACGGGCACACAGTCCACCTGATAGTAATTGGTTGCTGTGACCCACATACATCTATATCTATCCTCAATAAAGAATCAAAATGCAGATGCGTGTTCACCCATGATGACTAAGATGGAATGGCTCATATCCAGAAAAAAGGGTCTCCGGTTCTCTACATTCACCATACGAAACACAACAGCGTTAAGCTGCAATTTTACGCTGGTATTCTGTGAGAACGTGGTCCTTCACCGGTCGAGCCGACCCATTCGTGCTACAAATATACTTAATATAGCTGCAGCATGGCTCTACCACGTATAAACTCTAAAGAGAATCTTTATTCTTGAGTAATGCCTTTTTGTAAAAAATAATTTGGAATATTTTGATTTAATGCCGTCTTCAAAAACAATTATTCGTACTAAATATAAATACAATCTGAGTCTACCACGTATCAATGACGTAATTTATCATAAGAGTACTAATGTCACCCCAATACGTGTATAATAAATATTGTAGTATTTGCACATCCGTCATGGATAAACTGTTGACACTAATTTAAAAATTGTCACAACTACTTGTACACAGTTAAGTAATAAAAATCTATTCTATTCTATTCTATTCAGGGCATTATGTTTTACAGACTTTTTTTATAACTTTTATTGTGCTAGTATACAACAAACCAGTAGTGGACAAGCGTAGTACCAAAGGAAATACATATACTTAGTTTATATATTCAGTAAGACAAATCATAACTATAAACCACTCCTTCCAATGAATGGCCGCTGGCAACCGATATCTGATTATAAAGTCCCTGGTCTATTATGTAGCAGTAGAATAAAATATGGTCCGAGGGATGAACGGAAGCGGATACATGATCTTATACCTGGTAGAGCCATGCTGCAGCTGTATTAGTAGTATAGTTGTACCACGAATGGGTCGGCTCGACCGGGGAGGCACCACGCTCTCACAGAATACCAGCGTAAAATAGCAGCGTATCGCTGCTGTGTTTCGTGTGGTGAGTATAGAGAACCGGAGACCCTTTTTACTGGAAACGAGGCATTCCATCTTAGTCCTCACGGGTGACAACGCATCTGCATTTTGATTCATAATCGAAGATAGATGTAGATGTCTATGTGCCACAGCAACCACTTACCATCAGGTGGACTGTGTGCTCGTTTGTCACCCTTATCCTATAAAAAAAATATTGTAAAATTCCCCTTCTAAATAAATCTATGTGGGAGGTCTATGTTCAGCAGTAGTAGTTATGAAAGGTTGTAATGATGAATGTATATTGCCTGTATAAACTTAAGGGCTAAGTTTCAGCGTACGTGGGTAATAAGGGTTCGATGAATGTAATTTTAAGTGCTGCTTTACCAAGTGTTCGACGGTGAAAGAAATCATCGTGAGAGAACTTGCTTGTCTGAAAAATGAAATTTTTCGAAGACGGGTGAGACTTCACACACACTGCTTAGCGCGGCGGACTCACACATTACCCCCTCAGAAATGAGAGATGTTTATAAACATGAAATCTTATTAATCTAATATATAAGTGTATACATAAAGTACTATTTATCTACGGTGGATATTATATCCACCGGTGTGCCCATGCTCGAAGGGTGGATAAAACTAAGAGAGGGGACAAAATTGTCTCCTGTCCATGCTAGCCCTGCAGGGAAACGTTAAATTCGGTTGTCATTTCAATTAAAAAAAGCTATCATGCTCAAACGAAGGACAACCCTACTGATTTATATATATACTATTATAATAGCACAAACAACAGGTAACCGACAGCTATATAATTGCATTCTCCAAACACAATAAGATAACATTACCAATGGCATGAGTTGGACGTATTAAATAACATAATCGTTTTTCGTGGTCGCGGTAAATTAAAGGAGAGAAATGTATGCTTAAATAAAAAATTACAAGCATTTCAAAATCACCAAAAAAAATTTTTTTTATTTTACGTGACTTTTTGTTGGAACTAACAATATACTATATAAAATATTTCAGTTATTTAATAAAGTAAACCCGAGTACTTAATAATAGAAACAATAACTTAGTTTGAAGAAAGCCACGTACCAGTGTATTGGCAGCGGTTTTTTTTTTGTTTATTTAAGTATTTTTTTATCAATAAACATGCAAGCCATTTGTTATTGAAGTTTAAAATAATATTTACAGACAATGTAAAAAAAAGGCATGCAAAAAAAACAGGGAAATGTTCCTTATTTTTATTTTCGTTAAAAAGCTTTTTTAATTTTATTTTTGCACAAGTTTTTTATTTCAGGCTTGTGTAATATGCACGCCATTTTTTTATCAACTTAATGTTTTTTAATGAAATATTGAATGGCATGCAAAATAAAATCAAGGAAATTATAACAGCGTTTTTTGCAATTTTCGTCATGCATGCCACTACTTTACAACTTCCTGTTGTGCATGCCAAATTTGCTAACGTCAATAAATTAAATTAAATAAAACAAAAATTAAGTATTGTTCAAATGGCATGCAGTTTGAAATCACGGAAAAGTTGTATTGAATTTTCACAACATTTTCCTAATATTTTCCACCCTTGGTCATACCACGACCACCATGGTCATACCATGGCCACGACGGGTGCATGCCAATTTTCGTAGAGTATTGTTGAGATAAAAAAACTATTTTTTTACAACGGCATGCAATTTGTAAACACTGAAATGTTGTATATTTTTTTTCATTTCTACGTAACCCTTTGAGCCCCGTCGGCCGCTGCGAATTGCATGCCATCAATTATTATAGCTTGAATTTGTTCCAACTACGTTATATTACAAAGGCATGCAATATAATGTCACGGAAAAATACTACACAAAGAGAAGCCATTTTCTTTATGACGTGCAAGCGCGCAAGGGCTCGTAACCCCTCTATCTTTCATATTTTAGGGTTAGTTATCAATTCTTAAAAAGGCATGCAGGAGAAAATGGGAGAATATTTTCTGTCACATCTCCTAGTCTATATATATTTAGACCGAAATCTATAGACCGTAGGTACTTTGATTTTGCTCAGACATTACTTACAAAAAACTTAGCTGAGTATATGCTTAGCATAATCTTTGGTTCTGAATTTATAGTTGTTTGGGCTAAGATTAAGGTAAGCTTATGCTAAGTCCCATACAGTCGAAAAATTAACGTATGCTTTATTCCACGCATTATGTTCTTGATTTTATTGTATGAAATTGTTTTTTTTTGTTCTTTTAAAAAAACGTTACCATCACACTAGATTATCTCCTGTATCGTGGAGGCAGTTTACAAACATAAATTGCACGAGGATAAACATCCAAACCAGGAACAATTATTTGTAGGTCATACAAATACTCGTTCTGTGCGGGATTCGAACCCGTGGCCCCCGGCGCAACAACTCATTGCTAAGCCACTGCACCACGGAGTCGTCAAAGTACTACTAGGTTGATAAATAACCAATTTTTTACCCGACTGCCCTAGAAGAAGGGTAATGTTTTTCGAGTGTATGTATGGATTTATATATGTCTTTGTCACGCTCTGTAGCCTAAATGAATTGATAGATCTTGATTGTCTCATTGGTACAAGTGACATGGGGTATAAAACCTTTCTATTTTCAGTAAACTTTTTTACGCAGTCGGTTTTTTTATTAATGTTTTAACCTTTGGACTTTTTATAGGGTGACAAACGAGCTCACAGTCGACCTGATAGTAAGTAGATGCTGTGACCCGTAGACATCTACATCTATCATCGATATAGAATAGATATAGTGCCGGATCTGCGCTGAAATGTAGGTATATCTGTGATGGCAAGTGGTTGGTATCGTTTTGAAGTTTGAGTTTTGGATTAATTTCGTTCTAGTTTGCAGTAAGCAGATGATTTTTTTAAATCAATGTCTTGTTTTAGGTTACAAAATATCATCATAATGGAAATACAATGTAGTATCGGAGAGATTTCTACCGACAAAGGACTCCCATGAGAGTCGCATAATCACACTGTTTAAAACATCATTTAAAATTAAACATTTTGTAGAACCGACTTCAATATAACTTATTAAGAATAACTCAAAAACTATTGGTCAGACTTTAATCAAATTTAAATGGGACCACATATGAAGCACCAGCTTTCAAATAAGGTAACACACATATAATGAAAAAAAAATCACAGTCGAACTGAGTACCGTCTCCTTTTTGAAGTCGGTAGAAAATTAACAATCTTTTACTATCGTTGGTTGTAAAGAAACATTCAAAACTCAAATGTGTTACTTACTGTTACAATCAAAACTAGTTGTATATACTATAAGCTCGCAACGTAGTGATCAGTAGTTTTAGTACACCAGTACAACCCAGGCTTAAACGAGGAACAGTGCTAGACTACGATTAACGATGCGCGGGTTCTCACGTTCCCAATACCGGACGAATGTGCCGAGTGATGATTTTCTGTGATTTCTCTAACTGTTCTACTTAGACGATAACTTTTAACATTCGGCTTAATAATATAATTAAAAGAGTCAGGCGTCGTTTGCGAATTCATTACATTAAAGATGTTAAAAAATTAGCTTATATCGACATAAAATAAAATAATGTGCACCACTAATCCCAACACCGCAACTCCCAACACCACTACACTAGGTAAGACACGCCACCGTCGATATGACAACACATTTTTCGCTTCTAAACGAGGCATCATTAGGTGAAATATTGGGTGTAGTGGTGTTGGGATTAGTGGTGATGGGGATTGTGCACGCAATTGAGGGAGAGCGAGAAGTTGCCCTTCAAACAATGTACCTATTACTTTATTATACTGTTATACTGTTACGCGGACCATAGCTAACTAATATTTTACTTTTTATTTATTTTTTCATAAAATAAACCTAGCAAGCTAACAGCATAGCAAAGTGGCGAAGCAATCAGCTTTGTAGCGGTTCCTAACGGAAAAAAAAATCAAAATAGGAGGTTCAGATGCCTGGGTGATCAGTAATCGATTGCTGAAAACAGAATTTGAAAATTCGAAACCGTTCTCAAGATAATCGTGGGACAGACGGACAGACATCGTGAAATCAATAAGTGACTTCGCAGAGCTTCACCACTTAATAACGATGACAAACAAGCACACAGTCCACCCGATGGTAAGTGAATGCCGTGACTGATAAACATCTACATTTATCCTCGATTAAGAATCAAAATGTAGATGCGTAATCACCCCTGAGGACTAAGATGGAATTCGTCGTTTCCAGTAAAAAGGGTCTCCGGTTCTCTACACTCACCATACGAAACACAGCAGCATTAGGCTGTTATTTTACGCTGGTATTCTGTGAGAGCGTGGTCCTTCCTTGGACGAGCCGAGCCATTCGTGTTGCAACCACGTAATTCTTATTATTATTAAGTTATCAACAAAGTAGCGATCGTCTAACAAAACGTATTTAATCATTTTTACACATGAAACAGGATATACGAACCTTCTTAAATTTTTTTCATCTTTAAAAAAACTTAAACTTCACGCTAAGGTAATTAGTTTTTAAATTATAGCCACAAAAATTAGATTTTTCAATTACCTACTTAAAACCTATTAAATGACACTAATTATTACGGATATTTTCTCGTTTAATTTAACTTGGTGCACAACCCGTGACCATGGGTGCTGTAAAGCACCCTAAACGTCGGGAATTAAAAAGTTAAATTAAACGCGAAAAAATCCGTAAAAATTAGTTTCATTTAATGTGTAGTCTTTGCGTAAATATAAGAAGTCATTACTTAAAACCTTGAACTTAAAAGAATAGCCCGTACAGCCGAACCGTTCTTTGCCGACGACATAGATAACTGCATATATCAATAAAGCATCGGCAACCGCCGCCGTCTTCATCCGTCGTTGTACCGGCGGAAGCTAAGACAAACGGCTAGAGCAGCAATTGCCTCTGTCGGAAGCTACTATAATAGTAAGTGCCGCTCGTCCGTTAACTACGCTAACACTGATGAAATATGGCTTTGAAAGTACTTTAAAAACATCGAAAACCGTATTAACTTTTTGTTTGTGTTATAATATGTGTTCAATGTCTAAATGATGAATGAATGTCAAGGGGTCACAAACTTTTAAGGTAATATTTTATTTAAATTAAAGACAGTTCAAATTAAATAAGAACAAAACTTTAATAAGAATTATTTTAAAAGTGAAATTATGAAAAAATACTTGTTTGGCTGTTTTAAGTTTATAGTTCGGTACTATGTCCGACAGCTGTTGTATGCGCATGTCTGGGGTAGCATCCAATCTCCACCTAAATTTGTTTTCTGTTATGTTTCACAAACAAAAACATGTTTCACAACGGTGACACCAACCTCTTAATGTCCTTATAATAACTCGCAACCTTGGGTAGGAGACAACCAGCCACACTGCGCACCCGCGTTGTGGTATTATCCTGAATTCTCGCTATCTACCTATGCACCTACATAACAGTTATGGGTTCTTCTCATCACATATTTTGAGATATTTCAAAATAATATTTGTAGTTAACTGTGTAATTGTTTAAAAAGCAAAAATAAATAATTTCGCGGAACCCTGGTGATATTACCGCAGAACCCATTTTAGGAATCTGGTTTAAATAATAATTGTAGGCAAGCCTTGCCCGTAATGCTCCATTGTCGATCCATAGAGCTAAGGCGTCTTTGACTTTGACAATGGCTTGATTTTAAATTTGACTTTAGCTTAATGATAATTTAAGTGATCATTTTTGATGTGTCATTTATGCAAGACTAGTTGGGGCAGCTAAGCGCGACCCGTAAAGCCAATTGCTGATTGATAGACCTAAGGTGTCATCGGACATTATTTATATATCAAACATGCCGGTTTTATTACGTTTACCTTCGCAGATGTGCACGTAATAAATCGCACTACTTCATAGTTACATGTTAAACGAATATTATTTAGCAGTTTTTTTTTATTGGATAAGGGTGAAAAGCGAGCACACAGTTCACTTGATGGTAAGTGATTGCTGTGACCCATAGACATCTACATCTACATAAATCCTCGTTTGTGACTCAAAATGCAGATGCCTTGAGGACAAAATAGAATGGCTCCTTTACAGTAAAAAGGGTTTCCGGTCCTCTACACTCACCATACAAAACATGCTATTTTACGCTGGTATTTTGTGAGAGCATGGGCCTTCCCCGGTCGAGCCGACCCATTCGTGCTGCAACCATAATTTCGCTGCAGCGTGGCTCTACTACTTTAAAAAATCAAATAAATCCACAAGTAAAAACATACAGACATAATACGACAAAATTAATAAACTAGTGGTCGCCTTATGGTCGAAATACGACCGTAATTCATTAAATTTTAAAGATTGTATATTAAGCAAGCTATATTACACATCACAACTGCACATTAAAATACTGATATCTCATATACAAAATTAGAAACAAACGCTTTTTGCCTTGACATACACTCCACAGACTATTGAAAAAGGAACATTTAAAATTACTCAAAATTAGGTATGAAGTAATTATTTGTTTGCAACGTTCAAAATTATTTGGCTGCAATCTCTACTCTGCGCGACTGTTTGATTACAGTGTTTGACATTGGCAGTATGAACGGTAAACAAACAACAGACTTATAGGTTCGACATTGTTAGTATTGAATATTTTATTTTATTTAATGTATGTATTTAACATGTAACAAACAATTTATTTATAATAATAAATAAATTTTAGCTTTCTGCACTCCTCCATATAAATTTTAACTATGCAAAATCTCCCACTCTTCCGTGCGCGCAATATGCTTATAAAGGAAGTACAAATTTTTCCCTTTACATATTATTATATAGAGAAAGAGAACAAGATAAAGGTGGGTAGTCATCGCTCAACTTAGGATGAGAGTTAAGAAACTAACAGTTTCTGTCATGCCGCACAGCTGTGAAAACGCCTGCTCACATTTAACAGAAGATTTTAACCTGAGAAGAGTTCACAACGTCTGTTAGCGGACTTGATGGGCATGTCCTTGTTATATATTTTTTTTAATTTCTCAAGCATGTAAAATTCATCCACAATATTATCCTTCACCATCGTAAACGTGGTAATTTCACTCTTGAAATTGCAATAAAAAATTCAGTACGGAGACTGATCACGCCCTGCTCACGTTTAATACGAAATCGCAAGGCGAACGCTTATCACTTGAGTCACCTCGGCTCAATAAGAATTAGGAATTACGATGCTATTTAACAACTATCTTTCGACTATATTTCGACACTATCGCGTAATTTGTCAAGCTTCGCTATAATATAGCTAAACAACCGACACAATTCATGGCCGTCTAGCTTATTTTTATTATTTGCAGTCACTTTCATTGTGTAAATATAATTATTAAAAACAACGTAAATCCCTTCGGTTTGTAAATCTCTACACAGTATAAAACAAAGTCGCTTCCCGCAGTCTGTACGCTTAGATGTTTTAAACTACGCAACGGATTTTGATGCAGTTTTCATCAATAGACAAAATGATTCAAGAGGAAGGTTTATATGTATAATACATGTATATTATATATTATGTAATTCTTCTGTCCGTGTGTGTGTGAATGAACTTCTGTTCAGGCTTTTGAACCGATTTCCTGAACTGATTTTGATGAAATTTTGTGTGTGATTAAGTTGATTAGAAAACGGTTTAGATTCACAATTGAACCCGGTAGGTGGCATTGTTGTCGAGATTCCGAAATCAACCGCGCGAAGCTAGGGCGGATCGCTCGTAGCAGATAAACTAGAATAACACCATATTGCGGCGACCCAACACACTCCATAATTTTAGTAGGTACTCGATACAATCCAAATAAATAGGTATCTAGCATAACCCCCACTTCTCCCAATTAGTCCATTACGAAATGGGACTGTGTAGTCTGTGAGATGGAATGTTGTAGGTGGTAACTCTTGTTAAATGGGAGTAAATCATCTAGTTTACGCTGATCTTAAAATATTTAAACCAGCGAGTGGCAGCAGCATCAAAGTAACCTACAGCGCTGATCTGAATCTCTCATAACCATCGATACGCGCACGATCCGCCTGATTGTGTTATCGCAATATGTTTTGTATCTACTGTAATATGTTTACTCAGACCGAGGCCACGAGACGCGATGCGAGCGTATTGGTCTGCGTATAACGCTTGACGATTTAACGTAATGTTGACAGTAGATCTGACACTAGATGCGCTGAGCCGTGTCGTCGCACCACACTGTGTCTCAACTCATAATATGTAGTAAGCTGCAACGGCAGTTCTTAGGTCCGTGTTCAGTGACAATCTCTAGTTTTAGCTCGAACCTCCGTGACAGCCTATTAAATGTCCACTGATAGTACCCCTCCCCCCACCCCCATAGATATAGCTTCATAGGGGGGATTTGCCATAGTTGTTAGCAGGCAGGTTATAATTTTTGAATCGTTATTAGGAAAACGTTGCTGCCCATATCCTGGTTTGTTTCCCTTGTCGCCACTTACGACACCCACGGAACGATATGGGATAATGTACCTCACATATTAAAATTCGAGTGTCTAGACCAAACTATGTTGCTAAATTTTGACAATGTGAAGTTTAAACTCGAAATTGTCTCCAAATACTGGCCTTAGACGTAAGGCCCGAGTGAAGAGATTACGACGAGGCTTGCAGCGTACTGGTGTATGAGGCAAAAAAAATACAAAAAAAATTAAATAAATTGAGGGGTTATCATCACTCACGACAACGTTACAAGTGTGTCTGTCGCGAGACTCCTCACCTTCGCTTAAACAGAAAATGCATTGATTTTTTGCACAAACGTTAATTTATTAAAAAATTTAATACACTGTAACGTTTTTTATTGCTCGAAATCTATACCTATAAATAAAATTGAATTGTTCGTTTGTAATATCAAAATAACTGTCTTTGATTCAACTGATGAGAATTATTTGCATACAACTTAGACATGAACAATTATTTTTTAAATTTTTGTCTGTTTGTCTATCCGGACAAGCCTCAGTCACTCTTGTTACATGCATGAAATAATTTCCTACAATCGCGAGGTACCCCGGGGGTAGACACGCAGTCGGGGCTAGCGCGTTCTAGGCGATGGAATGTTAAAAAAATTTAACGCTGTTTACGTAAATAGTTTTTTGTAAATACTTGTTGAAATACTCGTCGAAATAGTTTTTTGTTTAGTGTTTAGTATATTTAATTGTAGGATAAAATTGTTGATTAAGTTTTAATGTAATTTAAGTATAATATATTATATGTACCATATATTATTACCTACCTATTTCAAAACGTCGTTCCTACTATAGTTGTTGCGGGGATGGGGATGGGGATGGATGCCTAATGAGCCAATAAAAGGATTCAGATATATAATTTTTTAAGTTACCGAAGCTTAATGAAAGGTGAATTTACTTGTTTTTGTTAGAGAGGTACTTATAGCGAAAAAGGAATTAAGTAATACTTTAACTATAGAAGTAATACCTAAGTACTTTATTACAAAACTTAGTTGAAATTTACTTCCATACCTATACTTGCCTTTTGTAATTAAAATATTTTAAGTTAACACAAAATACTGAAATTAAAACTTTGTTTAAAAGATTTTTAGCTAAGTATAATACGGTCACATTTCTGTTAGGAATCGTATTTCGGATTTATTTGTTGTTTACACTATCTACCTATGTCCAGGGCCTGATTTACCCACGGGCTAACTAGGCTGGAGCCTAGGGCGTAAGGTACGAGGGAGCGCTGAGCTTGCCTTTGCAAGCACTTCTTATGTACAGAATAAAATTTGGTATAATATTCTCAATAAACAATAGAGTAAGTGCCGCAAGTATTAGCTTGTTACTCTTTCTTTACTTTTGGTACAAAACAAATAAGTACTTAGATTGTAAAAATAAGAATTATTTGGTACCTTTTGTCTTTATTTGACTGACTGGGGGTGATTCACAGATTTTAAACTGATCAGCTCTTTTCTCAACTTCTAATTTAATTTAAATAGTTTTTCCAAGCCTGTCTAAAGCAACATCTGTCAGCCATCTGTTCCAGGGAGTTCTGTTCCTCTCCACAGGGAGAACGACTCACTGGCCCATGACGCAAAGGAGAAATTGATCTTTTAGATTCTCTTTTTGAGTCCTCCTTGATTCTCGATGACAGGGAGAACACACCACCGAACCATACCGCGGTGTAATTGCTCTATGCTGGATGTGCGGTTTATACAGCGCTCAGTGTGTAAGGCACTCCTCTCCCTGGGTGTCAACAAGTCGAGTGGGCGTGATGGAGTCCCTCCTGCGCTGAAGTGACTCCTGCGGAGTTAGCACCGGTTCTAACGTGTCTTTTCCGGTACTCATACCCTAAGCATAATCCTGAACTTATGTTTTCCGAAATACTGAAATCTATTATAAGCTGTCAGCACATAAGGCACCTTGAGGACCACCAGGTCATAAGTGCTCTCAGCTGGTTCTAGTTCTAATCTTCTAATTTAGCTATCTCATAGATGAGCGGGAGCAGTATTGTGCAATTGGATCATCAGTTTTCTTGCAGATCGGATCTTCAAGGCCGTAGTATACGGTGCATATGCCGACTACGAACCTATTGTATACCAATTATATCTCTGTCAGTTTGTCATTCAATTATATATCTGTTTCTTCTGTATATCAATTATAATATGTTGTTGTTATTAGTTGTAATACTGGTGGTGCTTTTTACATTGGCTGTGCATATATTTATCGGGAACACGTCATCGACTATCGGAACAAACTTGTGAAGCATAAACCGGACTAGAGTCGTCCACTCTAATCCAGTTTAAGCTTCATAACACAGGTTTACGCGTTTACCGCTAAAAAGAACCCCTTTTAGTATCTCCTCAATTTCAGGTCGCTCCCTGTGCTGCCTTAAGCCGAATCGAAATCTTCGACATCGACATATCGAATGTCGTACAGTTCCCCGGTCAGTTCGAAGGTAAAGCTAAATTGGCCTCTAAAAAGTTTGGCGTGCTCAGTAGAGCGGGACAATATAACATGTCGGCATACCGTTTGCAAATTTACAAGATCTAAGTTCGCCCTCACATGGAGTACTGTTCAGTTCTTGAGCGGGGCACCCCAGTGCCAGCTCCTTCCACTTGACAGCATCCAGCGAAAAGCGACTCGAATCGTCGGCGGCCGAGTTCTTACTGAGTGGCTCGATTTAGTGGCTCTGCGAAGAAATGTTGCGTCCCGTTGCATTTTCTAACGCATTTTTCACGGGGAGTACTGAGACAAATTTTTCGGATTAATTTCAGTCGAAAAATTCCACCAACGCAAATCGGGACAAAACTCACAGTACCATCCACACCACCTGGCCGTTTGGTGGTCCGCCACGACTTTGCGATTTACTAAAAGTTTTCTTCCTCGTAAGACTTCTTTGTGGAATCATCTACCACCGGCGACTTTTCCGGACCGATGCAACTTAAAGGCCTTCAAGAAACGAGCTAACTCATTATTAAAAAGGCCAAGAACGCGCCTGCAATTTCCCTAATGTTGTAGTTGTTCACACTTACTATCACGAAAATTTGATTAAATATGGGCGAAACCGCGGGGTTGCAGCAAGTAAAATATAAAAATCTAGTAAATATATTCGTAGGCATATTTATAGTCAGCCTAGGACTATCGAAAATTTTAATCAGGCACTGCTTATGTCTTACGAGCCAAGCATCGCGATCCCCAACGAATGGCTTTGCAAGTTTAATGCATTTGGTATCACAGAACTCATATAGTAACGGAAATATGATCGATCATAGTCAAAATAGGTACTTTACCAAAGTAACTTACTTACAATTTTACAATGTATTTTATACTCTTTATTAACAGCCCTTAGTAACCACGGAAAGTCCGTCGTGACGTAAAAATAAGAACAGATGCAAAGTAATACGGACACTCGTGCGCAGCGATAAAATTTTATTCAGCTTGCGTGCGCGATTTATCTCATTGATAATAACTATGTAAGTTATTAAAACGTCAGCAAGCAGTCAACATCAAAGGAGTGCAACTTCTGTACGTAGTACTATTATTTATTCTGTGGTCCGGGCTAATCTTCGGAAAGACTAAGCCAATTATAAAGAAACTTGACAAACAGATAGACAGTAATGTGTGGAGTGATCTAGGCTATATTTTATCCAATAATTATAACTTTTAACAAAAAGTAAAAACCGACTTCAAATTGCTAAAAGAATAAATTATTTATAGGCGTAGAATTTTTTCTGTAAATTTATATGGGACCAGCCTTGAAGTATAACCTATTCAATAAAAAAAGAATCATTAAAGTCGGTTTCCAAACCGCAAAGATATCATATGAAATTCCTTAAACAATAGTCCAATATGAAACTTTTCCCCCTATTTTCCACCCTTGGGGGCGGAATTTTTTCTTCAAAATTTAATGGGACTACTCTTGAGGTAAATACTATTCAATAATAATAAAAAAATAATTGAAATCGGTCCACAATCTGCGAAAATATCGCATAACATACATACAATAATTTAAAATTCAAAATTTTGTACAGCCGACTTCAATATAAATTATTAATGAACAAATGGGATTTAGGAAAAATAAATATATTAATATGGCAGTATACAATCTTTTAACTAATATTATGAGGAGTGTTGATAAGAAAGAGCCTGTTTGTGCCATATTGACGGATATGACTAAGGCGTTCGACTACGTAAATCACGATGTCCTTTTAAAAAAGCTTTACTCCTACGGCATAAGGGGAAATGTCTTGGAGCTTATAACCTCTTACCTGAGTGGCCGAAAGCAGTACACAGAAATATCTAGAATATGTTGTAAGACCAAACGCGAGATTAAATATACATCAGACAGTAGAGAAGTCAAATGTGGTGTACCACAGGGTAGCGTTCTGGGGCCACCATTGTTTCTCCTGTATATTAATGATTTACCAAGGCATATACAACATCCTATGGTATTATTTGCAGATGATAGTACGGTCATAATAAAATGTAATGATATAACCGATTATGAAGGTGAGATTAATAGAACGTTAAAAAGTATTATTAAATGGCTTGACATTAATAACTTAGTTATTAATCTCAAAAAAACAAAAGTAATGCACTTTTACCAACGGACACCCCCGCCTAGCGTAATTATTAGTTATAATGGACAAAATGTGGACTAAACTAATGTTGCAAAATTTCTAGGTATATTAGTCGACAGCAGGCTCACTTGGAAACCTCCTTCCGAAGGCGTTTGTAACAAACTGAGCAGGTTAGCGTATGTGCTGTATTACCTATCACATAAAGTAAACAAAAGTACACTCCTGACAGCTTATCATGGACTTGTTGCGCCAATATTAAGATTCGGAGTAATATTTTGGGGCAATTGTAGTGAAAGGGAGGAGATTTTCAAGGCCCAAAAACGCTGCATAAGATCTATATCAAATCTAACATCTACAGACAGCTGTGAGTCTGTGTTTAGGTCACTAAAAATACTTACCTTCCCGTGTTTATATATTTTGGAAGTTGCAATTTTTGTTAAAACGAATTTAAATTTATTTCCGTCACAAGCCGAGATTAGAACTCGTTCAGGTCCTATGAGAACACAGTATAAAAACTTATTACATACTGGTAATTACAATACAGCACTAATTAGAAAAAATATCATGTCAATGGGGCCTATAATATACAATAAAATTGCGGACACTTATAAAGAACATCCTATAAGACTATTTGAATTTAAGCCGACTGCATTATTATTAGAAAAATGTTACTATTGTTTAAATGACTTTTTAAATGATAAATATGTATAAAAATACTTTAAAATACCATAAACGAGAATTTACATTATATATGAGGCCCTTTTTACTGGAAATGAGGCATTCCATCTTAGTCCTCACGGGTGACAACGCATCTACATTTTGAATTGTAATAGAGGATAGATGTAGATGTCTATGGGCCGCAGCAACCACTTACCATCAGGTGGACTGTGTGCTCGTTTGTCACCCATATCCTATAAAAAAAATGAATGACATATTACTGGTTAATTTGCTAACAGAATTGTATCTTTTAGTTTTTATGACTTTGCATGCCGTAAGGTAGAATGTAGCGGAAACACTTAGTAATGTACCATCTTATACCTGTACCTACATTGTGGCAAATAAAGAATCTGAATCTGAATAACTCAAAAACTATTGGTCTCACCTTGATCACATGGGACCACATGTGAAGTACTAGCTTTGAAATAAAAAAAGAATCATCGAATTCGGTTCACCCAGTAAAAAGTTATAGAGGTAACACACATTTTTTTATAGGATAAGGGTGACAAACGAGCACACAGTCCACCTGATGGTAAGTGGTTGCTGCGGCCCATAGACATCTACATCTATCCTCGTTTGCGAATCAAAATGCAGATGCGTTGTCACCCGTGAGGACTAAGATGGAATGCCTCATTTCCAGTAAAAAGGGCCTCCGGCCACCTGCACTCATCAAGCGAAACGCAGAGGTAAACCTCTACTTCACGCTGGTATTCTGTGAGGTCGTGGTACCACCCCGGTTCGAGCCGGCCCATCCGTGCGACAGCAAAAGCTGCCGCGTGGCTCTACCACTGTTGAAAACATACAGTCATATTATAAATTGTAGTAGTAGTGTGTAAATTGTGTAGTAGTAGTAGTGTAGTGTGTAATAAGTTGAAAATATACAGTACACATACAAAAACATACAGTCGAATTGAGTATCGTCTCTTTTTTGAAGTCGGCAGAAAAAACATTCACTCGAATTGAGACCCTTCTCCTTTTTAAAGTCGGTTAAAAAATAAACCTTAACCAGGGAAAACCTGGTTGGACCGCTAGTAGCATATTATGTATTTATGGCATATAATGGTACATAAAAAATAAAATAATAATGCAAATAAACATAATACACCGGCCAGACTTGATTTTTTGTTGACAAATGTACACACAATAAGGAGGCTTGGCAGTGTGCCAGTAAATTTATACTAGACGTGATGACGAAGTATTGTATAACGTTTTTCATTTCCTCCCAAGCTGTTTTCGGCAACGACAAAAACTATTATTTGCTTGAAGTCTAATTCTAATGCTGTCATCGTTAAATTTACGTATATAAAGCTAGAATGGTCATTTGAGCAAATTCACTAAAATTTTTACTAAATATTAAAAGCTCATTTAGTGCAACATACTTAAATTTCACGCCAAAATAGCTTAATCCAAAATTAGAAAACTGCTAGGTTTTAATTAAGCAGTATTCTACCACCTACACCGAAAACCGCTTAATACAGCACCAAATAGAAGCATCAATAATTTAGTACTCATTTAGTGCTGTCGATATACGCAAAAAAGGTTGAGAAAATATATATTTCTTCTTTTTAATATCATAAATTGCTTAGCAGAGTGTGTAATGAAAATATTGACATGAGAGTGGGTTGTCACCTAATGATATAAGATAATAAATGAATGCTGTAAGCACATGCGAAAAAAGCTCAAATCTTTTTTCATATTCCGTAAACTGCTACTTTGACATCTTTAGCAGCGATGTGATGAAACATTGACATCCAAGTGGGCTATCACCTAATGATATGTATATATGTGTATGACGATGTAAATAGTGCTCTATCGAAATTAGTACATTGGTTTAACGTCAACAATTTGTTCTTAAACGGCAATAAAACAAAATGTATTAAATTTACAATACCTAATGTAAAACATTTGAAAACCAATGTGCTCTTAAGGCGAGGTGTATAGACGACTTTTATGAATTTGAGGGGGTGAAGCAGACGAGTAAGGGACGAGTAGTCCCGCCCACTGCGGAGTGCACCGCGTAAATCTCGCCGACGCTCGACGTAAAATGTACAATTGGTACAGCGCGCCGCCGTCCACCTTCGCACCGCGTTTCCGCGATGTCAGGTGGTTCGAATCCCATCAGATATATATTTTTTATTCGTATTTTTAAAATGTTTCTACGTTTATTTTCGTATCTAAAATATGTACATATTTTTGTTTAGTTATTCTAAAAATATTATGTACCTACATATTTTCGTGTTGTTATTTTTAAAATATTTATATATTCTATTTTCTTAATTTTAAAATAATCAATAATTGTAATTTTCTAGAAAAGGTTATCGAGAACTTTTGTAACAGATTCATTAAATGAATAATAAATTAATGCTTAAATAAAATGGCTTCGGACCAAAATGGTCAATCATAGAAATGGCCTATTCTCGAAACGGCAAATTGTCAAAATTGTGAATTTATAACAACAATAATTTTTATTCCTATAGACATTTTTCTTCAGAATCAAGAGTAAAATAAACTATTATGAGCATATTTTACAATAGCGCTAGCCCTAAAATCGAAAAAAAAAAACAGCCGTTTCATAATTTTCTTCCTGAGTGAATAACCTTTTTGCATAATTTTTTTTGGGTTTTTGGGTTGTTTGAAGAATACATAAAAATTAAACATGCTAATTATTTTAATTTTATTTTATTATTTTGATGTTTTTACGCATACGGAGGGAAATCTAATTATATAAATTGTGGAAAGAAAAATAATTCAGTCAGCATTTTTCTGTGCACCAAGGCATATTTTGTGTCTTTGGTTACAGCTCTCAACTTATTGCAAATATTGCGCAACACATGGTTTCGGCATTCAACTTTTTGAACGGTACGATTCAATGACAATGCCTTATAATTATTTCCGTAGGATCGCGATGACCAACAGCCGTCAGCATTTATGTTTATTAGAGGTATGCCATCTTTGCTCAATGTTCCTTCAGGTATCACTGCATCACGCTTACGCATAGCTGCTGCCGCCGTCACCAAAGTACACATTCAGGTCCCTGCATCAAGTTCGGAGGTAAGGTCTTATCATACCTAACAAAACGAGTCCAAGCTCGGCATACTTAGTTCTACTAGTGCTGGAGATCCAGTAGCAGTCACCGAAGTACACCGTCAGGTCTCTCCATCAAGTCCGGAGATAAGGTCTCATCATAACTAACAAAACGAGCACAAACTCGGCACACTTAGTTCTACTTGTTCAGGAGTCCCAGTAGCAGTCACTGAAGTACACCATCTGGTCTCTCGATTAAGTCCGGAGGTAAGGTCTCATCATAACTAGCAAATCGAGCCCAAGCCCGGCATATCTAGTTCTACTCGTCGAGGAGTTACAGAGTAGCAGGCACTGAAGTACACCATCAGGTCTCTCCATCAAGTCCGGAGGTAAGATCTCATCATAACTAACAAATCAAGCCCAAACTCGGCACACCTATTTCTACTCGTCAAGGAGTTCCAGTAGCAAGTCACTGAAGAACATCATCAGGTCTCTCTATCAAGTCCGGAGGTAAGATCTCATCATAACTAGCAAATCGAGCCCAAACCCGGCACATCTAGTTCTACTCATCGAGGAGTTACAAAGTAGCAGGCACTGAAGTACACCATCAGGTCTCTCTATCAATCCCGGATGTAACGTCTTATCATAACTAACAAATCGAGCCCAAACTCGGCACATCTAGTTCTACTCGTCGAGGAGTTCCAGTAGCAGTCACCGATGTACACCTTCAGGTTACTTCATCAAGTCCGGAGGTAAGGTCTCATCATAACTAACAAAACGAGCCTAAACTCGACACACCTTATTCTACTCGTCCAGGAGTTCAGAGCTTCAGCAGCAGTCACCGAAGTACGCTTTCAGGTCACACAGGTAGATATTCGAATTTCGTATCTAAGTATATTTTGGTAGTTGTAAAAAAAGTCAATATTTCAAAGTATCAAAATGTTTTACTTGATTACGATTCCCGCAGCTAACCGTGCGTACACTTGTGTGTGTGACCCGTGTCAATGTAATAGTTCGATTCTATACCTATTAATTTTGCAAATGCGTCCTTAAGAACAAACAAAAATACGTAAATGATTTTTGAACGGCGAGCGAAACAAATTGGTACAGGTCCGTCTAGCAGCGTGCCTCAACG
This sequence comes from Parnassius glacialis, assembly GCA_033319125.1. NCBI lineage: Eukaryota > Metazoa > Arthropoda > Insecta > Lepidoptera > Papilionidae > Parnassius > Parnassius glacialis. The sequence goes on from JAVANC010000009.1 coordinate 2,822,913, forward strand.
ATCACTGTCGCTCCGCGTAGAAATGAAAGAGAAGCGAAAAGACGCCACGATGGCGCGATGCGGAACATCAATTCGTTCGAGTTATTTTTCATTAAATATATTAATACTTACAAATATTTCATTTCAATCGATATATAAAAACAACAGTTCCCCTTATTATTATATATTACATCACTATTATTAATTTTATTAAGATTTGCTAATAAATAATACAGTTAAAATTGCTGGAAATTCAATTTCAGTTGCTATTTTATGATTTTTTTCTATCGAGAAAATTTACCGAAAACGTGTTTTGAAAACAATGGTCCACCCATAAATATGATCAAGATTAACATATATTTTTTTTTCTGCTCTAAAATGTATATATTTTGTTAAAAAACTGTTTTGTGAAGCCTAGTTTGACTAGGTACCGCGCCTTAAATGGAGAGGAGTCTTGTGGATATCACTGCTTTTCTTGGTATTACTATTGACGCGAAACTTCAATGGGGCCCCCATATATTTAAATTAGCAAGCAGACTTAGTTCTGCAGCTTATGCTGTAAGAAAGATTAGAAGTCTCACAGATGTTGAGACAACTAGGTTAGTGTATTTTAGTTACTTTCATAGCATAATATCTTATGGAATTTTGCTATGGGATAATGCGACATATTGAAGCTATATTTGGTTTGCAAAAGAGAGCCGTACGGGCGATTTATAATCTAAATTGTAAAGAGTCAATCAGAGAAAAATTTAAAGAAATAAACAACTTTGGCATCGCAATATATTTATGAAAATGTAATGTATGTATATAAAAAACATAAATAGCTTTAATAAGAATGTTCATACCTTAAACACTAGGAAGAAACATAAGCTTGTCATGCCAGTTACTAGACTCCACAGAATTAGTAATTCATTTATGAGGCAATGTATACGCTTTTACAACAAAATCCCAGAACATGTTCAAAGTTTGTAAATAAACAAATTTAAAAGTTCAAGTTTTTATTAAAGAAAAACTGTACAAAAAGTGTTATTATAATATCAAGGAATACATGAATGAAAATAACCCCTGAGAATAAGGTGATCGCCACCATGCTGGTTCTATGAAAATTCATTTAAAATTGTATAAACAAAATTATTGTTAAGTGAAATTATGTTTTAAAAAAAAGTCCCGCTGGATTTCTTGCTGGTTCTTCCCAGGACAGAGGTATTTTGCGAACCAGTGGTAAATAAAAAAATTACTTTCAATAAGTATTATGTAATAATCAATATTGAATAAAAATCATTCTATTTTATTCTATATAAGATAATAATTAAGTGCTCAATTAGTGCTGCAAGCACATGCGAGAAATAAGCGCTAGACAAAATTTCATTTTCATATACCGTAAACTACCACTGACAGGTTCAGCAAAGTATGAGATCCAAAATTGACATCCAGGTGGGGACCTAGTGATATAGGATCATAATTCAGTGCTCATTTAGTGCGGTAGATATAGACGTAAAAGGATTTGGGTAATTATTTTTATTTTATTATTTTAGATACCGTAAACTGCTACTTTGACATCTTCAGCAGAGTATGTGATGAAACATTGACATCCAAGTGGGTTATCACCTAGTGATGTAAGATAATAATTGAGTGCTCAATTAGTGCTATCCATATATAAAGACATAAAAACAAAGCAAATACAGATATAAAACAATATTTCTTTTCTTATTTACAAATACTGGAAGTTGATATTTAAACAGTTTTAGCAGAGCTCAAGGTATAAAATTAAATAATCAAAAAGCGACAAAGTGCGAGTCGGACTCGCCCATGAAGGGTTCCGTAGCAGCAAGTAACATAATATACGATTTATGACGTATTAAAAAAACTACCTACTAGATCTCTTTCAAACCAATTTTCGGTGGAAGTTTACATCATATTTTTTTTTAGTTTTATCATTCTCTTATATTAGAAGTTACGGGGGGGAGGGGGGGGGGGGCACATTTTTCCACTTTGGAAGTGTCTCTCGCGCAAACTATTCAGTTTAGAAAAAAATGATATAAGAAACCTTAATATCATTTTTGAAGACCTATAAATAGATACCCCACACGTATGGGTTTGATGAAAAAAATTTTTTAGAGTTTCAGTTTTAAGTATGGGAACCCCCAATATTTATTGCTTTTTTTTTTTTCATTTTTAAGTAAAAATCTTAATGCGGTTCACAGAATACATCTACTTACCAAGTTTCAACAGCATAGTTCTTATAGTTTCGGAAAAAAGTGACTGTGACATACGGACGGACAGACAGACAGACATGACGAATCCATAAGGGTTCCGTTTTTTGCCATTTGGCTTCGGAACCCTAAAAATGTATGCTATTTAATGATACAATTGAAGGAGTTAATTACTCGATTGTATAATTTAAAAAAAATTGAAATAAAAATCTGATCCATATAAGTATATTATTATTTCATATTACTTTTTTTTTTCAAGTGTTATTCTATACAATATTTTTTTATAGGGTGACAAACGAGCACACAGTCCACCCGATGGTAAGTGGCTGTTGCGGCCCATAGACATCTACATCCATCCTCTATTACAAATCAAAATGCAGATGCGTTGTCACCCGTGAGGACTAAGATCGAATGCCTCATTTCCAGTAAAAAGGGTCTCTAGCCACCTGCACTCACCAAGCGAAACGCAGAGGTAAACCTCTACTTTACGCTGGTTTTCTGTGAGGTCGTGGTACCACCCCGGTTCGAGCCGGCCCATCCGTGCGACAGCAAAAGCTGCCGCGTGACTCTACCACTGTTAAAAAAAAATATTTATTAAGCTCAAGTACTTAAAACATACATGGAACTCACCATGCCAAATTGGATGGTTTTAAGAATTTTCATTTTTGATTTCTTCAACCTCTCGACATTTTTTCGTACCTATCGAAAAATGCTTCCTCTTATCTGTTTAAAAGATATTTAATTTTCGAACAAATCACTTTCTTTTTGGTTATTTGCTTTTTACTTCTTTAGTAATTGTTTAACCGGAAGTTTGCGTTCTCAAAATCCTTGTTTTTTAAGACCCTCAAAGAAAAATAAAAAAAAGTATTCAGTATTCAAAACTGTAATTTCTTAGTTGCCAACCCGCTCGCCAAGCGTGGCAACTATGGCAAATACCCCCCTTATGAATGGATGTAATAAAGAGACGGCCCCCAGTCCCCGGCGGCCCCGCTATTCCTGGCTACGGTGGCGACCATGGTAACGGCGGGGCAGGGGGTGCTAAGAATCTCCGGTGGAGGTTTGGTTGCCACCTACGACGACTCGACCTGGCAACATACAACGCACGCACCCTGAGGACTGACGAGAAGATCGTGGAGCTGGAAGAAGAGATAGACAAGTTGCGCTGGCATATTATAGGATTATCCGAAGTCCGAAGAGAGGGGGAGGACACGGTAATCCTCGAATCCGGCAACTTGCTCTATCACCGGGAGGGCGAACATCTGTCCCAAGGAGGTGTCGGATTTATCGTCCACAAGTCTCTCGTTAACAACGTTGTAAAGATCGGGAGTGTGTCGACGAGGGTTGCGTACCTTATACTCAGAATCACCAAACGGTATTCGCTGAAGGTCATACAGGTTTACGCACCAACCTCGGCACACCCCGATGAGGAGGTGGAGGAAATGTATGAGGATATCTCTAGAGCCATGCATTCCTCCAAAACCCAATATACGGTGTTAATGGGAGACTTCAATGCAAAACTAGGCACAAGAGAGAACGGTGAGCTGAAAGTAGGGAAATTTGGAATAGGGCAACGGAACCCAAGGGGCCAGCAGCTGGCCGACTTCATGGAGAAAGAGGGACTCTTTATGATGAACTCTTTCTTCAAGAAGCGGCCCCACAGGAAGTGGACCTGGTTGAGCCCCGACGGTTCGACAAAAAATGAGATTGACTTCATTATGACGACCAGACGACAACTGTTCAGTGATGTCTCAGTGATCGCGAGGGTGAAAACCGGCAGCGATCACCGAATGGTTAGAGGCACACTGAACCTAAATGTTAAGTTGGAGAGGTCTCGTCTGATGAAGTCAACGCTCCGTCCCCCTCGTGCTCTAATCCAAAGTCCCGAAACCTTTCAGCTCGAGTTACGAAACCGTTTTCAGTGCCTAGAAGACTGCAATGAAGTGGACGATATGAATGACAAGCTCGTGGAAACTGTCCATGCGGTCGGAGCTAAGTTCTGCAAGACCCGCCGCAGAAGAACACAAAAACTCTCCGATCACACTCTTAATCTCATGGCTGTTAGACGGGAGATGAGGCTACATTCTTCAACAGATTTGACAGCATACAGGCAACTGAACAGACAGATCTCCAAGTGCATGCGGCGGGACTTACGCAACTTCAATACAGCTCGTATTGAAGAAGCGATCGAGCGGAACCAAGGCTCCAAAGTCTTTGCCAGAGATCTGTCTGCCAGAAAGAGCCAACTGTCAAAGCTGAAGACCGAATGTGGCAGCATCGTTTCCGGGGCACCTGAGATTTTGAGTGAGATTGAGAGGTTCTATGGGCAGCTGTACACCTCATCGTTGGAGCCACACGCAAGTGTGAGTAACGATCCAAGAGCGAGTCTTATCCGACACTATTCCGAAGATATCCCGGACGTCAGTCTGACCGAGATTAGAATGGCTCTCCAGCACCTTAAAAACGGCAAGGCCCCAGGCGAGGATGGAATTACAGCGGAGCTTCTGAAAGCGGGTGGAAGACCGGTACTTGAAGTCCTTCAGAAGCTCTTTAATTCCGTCCTCCATGGTGGCATAACACCGGAGGCGTGGAGCAGAAGTGCGGTGGTCTTGTTCTTCAAGAAAGGTGACAACGCTCTCTTGAAGAACTACAGACCGATTTCCCTTCTGAGCCGCGTCTACATGCTGTTTTCGAGAGTCATTACGAATCGTCTTGCGCGCAGACTTGACGACTTCCAGCCTCCCGAACAAGCCGGTTTCCGAAAGGGCTTTAGCACCATAGACCACATACATACCCTACGGCAAATTGTACAGAAGTCCGAAGAGTACAATTTGCCACTATGTCTGGCGTATGTGGACTATGAGAAAGCCTTTGATTCCGTCGAAATTTGGGCGGTGCTGCAGTCCCTTCAGCGGTGCCAAGTTGACTGTCGGTATATCGAAGTGCTGAAGTGTTTGTACAGTAGGGCTACGATGGCTATCCGAGTACAGAACCAGAGTACGAAACCCATCCAATTGCAGAGAGGTGTAAGACAGGGTGATGTTATATCCCCGAAACTCTTCACCGCTGCATTGGAAGACGTTTTCAAGCTTCTGGACTGGAAAGGATGCGGTATTAACATCAATGGCGAATACATCACTCACCTTCGATTTGCCGACGATATAGTCCTTATGGCAGAATCGCTGGAGGACCTAAGCACTATGCTCAATGACCTCAATAGTGTCTCCCAACGGATAGGTCTTAAGATGAACATGGACAAAACAAAGATCATGTTTAATGTCCATGTCACACCTATGCCGGTAGTTGTTGGGAGCACTAAGCTCGAAGTTGTTGACGAGTATGTTTACCTGGGACAAATAGTCCGACTAGGTAAGTCCAACTTCGACCGAGAGGTCAATCGACGGATTCAACTCGGCTGGGCAGCGTTCGGGAAGCTACGACACATCTTCTCGTCAGACATACCTCAAAACCTTAAAACGAAATTGTACAACCAGTGCGTGTTGCCAGTGATGACTTACGGAACTGAGACGTGGTCCTTCACTGCTGGCCGTATGAGGAAGCTCAAGGTCGCTCAGCGAGCTATGGAGAGGGCTATGCTCGGAGTTTCTCTGCGTGATAAACTTAGGAATAAGGATATCCGCAGTAGAACCAGAGTAACCGACATAGCCCAACGGATTAGTAAGCTGAAGTGGCAGTGGGCCGGCCATATAGCTCGAAGAACCGACAACCGATGGGGAAGAAAGGTTCTCGAGTGGCAGCCTCGTACCGGTAGGCGAAGTGTAGGGCGTCCCCCCACGAGATGGAGTGACGACCTGGTAAGACATGCAGGAAGTCGATGGATGCAGGTGGCTCAGGACCGTGCTTTGTGGCATTCTTTGGGGGAGGCCTATGTTCAGCAGTGGACTTGTGAAGGGCTGTAATGATGATGATGATGATGAACATAATGTAATGTAATGTGTTGTAATTATATATTTCTTAGTGTTAGACATAAAACTTTTTCCTTCTAAGTAAGGATTTTCTTTTAGTTTTGCATGCGAAATATAGGAGTATCGAATTCCTTTCGTTTTTCCTCTTGTTAGTTCATGAAACCAACATTATTTATATACCATTCTACAGATAATTTATTGGAGAATAATTCTGAAACATTCAACAATCGATTTTGTGTAATAGAAATGAAAAAAAAACATTAAAATGTTAAAATGTTTTCCCGTCACTCGATAAAATAACGTATCAGCTTGAAAAAAACACGGTAACTTGAGCTATGTATAGAATAAACCCATCGTCTAAGATACTTTTTTTTTATAGACTCGTCTTGAGCTTGTAGAATTTGTGATCCTCAATGGTATTTTAACTCTGTATCGCGTAATTATAATTAAGACAAACGAAACGGATTTTTTCGTTAATAGGCATTGTAAAAATCCAACGTAGAATTTAAAATATTTATCATACACAAAATGTCGTGTTTATCCAACTCACACAACGAGAATAGTTGCGTTTATATTATTTGTTAACGATTTGTGTAGAAACTACACTGATTGTATGCGGTTTCTAACCCTCTTAGCACTTTACATTTCGTCTTGTAATACAAGGTCTACGAACTTTTTTACGTGCCTATGACTAAAACTACTTTGGCGCAGGCTTTACCGCTCTACAGACTAACCACTATATGTAACTTCATGTTAAATAATTCTGATTGTCTTCTTCATTTATTGGGATACAATGAACCAGTCACAGCCTGCTTCACTGCATACACACTAGTATCACTTCTTCAAGATCACTAAAGTTAAGGGGATCCAGTTATTGACCGTGGTCCAGTTTCTGACCGTTTCAGCTTAGATCGAAATTAAAAAAAAACTTAAATAATGAAATAAATTATACGAGAATATAAAGTAATATATTCTATGTCTCATTCACAACAATTACGAATTTATCAAATATGGATAAAAAAATCTTCAAGACACTAAGAGAGTAATTTCTCACTTGTAGTTTAAGTACGTCGTGGAAAGTGTACGAAGTTTGAATCGAAAGCTTTTTTGTTATAATAACTATAAAAATGGGATAATACACACATAGACAGGACAGTTAAATACTAAAACATTTTTTTTTAATTTTCTTACTGAAATGTGGAGGTCAATAACTGGGCCCAATTTTTTACGCATGTTGCAGTTGTTGATCGTAAGATTCTAACCCATTACAAACAAGGTCATTTTTTTTTATAGGATAAGGGTGACAAACGAGCACACAGTCCACCTGATGGTAAGTGGTTGCTGCGGCCCATAGACATCTACATCTATCCTCGTTTGCGAATCAAAATACAGATGCGTTGTCACCCGTGAGGGCTAAGATGGAATGCTTCATTTCTAGTAAAAAGGGCCTCCGGCCACCTGCACTCACCAAGCAAAACGCAGAGGTAAACCTCTACTTCACGCTGGTATTCTGTGAGGTCGTGGTACCACCCCGGTTCGAGCCGGCCCATCCGTGCGACAGCAAAAGCTGCCGCGTGGCTCTACCACTGTTTTTTTGTATTGTTATATTGATAAAACGTCAAAAGGTAAAAATGTATTGTTTGAACCTTTATTATATTAGAACAATTTTATATTTGTCATTATAGAAAAAATATTTTGAGTAATGAGATTATGGTTATTTAAAAAATTCAAACTTTGTTGGAATTTAAATAATTATTGTAGTAATAATTGATATACTTTACTGAATTTATAAATATATCATATTTTATTAATTGTCCTATTCCTAAGTATATGATTTATTATTCCTTTCTTATTTATACTAAATCGGTTGGTTTCGTAACGGTGATATTTTACGAAATATTTCGGAGTACATTTTTCGAAGCTCCAAATATGCACATAAATTGGACTGAACCGAAACCGAACAGAAACCGCAAAAACTTTTTAACTTTGTTTGGTTATTAAAAGTTTTCGTGGTCACGGGCACGTTGCCCTGACGTCACGAAAATAGAAACGGCACATTCTGCAGACCCAACTCCGATTATTTGATTCTATTAGGTACCTGAATTTGATAAAGAATGTAAAAATTGTTACTGGAAGCCATTTTATTCAGGTATACAACATATTTAACATTATTTTTCCGATTTATAATACAATGCAATAAGGGTACACACAGTATACCTGATGGTAAGTGGATGGACATTTACATCTATCCTCGATTAAGATTCAAGATTCAGCGCGGCGGACATTTCCTTGTCCTAAACCCCTCTCAGAATTGAGAGGAGGCCTGTACCCAACAGTGGGGCGTAAAATGCTGTAACTTTACTTTTTACTTTAATTAAGGGTAAATAAACATTTTTCACCCATCGTTAATAACCCTAATAGTCATAGTCATTTATTCCAAAAACAATATACATTGTGTGGGAAAACTTAATTGTAACATAAAATATCAAATATAATTAATTAACATTACACGTGTTTACTATAAATGTCTAACAACTTAATTATTAATTAAATAATGCATGCAATATTAATTTTTACCAAACGCAATATAATCATTCACTGAATAGAAACATTTTTCCAATAAAAAAGATTTTAACCTTTGTTTAAAAATTTTAACATTATTTATGGTTTTTAGGGCATTAGGTAGTCTATTAAAAAGTTTTACAGCTTGATTTCTAACGCTATGCTCACCAACCTGTAGTTTTGTATTAAAGACATTGGGTATATTCTTTCGTCTTGTGTGGTATCTTCTTGCCATTTCATCATCAGTTTCATATCTGTTCGGATGTTTGACAAGATCAGTGAGTAAAGTTAAAATATACAAACAGGGCACAGTGAGGATTTTCAAATTTATAAAATGTTCTCTGCATGATTGCCTCTGGTGTATGCGAGATATTATTCTAATTGCTCTTTTTTGTAGAATAAACGTTTTGTTTACATTATAGGCATAACTATTTCCCCAAAACTTAATACTGTATCTTAAGCGAGATTCTATTAGAGCATAATATACAATTTTTAATTGTTTCGTGGTTAGTTCTTCCCTCAAGCTTCTCAAAGCATAGCATGCAGAGCTGATTTTGCTCTCTATATTATTTAATTCATCTTTCCATGTTAAATACGAGTCTATATAAACACCTAAGAATTTCACCGATTGTACAAGTGGTATGCAGTTTTCATATAATCTGATGTTCAAGGTATCTCGTGTTTTCGCTGTGGTTTTAAATAGTATAGCTTTAGTTTTTTCTGCATTCAGCATAAGATTATTTGCATTAAACCACTGAGAAAACGTAAAAGGGCTCTATTTAGTCTTTCGTTGAGATCATTTGTATTTTGTGCCGATATTACCGCATTTGTATCGTCCGCAAAAGCTACAATATGAAATTCCGGTAGAGAGTTATACATAAAGGGGATCAAATCATTTATAAATATGATGAAGAAGATTGGTCCCAAAATGGAACCTTGTGGCACACCTCTATTAATTTTATCTAATTTAGATTTATACGTCTTTTCATACTTATCCTCGATACACTTCAGTTCAACATATTGCTGTCTGTTTTCTAAATAAGACTTATTCAAGTCTTATTTAGAAAACGCATAATGTACTACAGCTATTCAGCTGTAATACATTATGCTTTATTCCGTAGTATTGATTTTTTTTAATTAATATATTATTATGATCCACCATATCAAAAGCAGAGCTTAAATCCAGAAATAACCCCGCTACTTTCTTTTTATTATTTAAATTTGTGATGACATCGTTACTTCCTATTTTTGGCTGATATCCAAATTGTCGTGTATTTATTATTTTATTATTATGTAGATGTTTAGTTAATCTAACTTTAATCAGTCTTTCAAAATTTTTGAAATAGTTGGTAAAAGCGAGATGGGTCTGTAGTTTTTAGAGTCATATTTTGAACCTTTCTTATGTACAGGTAATACTTTTGCAATCTTAAATTCCTCAGGGAAAATGCCCTTTTCATAACATTTATTGTAAAAACTCGCTAATGGTGATTTTAAAAAGTCTATGTTTTTCTTAAATACTGAAATTGGTAAGTCATCCCAACCACTTGACTTCTTGTCTTCCATACTTTTTACAACTTTAGATATTTCCGCAGGTGTTATGTGATCCCAACTCATATAATTTATGCAAGGTTGTACATTATGCTCAAGAAACTTCAATTATAGTTCTATGGAACCTGTCGAGAGTGATAGGCCACGATCAAAGTTTTCCGCAAAGATATCCACAACTTTTTGAGTACTTTCGATATATTTGTTATTATGCTTTAAGGTAAATATATTCTCGTTTACATTGGGAACTTTCTTCTTGTGCTTGTTAACTACACTCCAGATCATCTTAACAGAGTTATTCGATTTCTCTATTTGCGACTGTATTGATAACCTTTTGGCACACCTCATTACCCTTCTGTATAATTGTATATAATTGTTTCTATAATCAATAATAGATTTGTCACTGATGGATCTATGTGCTGGCACGAGGAGACGCTTCATATTGCTGGCCACCTTTATCCCTTTTGTAATCCAGCTTGAAGTTTGTTTAGTTCTTATTCTAATAGTTTTTACCTTTTTCTTAAAACTCTTATCAAAAATTGCATACAATTTTTTTATGAAACTATTTATTCCATCATTTTGCCATTCATGTTTCAATATGTGTTCTCTGAATAAGTTATTGTTCATCTCATTAAATACTCTTTGTTGTCTTGTAATAGTTTTATTTTTATTATTTTTCGTGATTCCCTGGAATATAGATAAGACAGTGCTTGCGCATACACTCGGCCACTGTAACTGTCCGTTACGCGTCCGCTATTGGTCTAATTCGGTCTGGAGGACATTATTATTATTATTATTGCACCTTTACCAAAAAAAATCCCCAAATCAAGAACAAATCAAAAACAAAAAAGTCCCGAAACCAAGAGAAATAAACCTCTTACCTAAATAAAATATTATATATATTAAGGTCTACCATTTTCCATACAATTTATCAAACTAACAAATAAACCTAAAAAAATAACACCGTGCGTACGTACATTCACTCATTAACACTTGAGGGAACCGTTGTCAGTATCGTAAATTAAACGTTAGAAATAAAGGTTCCCGAACGTAAAACATCAAACATTGGCAGGATAAAATTCCCGCGTAAAATTATAACCCACACGTCAAAGGTTCACACCGCACGCTCGCTTTGAGGCCGAATGTAAACATGCCGTCCTAATATAAATTAATTAGTGTAAGCAACATTAAAATTCAGTCGACGCACTGAACAAGATAATAAAACCCATATTATATGCCATAAAAACCTGGTTAACTAAAACTGTGATTAAGCCACCTTCGCGTCGTCGTAATGAGTGTGTAAGAGCGCACATCCTTATTAAGTGGCGAAGCTTGCGAAGTCACTTATTGATTTCACGATGTCTGTCCGTCTGTCCGTCCGTCTGTCCGTCTGTCCCACGATTATCTCGAGAACGGTTTCGAATTTTCAAATTCTGTTTTCAGGAATCGATTACTGATCACCCAGGCATCTGAACCTCCTATTTTGAAACTGATTGCTCAACGGCAACCGTTAGAAACCGCTACAAAGCTGATTGCTTCGCCACTTTGCTGTGCTGTTAGCTTGCTAGGTTTATTTTTTATACGCATACTCGCCTCGCGGGGACAACTAAACCCCCACGGTGTTCCACCTTCGCTGCACATTAACAGTGGCCCATCATCTCCCAGTTTGTTTTACTTCGATAAATAAAAGTAAAGTTACAGGCTATATACGTCCCACAGCTGGGCACAGATTTCCTCACACTTTTGAGAGGGTTTTGGACAAGGAAGTGTCCGTCGCGCTGCCCCAGTGCCCCCTAATGCGTGTAGTGTTGGCGGATTTCACGTAGGTATCTTCGAAATGTTTTATTTTTATTTTTGGACATGGTTTCATCACGATGTTATCAAATCAGCACTTAAAATTTCAATTAACAGCTTCTTTGGTGTCGGCGGATATCGAACCTGGGTTGTTCCCGTGGTGTGAAATTTACAGCGAGCGCGAAGCCCCTGAGCTACCACGGCTCTTAGGTAAATGGTCGTAGATTACAGAAGCTATGTCTAATATACTGTATTGTAATTTTGCTGTTCATCCCCCAAGGCTAAGCTTTCCGTTATTTACTAGCTCCCCTTGTTTTAATTCACGTCATAACTTACTTAGCACTAAGCTTAGTAAAAACTGGCAGACGCGGCCACACTTGGAGTTGTAACATTATTTTTTTAATAAAAAAAAGGATGTCAAATATGACACCTGATGATAAATGGATGCTGTGGCCTATAGGCACCTTCGTCTATCCTCGATATTAAGAAATCAAAATATGCGTTGTCACCCGTGAGGACTAAGGTAGAATGTCTCGTTACCATTAAAAGGGGTCTCCGGTTATCTACACTCACCATACGAAACAACAGCATTATGCGGCTATTTTACTCTGGTATTCTGTGAGAGCGTGGTCCTTCCCCGGTCGAGCCGACCCATTCGTGCTACAGCCATAATATAGCTGCAACTAGACTCAGCATTATGTGGCTATTTTACGCTGATATTCTGTGAGAGCTTAGTTCTTTCCAGGTCGACCCATTCGTGCTTCAGCTATAATATCGCTCCAGCGTGGCAAAAAAAACGCTTAACGCGAGAATTGCGCGTCTGTCTAGCTTTAACGGTGTTAAGATAACTGGCCAGAAAACAACATTCCATTTAAGAGTAATGTTTAGAAGTTTTCCAGCGCAACATCCGCAGCAACCGAAATCGTTCTACCTTTAAAAAATAATCATTGATGATATGTACGGTTTTGGGAGACTTTTTTTATATAAATAAGGGCAAACGATGCGGCTCACCAGATGATAAATTACTAACGCCGACTATGCGCTGGGAATTTCAAATAACTCGTATATAGTCGAAATATTTCTTTGATAAAACACCCTCATCGCGTTTAAGGACAATAAACACGACTGGCGCTCACCGACGATAACTACGTCTTGCGAAATAGTTCTCGCGGGATTGTTTTTTTTTTCGACATTTTTTTATTTTTCATAGTGATTACAGCGATGCGGGAGGTTCCAGTGCGTTTGAAAATCTGAATCCAAAAATACGATATTATCACGCGCAATGGTGAAATATCTGCACGTTTTGCCATTCAAGTCCTAACCACATCCAAACTCCCGTCGATAATGGACGATCAAATTTTCTGTTTGTTACTAAGTAATGGGAATTAAATAACTAATAATAATATATAATAAATAATTTATATACTAATTATATATAATTTAACCACAGCTATAATTTTAATTTGTTAAAAACTCATATGGGCTTTGCCTGAAATGAATAAATAGCTAAAAATAAAAATTGTGTACAGTGGTAGAGCCACGCGGCAGCTTTTGCTGTCGCACGGATTGGCCGGCTCGACCCGGGGTTGTACCACGACCTCACAGAAAACCAGCGTGAAGTAGAGGTTTACCTCTGCGTTTTGCTTGGTGAGTGCAGGTGGCCGGAGGCCCTTTTTACTAGAAATGAAGCATTCCATCTTAGCCCTCACGGGTGACAACGCATCTACATTTTGGATAGATGTAGATGTCTATGGGCCGCAGCAACCACTTACCATCAGGTGGACTGTGTGCTCGTTTGTCACACTTATCCTATCAAAAAAAATAAATTTTAAACATTAATTATAGTTAAAATTAATATCAAATATTAGCTATTTAATTAATTAACGCAGTGACTCAAAGTGAGTCTTGGCCTCAAATAATAAAATACGCCACTTCTGTCTGTCCTGCGCAAACTCTTGCCAGTCTTAGATTTGAAGTTCCTGCAAGACTTTTCCTACTTCAACAATCATGCGGTCTGTCATGGCTGTCGGCTTTCTAGCACTCCCAAGTACGTTCGATTCACCGCCTGATCCTCTCCCATTCTTTCGAATTGGAGAAAATCGGGAATTACAGCAAATCAAATTCTACTGCAGAACATAGGCTTCGCACATAGGCTTTCTGAATGGATGAAGACAGGGTGGCGTAAACTCTGTAGTAACATAAAACCTGCGAACAAGTGAATAGGATAAAGAATATCCAAGCTAAACAAAACACGTCGGGATCTATGTCTCTAAAGAAACCCGACGGAAGCTACTCAACATCGCCGGATGAAGCCCAACGCATCCTAATTGAAACGCATTCCCAGGTTGCTCTGCTTGACTCAGGAGGTAAACCGGCAGGACCTGACGGCATATTCCCGACACTCCTACAGTGGGCGCGGGGACCGGGGGGGGGGGACGGACAGGTAAAGTCACACACAAGGAAGTGAAAGTCACATTCAACCCCAAACCAGGTAAGAGCGACTATACAGACCCTAACTCCTACAGGCCCATTAGCCTTACATCCTTTCTCCTAAAGAGGATGGAGAGGATGTGCGAAAGGGAATTAAGGGGGTCGGCGCTAATGAACTTACCGCTACAAGACAGAATCGGCACTTCACCAGGTAATAACAAAGATTGAAGAGGCCATCCAAAACATAGAAGTGTCTAGGTTCCTTCATAGATATAGAAGGTGCTTTAGACAAAACGAACTTCTCCAGCATAAAAGGTGCACTTAGTAGACATAAAGTTGAACCGGCACTGATTGACTGGATAGTAAACATGCTCAGTACATGAACAATAAAGATTGCTGGTGAATCTCAAACAATGCAGATTAAGAAAGGCTGCCCGCAGGGTGGGGTTCTTTCACCTCTCCTGTGGAATGGAATATGGTATTAACAAACTCATCAGCAAATTAAATGCCAATCACTTCAACACAGTAGGTTATGCTGATAACCTGACAATACTGGTCTCTGGAAAAACAGCAAGCATGGTGTGCGACCTGAACCAAGCGGCTCTCCGTATAGTGGAGCGATGGTAAAGGGAATACGACTTAAACATTAACCCAAATAAAACGGTTCTAGTAATGTTCACACAAAAACGAATGCTCAACAACTATCATCTCCCAAGTCTTTTGAGCACAAAACTCCAGCTATCCTTTGAAGTAAAATATTTACATCTTACCTTGGACAGTAAACTCAACTGGAGTAAACACATAGGAAACAAAATCAACAAAGCTAGTATAACTTTCTGGCAATGCAGAAACATGATTGGCAAAAGATGGGGTCTGACACCAAAAATCATACTGTGGCTGTACAAAACTGTAATTCGGCCCATGACCACATACGGCACTCTAGCATAGTGGACCAAGACAAATGACACCACCACTATAAAGAAGCTTCAGCGCTACCAGAGACTGGCATATATGGCTGCCTCAGGCTGCATAAGGACTCCACCAACAGCAGCCTTAGAAGCAATGCTGGAGCTAACCCCGCTACACATACAACAAGAAGCGACTTTAGCTGCCATTAGACTCAACACCTTAAATCTTTGGAGTAAAAATAGAGTCCCTCATACAGGCATAACTGATAGAATTGACTCAAAAATTCCTATCTTTATAATTTAGCTTAGTTTACAACGGGCTGTTTTCCGCAACTCCACTTATATTCGCGTATTTTGCGTGTGGGCAAGAATAATGTAATTATTCAAGCCATGAGATCTCCCTGAAGAGGTTCAACAGTCTTTTATGTTGCGAGCAACTTCGGAGAGTGATCCCGGTGTGCCGAGATGTTTAGCCCTGTATGTAGTGACCTCCGGACATGTCAGCAACACGTGGGCCGGCTTTTCGTTTCTTCCTCCCCCATACATGCCCTGCACAGGAGATTATCTGTAACACCTATGGTAAATGTTTGTTAAAGGTGCCATGTTCTGTGATAGCACTTGTTGCTATCCTGATCTGTGGCTTGTTCAGTCTCATTAGAACTTTGGATAAACAACTGTTTATTTCAGGCAGGGTTTCCCTAGCTTGTCTACAGTCTACTAGATTTTCCAAAAGTGAGTGTGTTGATTAGTGAAGCGTCTACGTATCAGTGAACAAACATTACCAAAGGGGATTGGTATGATTGGTTCCGGCTCTATAGTGGCCAAAGCCAATCCTCTTCTGGCCAGTTTGTCT
Source organism: Parnassius glacialis (assembly GCA_033319125.1). Classification (NCBI taxonomy): domain Eukaryota; kingdom Metazoa; phylum Arthropoda; class Insecta; order Lepidoptera; family Papilionidae; genus Parnassius; species Parnassius glacialis. The sequence continues at coordinate 2,839,120 of JAVANC010000009.1, forward strand.
GCTGCATCGTTGCCTCTGGATTCACTCGGTCCCTTTATCCATTGCAGAGTCACATTGTTATTTTTATATACCTCATTTAATTGTTGATGGCATTCATATATTAGTTCCGAGTTCAACACATTGCAACTCAGAGTTTGTAGTACCACCCGACTGTTGGTCAGTATTCTGATGGAGAAGTCATTAACCTTCCTAGCATCTATTGCTATGGCCGCTTGAATGACATCCATACATTCCGCCTGAAAGACTGTGTTATAAGTACCCAGCGGTGTGCATATTGAGGTCTTCAGAGAAAGTTCTAGATCCTTCGACCTTCATTTGTTTTAGAACCATCGGTGAAAACTCTAAGCTCTTTTGGGCGTAATCCTTTCGGCTGGCTGGTTTCATTTAATTGTATTTTGTACGTCTTATCAAATACAAATTGTTTAAGGAAAAAAAATTCCTATCTTACAAGCCAAGATATGATAAGATTTCTAACCATTTTTGCAGGGCATGTATGGAGGAGGAAGAAACGAAAAGCGGCCCACGTGTTGTTGACATGTCCGGATGTCACTACATACAGGGCTAAATATCTCGGCACACCGGGATCACTCCCCGAAGTTGCTTGCAACATCAAAGGACTGTTGAACCTCTTCAGGGAGATCTCATGGCTCGAATAATTACATTATTCCTGCCCACACGCAAAATACGCGAATAAACGTGGAGTTGCGGAAAACAGCCCGTTGTAAACTAAACTAAGCTGTATTTAAATGAAAATATTCAAAATTAAAATATGTAATAAAATAATTTAAAACACTGACCATTTTCTATGACAGTTTTTTCTTAAAAAGAAAATATTATTCAATGTCCACCAATTCGAAGTAAACTATGTTACAGAATACTGTATATATATATATATAACAAAATAATTTCTAGAATAGGCACAAGGTGATCTTTTCTTTACTAAGACAGCAATTTCTTCCCAATAACCTCTTATTTCCTGTTACAATAGTTAAGATTGTGAAAAAATAATAGATTTACTAAAAAAAAATTAAATATAAAGCATATGTTGGGAGCAATGCATAAAATATGTTATAGATATTTTAAATATATATAAAAATAGCTTACAAATTCAATGAATGACATAAAAGCCTGAGCCAACCCCTAACGAAGCAAAATTTGTTAACTTTAAATAAATTAAGTTGCTTCTTAGCAATTATTTAAATACATTTTTTTATTGGCAATGGTTCCAGTGGTTGAGCACTGCTTACAAAAAACTTCTCTTGGCCTAAGTAATCACTTAGTACATAACTTGCTCTTTACACCATATTCTACACTAAAGATCTCTTAAGTAATATGCTGAGAGTATTATTTTGCAATAAGATTACAGCTTTAAAAAACGCCAGAGGCATTTTATGTCATGAAAGTAAAGTAAACAATGAAAGGAGTAAATTAAACATGAAAAGAGTTGCCACATTTTATACAAAATGCAGTGTTGTGTAAAATGTAAAAATAAAAACTGAGAAATCTGCCTATGAGGCAATCTATGGGGGAGGCCTATATACAGCAGTCAACTTCTAATATTAGTGTATGGAAAAAAAATTACAGTCATAATTTACAGTTTAGAGCAGTCACTCTACCATGCTGCTCGAGTATGTAGTTAGGGCTGGACAGGCAGCTTCCCTTACAATTTTCACCTCTGATAACATGGCAAATCAACACTTATGATTGTAATCAATAATTTTATTTGTGGCGGATTGCTTGTGTTATGTAAATTTACTTACAGAAAGTACTAAGCCCTTGAACTTTCCTGACTCTATGGTGGTGCTATTTATAAATAGCACCATAATTGATTTTAATATATTGAGAGTGTTATATAGTACATAACACTATCTAGATATATAAAAATCAATTATGATTTGTTAGTCTTTCTAAAACTCACATACGGCTAGATCAATTTTGATGAAATTTTTTGTGTGTTTGAGTGAGTAACTAGATGGTTTAGATTTATAATTGGACCCGGGAGATTTATAATTGGACAGGTGTCGCTGTTGTCGAAATTGAGAAATCACCCTTGCAAGGCCAGGACGGGTCACTTTTATTTATATAATAACTAGCTGGCCAGGCAAACGTTGTTCTGCCCTTTCCGACGACCCTTCCTATAAAAATCTTTAAATTCGCAATAAAAAATTTTGAGGGTCATTTATTGGGATAAAAACTATCCTATCTCACAAGTTGGACCAAAATGCACACAGTGTGCAAAATTTCTTTGAAATCAATTCAGTAGTTTAGGAGTCCATCTCGGACAAACAACGTGACACATAATTTTTATATATAAAGAAAAGCAGCAGTAAATATAATAGTTACTTAAACAATTACTATCCTCTAGATCAGGAGTTCCCAAACTTTTAAGGTAATGGAACACTCACTAATCCCTTTTATTTTATGGGATCCCACATCAAATGATTACACATATAACAACAATGCAAAGCAATTGAAAGTGACAGTGCAATTGAAATATTTTCATATAATTCATACTAACTACCGACGTATCTATATAACAATAATCAATTTTGTGCTTATCCAAAAAAACATTTGTAACAGTGAAACTATTAAACAAGCAAAAATAATAATATTGTGGAACCCTGGTGTTTTTTCCATTCCGTGCAAACCTTAGGTACCGCGGTACCCTTTTTTGGAATCTGTGCTCAAAATTTTAACTGAAAATATAATATTTTCTTCAATCTACTTTACAGTCTAATATATTCTACACCTTGCTGGCTGTCACCCTAAAACCACTGTTCTGCATCTATTGTAGGTTCTTTGCCAACCTAATTCCACCTACCAAGCTATTGCCACTGATCCACTGATTGCCAATGATCCATTACGTAAGTATATGAAATATCATTACTTAAATCAAAAAATTTGCATAAAATCCCTACTTTAATAATCCACTAGGGAGATGTTTCTAGGAAGAAAGTTATATCTAGTTATTATGAGAGTTTAAAACAATTAAAACTATATTACGGTCATTGTACCTTTGTCTAGTTCACAATCACAAATTCACCTATCTTTAATCTTAAGGTTTGTCAAAAATATAGATGAATGTATGTCCTAATTTAATTCTACATATCACTGATCTGTACTCACATTGTATTATTCCCTATTCATTCACATTATCATTACCAGCCCCCTATCAAAAAATGGGAGCGTTACTATTCATAGCATGTATTTAGCAAAAGTAGCCTTTTACTTTAAACTTATCCCACAAACATTTTATACCTGTTTAGAAACAGATATTGGTGAAACAATTTTCCTAGCTAAAAACATTTTCAACAAAGGCATGTGGAGTGTCTTGTATCCTATAGACATTACAGGAGTAGCACACCATTTTAATAATGATACTGACCTGAGGTAAGTTCGCAGCAATCTGTCTCTGCAGTGAATCTCGCTCCTTCTCCACGTCTTTGAGTCGCAGCTCTGAGTCATTCAAACGCTCCTGGGTCTCTCGTAAGCTCTCTACCAGCTTATCCCGCTCATCCAACATAGATACCATAAGCTGCTCAAAATTCGCATCCTCTCCAGAGAACTGCGAACTCCGCTGGCTGATACTGTCTTCTGATATCGTGGGCATCACGTCGCACATCATATTCCACATTTTAATTTAACATCAAACCAGAATACTTATCGTACACGATACACCGAAGAACACAAAAATTTGTCCACCTTAATACATATGTTTCCACACTAACGTTACCTAAATCTAACACACAGAACGCGTGAGCGTTGCTTCACATAGTCGAAACACTCGCATGAGACTTTAGTCAAAATTTCGGGAGACATTATAGTTCGAAATTTAAAAGACACACCTAAAACTTACACTCCTACGATTCCATACTATCTTAGCTCAAGCGGCATGTCTGCCATCTTAGATTGGAACGTCAATCTCGACATAGATTAAGCAATATTCTTATCAAAGATTAGGAAAGGACATAAACGGTCGTCCTCTCTGTACAGTCTTTTGATAAAGAAAAAACTATTTTTAATTTGCATCTATACGAAAATTTTAAAATAATTTAAATGACTTCTTTTTTTGTTTTCGTGATTCAAATTTGACTTTAAAGGGTTCTTTTATGAATTACAATAAAGGTAAAGGGCGAACAATAATCTTTATTACAAATTCAAATCATAGAGCAACACAACAACGCAAGCTACGGCGGACCATAGATAAATAAATATGTAGCGGACTAGAAGTGTATTGAACTTGGATGGAACATAGAATATACTAGCTTGCTACATATTTATTTATCTATGGAATATAGATATACTAGCGTCAAGGAGGTTATAATTTTTACAATTTCCTTGACTAGCGTAGTATAAACATAGACATAGTATCTTATAGACTAAACATTCAGTGACGTCATCAGCGTGTGAAAGGAATGCACGTATATAGTTAGACATAAGAGTAAAGGAGAAGCAAATCTATATTTCTTGTCTTTTTTTAGGTATGCGTTTTTGATTGTTTTCCCTCCTTTATTTGACATTAACGATGTCAAGCTCTTTTGAATAATATTGATATTATAAGCAAACAGGTAATTGAATTTTGTGTTTTTTGTGGATCTTAGTTTTTAGGTAAGGTGAAAGAGATGGTAAGTTGTAGCATTTTAGGATACAACAGCATCAGTCAACGAAAAATTGATAATATTACCTTTCATCGGTAAGTTTGTTTTGTGCTTACATTTGCTACTTGTACTGATTAATATCTATTGTTTTGAATATAAAGTGTAACATTTCATGTTTTTAATGAACTTTGTGATGTAAATATGTCAAATATTTGGACTCCCAAATTGTAAAGTCTTTATGATAATGCTCCTTAATTTGAACGGTCATTCGAAAGCTTAAAGTCATAACAAACGTGTAATTTTTGATTTGGTAGGATTATAAAAACTTTAGGGATATCAGCGAGTACAATAATGTTTTCGCATTGTTCAATAATAATTGTTATTGTGATTAGTAGTTAAATATGAATCACATAATGTTATACAAATACATACACTTTTATGTTCAGCTTTAAAGGAAACTCTTTATTGCCCTACAACTCTTCAATCATTTTCCATATTACATAGACGTCACAAATAATATTATGTAAGTATCAACCTGAAAACATGTATTTTCAAGTACATAAATATTGGGCAAAGTATATTTAATTTCACAAAATATGTATTGCCTGAAATCAGATGCACAAAACTTTATTGCATTCCATTAATTCTATTATACATTAGCAACAATTACATTACAATATTTATTAAAAAAAATATGTCATGCTAATATAAAAATAAATATAAATATAGATAAAATAATAAATAAATAAATAAGTCTTAATCTTAAGGTACACAATAACACAACAACATAAGATAATATTCTCAATTAATGATGTAGAAAAAATTAGATGATAATATACTTACCGCTACCATTAGTCAGTATCAAAAGTTATAGGTTTTGTGATAGTTGCCTAGCTTGGCAGGAGAATTGGCAACTGCAGTTATTTGGAGACAAACTGTGTGGGAGGTCTATGTTCAGCGGTGGAGGACATTTGTTAGGCTGTAAGTGTATTAATTAACAATATCTAAACCTTAATATGTATATTTTTTTTTTAAATGTTTGGTATGAATAATATTATCATTACATTTACATATACTTGCTATTTAATTAAATCAATTGATATTGTTTTAGTTGTTATAGGTATTCTATTTATGCACAGATACACATAAGTACTTGATTTTTTTTGTTAAATACCTTGATACAAAGTGTACTATATATTTAATATATTAATTTCTTTTAAATATATTATTTCACAGCTTTCCTAAGAAATCAGCTATCCGTAACAGTTGGATAATCGCTACTGGTAGTGCTTATAGGTAACCAACAAAACTTAGCAGTGTATGTTCAAAACATTTTAAGCCTCATTGTTTTAGGTGGACTAAATATGCTTAACTTATGTAATTTATAATATAATTAAGATAATTTTTTAAATGTTATAATTTCTTGTTGTATCTTGTTGTTTCTCCATAAGTGATATAAGTTTGATCTTGTTGGTAGTTATGATTTTGACATTGTTATGTATGTATTAAAAGTTGACTAGCATTGCTTATTTTATTTTCAAATGCTGACATTCTGTTTTATTATGACTTGTAATAATTGGGTGGCATGACAATGACAAAATATTTCCTTATAGATGTATTGATTAAACATGAATCCTCATTTACAAATGTTGGAACTTTATCTGTACTACCATGTTTTATGCAAATAAATATTTAAATAAAATAAATAAATAAGTAATTTAAAGTTCTGACCTAAATATACAAATGAATAATTTATTATGCAATAATAATTGTAAAACTGACTGGGAATGCTTACCAATGGGACATTTAGTCCACCCTTAATCCCTTTTATAAAGGTGTTATAAACATTAATGTGTAAATAAATTAAGAAATAAATGTAATAATTATGATAATTTCTATTTAATTGTCATAAAAATAATGTAATAAAGATGTTTTTGACAAGAGATAAGTATTACCTATCTAAGTATAGTTTAGGAGTTGCACCTTATTATTTATACCATTAAAATATATTATATACAAGGCAAATAAAATATATATATATATATATATATATATATATATATATATATATATATATGTATACACTCCCCTCTAATCTGATTCTAACGACCAGCACCCAAGAATTTCTGCCATGCAAAAGTATAAATCAAGTTTACAAATGCATATTATTGAGAAATTCTAAGGCTACTCAAACCAAGAATTACAACGAATGCTCTAGAAAGAAGACATAAATTTTGTTAAATTTGTTGTTTATTAATGTGATGAAAAATTAATAAATAATCGTTTGTTTATTTTAATTTTATTGAATTATATTTAATATATAATTGTGTTTTCATTTGTTTTACTTAACGTAACATTGTTAATATTTCTAAATGTTGTGTAAGTACACAAAATTTAGTTCTTTTTCCTTTTTAAATTTCAATATATTTTCATTTAAATAGAATATATTATATCTTTACAGTCTATCAAAAGTCCACTGTTGAACATAAACATGATTATAGTTATTTGGCATAGTTTCAACGCTTGGGAAGCGGGTTGTCAACCATTATTTAGCTGTTATCAGGACAATGCTGCTGCTTATCTTCTTTGATGTTTCCCTATGTCGCCTCATACACCACCCATGGAATGTTATGAGGTAGCAGATGATCTTACACTGCATGGTAAATTAAAATAGAATATTCACATCACAAACATTCCTTTTTATTTAATATACCAACATATTACAAAAAAAAATCCTTTTTTGATGCTTTACAACGTATATTAACTAAAACATTTTACCACCTTAACCATTAGGTAACATGATTAAGCCACCTAACCATAAGTAAGTCACCTAAAAAAGGCCTTCCATAGATATCCTCATAGGATGACTTGCCATAGTTGCCACGCCTGCGTGAAAATATGCGTTATGCTGGTTGGCCACTGCAGTTTTTTATTATTTTAAGTTTTCATCGGGAAAGTGCTGCTGCCCCATCCCCATCTTGTATTATTGCTTACAACGCGGGGTAATATCATCCCATGTACAGACAAATTCTCTTGTACGCCACAACTTGCCGCACACAAGACACTAACTTAGCAAAACGTGCAGGAAATCGCGGGAGTAGGCTCATAACCGTGTTTTGTACTACAAAACCTAAGTGGAAACCCTTTCCTTTCGAAGGTCTGTGTTCAGCACTGAACTTGTGATGGAATGGTATGATAAAAAATTATTGATTTTTTTTGTAAAAACAACAAAACTCGACACAAGGAAATTTTTGTATCTTATTTAATATTTTTATTCTCAATTAATATTTAAGTACATACATAACATATTGTTATTTATTAGCAATATCACACTTTGTGCTATTAGCGCCTTCACTTAGTGCCGTCGAAATCCAAAGAGTTTATTGAATGTCCAGTAAAATCGTCGATGCGCCGTTGAATACAGAATGATGATTCTGTTTTTACGCCGTTTCCGCCCGTAGTTTTTGTCACAAAATGTATTTTCAAGAGAAATTAATTAATCATCTGAATTATAAAAGAACATTTTTTTATGGTAACAATTAAGTTTTTTGTATGAATGTAAGTGCTGTGAATATAAATAAACACATAACGGGGGAAATGGAGCAATATCTGGTAACCCAGTGAAAGCACCTCCCACCTATTTCTATCTCAAAAGCATACGCGTATGCTTTATCTAGCCAATCCTATATCTACGAGTATAAACGACCTAACAGCCTGGAAACGAGTGACAATGACAAATTTTGATTTGTCATTGTTTGCGTTAGCTAGTGATGTGCGTTTTACTTCAAGGACTATCGAAAAATGATTGAAAAGAAAGTTTAGCTTAGTGCACGAAACTGAATAACTTGAAAAATTAATTAAATTTGTAACATGGTATTCTAAAATAATTAAAAATTTAAAAATATAACATGTTCCCGGGAACAAGTGGCACCTACCTGCCTTTTGTTGATTGTAATTCAAAATGTACAAAATTGCAATAATCTAGGAAGAGGTGAAACTTAAATAATTTTCCCCACGAATCAGATCGTAAAGTTGTATTTTCGAGCTTCAGAAAAGAACATTTACTGAAATGGACAGTTTCCCTGAAATTTCTTTTTTTTTAACAGTGTTAATCAAATATAAATAATAAGATAATTTAGTAAATACTATATATTATAGTAAATACTAAATATATTTTAAGTATTAAATTATTAATTAAATACAATATAGAAGTTAATTTTAACATTCGACGTAAATATGAATGTAAGCTTAATATATTTAAGTAAGGGAACTTGAAGGAATCAGAGAAATAAGATTGCTCTGTTCAAATGCCAATATGTTTACGAGACTCTTTCTTTCATCTGCCCCTGAAAAATATAAAGTAATCATAAATCTTAACACAGACTAACCAAATACACAGGAGATATCAAAGTGCACCAAGTGTCTGAGGATACATATGCACTCTCTATTCTCTCAATCTCGGTATGTTAAGAAAACGGTCACTCATCCATGGACTGGCCACGGCAAGTACAGCTTAATCTCACAGAACTATCGATTCCCGTAGCTATTACTTTACCACAAGTTCCTCTTCTCTACGACTGACGCTATCAAGGTACCAAGTTATCAAGCCCTCGGCACATTGTCGTCGGCCATCAAGCATGAGTGTGGCATCGAGCGTTGTTAGTATCAAATACTATAGACTTTATTCTAGTCTAGCGGCTCTTCAGGAGCATTACTAAATATCTATACCTAACTACGATAAATGTGTTTTCATTGTGACTTGGGAATATAATCCGAACCTCCGCTCACCATCTTGGGGACAATAGCGGTGCAGGTGGTTAAGTAAGGTTATACATTTTTTTTTATTGATAAATAGATACTCAGTTGGGTTCACAATGGCTTAAATAGGATAATCTCAAGATTTTTTTATCTCTACTACAGTTTTAAAATGGATAAAAATCTATCTCTATTTTAATAATTAGTAAATTTTGCCCTAATAGCACACTAATAATTCTTGTTGGGAAAAGAGGCAATGTAAACAAAAATAAATTTCAATTATTACAATATATTGATAATCTAAATACTTTAAATGTACATAAAATTGTCTTGTTTACATTGCCTTACATACAGGGTTGGCCGCAGGAAAATAAAATAAGATATGATTTAAATTTATTAATGAATAACTTTTCATGTAATAATAATTTAAGCATGACATGATGTTATAATTATAATAATAAATTTAATTTAATAGACATAAATAATTTAATTAAGCTATTTTTGATTAAAGTTAGGTATTACCTATCGAAATATATTTTAAGACAGATAGTATATATGCTATCTTATTGTTTATATATTAACTCAGCCAAGGACTTGGCTACACAGATATCTGCTCCTTTTGAGCAGTATAATGACTTCATATATAATTTGGAATCAGTTCCAAGTAATTTAAATTAGAAAATGAGACAATAGAGGTAATCTCTAGCAGTTGTAATAATTTAAATAATTTAGAATGTAGCTTACAAATCTTTAATTGTATGACTCCACAGAAAGATAATGAAAATTGTTTACACCCGGTGCATCAAAATATACAATGCATGATAGGCAAAGAGCTAGAAATTGAGTTGTTCTTAAATAGCAACAATATTCATATTTTATGTATTACTGAACATTGGTTAAAAGCAAACTTAATGTTTAACTTCAGTAATCACCAGGTGGTCAGTTCTTTCAATAGAGAAACAGTTTTAAGAGGTGGCTCCTTAATATTAGCTAGTAATTTATTGTCATGTAAAAAACGTAAAGATATTGTGAGCCTCTCTGTTGAGCGAACTGTAGAAATGGCATGTGTTGAGTTTGAGCACCTCATTGTTGTGAGCGTCTACAGACCCCGATGTTCTATATACGATACTTTTGAAAATAATATGGAGGAAGTTTTTGCTAAGCTTAATAAACAGAATAAATCTGTTGTAATATGTGGAGACTTTAATATCAATCTCCTATAAGCTTCCTCAATCAATATTAAATTTAAATCATTTTTTAAATCATATGGTCTTTTTAATTTATTTTTAGAGCCAACGCGTATTGTTCAATCTAGTGTAACATGTATAGATATCATTTTTACTAATGTGAAGCCGTTGCATAAATGTATAATTCAAATATTAAGTTCTGATTCTCGTTACCATATGTTCACAAAAAGCAAGTAGATAAGAAAGTTGTGTTTGTTCCAGTAAATGCACGTCGCTTGAAGAAATTTAGAAGTAATATAGTGAAAAAGCTTCTATCACTTTCATACCAAAATTATCCAAATTTTTTGTATGGAACATTATTTAAGCTTATTTGCAATGAATTAATAATACTTTAACTTCTAAAACATTCTCCTTGAATAGTCGGAAGTCATTTAATGAATGGGCGACAGTAGGAGTCCATAAGAGCAAACATAGGTTATACTAGCTGTGCGCCGCGATTTCGCCCGCGTGTAATTGAGGGTTTTAATTATATTGCTCAGAACCCTAATTCTTATTCTCAAATTTAAGGAGCCTAAGTTACTCCTTAGAACATCGGCTATCTGCCAATAAAAGTCCTGTCGAAATCGGTCCAGCCGTTTCGGAGATTCACCAGAACAAACAGACAGACAGACAGAGAGAAAGACGGACAAAAATTTAAAAAATTATGTTTTTGTTATAAGTACCGTATAAACATTCATATGCATTAAGTAAAAAGCTGTTATTTTAACATTACAAACAGACACTTCAATTTTATTTATTTGTATAGATTTGTATAGATGATCTTTACCATGAAAGGTCATATAATCATAGTGTCGAATTTAGGGAATATGTAAAAAAATATTCAAAAATATTTAAAAGAGTGTGCTCCACAGCCAAGTCTTTGCATTTGAGCAACAAAATTAAGACGGCTTCTAATAAAATTAAAATGACATGGAGTATAATTAATAGCGAAACTGGTAAGATCAACTCTCGCAATTCAAACTACCAGTTAAGTGTAAATAACAAGTTAACCGAATCAGACCAGGACGTGGCAATGGTTTTTGAGAAATATTTTACTGATATTCCGATATTAACCACTAAGTCACTGAATTCTTCTCCTGCGGTCGCCGAATCATTACTTAAACAAAATGTAAATGCGTGTACAAAGAATTTTACAGTTCATAAAGTATCATCAAAAGATATTGTAAAATATTTTAAAACTATTGATGTTAAGAAAATTGCGGATCTGTGGGAGATTTCCGTTAAAGTTATTGCGTAAATAACAGATACAATCGCGCCTCATTTAGCTACTATTTTTAATAGTAGTATCGAATCTGGTGTGTTTCCTGATTTAATGAAGTAATACCTTTATTTAAATCTGGTAGTACATTAGACCCCGCCAATTTTAGACCTATTTCTGTACTACCAACACTTAGTAAGATTTTTGAAAAAAATATTCTTGATCAAATGTTAAATTTCTTTAATATAAATAATTTACATCATAAAAATCAATTTGGTTTCACAAGGGGTCGCTCGACAACTGATGCCGGTGTTGAGCTGATTAAATATAATATCTAATGCATGGGAGAATTCACAGGATGCTTTGGGTATATTTTGTGACCTATCCAAAGCCTTCGATTGTGTTCACCATGAAACATTAATCAGAAAACTTCAACACTACGGTGTAAGAAGTGATGCTCTAAAATTAATTATTTCATATTTAAGTAAGAGAACGCAAAAAGTTGTCATTAACAGTATGAGTTCTTCCAGATCGATGGTACAGATGGGCGTGCCTCAAGGCTCAATTCTCGGCCCCTTTTTGTTTCTTGTATATATTAATGACTTACCTTACATAGTAGGAGATAATCATGATATAGTATTATTTGTAGATGACACTTCTTTAATTTTCAAATTAAGTCGACCATTGCTAAAATATGACGAAGTAAATAATGCTATATCTAAATTAGTAAATTGGTTCAATGTTGATAATTTGCATTTAAATGGCACTAAAACAAAATGTATGAAATTTATGACTCCAAATGTCAAACAATTAAATACTAATGTAATTTTAAATGAGGAGAAACTGAGTCTTGTAGATACCACCATTTTTCTTTGAATCACACTAGACGCCAAGCTTCAATGGAGCCCCCATATATCAAAACTAGCAAGCAGACTTAGTTCTGCAGCATATGCTGTAAAAAAGATTAGAAGTCTAACTAGTGTTGAAACAGCTAGACTAGTTTACTTTAGCTATTTCCATAGCATAATGTCGTATGGTATTTTGCTATGGCGACTCGCAGCTGACACTGAAATTATATTTGTTTTACAGAAGAGGGACATAAGAGCAATTTATGATTTAAAGCCTAAAGAGTCGCTGCGACAAAAATTTAAGGAAATTAATATATTAACTTTGGCCTCTCAATACATTTATGAAAATGTAATGTACGTACACAAAAATAAAAGTAGTTTTACAAACATAAGTGATATTAATTCTGTAAATACTAGGAACAGACACAAGCTAGTAGTACCAGTTACTCGACTCCATCGAGTCAGTAATGATTATAATTTATTATTTTAATGTGGTAGATAGATATTTTATACATACATACATCTCAAAAAATTATCCGATTTGTTGATTGCAAAACTTTCGCGAATATTTTGACTTCGAAATAAACATTGTTAGTATTGATAGTGTTATATTAAAAGTTAAAACGTGTGCACGAGTGTATATGTCATGTGATTGATTTCTATTAGATTATGTGGAAATAAAATATTTAGAGTGAGTAGTTTATAAATAAAAGTGAAGAAATGACAAATACTCACAAGACAAACATGAATCTGAAGTGATAGAAACGATAAGAAACCTTTACCAGAGCCTAAGAGAAGATAGAGTCTGTGATCGCATTTGATGTTATCGGAAAAGCCGACTAAACAATAAATTATTTAGTTATCTGAACGGGAAGTAATAAAAAAATAAAAAACAGATTTTATATTATTTCAGGTTTAAACAGATTAATGTGTATGTGGAAACTGATGAAACTAATTCCTCCTCTAATTCCAAATGAGGACCAACCACAGCTTTTTATCACAGATGTGGTGTGAACCATTTCTATTTATTTGTGTGACAGGACAAGCTTAGTGGACAGTTCCCGAGCAGTATATACAGTAATCTATGCGAACAGCTATGGTCTGTTCTCTTATCGGGAAGTGCTCAACCCGCGTCTCGCCCTGCACCATACCGCACGATTGCCCCGTTTAGACGCCTTCGATAATCGACTGTTAGTAGTAGTAGTAGTTAGACTGTGCCTTTACAGAGAAGAAACAAATGAGGAATAGACATTTTTACATTAAATAGTAAAAAATACGGCAATTTAGTATAAATACGGCAAACCAGACTGTGACATACTGGGACTCAAATTGCGATATTTATACGATTTTTACGATGGCAGCACTGCACACTGCACAATATCATTCGAAATCTATTTGTCAAATAGAGGTTTTGGCGGGAACTTGACCTGCGGTGGTTTGTTGCTCCTGTATTATTGATTAAATAATGGTTTGAAGTGGACTTTGATATATAAAAGTGGTGCGATTTTGTGTATTAAGTGTCTGCGCATGTGAACTATTAGTGGAAACTGTGAAACAAGTGCTCTGATGCTAATGGATTCTCAAGATAAGCTGTTTGTTTGCATAAGCAAACAAACAGCTTATCAACGATGACAAATGATATAAACTTAAACAACAATGTAAATATTAAAAAAAATAAAGTTATTATGTATTGTGATGACATAGGCAAAAATTTGGGTATGATGTTAAATAACTGTTTAGAAGGACATATGATCAGTAATTATTGCATGCCAGGAGCATCCTTTAGTCATATAATGAATAAAGTTTTAGCTAGTAAATTTTGCCCTAATAGCACATTAATAATTCTTGTTGGGAGAAGAGGCAATGTAAACAAAAATCAATTATTAAAATATATTGATAATCTAAATAATTTAAATGTACATAAAATTATCTTGTTTACATTGCCTTACATATAGGGTTGGCCGCAGGAAAATAAAATAAGATATGATTTAAATTTATTAATGAATAACTTTTCATGTAATAATAACTTAAACTTGACATTCAATTGTTATAATTATAATAATAAATTTAATTTAATAGACATAAATAATTTAATTAAGAAATTTTTGACTAGTGATAGGTATTACCCATCTAAATATATTTTAAGACAGATAGAAAATGTGCTATCTTATTGTTTATATATTAACTCAGCCAAGGGCTTGGCTACACAGACATCTGCTCCTTTTGAGCAGTATAATGACTTTATATGTAATTTGGAATCAGTTTCAAGTAATTTAAATTAGAAAATGAGACAATAGAGGTAATCTCTAGCAGTTGTAATAATTTAAATAATTTAGAATGTAGCTTACAAATCTTTAATTGTATGACTCCACACAGTGATAATGAAAATTGTTTACACCTGGTGCATCAAAATATACAAGGTATGGTAGGCAAATAGCTAGAAATTGAGTTGTTCTTAAATAGCAACAATATTCATATTTTATGTATTACTGAACATTGGTTAAAAGCAAACTTAATGTTTAACTTCAGTAATCACCAGGTGGTCAGTTCTTTCAATAGAGAAACAGTTTTAAGAGGTGGCTCCTTAATATTAGCTAGTAATTTATTGTCTTGTAAAGAACGTAAAAATATTGTGAGCCTCTCTGTTGAGCGAACTGTAGAAATGGCATGTGTTGAGTTTGAGCACCTCATTGTTGTGAGCGTCTACAGACCACGATGTTCTATATACGATACTTTTGAAAAAATTATGGAGGAAGTTTTTGCTAAGCTTAATAAACAGAATAAATCTGTTGTAATATCTCTATCTCCTATAAGCTTCCTCAATCAATATTAAATTTAAATCATTTTTTAAATCATATGGTCTTTTTAATTTATTTTTAGAGCCAACGCGTATTGCTCAATCTAGTGCAACATGTATAGATAACATTTTTATAAATGTGAAGCCGTTGCATAAATGTATAATTCAAAAATTAAGTTCTGATCACTGTGGACAAGTAGTTTCGTTACCATATGTTCACAAAAAGCAAGTAGATAAGAAAGTTGTGTTTGTTCCAGTTAATGCACGTCGCTTGGAGAAATTTAGAAGTAACATAGTGAAAAAACTTCCATCACTTTCATACCATAATGATCCAAATTTTTTGTATGGAACATTATTTAAGCTTATTTGCAATGAATTTAATAATACTTTTACTTCTAAAACATTCTCCTTGAACAGTCCGAAGTCATTTAATGAGTGGGCGACAGTAGGAATCCATAAGAGCAGACATAGGTTATATGATCTTTTCCATGAAAGGTCATATAATCATAGCGTCGAATTTAGGGAATATGTAAAAAAATATTCAAAAATATTTAAAAGAGTGTGCTCCACAGCCAAGTCTTTGCATTTGAGCAACAAAATTAAGACGGCTTCTAATAAAATTAAAATGACATGGAGTATAGTTAATAGCGAAACTGGTAAGATCAACTCTCGCAATTCAAACTACCAGTTAAGTGTTAATAACAAATTAACCGAATCAGATCAGGACGTTGCAATGGTTTTCGAGAAATATTTGACTGATATTCCGATATTAACCACTAAGTCACTGAATTCTTCTCCTGCGGTCGCCGAATCATTACTTAAACAAAATGTAAATGCGTGTACAAAGAATTTTACATTTCACAAAGTATCATCAAAATATATTGTAACATATTTTAAAACTATTGATGTTAAGAAAACTGCGGATCTTAGGGGGATTTCCGTTAAAGTTATTGCGTCTATTATAGATACAATCGCGCCTCATTTAACTATTATTTTTAATACTAGTATCGAATCTGGTGTGTTTCCTGATTTAATGAAGTAATACCTTTATTTAAATCTGGTAGTACATTAGACCCCGCCAATTTTAGGCCTATTTCTGTACTACCAACACTTAGTAAGATTTTTGAAAAAAATATTCTTGATCAAATTTTAAATTTCTTCAATATAAATAATTTACATCATAAAAATCAATTTGGTTTCACAAGGGGTCGCTCGACAACTGATGCCGGTGTTGAGCTGATTAAATATATATTTAATGCATGGGAGAATTCACAGGATGCTTTGGGTATATTTTGTGACCTATCCAAAGCCTTCGATTGGGTTCACCATGAAACATTAATCAGGAAACTTCAAAACGATTGGCTTCGTCGTGTAAAGTGCGTACAGCAAAGGAGTGGAATAATTAGCCATCATCTGTCTTTCCAGCCGATTAAAACATCACTCACATTATTCTATTGATTGTGTTCACCATGAAACATTAATCAGGAAACTTCAACACTACGGTGTAAGAAGTGATGCTCTAAAGTTAATTATTTCATATTTAAGTAAGAGAACGCAAAAAGTTGTCATTAACAGTATGAGTTCTTCCAGATCGATGGTACAGATGGGCGTGCCTCAAGGCTCAATTCTCGGCCCCTTTCTGTTTCTTGTATATATTAATGACTTACCTTACATAGTAAGAGATTACCATGATATAGTATTATTTGCAGATGACACTTCTTTAATTTTCAAATTAAGTCGACATTTGCTAAAATATGACGAAGTAAATAATGCTATATCTAAATTAGTAAATTGGTTCAATGTAAATAATTTGCATTTAAACGACACTAAAACGAAATGTATGAAATTTATGACTCCAAATGTCAAACAATTAAATACTAATGTAATTTTAAATGGGGAGAAACTGAGTCTTGTAGATACAACCATTTTTCTTGGAATCACACTAGACGCGAAGCTTCAATGGAGCCCCCATATATCAAAACTAGCAAGCAGGCTTAGTTCTGCAGCATATGCCGTAAAAAAGATTAGAAGTCTAACTAGTGTTGAAACAGCTAGACTAGTTTACTCTAGCTATTTCTATAGCATAATGTCGTATGGTATTTTGCTATGGCGACACGCAGCTGACACTGAAATTATATTTGTTTTACAGAAAAGGGCCATAAGAGCAATTTATGATTTAAAGCCTAAAGAGTCGCTGCGACAAAAATTTAAGGAAATTAATATATTAACTTTGGCCTCTCAATACATTTATGAAAATGTAATGTACGTACACAAAAACAAAAGTAGTTTTACATAAATAAGTGATATTCATTCTGTAAATACTAGGAACAGACACAAGCTAGTAGTACCAGTTACTCGACTCCATCGAGTCAGTAATTCATTCTTGGGGCGATGTATACGCTTTTACAACAAAATTCCAGAAAATATACAAAATTTGACCTGCTCAAAGTTCAAAAACTTTATTAAACTAACTTTGTATAAAAAGGGTTATTATAGTATTAAAGAATTTATAGATGATAATAACCCCTGGAAATGAGGTGATCGCTACCAAGCTATTTCTAATTTGTTGTGTTATTAATTTGTGTAACATACATGATTGTAAGCTGTTATTTAAACAAAAAGTCCCACTGGGTTTCTTGCTGGTTCTTCCCAGGACAGAGGTTTTTTTCGAACCAGTGGTAATTATACAAAAGAGTGACTTTCAATAAGTATTATTTATAATCTATATTGAATAAAAAAGTTTCTGTTTCTGTTAAAAAGGCGCCTTTAGATCATAGACTTTTAGATTCTATCGCCAACTGTCATCTGCCTGCTTGCTCAAGTTGCCGTCAAAATCTCCCAAGGGCTGCATAATGTAACGCATCGACATTTTGTGAAGCAGTGATTTATGAAGGATAATTATACATAAAGACGAGGCTGTATGGCGTAGTTCCTTTGCCTGCACTCTCGAGCGAATAATAAAAACAACTATTTGTCAATAAAGTTAAAGTTTGAGGTTGCAATTTTGCAATTAAGTGTAAAAAGTATGTATAGGTACTATTAAAGTATTATCCAATATTACCTTTATTAAAAGACTTAGCTTAGTGATTTCAATATTTTTTATTTGTGTTCTTTATCAGTGAAGAATTAAATGAACTTACATTTTTTTAATAATTTTACGACTTGAACAAATATGTATATGTACTTACAATTGAAATACTTTGGAAAAGTAGTTTTTTAATTATATCTTGTACAATATACCTCAATGTTACATGCAAACTTTAATTATATGTATTAAAAACGGTGCTGGTAATAATTTGTTTAAATGCCTAAGAAAAAAGGGCAGAAAAAGAAGGCGAATAATCAAGGTACATTATATTATTACTTAAAAGGCTTGACACCTCTTATGATAATAACTGTGATGTAGTAGACTGTATCATGCTATAATTTGCCTTTTATTTAATCTTTCTGTTAAAAATGAAAGATTTAATTAAAAGTACAAGCTGACTTCAGTGAACTAAAAATAATGAAATACTTAATTTTACATTCTCAGACCAACATCACCAACAAAGAAAGATGTACAGAGTGCTCCATATATTTCAAGTGATTCCGAAACCATGCTCAATTTCTTGACATGCACTCACACTGAAATGCTTTGTCTTTCTTTTTTTATCAGCCTGTAAAAGTTCAATGCTGCCCACATATATAAGCCTAAATCCAAACCATGTTGTTGGTTGCAAATGATTTTAGTTGCATATGTATATGTGAGTGTGTGTTCTTATATTAAATTGAGCATGATTTTGGCTTAGTTTTTGCATCATATGAAATGTATAAGACGCTCAAAATTTTTTGAAGTTTTAATTACAATGCTGTCTAAATAATCAGATACAACAAAACTACGTATCCTAAAACTTAACTTCAAACTAGGGTTGCCACCTGTACTATAATATATAGTATTTCAGTCAATTGTACTAAATATTATAGAAAAATAATGTAGTACGAAAAATACTATATTTTATTCCAAATTCAACTGTTGCGCTTTTATTGGTACGACTTTCCATTGACGTCAGTGGAGTTTGGTGTTGATACGTATTTTTACAGAAAGATTACACTATTATAAGCACACACACAAAGTCTCAATATACGGAAACGCGTAATTTTTGAGAAAAGAATAATTGAAAATCAATTATTCTTGCAATGTTTATGTCTAATCTGCTAATAAACTGGCGCCATTTTGTAATGTCATTGTCGACGTCAATAGGGATGTCGATTCTTTCCGAAAAAGGTCGTTTTTTAAATCGATTCAAATCGTAAGCTGATGTATCGATTCCTAAAAAATCGATTTCTAAAATATCTATATTTTTTTCATGTTTGCATTTATAATGTAAATATATATCCATTTTATGAGAAAAAAATCCCCTTCATCATAAAATATAGGGGGACTGATTCAGAAGGATTTCTGTATCTATTTTGAGACTGCTACCTCTCCGGCGCTGCGGGAAGAGCAGCCTCTACGCCTTAGCGTAACAAATCGCAGGCATCCCTCCTCGCCTCCGCAGCTTCGGCTTGTTGGTCGCCTTCGGCGACCAGCCTCAGCCGCTCCGGCTCGTCCGATGCCTACGATTTGTTACGGCAGGCGGAGGCTGCTCCCCCTACGCGCCTCCGGCTCTATAAAACCACTCTAGGGGTAGGACAGACTCGTACCAGGTGGAGTCGGGGTCAATCAATTCGGTTCTTTGACATAAGTTGAACCTAACCTATTTTATTTATCTGCCCTAATAGGTACTGTTAAATAAAACAAATTTCAATAAGAGATCATTTATCATGGTATCTTTCTTGTTTTTCATAAAATGGGTTTATATTTACATTATAAATAGAAACATTAAAAAAATATAGACATTTTAGAAATCGATTTTTTGTGAACCGATACATCAGCTTACGATTTGAATCGATTTAAAAATCGACCTTTTTCGGAAAGAATCGACATCCCTATTGACGTCGACAATGACATTACAAAATGGCGCCAGTTTATTAGCAAATTAGACGTAAACATTGCAAGAATAATTGATTTTCAATTATTCTTTTCTCAAAAATTACGCGTTTCCGTATATTGAGACATTGTGTGTGTGCTTATAATAGTGTAATCTTTCTGTAAAAATACGTATCAACACCAAACTCCACTGACGTCAATGGAAAGCTAAGCCCTTTTATTACCTATGACTATTTTATTACCTATGACGCTATATTAACTATGACTGGAAGTCTGGAACAAGTAAGTTTTATGGAAAAAAAATCCGCCCTGTATGTAAAATGGAAAGATGAAAAAAATAGAGCATGTATTAATTTAATAAAAGTTAATTGTTAGTTTATTTTAAGTTAGTAAAGCAAAGAGCAATAACAAAATTAAATGTATATGAAAGTATACCTAAAGATTAAAAATAAATGTCTACTCTTTTTTTCTTGTATTTCCTAAAAGTACTATATTTTTTCATCTTTCTTGGGAAAAATGCTGTGTTCAAAAAAGGTGGCAAACCTACTTCAAACCCTTTATAATTGACAGACCTTATTTTGTTAGCTCTTTAGTGAGTGGCAAGTCTTGTTCTGCCAGACAGCAATTTTAGTTAAACTAGAAAGCTTCCATGTGTACTTAGTGTTGCATTTTTCATCTTTGGCATTTACATTGTCATTAAATTTCTTTTATAGAACTAAATGGATCTTTCTTTATATTTGAAAAAACCAAATGTTTCAGCATTAGCAGATTTTACATTAAATGACTGCGCAAATGCTTCAAAACCAGTTTTAAAAGTGAAAAAGTCAGTTACAACAGAAGCAGTTGTCTCTGAACTATCTTGGGATGAGATAAATGAAGATGAACTAGATATAGTTGAGGAAGTCGATGTGAATGGTACAAAAAGCATTGTGTTCAAGAAGAAACGAAGTCATTCCAGAACTGAAACTGACGATGTTGACAGCCGTCCTGGAAATGTTTACCCTGAGATCATATGGTATCTTATATCTTGGTATATAAAACCAGAAGACATTGGGTACTTTGCTAGAATAAATAAGGCTACATACTCAATAACAAAACGAGAATCTTTTTGGCGGACTTTGTATAAACGTCATTGTCAGTATCATCCCAAATTGCCTGATAGGCTCTGCTTAGAAAACAGTTATAAGTTGTATGGCTTACGACAGAGGGTAATTAGAGCACTTTATCACACATATGATGTATTTGTCAAGAGGGTCTTGCAACAAGCAGCTCATGATAGTCAACCACATCAGTTGGTCAAAAGGCGCTGTGTTAATGTCTGGTACTGTAAGGGATCTACACACTGGTCAGTTTACTTTAAATTTAAAAAGCTGCAACCCTTGAAAAGGATAGAAATGAACAAGAATGTAGATTTCATCGAAGAGTTAGGAAGGATTGATGCTAATCCTGATGAAGATACTCAGGTACTACAGGTAAAAATTGTCTCTGTATGTTATAACTTATCTATTTTTCTTTAAATACTAGTAACGCTATTAAACATTACTAATATTCCCTTAAACTCCTTTTGGTAAGCTTAAAATGCTTGTGTTAGAAGTGGTTCAAAATAGTAGTCGAATGGCGGATTCGAACCCACAACCTTTCGAGTTTGCGGTCCTTGCTCTGTCATTAGGCTACTGATTCTTTATATTTTTTATTATTTATATTATTCAGTCATCATTACAGCCCCTAAAATCCACTGCTGAACATAGCTGTCCTTCAGAATGCCTCATAAGAGGGATATTTACCACAGTTGCAACATTTGGGATGCGGGTTGGTATTCACTATTTTTAGGGTTCTGTAGTTACACAACAAGGAACCCTTATAGTTTCGCCATGTCCATCTGTCCGTACGTCCATCCGCGGTTTTGCTCAGACCCTAGGTACATATATGCAAATCTGTAATTTGGTATATATATGGATATTAATCATGCCTAGAAAACTGTTAAATAAAATCGAAAAAACATTTTATTAAGGTACTTCCCATACAAGTAAATGGAGGATATTGTTTTACCCGTCTACCATCATGTGAGGTATCATTGGATAGGTATTTCAAAAACACTGGGGGTGTGAAACAACATTTTTTCTTGTTTTTACTTTACTTACTACTTTCACTTAATTTTTAGTTGGTAGTTATTGTAGGCCTAATTCAAAGTATTCATATATATATATATATATATATATATATATATATATATATATATATATATATATATATATATTTATTTTAAATTTAAAATTTAAATCTTGGTTTACATGGGCAACCTCAGGATAATTTAAGGCAGTGGTGGTTTAAGTAAAGGTTTGTTATGGTCATATATGTATAATATCGTAGGATTGCACTGCCGGGATTATATTGATATAGATAGAATTTATGCAAATTGTATTATTTTCAAAATGTAAAACTTTTTCAATCTTTTTGAATACCACTCCCTATTAAGTCTAATTTGAAAATAAGTCGGTTAAACTATACACACCCGTACTCGCGTACAGGGATGGGATGGGGAGGGGGGAGGGTTCAGGGGAACCCTCCCCTACCCTTCCCCCGTTGCGGAAATGTATAGTTAATGAGTAATAATTTTTAAAAAAAATTATAACCTCCCTTTTTTACACAGGAATATTGACATAAAGTTACTTCTGCAACGGCTTCGGCGCTGCGGGAAGTGCAGCCCCTTCGCCCTTGCGTAGCAAATCACAGGCACCCATGCTCACCTCCGCAGCTTCGGCTCACACAGGGGCCTGCGATTTGCTACAGCGGGCGGGGGCTGCTCTCCCTCCGCGCTTACGGCTTACAAAAACACTCTAGGGGTAGGGCAGACAAGACTACGTGGAGTCGGGATGTTCTGATTCAGTTTTAGTACAAATTCGATCTATCTTATCTATAAAGTCAGGTTTCCCTAAACTCTGCTATGATAGTAATAAATGAAACAATGTAATTTTAAATCGAATAAGTTCAAAAACAGAGCAGAAGTTGTCGAAAAAACAGGGATAACATACCACTAAGCATAAGAGAGAACATTTGTGTGACCCACAGAACACAATTACATCTACATCTATCCTCCATTACAAATTAAAATGCAGATGCGTTGTCATCCGTGAGGACTAAGATGGAATGCCTTGTTTCCAGTAAAAAGGGTCTCCGGTTCTCTATACTCACCATACTAAACACAGCAATGTTAAGCTGCTATTTTACACTGGTATTCTGTGAGAGTGTGCTCCTTCCCTGGTCGAGCCGACCCATTCGTGCTACAACTATACCAGTAATATAGCTGCAGCATGGCTCTACCACATATAAAATCGTTTATGTGTGACATAAAATATCCAGACTGGCGATGGATAACAGTGACAAAGATGCAAGTGCAAGAAGTCATTCCACCTGCAGGAAACTCCTACCTACAATGGGAGAAGGCCATGGTTCACTTGTGGACTATTATGTGCTAATGAAGAAGAGGGAAATGATTAATTACTTTGTTTATTTAGATAACTCTTACAAAATGTCTGATTTATATAATTATATTTGTTTACTACTTGGTACTGCCGCTTAATCTTACAAAATGTGTCATTTACAATTTTTTATTTTCCAGGTAACCTGTCAAAATTTTTACGAAGTACCTCCACTAATGGGTATGACATTATCATCAGTCAGTGTAGTATTATCTCAAGGATTCAGACACCGCAGGTTACACCTGGGCTTCAATACTGGAGACCACAATGTATCACGCAACATTTTACCAGAATGTTCTGTAGTATTAGACACTGTTATCAATTTTTATGTCTTTGACTGGTGGCACCCAAAGTACCCTCATTTTGACAACCCGCTGCCATTGAATGTGATGGATGATGAATCAGTGCCAGTGTTGAAAAAGGATTTTTTTACTGTTTGTAAAGGAGATTTATAAAGTGATGGACAAAAGTGTTATAATTTTAATATATTTTGATAAATGTTTAAATGCGTTTTAATTTGACTCTCCAAAGATTTCTTAGATCTTATAATAAGCTTATAGTGTATACAGCACTGGTGCTGCAAAATGCCACCTAGCAGAAACAGAAACTTTTTTATTCAATATAAATTATAAATAATACTTATTGAAAGTCACTCTTTTGTATAATTACCACTGGTTCGAAAAAAAACCTCTGTCCTGGGAAGAACCAACAAGAAACCCAGCGGGACTTTTTTTTAAATAACAGCTTACAATCATGTATGTTACACAAATTAACAACACAACAAATTAGAAATAGCTTGGTAGCGATCACCTCATTTCCAGGGGTTATAATCATCTATAAATTCTTTAATACTATAATAACCCTTTTTATACAAACTTAGTTTAATAAAGTAGCAGCTTTGGACTCAATGCCAAGGCGTGCTAAGAAGCTTATTTGTGATCCGAATTTGGTTAAAACCAATCTTACCAGCCTCAAACACAAACACAAAGTAGCCTTTCGGTTTTCTGCAGGATGCATTTCGGAGTGTGCGCAGGAATTGCATAATTTAATTCCTCCCTCTTCCTTCTACCATCGGACAACTAGACGTTCGGCCAGTCTCCACCCTTTCCTTGTTGACTTACCACGCATTCGAACCAAACGGTTCGCTACGTCGTTCATCATGCGTACAGCAAAGGAGTGGAATAAGTTGCCAGCATCTGTCTTTCCATCTGATTACAGTGTGGGTGTCTTCAAGGCAAGATTGAATAGGTTTTTGTTAAGTCAGTGTGCTTCACCATCTTAGGCTACATCACCACTTACCATCAGGTGGGATGGTAGATAAGAGCTGTGAGATAAGCCGTTATATGTTAATGTGATATTGAAATGCTGTATAACTGGATGTCACTAGATGGTAAGACTCCTTTCCTACCGAGGAGTCCAACTGAGTAAGATCCAACTTAGCTATTTCTGCCTCCAATAAGCAGTTCCTGCATTGCATCTGCGCTGACTTAGTAGAATATAAAAAAAAAACAGCAAGTTTTAGCCTATCAAAAGCCCACTGCTGAACATAGACCATAGTAGGCAATCTATGGGGCATGGAAGATATTTAACTTAGTTGCCACGCTTCGCAAGTGAGTTGGCAACCGTAGTTTATTTTTTATTTTTAGTCATTATTAGAGAGATAATGCTTCCCATTTGATATATTTCCCTCTGTCGCCTCTTACAACGGCCATGCGATGATATAAGGTAGTTGATATTCTTACAACAACTACACCCCGTCCCAGTTGTGGCCAAAATCGGTTGTTGTGTTTTTTCTGTCAACAAATCTGATATTTGTATGTGGTAGAGCCATGCTGCAGCTGTATTGTAGTTACACCACGAATAGGTCAACTCAACTGGGGAAGTACCATGCTCTCACAGAATGCCAGCGTAAAATAGCAGCTTAATGTTGCTGTGTTTCGTACAATAAGTGTATTGAGACATTTTTTACTGGATACGCGGTATTCCATCTTAGTCCTCAGGGGTGACAAACGCATCTGCATTTTAATTCTTAATATCTATGTACGGGCCACAGTATCCAATTACCATCAAATGGACTGTGTGATCGTTTGTTATTCTTATTCTATAAAAAAAATCAATCAGAAAGTTGGCGGTGTCCGGCTCGTGCCTCGAAAAGCACATTACTCTTTTGGTCCTGCGTCTGTTCTCTCTATGGTCGTGTCGGATTGCCGTCCTATCCCCAAAGCATTATTACTCCTAGCGGAGATCCCAAGGGACTATGAGATTGAGGGAATAGAGAATATCTGTGTTGGCACACACACTCGTACAGTAGGAGTAATAGTCTCCGTTGAGATACACAGAGTGCATTATTGTAATAATTTCAGAATTTAATGTCATCCTTCCATTACTACCATAATGAATTCCCAAAAGATGGCGCTGATTATTTATTAAATATAAGTGCTGCTCAGTCAAAACTTTATATAATAAACAAAATACATATCTAAGTTACTTTATCAACTTGATAACAACATTATAATTCACAAGGCCATACAAGAGAGTTCATTAAACCTTTCGTCGTGGTTAAACCGATTATTATAATTTGAAGAAGACAATTTCGGGAAACAGAAAATAGTAATAAATGTTAGGGAAGAATGTTTAATTATAATTATAACACTTTGAACGCGAAGCGATGAGTGGCATATAATCTAATATATAAACATTTATGTTTGTTCGTATTTTATGCACTGCTATACCGCTCATCAGATTGCGCTAAAACTATCAACTTATTGCTTCCACTTGCGCGTAGTTTATAGGCATAGTACAATTAGCTTACAGTAGGTGGCGCGCGTATCGTACCGACAAATTTATTTGAAAGTTTTCTATCATACAATTTCAATGAAGCTATCATCATTCCTAATTAAACAATGTAACTCTTCCAAATTGAAAACGATATAAATTCCGCAATTATTAACTGTGCAGCTGCAACGCGCCGGGTACCAGCTACTATATTATATTAGACAAGTAAAAGGCTAGTTACGTGGGCTAAGCCCACTCAGGACATGTTATCTTTAAAATCACTGGTCAAAGATTTTTAGATTGATATAAAATAATAAGCAAAAAGTCCAAAGTCCAAAAGTCGCATCTCAGCTACTCCGCTGTCATTGTCAATTATGTTTAGATATAATGGCGGAGACCGGAGAGGTTGGGCTTTATCGGCCCATGACTATCTTGCGTCTCGCTCGCACATTAAATCGGGTTTATTTTCTTTTTGAAATTTGGCGGTTAATGGTGTTTTTCTGTAGACTTCCAAAAAGGAGCCGGTACTCAATTCGAGTGTGTTTTTTTTTATGTGTGTTACCTCATAACTTTGTACTGGGCGAACCGATTTCGATGATTCTTTTTTTATATGAAAGATGATAGTGCTCGTGTGGTCCCATATGAATTTGATCAAGGTCAGACCAATGGTTATTGAGTTATTCTTAAATAACCTATATTGAAGTCGCTTATATTGAAGTCGGCTGTACAAAATTTTTAATTTTAAATTATTTACCAATACCAACACGTGTTGAAAGACAAAATAATATTAAGAGGAAACACTAATGATTAAGATATTTTGTATTGGAACTGGAAAGGTGGCATTCCATCTTAGTCCGCAAAGGTGACAACACATCTGCATTTTTAATTTTAAATGTGAATGTGATGTAGATATAGGCCACATCATGCTCTTACTGTCAGGTGGACTGTGTGCTCGTTTGTTATCCTTGTTCTATAAAAAATGCACTCGAAATAGATTTACGTTTATTATTTGATTATTTCCTATGTGTGTAGGTAGGTTATCTCAGTGAGGCTCCTCACTATGTTTTAGTGGGATATCATTAAATTTTGTTAAAACTTCTATCTATTTATTAATCAAACTAAATATATGTCTTCAACGTTTTCTTGGCGTTTACGCTTCATTGCTTTACATGTTTCATTTGAACTATAAGAATTAAGGTCGAAAAGTTATTAGTTACTAACGACTCGTCCCGGCTTCGCCTGCATGATATCTATTAATGTGGCATTATTTAGATTTAAGATATCTAATCAAAAAACATTTTTTTTATCAATTTTTCGTTTGTTCAAAAATCTTAAATTTTTCATCCTATTTATGATTCTAGACTAGATCCCTCCTGGAAATGCTCTCTGTTTGTAAAGTTTCATCACAATCGGGTCAACCATTCCGTAGATTAGGCCGCAACGACAGCCAAACGAAAATTTTTAAAATGTTTGTTTATGTCCAAATCAGTCCAAATAATCCTCTGAGCTTAATAGGAGCCATTTTTTAATATTACAGAGAGACACTTCAATTTTATTTATATGTATAGCTCTCAGGTATTTAAGTACCGTACCACCATTAACTTTGTTAAAATCTGTCGACACCGAATATCCCCCTAATTCCCCTGGTTCCCCTGGTGTTGCAGTTGTTCATGGGCGGCGGTAGTCACTTACCATACAGGTGAGCCGCATGGTCGTTTCCCCCTCTCCTATAAAAAAATCAATAATTTATAGTTTTCAGATTTTTTCAGAATTTTGTATACGCCCAGTCATCATCATCGTCAATAAAGCGTTTCACAAGACAAATAATACGTCTGATAATCCACTTACCATCAGGTGGACTGTGTGCTCGTTTATCACCCTTATTATATATAAAAAATGTTATCTAGTCTGTGTTTTTGCCGATGTGCAATTTATAAAAGCAAACCCTACAAAGCAAGAGAAATTCGTATAGTGGTATTCCTTACTTTAACGCTTTTTTAAAGAAAAAAAAATTGGTATGTTGACGGCATGTTATGTTTTAAAATAATTACACTGATGTGTTATCTGTGTTGACCTCAGAGACGCATCGAGTGGCTCTATTGGTTCGAACTGACCTTCGATAGAATTTAAATTAGCTATTGGTGGTACGTGACACAAACAGTTGATTTCTTGATTTAGTGAACGTTTGAAGATTGCTAACTGGCATTGTGTTGTTGGGTCAATATGATTAAAACTATATTACTGCTAAATTTTTTCGCGGTGGTAAGTTTATTTATTTATTTTAATTAATATTAACGGTAACTAAGAATCCTTAACTGAACTGATGTAAGCTATGCATTGCATACATGAGCCTCCACTAGGGCTGCCAATTTTTAAATTCCTATATTTCGACGCATTTAAAAATGTATTTAATTTAAAATTAATATTAAATTTTTTTAAAAGAGTATTTTTTTGCTTTGAGTTTTTATTAAAAGCCTCGCGCGTATTAGTTAATCTTAATATTTTTTAAATTTTCATAGTAACAAGTTTAATGACTAAGGAAAATTTCCACACAAATAATATACGCCCATAGATACTTGAATACTTTAAAAATATAATAAGCCGTTACTCTTGGTAACGGGACGAGAATATTCCAATAAAGTGAAAAAATATGATGACTATATTACTATATTTTTTCTAGGGGGGTATTTTTTATCAGAATAAGGGTGACTAACGAGCACACAGTCCACCTGATGTTAAGTGGATGCTGTGGCCCATAGAAACCTACATTTATACTTAATTAAGAATCAAACTGCAGATACGTTATCACCCCTGAGGACTAAGATGGAATACCTCGTTTCCAGTAAACAGGGTCTCCGGTTCTCTATACTTACCATACGACACAGCAGCATTAAGCTGCCATTTTACGCTGGTATTCTGTGAGATCGTGGTGCTAACCCGGTCGAGTCGACCCATTGTTCTTACAACCATAATGCAACTGCAGCGTGGCTCTACCACGTAAAAATTATATTACCTGGCCTCTTTTATATGAAGCTTGTAATGTAAACACATAAGGGGTTCCGTAAGAGACGATTGATGGTGGATACATAAAATATCCTTTGCCGTAAGGCAAATTCAGAATCATAACAGTTATATTTTACTTATAAATGACTAGCTGATCCCCCTTACTTCCCCCGCGTGGAATATATTACTATTGGATTTTTTGGGGGTTTAATTATTTTGCGGGGAACCCTCATTCTTTTTCTATAATAAAAGTAGCCTAAGTTACTCCGTATAACATCAGCTATATAGCTATAGCCAGTGAGTCAGGTCAAAAGCGTTTCGGAGATTAGCCAGAACAAACAGACAGACAGACAGACGGTCGGACAGACAGATTTTTATTAAAAACTGATTTTTTGTTATTACTACCGTACATACTTTCATATCCATTTAGTAAAAATCTGTTATTTTGACAAATAATACCCAACATAGAATGCCAGTTAAAATAGGGGCTTAATGCTGTTGTGTTTCGATGGTGAGTGACGAGAACAGGAGACCTTTTGTATTGTTGACGAGTCATTTTATCATAATCTTCATAATTGACAATGTAGATACATTATATATACATCATATTGATTCTACATTGAGGATTCACACACATCTGGGCCACAGCAACCACTTTAAGTGGATAGTGCCCATTTGTCACCTTACTCTTATTAAAATGTGCATAAAAGATAAAAAAACCTTGTCTTAGGAATAGTGTAAGATTAATTTAATTTAAATTTAACAACAATACTAAAACTATAATAATAATTAAAAAAAAACAAAAAAAAACTAAAACTAGAAACTTAAATATCATATAGTCCTACTCTTATTATTATTATTATTAAAATGAATTGCATCATATAAGTGCGAGTCGTCCAATGGTGACACTGATATATCACGTGAAGGTTTCGTAGATGATTGGTCCAGCAGCGATTCAAACTGAAGCTAAAATTTATGCAATGCGGAGACTTGGCTTTTGATTATTAATGGATTACGATTTAGATTAAGCATGTAAAAGAAGAAGAAGAGTATGTTTAACACCGACATCTGCAATATGAGTATTTTATGATCTCTAATAAGAGGGACAAATGATCTAGCAGTTAGCCTGAAGGTTGATACGTTGAGTCGGATGAAGTTGTAGTTTGATAAAGCTGTCTTTCGATGAATCCATAGTCCGATGAAGGTGTAGTCCGATAAAGCTGTAGTTCGATGAGGCTGTATTACGATGAATCTGTAGTTCGATGTAGCTGTAGTACGATGAATCTGTAGTATGATGAATCTGTATTTTAATATAGCTGTAGATCGATGAAGCTGTAGTACGATGAAGCAGTAGTCCGCTGAATCTGTGTAGTACTATGAATCTTTATTTTTATAAAGCCGTAGTTCGATGGCGCTGTAGTAGAATGAATCTGTTGTCCGATGAAGCTACCGTTCGATGAAGCTATAGTACGATGCATTTGTAGTTCGGTGAAACTGTAGAGTACGTTCAAGCTGTCTTTCGATGAATACATAGTCCTATGAAGCTGTAGGTTGATGAAGATGTACTTTGTTGACGCTGCAGTACAATAAAACTGTCGTACAATGAAACTGTAGTCAGATGAAGCTGTAGTTCAATGAAGTTATAGTACGTCGAAGCCGTATTCCGATGAATTTTTACTTTGATGAAGCTGTAGGTTGATAAAACTGTAGTCCCATCAAGCTGTTATTCAGTGAATCTATAGTACGACGAAGTTGTAGTACGATGAATTTGTAGTTTGATGAAGCTGTAGTACGATGAAACTGTAGTTAGATGAAGCTGTAGTTCAATGAATCTGTAGTCTGATGAAGCTGTAGTCGATGAATCCGTACTACGATGAAGCCGGAGTACGATGAAGCTGTAGTATGACGAAGCTGTAGTACGATGAATTTGTAGTCCGATGAAACTGCAGTCCGATTAAGCTCAATGAATGGGTAGTTCGATGAAGCTGTAGCTCGTTAAAACTGTAATTCGATTAAGCTGTTGTCTGATGAAACTACAGTTCGGTGAAGCTGTAGTCAATTGGCTAACAGCACTAAAATTACAGAAAATGGAAAAATGATACGTTGTCACCCTTGAGGACTGCTATTATTATCAGCAGTTCTGTTTGTATATTATTCAATCAATAAAATCGTACTAAAATATTAGGTTTTTAACGTAATGGGATGTCTTAAACTTGATATTTTATTGCAGTGCAAAGAAGTTTTGTAATATTTTAAAAACAGGTGTAAGTGAATATTGTATAGAATTTCAACTTTGTTTTCAGGCGTGCACTGCGGAAAGTCCCGAGCTACCACCTGCAAGATGTGGGATAATTCCGAAAAATGTATGTACGGTTTCTCTCTATAAAAATATTATAGCAACAACATCTCATCGCAAACACATTTGAGATGCATTTTAAAAAAATGATAGTAATGTCCTCCACTAGATCGAATTTCGGTCAAGGTGAAGTTCGACCTTAATAGAGACTTGCGATCAGCGTAGGATGGGATTATAGTGCACGGTTATGTGCGCAAGCACAAGTGCTTTCTCTATTCTCTCACTCTCACAGTATAATGAAACTGCAATTCGACTCGATCGGAGACAAATCAAGGGCAGCCCGTTAGCTTTTCGAAGTAGAGAGGTGAAACACCGTCAACTTACTGATGTACTTTAGAAACGTAACATTTTTACTTTTGACTGCCTCGTTGGTCTCGTGTTCGAATCCCGGATTGGGCCAACATCTGTTAGTATTGAGTTTCTGTCAAGAAATTCTCAGTAGCATCCCGGAGTCGGGAAGTTTGCGGTGTTTCACCCCTGTACCTCGGAAAGCACGTAAAGCCGTTGGCCTGATCTTTCTGCGGTCGCGTCGGATTACCGTCCCATTGGACTAGGCAAGTGAGCGAATACAGTGTACCTGTATACACTTGGGCACTCCTTGAATACTTAGAATTTCAAATTTTTGAGTCATTGAGTTCAAAAAGTGCCCTTTTTGATCACTCACTTCTACACTCATCAAAATCGTAGTTACTTATAGGTTAATTAAAAATTTAGTATCAAGGTAAATCATTTGGCGTGTACACAGGATAAATCCTCTATGTGTGTGTGCGTGTGCGTGTGCGTGTGCCTTTGCGTGTGCGTGTGCGTGTGCGTGTGCGTGTGCGTGTGCGTGTGCGCGTGCGCGTGCGCGTGCGTGAGCGTGTGCGTGTGCGTGTGCGTGTGCGTGTGCGTGTGCGTGTGCGTGTGCGTGTACGTGTACGTATGCGTGTGCGTGTGCGTGTGCGTGTGCGTGTGCATGTGCGTGTGCGTGTGCGTGTGCGTGTGCGTGTGCGCGTGCGCGTGCGTAGCGTGTGCGTGTGTGTGTGCGTGTGCGTGTGCGTGTGCGTGTGCGTGTGCGTGTGCGTGTGCGTATGCGTGTGCGTGAGCATGTGCGTGTGCGTGTGCGTGTGAACGTGCGCGTGCGTGTGCGTTTGCGTGTGCGTGAGCGTGTGCGTGTGCGCGTGCGTGTGCGCGTGCGCGTGCGCGTGCGCGTGTGTGAGCGTGTGCGTGTGCGTGTACGTGTGCGTGTGCGTGTGCGTGAGCGTGTGCGTGTGCGTATGCGTGTGAACGTGCGCGTGCGTGTGCGTTTGCGTGTGCGTGAGCGTGTGCGTGTGCGTGTGCGTGTGCGTGAGCGTGTGCGTGTGCGTGTGCGTGTGCGTGTGCGTGTGCGTGTGCGTGTGCGTGTGCGTGTGAACGTGCGCGTGCATGTGCGTTTGCGTGTGCGTGAGCGTGTGCGTGTGCGTGTGCGTGTGCGTGTGAACGTGCGCGTGCGTGTGCGTTTGCGTGTGCGTGAGCGTGTGCGTGTGCGTGTGCGTGTGCGTGTGAACGTGCGCGTGCGTGTGCGTTTGCGTGTGCGTGAGCGTGTGCGTGCGCGTGTGCTTGTGCTTGTGCGTGTGCGTGTGCGTGTGCGTGTGCGCGTGTAGACCGCGTGCGAGTGCGCGTGCGCGTGTGTGCAAATTTTCGTAATCTACACAGATTAGTACAAGTGTTGACAAAGTTATTGGTGCAGTTAGTTTCAATAACAGTATCTGAAACTAACCACACCAATATCATTCATTCATTCATAACAGCCTATTAAAGTCCACTGACCCATCTACCCATAGATTGCCTTATCAGGGGGATATTTGCCGTAGTTGCCACGATTGGCAGGCGGATTCGGAACCGCGGTTGTTATTTTCTAGTTGATATTAGAAAGACGTTGCTGCTTCTCCTTCTGTTGCCACGTACGTCACCCACAGGATGATATGAGGTGAGGAGTTAGATATTCTTACAAATGCTGCTACACGGCTGAACAAAATTAAAATAAAATTTATCGATATTTAATTTAGAAAACAGTGAAACATAGCGGAGCACAAACGCGAGAGAATACGTTGAAGGTCATATTTTCATTTAGATTAATAAAAGTATTATTTATTTTTCAAAATTTGTGTTGCCCAATAACAATATTTTTTTCTACGTTTGAGACTGAATGGACAACAATCTCCATAGCAGTTCCAAGAACATTGTAAATTCCTACAGACCTTATGATAAAGCAACTCTTTATCAGCAAAGCAAATTCATGGGTGGATAAGGCTAATATGGGCAGGACCGATATCGTTACAGCTCTAAGGCTGCGATCGGGACACATACCAATGAACAGCTTCGCATTTTTGATGGGAAAAGTCGGATCCCCTAACTGTGTAGAATGTGGCCAAATAGAAGATGTAGTACACATTTTGGTGGAGTGTGTTCGTATCGAAGCCGAAAGAGTAAATTTTTGCAATAAATATAATGTAAATAGATTAGATATCGGATTTTGTAACAGTATTCTGGCTTCACCATTGTCTGAGGAAGCCAGAATGTTGTACAAAATGGTCCAAGTTGAACTTAAAAGAAGATAAAAAAATGTAAATACAATGAGGGTGGCATTATAATAGTTTTATAAAACCCTCTTTAAAAAATAAAGATTAAAAAAAAACTCTTTATCGGCAAAGCAGACGACCCTGAACATCGTTTGAATCGAACTTGGTTCCTTTTCACAATAAAGTAATTGGTGGGATATATTATTTAGGACCATTGTCTTGATTTTCTATAAATGCCTTTAACTTTTTATCAAGAATAAATCTGACGTGGACTTGCAGAGAACTGTTTTACAAAACCGTTTATACAGGATAACTTACAGGACATAATGCCAGTTCATTCTGAATAGACGTTTTTGTAAAGAATAACTAAATACAAAAGTAAAATACTATATAAAATTGCTTTTGAGCTCGAGAAATAGATATTTTTAGTAAAGGTTAAATTTTTTTATCATGTAGGTACTCCACTACGGTACCATTTGGGTTCCTACATAAATTATTTATGAAAAATGTAATTTTAATGGTTCCTAATTTATTTGCACCTCCGTCCATTTTTTATTGATACCAAACACATTTAAAAGTATTGTTACGTAGTAAGTTATTTAATCTGTGTTATTTTTTGCCTCTTTCAGATATACTCATGCATGGGAAATCCGAGGGTCGTGAAATCTAGTGCGTCTAACAAGTGTGTTGGTGCTGATACTCAGGTAATATAAATCTTTAAAGATGTTAAAAATTAATTGGCCAAGATTTGAATAATAAAATAAAATGATGTATATCACCTAGTTTGTAGAGCACCTCTCGCCCTCTCTCAATTGCGTGCTCTATCCCCGTCACCATTAATCCTAGGGAAGACACACCAGCGTCGATGATACGGAGGGACACACTGAAATGATCGGGAATAGAATATTTCGGATTGAGTTACAATAAAACCTTTTTTAGAATTTGAATACTGGCCTCTTAGAATCTTAATGACATTCAAACAATTAAAAACAAAAACTATGTTGGTTTAAAGTTGACACGTCGTTAACAGAAATCGAGCTCACGTGTGAATATTTCCGTGCCATAATTTATCACAATTTTCGTCGCGACTTATCTCAAGATAAATGTCTCAGCGAATTTATTTCGATTTATGATGTTGAAGCACCGAGTCAAACGACAATATACCGCTGGTATCCCGAGTTCCTATGCGGTCCTATGTTGCTCAGCACTGTTTCTTCTGCAGATCGACCAAGAACAGCGGACACGTCTGAAAACATCGCAGCTGTGCGAACTATTATATTAGATGACCGTCATGTGACATACGAGCAGATTCGGGCTATTATCAGTATCGGAATGACTGCAATTTAGTCGATATTACATAATGAGTTGTGTGTAAGAAAGCTAGTTTCCCGCTGGGTTCCCCACAATTTGTCCGAAGAGCAAAAGGCGGCTCGTATAGATTGGTGCCGGAATACTCTGCAACGTTTCAACGGAGGGAAGTCAAATGCCGTTTATAATATCGTCTCAGGTGACGAATCATGGATTTATTCATACGAACCTGAAAGAAAACATCAGTCAGCAGTTTGGGTCTTCGAAGGCGAGGTCAAATCAACGAAAGTGGTTCGCTCCCGCAGCGTGTCAAAGAAAATGGTCGTTACGTTTGTCTCGAAAAAGGGGCATGCTGCTACAATTCCTTTCCAGGAACGCAGAATGGTTATCGCTGAGTGGTATATCACAGTTTGTTTGCCAGAAATGATAGCCGAACTCCGAAAAAATAACCCGAAACGTCGCATCATCTTACATCACGATAATGCGAGCTCCCATACGGTTCGGAAGACAAATTATTTTTTGAAGCAGGAAAACGATGAGCTGATGAGCCATCCTCCGTAGAGTCCTGACCTGAGCCCAAACGATTTCTTTACATACCCTAGAATGAAATATTTATTACGCGGTCAACGGTTTGAAGACCCCGAAGCAGCTGTGGAAGCGTACAAATCAGCCATTTTGTCAACATCAACTTCAGACTGGAATTACTGTTTTAATGATAGGTTTGCACGGATGGAAAAGTGTATTAAGTTTAACGAAAAATACTTCGAAAAACAATAAAATACAATTTAGCTATACCGTGCATGTGGTTTTTCTTATTCCCGATCATTTCAGTGTGCCCCACGTACTATCGATGTTTTATCGACGGTCGTGCGTCTCTGATCTTAGCTAATGGCTTTCCACAAAGTAACGCCTGATTCTATTAATAATATTTATCCATTCAATTACTTAGTGTCATGTGACATGCAAGATCTACGGAATATCCTAATGTTTTTTTTTGTCGTTTAAGGCTCCATTTCTCCGTTGGTGATTGGAGGAGCACAAATGCTAAGCCTGCCAGAATTTGAATCCATGACTACTCGTAATACATCAACTATCTTATTGAGATATATGGGACACCTTAGTGAATGTACTCTCACTTTAAAACAAACAAGTTTGAAACATGGGTAGCTAGCTTCATAGGTATTTCGTTTTATTGAGAACGGGCCATTCCATCTTAGTCCTCAGGGGTGACAACACGTCTGTATTTTGATTTTTAATCGAGGATAGATGTAGATATCTATGGGCCACGGTATCCACTTACTATAAGGTGGACTGTGCTCTTGTTTGTCACCCTTATTGTGTAAAAAGAAAGTAGCAGATCCAGCGAAAGTGTAGAGAACTTGAGACCCTTCTCACGGGTAACGAAGCATTTCAGCTTAGTCTCCACGGGAACAACGCATCTGAATTTTTGATCCTTAATAGAGGATAGATGTAGGTGGACTGTCTGCTTATTCGTTGCCCTTATTTTTTATTCATATAAAAATAATTTCGTATTAATGTATTCTTCCAATTTTCAGTGCGACCGAATGACTTGTCTATTCAGAGAGTCCGGTTTTATGATCGGGGACAAAGTAAACACTAAGAAGTTGACAGAGCATTTTGACGAGTTCAAGAAGGAATTTCCTGAGTGGACCGCCGCGGTGGACCAAGTGAAGACGTCGTGTATCACCAACGATCTACCCCCGCAAGGAATTTACATTAACTGTCCAGCTTACGACGTGATGATGTGTGCTTTGAGAAGTTTCATCAGGGTTAGTATTTAATTTGAGTTTTAGTGTAAAAAAGTATAGTAAGATTATAGAAAATACAACAAACATCTAATAGCCTCTTCAAACATCAAATAGATGGCGTTGTCTCGTAAAACCAAGGCGCAGCTTTGGAGATGTGGGTAGTCTGGTATTGCGATGTATTCGTATAATCCCTCTCGAACGAATAAACCGTAAGCGTGGTCATGTGATTCTTCCTTTTATTTAAAGATATAGAGTCCCGTAAAATGTTAAACCAACCAAAATTTGTACATGGTAGAGCCACGCTACAGTTATGTTTATTTGTATATAAAATCGAAAGGAATAATTAAAAATTAAAATTTTTGTACAGCCGACTTCAATATAAGTTATTTAAGAATAACTCAAAAACTATTGGTCTGACCGTGATCAAATTCATATGGGACCACACAAGAACTATCAACTTTCATATAAAAAAAGAATCATCGAAATCGGTTCACCCAGTACAAAGTTATGAGGTAACACACATAACAAAAAAAACATACAGCCGAATTGAGTACCGTCTCCTTTTTGGAAGTCGGGAGAAAATCTCTTTGGTTGTAGTGTTTGTATCTGGCTGGTTTAATATCAATACATACTCGTATAGGACATTAAGAAAAAGAGATAAAGTGGGGGGTTATTGTAGAAGCGTGCTCGTCGCGACCCCTGCCAGCCCTTTTCAGGTCTGCAATTCTACACAGCTGCGCACCCATGCCAACGAGGGTTAGGGCGTCCCCCCAAGACGACGCACACCAGCTCGTCCCCGTTGGTGTGGAATGCAGCGCGCAAAGCGGCGATGGGGACCACCACCCGTCACGCACAGCCCGACACGGCGGAAGGTGGAGGACAGAGTGCAGAGTTGGCACGTGGAATGTTAGAGGAGGCATGAGAGATAAGACGAATGAGTTGATCGAAATAATGAAAGAAAGAGAATTAGATGTCGTGTGTATGGCGGAGACCAAACGGAAGGACAGTGGTACTGAAGAGCTCCCTGGCGGGGCGTTAGCTCTATGGTCCGGAGTCCCGGAGAGCGAGAGCGCCTGCCAGGGAGTAGGGGTGCTGCTGTCGTCTCGGTTGGTCGATGTTATGACTGAATATAAGGTTGTGAACTCAAGACTTCTCTGGGTTTGCTTTAAATTGGGACTGACGAAGTTATTCCTTTTGGCTGTTTATGCGCCGGTAGCTTCGTCATCCAGGGCTGAGCTGGAGGAGTTTTGGGAGAATGTAAGAGAAGTTCTAGATTTGGTTAGGGAAAACGAAAGAATTGTTGTATGTGGTGATTTGAATGGATGGGTTGGTAGTTGGTACCGCTCGACCAGGGTACGAGTCGATGCTTGGAAAGTTTGGCAATAAAAGGGTTAATGATGCTGGTAAGCTTATACTGGCTGTATGCAAGGAAAAGGGTCTTCTTGTGACAAACACTATGTTTAATCACAAGAAAATCCATATGTATACTAGAGAAAAAAAGAATGAGAAAAGTATGATCGATTTGTTCCTGGTGGATGACCGACTGCGAAAACAGGTGATGGATACGCGAGTGTTCAGGGGTGCTGACCTGGGAACGGATCACTATCTAGTGATTACTAGATTTAGGGGTCTGTTCGCGGGTTGGCGTTACCGGACGGCAGTAACAGAACCACAGTCGGTCTGTCGCATCCGAAGCTGGAAGCTTCAGGAAGCGGATACTAGGGACAAATATCATGCGAGGGTAGCCGAAAAGCTTGACATTCCGACATCGATGGCAGAAAAGAATGTGTGGAAAAAACATGGCAGAACCTTAGGGATGGAATTGTAAGTGCAGTGGAAGAAGTGTGTGGAACGATAAAAGAGGTAGTAGTAAAAGAAGAGATGCATGGTGGAATGATGAAGTGAAAGAAGCTGTAAAGAAGAAGAAGAAAGCATGGTTAGACTACTTGGCCTCTAGTAATGATAAGGATATGAGAGAAAAGATGAAGGAAAGATATAAGCTGCAGAAAGTTCACACGAAAGCATGACAAAGTTAAAGGTGTAGAATGGAAGCGGACGAAAGGTTGTCGCACAACTTTAAGGAGAACTCCAAACTCTTCTGGAAAGAGGTTGGAAGGACTCGAAGTGGTGCGACGGCCTTAAGAATGAACAAAGTGCTTTCGAGAACCAATGACGTCCTCTCAGAAAAATCGGACGTCATGCAGCGATGGAGCGAATTTTATAGATAAATGTATGCGTGTGATGATCTTAGTGAGGGATCCGGGGGTGACGACGTGACTGGTACGCCAGACCCGGACCTCTATGACACTGAGGTCATCGGTATAAAAGAGATTGAACGTGCGATTCGAAGTTTGAAATGTGGTAAGGCTGCGGGACTAGACAGAGTTACTGCTGAAATGGTCAAGTATGGTGGGCCTCGCGTCTGGAACAGCTTTCATCTGCTGTGCAATTTGTGCTGGCGGACGGGGGATGTCCCGTATGATTGGCGATCCGCAGTCATTGTGCCTTTATATAAAGGTAAAGGTTTACATTTTGACTACGGGTGCTATGGAGCGATCAGCTTGACCAGTTTAGCAAGTAATTTACTCGAAGGTTTTGACACATAGGATGCAAGAGAAATCGGAAAGATTTCTATGGGAGGCACAATGCGGATTTAGACCTGGAAGAGGATGCACGGATCAAATGTTTTCTCTCCGCATGATCACGGAAAAGCTTCTAGCTGCTAACCAGAAGATTTTCTGTGCTTTTATGGATCGTGAGAAAGCATTTGATAAGGTTGTAAGGAAGAAAATGTGGGAACTGTTGCCGGGGTATGGTTTGGATGGTCGATTGCTAAGGGCTATGCAGTCACTTTACTGTGACTGTAAAGCCTGTGTTCGGGAAGGGCATGACCTGTCACCCATGTTTAGCGTCCAAACGGGCGTAAAACAGGGTTGTGTCATGTCTTCCTGGCTGTTCATACTGTATCTCGACAGCTGTTTACAGTAGCTCAAAGATAGCTGTTTGGGTGTCAAATTGGGTGACATTAAAGTAAATTGTCTGCTGTATGCTGATGATGCAGTGCTTATTGCACCATCAGAGGTAGAACTGCAGGCATTGGTCACGTGTATGAAAGAGGAATGTGAAATTAAAGGTCTCCGTTTGAGTGCTAATAAAACTAAAGTTCTGGTATTTGAAAGGGACGAAGAGAGAACGAAGTGTGAAATATGGGTAAATCAGGAATATCTAGAACAGGTAAATGAAATTGTTTACTTGGGGAGTGCTTTTAGCCGTTTGGAAGATGTGATTTAGATGTGGACAGGCGTGTCGCTGCCGGGAACAAAGTCAATGGTGCCCTGACTGCGTTAGTTAAAAGGCAAGGCGTAGTGAAGAGTGCACGCCTTGCAATACATAACGCAGTGTTGGTACCGACTTTGTTATATGGCAGCGAAACCTGGGTATGCCAGAAGAAGCATAAAAGCAAGTTGAATGCAGTGGAGATGCGATCTCTTCGTAAAATGTGCGGCGTTACCATGGCCGACCGAAAGCGAAACGAAGAGATTTGCAATATGGCAGGTTTGAAAGATGACCTTATCACAAAAATTGATAGGGGCATGCTTCGATGGTTTGGGCACGTTGAGCGAATGAGTGAAGACCGAAATGTGAAGAAAATATATAGCGCGAAAGTTAATATTAAAAGGTGTCGAGGTAGACCGAGACTAACTTTCGAAGACCATGTGAGCAAATTGCTCGAAGAGGGGAGGGTCAAGAGTACTCGGATACCTAGACGTGCATGTATAAAGAAGATAATGAATCTGAAAGAAGCGAAAGAGGTATGTAAGGATTGTGATACTTGGCGATCTGTTCTCTCTGGCTACCCCGTCAGGGATTGTGCGTGAAGATAAGTAAGTAAGAAATAAATAGTAAAAAACACTTTTCCGCCATTTTTCAATTGTTTTTCTGTCCGCCAAAGTGAGTGAACCTCAGAAATAAATTCGATATATTTTGAAGTTTTATTACAAAAATGGAAAAATGCGAC
This sequence comes from Parnassius glacialis, assembly GCA_033319125.1. Taxonomy (NCBI): domain Eukaryota; kingdom Metazoa; phylum Arthropoda; class Insecta; order Lepidoptera; family Papilionidae; genus Parnassius; species Parnassius glacialis. The sequence goes on from JAVANC010000009.1 coordinate 2,880,780, forward strand.
TCAAGCTGTGAAAAAAAAATTGTGACACAAAGTTGGTTCAAGCGTTTTCAGACCGGGAATTTTGACGTCAAAGATGCAGCTCGCACTGGTCATCTTCATACGGATAAAGTTTTTTTTTATAGAAAAGGGGGCAAAAAGCATGCGGCACACCTGATGGTAAGTGACTACCGCCATCCATGAACAACTGCAACACCAGGGGAATTGCAGGTGCGTTGCCTGCCTTTTAGAAAGGATTAAGCTCTTTTTTTGAAGGTCCCTAAGTCGTGTCGGTCCGGAAAAGGTAAAAGCCGACTTCAAAAAATAAAAATAATGAAATAATTTCATATTATTGTCTTATATGTGTCGCAGCTAGCTAGGTTAACTAGCCATTACATGGCATGGTCACCCTATTCATCATTCAACGAAACGGTCGCTAATTAGCTATATTATGTAAATGTACGCAGCTTTAGGGTGACCCAAGGGCCACCCCAGCCGCGCCTTAACCTACTGCCACTGATATTACAAGATATGTGCAATGTTATATTAGACGCATCGGCTAAATGTTATTCAGTCCGCTAGTTGAACGGCGGCGTTTAGTAAAAAGGCTAGGTTGTTAACTGAAAGGCCAATTGAAGCTTGTTGGCTGCGATATATACACTGTCTAATTTTATGCAATCCTATTGGTTAATATTTCTCCGTTTCTCCGCTCCGTGGCCTCGCTCCGCGTTAGTGGACAGGCAGCCTAAGCACCGACTTAAGAATATGAAATCATTTCATTATTTATAGTTCTTTAAAGATAGCTTTTACTTTTTGTTCGATGTTAATTTCGTCACAGGTGACTTCCACCTTAGTACTCAGAATTGACAACGTTTCTGCGTAGTGATTCTTAGGCCCGCATTAATAAACGTTACTCAACGACGACCTCAAGTGCGTAATCATTTGATACGCCCTCATTACGACATCAGCATCTCAAAATCGTTGCTAATTAATAAACACATAAAAACAGCATCTCAAAATGCTGTACTTAGGAATACTGTTTTGTGAGTTGCACTCAAATGGACACACTTCAGAGTCGAGTTTCGTTTATTAATCAGTATGGCAGTCAGTTGATATCGTAAACCTAAACCGCACCTCAAGATCGTACTCAAATGCGTGTACTTGAGCTGTGTAACGTTTATTAATACAAGCCTTAATTGATCATAAATGTTAGGTCTATTAGGCCTCAGTATCCACTATCAGATGGACTGTGTTAACGATGTTTTTTTTTATTATAGGATAAGGATGACAAACGAGCACACAGTCCACCTGATGGTAAGTGGTTGCTGCGGCCCATAGACATCTACATCTATCCTCTATTCCAAATCAAAATGTAGATGCGTTGTCACCCGTGAGGACTAAGATGGAATGCCTCATTTCCAGTAAAAAGGGCCTGCGGCCACCTGCACTCACCAAGCGAAGCGCAGAGGTAAACCTCTACTTCACGCTGGTATTCTGTGAGGTCGTGGTACCACCCCGGTTCGAGCCGGCCCATCCGTGCGACAGCAAAAACTGCCGCCTGGCTCTACCACTGTTAAAAATGTTATAATGTTATAGTTTGTCATCGTTACTTCCTATTGTTTCAGAACGTGCAACCTTCGCAGTGGTCCACAGCTCAAGACTGTGCCCACGCGCGTCAGTATGCAGCTTATTGCCCAGTGTGCCCCAACGATTGCTTCGCCCGTTTCATTCCTACTGGCTCTTGCAACTCTTGCCAACTGCTGCCACGATCGCCATGATTTTTCTTAATTAAACATTAATTAAAGTTTTTTTTGTATGTTTGGCATTATTTCAGATACAGAAGTACCACGGTCATAATAACTTCACCTCAAACTTTAATAATTTTTATGATACAAAAAAAATAAATGGCTAGGGCTATGCTCAGACGTGGGTCTCTGCAGAACAACAAGAGTAACTGAAGTGTCAATGTGCAGGCTATATTTTTTTACCAATATAAGCCAGTATTTGACAACTGTCCCTACAGCCCTTCATAGGTCCACTGCTTAATATAGCCCCCCCCCCCCCCCAAAAGAATGCCACAAAGCACGGTTCTGAGCCACCTGCATCCATCGACTTCCTGCATGCCTTACCAGGTCGTTACTCCATCTAGTGGGGGGTCACCATACATTTCGCCTACTGGTACGAGGCTGCCACTCGAGAAACTTTCTTCCCCATCGGTTGTCGGTTCTTCGAGCTATATGGCCGGTCGTTGCCACTTCAGCTTACTAATCCGTTGGGCTATATCGGTTACTCTGGTTCTACTGCGGATATCCTAAGTTTAGATAAGTAAGATAAGTTTATCACGCAGATAAACTCCGAGAGCATAGTCCTCTCCATAGCTCGCTGAAAGACCTTGGGCGTCCTCATTCGACCAGCAGTGAAGGACCACGTCCCAGATCCATAAGTCATCACTAGCAACACGCACTAGTTGTGCAATCTCGTTTTCAGGTTTTGAGGCATAACTGGCGTGAAGATGTGTCGTAATTTCCCGAACGTTGTCCAGTCGAGTTGAATCTGTCGATTGACCTCTCGGTCGAAGTTTGACTTAACTAGTCGGATTATTTGTCCCAGGTAAACATACTCGTCAACTACTACTCGAAGTTGTTGACGAGTATGTTTAATGAGTGAGTTAGCGAATATTAAAATATGTGACATAAATTGCCCTATCTTTGATTGCGTTGCCATAGAAGCTAGAACCCTTTACATCTCCAAAGGGCCGTAGACCTTGAAAATAATACAAAACAAAGAAACTCCAAGCATAGCTCTCTCCATAGCTCGCTGAGCGGAATTGAGCTGTCTCATACGGCCAGCAGTGGTAGAACCACGCTGCAGCTATATTATCGTTGTAGCACGAATGGATTGGCTCGGCCGGAGAAGGACCACGCTCTCACAGAATACCAGTGTAAAATAGCTTAATGCTGCTGTGTTTCATATGGTGAGTGTAGAGAACTGAAGACCATTTTTACTGGAAATGAGGCATTCCATCTTAGTTCCCAGGGCTGACAACGCATTTTGATTCTTAATTGAGGATTATATATTCTAGATATCCTAGATGTCTAGGGGTCACAGCATCCGCTTACCATCAAGTGGACTGTATGCACCCTTATTCTATAAAAAAACAACGTCTCAAATGTATATTAAGTTCACTGGCAACACGCATTTGAACCCGTTACCTAATTACTATTACGTTAATTTCCGAACGCTGATCAGCTGAGTTGAATCCGTTGATTGACCTCTCGTTTGAAGTTGGTCTTACCTACTCAAAGAATTTTACGCGTCAACTTCGAGCGTACCTAGTGCTTCCAATGGCATTGGTGAGACATGGAAGTTACACATGACCTTTGTATTCTCCATGTTCATTTTAAGACCTATCCGCGTTAGCCAGTATTGAGGTCATTCATTATCTTTAGTGCTCCTCCCCCGATTCTACAATAATGACTATATCGTCGGCAAATCGAAGGTGAGTTATGAACGCACCTATTGATGTTGATACCGTATCACAGAATACCGTTAGTGTTTCGTATGATGAGTGTGGAGAACCGCAGACGCTTTTTACTAGAAATGTGGCATTCCATCTTAGTTCTCAGGGATGATAAAGCATCTGCATTTTGATTCTTAATCAAGGATATAGATGTGAAATGGGCAGGTGGACTGTGTCAACTTTTATAAGAAAGATTAATCTATAAGCAAGTCTTTTACTTTACAGTCGTAGTAGCTTGGCCATGTCCTTCGGTGTAGCGGTGAAGAGTTTGAAAGATATATTAAATTCATCCTGTTTTACGCTTCTCTGTATATTTGGATAGATTTCTTAAAACTCTGGGTTTATACAAAACTAGCTAATACCTGCTCGCTTCGCTGGGCGCACGATAGTAGACAATAATAATTAATAACGTAGATATAAATTATCAAGATATTTTTATAATGATTTCTTATATTTACGCGAACGCTACACATTTAAATAAAACTAGTTTTTATGGATTTTATCGCGTATATTAACTTATTTTACATTCCCAACATTTCGCGTACTTTACAGCACCCACGGTCACTGGGGGACTGAGGTGTTTGACGTCCCAATGTCATAGTTAACTATACGCGATAAAATTCGTAAAAACAAGTTTTATTTAAAAGATTTTTTTTAATGAGACTATCATAAAATCCGTTCTTAGTAAGCGTCTACGTTGCAAAACGAGTAACTATACTAAATTTCAAGTCAATCGGGTTTATAGTTTTAGAGATATCGTGATGAGTCAGTCATTCAGTTAGTGGTATTTCGCGATATCTTTATCTCTTTATATATAAAAAGTACGTGTCACGTTGTTTGTCCGCGATGGACTACTAAACTACTGAACTGATTTCAATGAAATTTTTGGTCAATGTGCAGTTTGATTCAACTTAAAAGATAGGATAGCTTACATCTCAATTTATAGTCGCAATACAATATTATTTTATTGAAAATTATTTGTCTATTATTTGACACACAATTATCTGTTAGCTCCAAACGATTCTGTCAGATGACGATATCTGTTGACTGGATTAAGTAAATATTTAATCGATCGATTAAAAAATTTTGCAGACTGTGTGCAGTTTGGTCCAACTTGAGAGATATATATATAGTTTTTATATTGATTTTTTCCGATAAGTGACCCTAATTTTTTTTATTGCTAATTTCAGAAGATTTCGAGTTCGGAAAGGGCAGAACAACGTCTGCCTGGTCAGCTAGTATGTATATATTATAATTCGTTCTCAGTTGAACTCAAGATGACAAAAAAAATAAATTCGCAAAATTTCAAACCTGTATTCCGAATTTCATAAAATCCGTTGTTGGTAATTTTTAATATGGCAAAAAGAATATTCTGGCTAAGTTTTATACTATAAGAGCTACTATAAGATTTTAAATTGTGATTTTCTTAAATTAACGCCCCCGCAATCCCCCTTGTGGGTGGAATTTCGATAAATCCGAAAATTTCGAAAAATTCTTAACTGACTTCTGCTCGGCGAAAGGAATATTCCTACCAAATTTCAAGTCTCTGGGCCTTGTGGTTCCAGAGATATCGTTATGCGTCAGTTTATAGGTGGAAATCTCTTATATATTATATACTAGCTGTGCCCCGCGGTTTCACCCGCGTCATCACGTGTCCGAGCTGCGCGACATGACCTAGTTCAAGCATTTTATAACAGCTAGGGTTTAAGCGTCGTTCGCGCGCCCAGCCAAGTATTGAATTATTTTAATTTTACATCGCCAAATAACATGGTATAAAGAACAAAGTTTATCTTCATAAAATTGTCTTGATGATGAAGTAACTTTCGTTCGTAAGGATAAATAGGCCATGCCTAATAATAACGCTCATAAATCACTGGAGTCGCGAACGGGAGTTGATACTGAGCGTACGTGCCGACGCCCATTCATCATCATCATCATTACAGCCCTTCACAAGTCCACTGCTGAACATAGGCCTCCCCCAAGGAATGCCACAAATCACGGTCCCGAGCCACCTGCATCCATCGACTTCCTGCATGTCTTACCAGGTCGTCACTCCATCTTGTGGGGGGACGCCCTACACTTCGCCTACCGGTACGAGGCTGCCACTCGAGAACCTTTCTTCCCCATCGGTTGTCGGTTATTCGAGCTATATGGCCGGCCCACTGCCACTTCAGCTTACTAATCCGTTGGGCTATGTCGGTTACTCTGGTTCTACTGCGGATATCCTTATTCCTAGCCAGCAGTGAAGGACCACGTCTCAGTTCCGTAAGTCATCACTGGCAACACGCACTGGTTGTACAATTTTGTTTTAAGGTTTTGAGGTATTTCTGACGAGAAGATGTGTCGTAGCTTCCCGAACGCTGCCCAGCCGAGTTGAGTCCGTCGATTGACCTCTCGGTCGAAGTTGGACTTACCTAGTCGGACTATTTGTCCCAGGTAAACATACTCATCAACAACTTCGAACTTAGTGCTCCCAACAACTACCGGCATAGGTGTGACATGGACATTAAACATAATCTTTGTTTTGTCCATGTTCATCTTAAGACCTATCCGTTGGGAGACACTATTGAGGTCATTGAGCATAGTGCTTAGCTCCTCCAGCGATTCTGCCATGAGCCCACTTAGCCGAAACTTTTTTATTTTCTACCCACTAATTAATAAAAGTATGGAAGAGAGTAATGAAGAAGAAAATAGTAACTTTGAGAAAAGTGATCAAAGTGATTGTGAAAGCATAAGTGATCGTGAAGTTGAAAATCCTAAAACATTAGAAATAAATAAAATGGAAACCCATCCCAAAATTAGGTCATCAGAAAAAAGAAAAAAAATGGAGAATGGTGGAGAAGATAACAGCGAAGAGGGTTTTACAACAATTATAAGGAGAAAAACAAAATATCGTATAAGGAGTGATTCAACAAAAAGTGCTGACAATAATTATCGCATTGAAACAACGCCATTAGAAATTTGACGAACAGAAGAATATTATGAAGTTTGTATTACATCCTTACAGTGTCTTCCTAAACAAATAGGTACGGCCAAACTACTTAGGTTAGAAGGTATTCTGGAGATTATGAAAATCCGGTATAAAAGCCCTTATAAGGTTTTGATTCAATTCCAAAAGGTAGAAGAAGCTTATCAGTTAATAAACTGTAAAAAGATGTCCGATTTGGATTACCACTGCCGTATTGTAAAGGAGACACACTTATCTTTTGGAGTTGTGAAAGGAATTGACATAGGAATTGAAGAGCAAGAAATTTTTGAAAGTCTGTCTTCATCATGTGAAATTTCGTCAGTAAAAAGACTCAAACGTTTAGATATAAATGGTAAGTGGACAGATAGTGAGACTTTTCGGTTGACATTCAAAAGTGAACAGCCGCCTTCATATGTCTATGGATATGGATGTAGATTCAAGGTCGAAACCTATCACTTCCCAGTCACGCAATGTTCTGGATGCTGGAGTTTTGGACATTACGTAAAATTTTGCCCGAATAAGAAGATTTTATGTCCTAAGTGTGGAGAAAAACATACAAATTGCGAAACTATTGAATACAAATGTGTAAACTGTAAAGGCCCACATATGGCACTTGAAAAGGATAGGAAAAGAATATTCGTAACATCATGAGTCAAGAAAATCTTAACTACAAAAAGGCACTACCTAAAAAAAAAGGACAAAACAAACTGTGGAAAGACCAACATCTATGAACAAAATACAAACTGAAGAAAGCTCAACATCTATGAGCAAAGTACAAAATGCTGCTATAGTACCAAGTGCTGAAAACACAAAATCGTATAGAGATATACTTCTAGCAAATAACGACAGAAATCAAAACTCATCAGATACTGAAAGTGGAGAAAAGGATATCAGCAAAGAACAAGCAACTTATAAAAACATTAAAAATAAACATAATAACATTAAAAATAAACATAATACAGGATGCATCATCCGAGATCGTCAGTAATGAGGCTGTACTTGCCGCGGAAGCATGGTGGGCGCGGCTTTTTAAGCGCGCTTACCATGCATAATCGCGAAGTGTGCAGCCTCCGTAATTACTTTCTAACGAGAGCGGATGATCCATACTATAGGGACGTTATTTCTTGTGATAAAGGACTTACCCCTCTATCCTTAGCCAACGAGCAATGGCAAGACCCGGCAGTACAGAGCATTTCCGACCGGGAGACCGTATGGAAGGAGAAAGAGCTCCACGGGAGGTTCTACAAGGCCCTACATGAGCCTTTCGTAGACACAGTCGCCTCCCTCCACTGGCTACGTTTCGGTGACCTCTTTGGGGAAACTGAGGGCTTTGTCTGTGCAATACAGGATCAGGTTATTAAGACCAACAATTATCAGAGATACATCCTAAAGGATGGCACCGTCGACATCTGTCGAGCTTGTCGCCATCCCGGTGAGTCACTTAGGCATGTCATCTCTGGTTGTTCGGCGCTTTCTAACTCTGAGTATTTGCACAGACACAACCTAGTAGCCAGGATTCTACACCAGGAGCTCGCTCTGAAATACAATCTCGTGGATCGGAAACTGCCGTATTATAAGTACTTGCCGGAAGCCGTGCTCGAAAATGCCAGGCTCTACTGGGACCGGGCCATCATCACAGATAGGACTATTCTTGCGAATAAGCCTGATATTGTGCTGATGGACCGGGCACAGTCAAGGATATTTTTGGTCGACATTACCATTCCTTATGACGAGAACCTCGTGAAAGCCGAAACAGATAAGCTGACAAAATATCTGGACCTGGCTCACGAGGTGACCGACATGTGGGGTGGTCTGCCGGCCGAAATTATTCCTGTGGTCGTTTCTGCGAACGGGTTAATCCCAGTTAGCCTCTCGGGTCATCTGAGGCGACTGGGACTCCGTGACGGACCGCTCCAAGCTCAAATGCAGAAGGCGGTGCTCCTCGATACCGCCCGCATCGTCCGCCGGTTTCTTTCCCTTTCCCCCTAACCCTCGGCCGTTTGGTCTCCCCTGCCGAGGGCTTCCATCTGGTTGGGTTTTTATATATTTATGTAATTTTTATGTACTTATTTTATTTTATTGATATTTATGTAAGTTTATCATTTTCATTTTCAATTATATATTTATACAACCCAACCAGATGAGAAAACTATACAAATACCCCATAAAACATAATAAAAAGATACCACATTATAGCGGTAAACATACGAAGAAGTCCATTGGTGTACCTGAGTTAACTACATTAAATAACAAAGAAGTATCAAGAATGGAAGCTGAAGCATGTACAGAGTAACAAGAGGTGTAATGAAAGATGTCTAAAATATGGATAATCTAATCTAAAATAAATAATAGGGTAAAAGAAATTCTGTTCTCTGAAAGCAAAGTAAAAGAAAAGATACTAGATATTTTTAAGTTAATAATTGAAGAGGTGAAAACAATTTTTATGAATTTTATTATGGAAGAAGGAATATTATGGAAACTTCTAAATACAGTTAATGGATAGTACATCAAAGGAATTTACGCTGAATATACTCCAGTGGAATGCACAAAGCATTAGGCCCAAAATAGTTAACTTTGAATGTCTGCTGGCACAAGAAAAAATACATATAGCGATTGTAAGTGAAACGTGGTTGGCTGAGGGCTCGCCTTTAGGAATAAGTGAATTTTTTTTTATAGGAGAGGGGGCAAACGAGCATGTGGCTCACCTGATGGTAAGTGACTACCGCCGCCCATGAACAACTGCAACACCAGGGGAATCGCAGATGCGTTGCCGGCCTTTTAAAAAGGAGTTGGATCTTTTCTTGAAGGTCCCTAAGTCGTACGTATCGGTCCGGAAAAATCGCTGGTGGTAATCGATTCCACAAGGAAGTTGTGCGAGGGAGAAACTTTTTCTGAATCGCATAGTGGTGGACCGCCAATCATCTAGATGATATGGATGGTATCGCAAGTTCTGTCGCGATGTGCGATGGTGAAATTGAGCGGCTGAAATTAGTCCGAACAATTCCTCAGAGCACTCCCCGTGGTAGATGCGATAAAATACGCAAAGAGATGCAACCTCTCTACGCAGTGCCAGTGAGTTAAGCCGATCGGAAAGAACTCGGTCGTCGACGATTCGAACCGCTCTGCGCTGGATGCGGTCAAGTGGAAGGAGCTGGCACTGGGGGGCCCCTGCCCAGAGATGGGAACAGTATTCCATGTGAGGCCGAACCTGCGCCTTGTAAAGTTGCAAGCGGTGTGCCCGCATGAAATACTGTCCCGCTCTGCTGAGCACGCCAAGCTTTTTAGAGGCCAATTTGGCCTTCTCTTCCAAGTGGCCACGAAACTGCACGTCACTCGATATGTCGACACCGAGGATTCCGATACTTGCTGAGGCAACAAGGGGAGTGCCTTGAAACTGAGGAGATACGACAAAGGGAATCTTTTTAGCGGTAAACGCGCAAACTTGTGTCTTCTGGGGATTGAACTGGACTAGATTTAGTCGCCCCCAGTCTAAGACTTTGTTCAACAAAGTCTCGACTTCAGACACAATTTTGTTCCGGTACTCGGCGACGTTTTCCCGAGAAATATTGGCACGGCCGGTGTATAAAGCATCACCAGTGCTGTCGTCTGCATAGCAATGAATGTTACTGGTTTGCAACATATCATTGATATGCAGAAGAAACAGCGTTGGTGATAGCACGCAGCCTTGTGGAACACCAGCGTTAAGAGCGTAGTCGGTCTCCGCGGGAATTGAGAAATAGGTATTTGAAGAAACTATTGCCGTCGCACTGCGCCAGAGCAACCGAGGTATCAATATGTGAGTGAATAATCTGTATTTGTGTGCGTAGCTCAGTACCACGCATCTTGTTCCGCGCGCACCATGTTTACGGTCTTGATTCTTTGCTTCACTGTTTTGACTCGGCTTGTGGATTGGATTTGAATACCTATTTATTTTGTTCTAACGACTAGAGAAAAATCGTGAGTATTATTTTATTTGTAAATAAATTTTATCATTTTACCCCCTTCAAATCGACAAAAGAAATTCAATAATTTAACAAAATACTGCTTGTAAGGTACAACTAGTGTTTTGTTAAATTATTGAATTTTGTTTGATAAAATGTCAACTTACAAATATAATCATATCATAATAATTTTTGTTTCAGGTAAACCCTTTTTCGTTAATAATGGGTCGAAGAAAAGGGAATAAAACGCGTCTATTCTTGAGTCCTAAGAGAAAAAACCTTAATTTACGTATTTTACGATGATTTACGTATATAACGGAAGATTCATTTTGAACTGTGTACAGTGCCATCCAATTAATTAAAATTTCATAGCTATTATGGTCAAAGGAGCGTGAGGTAGTCAATTTTGAATGGCATGGCTGGATTCTACTCGAGATGGTCCTTGTCATAAGGCGATAACTATATAAAAACAGCAACAATAATGCTTAGTATCTTTGTTTCGCACGTGGTTTATCCCATCTCGGCCTAAGATGTTTTTATTTTTAATACGTCTTTGATCTTAGCGGATAAAACACCACCTGTTGCTCGTAATATGCATTCATGTCAAATTACAATATGCATTTAAGTAGGTATATATTGCCTATCTCTATGGCAATCAAATATAAAACTGTATAATTGAAATTCACCTTCCGACTGGGGTTGCCATCGCTGATAGGGCTTTTACTTGTTTTATAATTTTTAACTGACTTTCAAAAAAGGAGGGGGTTATATGTTCGACTGTATGTATTTTTTATGTATGTTCACCGATTTCTCCGTCAATTGTGGACTGATTTTCAATTTTTTTTTATTCGAAAGCTTACTCTTGAGGGGGTCCCATTGCCATCAAGTCAGAACTCAGAATATGATCCCAGGGAAATCGAGGGCAAACCTCAAATTTTATAGACACATTTAATGTTTTTTATATACTTTTTAACGCATCCATTTGTGCCTGGTAATCTTCATCTCATGTTGCTTAGATGATGATGGAAGGTATAAGTTAGGGTGGATGGGATTCCAAGAAAATTAAGGGCAATACACACATTTTATGGGCATTGTTTGAACAACATACTTCTCATGTGATCCGATGGTCATCATGTCAGGATCTAATGAAGGGATCATTGAGAAATCGAGAGAACTCTCCAATTTTATAGACACATATAGGCATTATACCTGGTAATCATCATATCAAGTTGCTGAGCTGATGATGAAAGTTATAAGTCAGGATCTGATGATGGGATCCCAGGACAATCAAGAGAAACCCTCAAATTGCATAGGCACTTAAATGTTTTTTTCATGCAACTTTCAGAGAGAGTCGAGAACCTTTTGAAGAAAACGCAAGCTTTTTTTCGTCGGGGTTGATCAGCTGGTGATCTTCTGGTCTACCTGACTCATAGATGGGCGGAGGTAGTAGAGTCCAAGGGGGAGGGATCCTCGGCGTCGACATATCGAGTGACGTGCAGTTTCGTGGTCACTTGGAAGAGAAGGCCAAATTGGCCTCTAAAAAGCTTAGCGTGCTCAGCAGAGCGGAACAGTATTTCATGCCGGCACACCACTTGCAACTTTACAAGGCGCAGGTTCGGCCTCACATGGAATACTGTTCCCATATCTGGGCTAGGGCTCCCCAGTGCCAACTCCTTCCACTTGACCGCATCCAGCGCAGAGCAGCTCGAATCGTCGACGACCGAGTCCTTTCTCGATTCATTGGCGCTCCAAAGAGATGTTGCATCCCTTTGCATTTTCTTTCGCATTTACCACGGGGAGTGCTCTGAAGAACTGTTCGGATTAATCCCAGCCGCCTTTCACGAACGCACATCTGGATGATTGGCGGTCCACCACTGTGCGATTTAGAAGATGTTTTCTTCCTCGCACAAGTTCCTTGTGGAATCGATTACCATCAGCGATTTTTCCAGACCGATAAGACTTAGTCACCTTCAAGAAAAGAGTCTACTCCTTTTTAAAAGGCAGGCAACGCCTTTTTTTCACGAATTTTTTCCACGAATTTTTTCCACGAATGCCTTCTCCCTGAAATAATTGACGGTCGGATACCACGAAATTTACCTGTAAGAGAAAGGATGGAAAGGACGACAGAAAAAATGTACATATTAATTATTATATGACTTATTATATTATATTATATTATTCTTAACTTATGTAAAATACCCACAAGCGCCTCTTCTGCCACATGAATATTAAGAATTTACTTGATAAGAGCAATCATTATTTTATAAAGTAAAGTAAGTAGAAAAAAAGTAAGTAAGCCCAGTAAAGCTGGCAAATCAAGTAAGCAGAATTATTCACCAAGCAGTAGAATGCGAACATTAGTTACGTATTATTTCACTAAATTTCGCTAAAGGTCTTTTCAAATAATACTAAACGCAAACTCGCTGAATTGTTGCTTCGTTGTCTTAATAATTTCACTGTTCTGTGCCGCCTGTAAATCAGTATAGTACGATACGTCGTTACGTCGATATCGACTGACATCACTATGATATCGATAAAAACTTCGACAGTTGTTACTTTCCTAATTCTTTAGACTAATAAGTACTTATCAGTCTTACCACCCCTCACCTCTGGTCTCCCCCCGTAGAGTGCGATAGGGACAACTGCAGCTCAGAACGATTTCACCGACAAAAACCATGACCGATCGACATTTCGTATTCTCCTGTTCTCTCCTCGAAAACTAAGCAGATTAAATTATTTTTGGTATCAAAATTTAAAGGAAGAATAGGTCTATGCTTCTGTCATTTTCTTTTATCTTAAAAACGTTTCAAATTTGTTTGGTTGTCGTCTGATTACGGAGGTAAAAACGGGACATTTTTTTGGTTTTTGGAAAGTCATATTTATTTTTGTAATAATTTTTTGGAAAAAAATAAATGATAGGGGCATGCCTTCAATAAACCTTGATTTTTATAAACAAAACCGATTACTCTAGAGGCATTATCCAGGAAGAAAATAGGGGAATACATTTGTATGGAAAAAATGCAGCCCGTCTACGCTCTTAATGGGCTTGTAATCGGAGCATGCACCGTCTACTACGACCTTGATGCTCCGATCTTTATTTTTTTATTTTTTTTATAGGATAAGGGTGACAAACGAGCACACAGTCCACCTGATGGTAAGTGGTTGCTGCGGCCCATAGACATCTACATCTATCCTCGTTTGCGAATCAAAATGCAGATGCGTTGTCACCCGTGAGGACTAAGATGGAATGCCTCATTTCCAGTAAAAAGGGCCTCCGGCCACCTGCACTCACCAAGCGAAACGCAGAGGTAAACCTCTACTTAACGCTGGTATTCTGTGAGGTCGTGGTACCACCCCGGTTCGAGCCGGCCCATCCGTGCGACAGCAAAAGCTGCCGCGTGGCTCTACCATTGTTAAAAATTGATCGCTGGTGATCCAATTGCACAATTTCTCGGGAAGCCCATAGGAAGGCAGCTTCGAAAGAAGCGCTTTATGCCAAACCCGATCGAAAGTCTTCGCTATGTCCAAACTAACGGCCAACGCCTCCCCCTTGGACTCCACTGCCTCCGCCCATCTATGGGTCAGGTAGACCAGAAGATCACCAGCTGAGCGACCTCGACGGAAACCGTACTGGCGGTCACTAATCAGCTGGTGATCCTCAAGGTACCGCATGAGCTGGCTGTTAATAATCGTTTCCATTACTTTGGAGAACAAGAAGGTGATGGCGATAGGCCTGTAGTTGGACGGATCTGAGCGGTCGCCTTTTTTAGGGATCGGGTGAACCAAAGCTGTCTTCCATGAGTCCGGGACTACGCCTAGGGAGTAGGAGTACCGAGAATATAACATTTTTTGGAATGATAGACTTGACTCATATGGTGGTGTGGCTATAATGACACATAAATCAATTAAAGCGCAACAATATTCAATAAATACAAGCAATATAGGTTTAGAAGTGGTTTATGTCAAAATCTTCAACTGTAAGTATCTTGAAAATGTATTATCTATTTACTGCCCATCTTCCGTTAGAACATCTTTAACTGACTGGAATAACATATTTGCACTTTGCCCACCCAAATGTGTGATTGGAGGAGATTTTAATGGGCATCATACCAATTGGTCTAATAAAATTGACACCAGAGGTGCACAATTATTAGACAGTTCCTTGGATTTCGGTTTCATATCAATAAATAATGGAGAAGCTACCAGAATTAAACTTGTAAATGGTCGATTGCAAAAATCTTCACTTGATATAACATTTGTGTCTTCAGATATTGCTATATACTTTTAATGGAACATAACTAACGAAAATCTTGGTAGTGATCATTTGATAATCAAAACTTACATTAAATTCAAAGATTTCCAACGTTTTATTCGAAAAAGAAAATACTCATCAGCTGATTGGTCTTCTTATAAAAGATATCTTGTGGCATCATTTCAAAACCCGCTATCGTCAGACGACGTGCAAAGTATGTATAACCACTTTGAAAAAGAGATTAATAAAGCAGCAAATGAACACATTCCTGTAACTAAAATCTATTGTAACCCAGAAAAACATTTTAAACCAAAGGTGTATTGGAACCCATCGCTATCAAAAGTAGTTGCGCAACGCAGGCTAGCCTTAAATTTTTTTAGATAAAATCCAACACCTTTAAATTTTACTAAATTACAAGAAAAAGTAGCAGAAAGTCGAAAAATGATTAGAGAAGCCAAGTATAATAATTGGAAAAAATTCTGCAATAGTTTTAATGAAACTACAAATACGTCTATTTTATGGAATAAAATGCGTTGGTTAAAAGGACTCAGGTGCAACAAATTTTATCCTACTGAAGAAAAACTAAAAGACCTATTAAGCAATCTTGCTCCGGACTCGGTACAGCCTTTAATGCCAGAAATTACGTCAATAAATGAACAATTGGAAGCTAACTTTACTATTCAAGAATTTGAAAATTGTTTAAAAAAGAAGGATACGTACCCAGGATACGATGACATATCTTATTCTATGATTTACAATTTACCTGATGTTGCTAAACAGTATTTATTATATATCTTTAATGTAATTTTTCAACGGGATACATACCCATGCAATGGCGAAATGTTCAAATCATTCCTATACCTAAATTAAGTAATAAGAACAAGTTAAGGTCTATATCACTAATGTCTTGTATTTGTAAGATATTTCACACTCTTATAACTAAAAGATTAGAATTGTATATAGAGCACAACAAGATACTATCCCCATACACCAGTGGCTTTCGCAGATCTCAATCGTGCTTGGATTGTTTAGTATGTTTAGTAACACATATTCAGCTAGGCTTCTCAAAAAATATACCTACTATCGCCTGCTTTATTGACATAGAGAACGCTTATAATAATATATTAGTGTATACCACTAATATATCTTATAATGATATATTAGTGAGTGTTCTTGACAGACTTCAAGTTGGTTCAAAAGTATGCAAATATATTTGGTCATGTTTAAGTGAAAGACGTCTTATTATAGAAAGGGAATCGCGTAAGGAGGGATTGAAAAGATGGGCCAGTAAGGGTTTAGCGCAGGGTGACACTTTGTCTCCTTTGCTGTTTAAAATTATTACACATGATATATGTAGTCAAATACAAAATGTGTCTATTGCTCAATATGCAGATGATTTTGTAACCTATTCGAGCTCAAAAATCTTAAGGAGTGTGAGTACAACATTCAGAATGCTTTAAACTCTATAGTAAATTCACTTAATAAAATAGGCTTAGACATTTCTATCGACAAGACTAAGCTTATGATTTTTAGTAGAGGTTATAGACGTCAGGAAATTAAATTAGAAATATACGGCAAAAGAATAGTTGGGACAGATAATATACAATATTTGGGTATGTGGCTGGACAGATCATTAAGATGGTCTAAACATATCAATGAATTAGCCAGAAGATAACAAAATTTGTAAATACGAGTATATTAAAGGTATTAACAGGGCATGGTTGGGGCATCCATCCGCAGCATTTACGTAAGTTATACCTATCGCTTATAAGAAGCAGAATGGATTTCGGCTGTTTTTTATATGATATGAGTGCTAATAGACACATTTGTAAATTAGATACAATTCAAAATCAAGCACTACGTATTATAGGGGGGTTTATCAAAAGCACGCCAATACACGTTATGGAAAGTGAATTAAATATAGCGCCCCTGTTTATAAGAAGAAAATTTCTAGCATATAAATATTGTCTGAAAAGTAAATCTAGAACTAATAATACAACTATTAAGCTACTAACAGAACTTAGCTTATTCTGTAAAGATAGGTACTGGCAAAATAAAAAGAAACCGCTTCTAGCTATGACATTAGAACAAGTTAATAATAGTAATTTGTATTCTTCGGATCCACTAGATATGTTCTCTTTAATTACTTGGGTATCAAGTATTAATATTAAAACCGTAATTAAGGAAGACTTAGATTGTATCAAGAGTGCTAAAAGATGACAGGAGATAAATTCTTTAAAGTTGAACGTGATGAATGAATTGAATGTTAAATATTTTGGATGGCACAGGCTTTTTTGTGATGGATCTAAGGATAAATGTGGGGTAGGTGCCGCTTATATAGATTCATTAATGGGTAATAAATGTAAGATTAAAATTCCTAATAATTTGACGATAATGTCCGCTGAATTAATTGCTATAAAGGATGCCCTATTATATGCTGGTACAACAGATTTTCAAAAACCAGTCATATTAACTCATAGCAAGAGTGCTCTTCAACATATTGCTCGATGCGCCTCTGGTATCAGAGGTGTATCGATAGCATACTATATATTAAATGAAATATTTAAACTTGAATGTAAAAACCGTAATTGCATTGCAGTGGGTACCATCACACATCTCTCTTACAAAGCAATAAAGACCGTGGCCGAGCTCACTTGACTACTCTAGCGCCATCTATTATCTATCTACGGAAGCGGTTGCGGTGTATATCGATATGAAAATTTGACGCGCTAAATACATCGTTCTTTATTTAATACATTTCCATAGATGTCGCTACATGGTACCGCTAAATAAGATTGACGAAGTCATTGGGCTCTAGTCGGTTTACAAGCCAATGAGGAGGCTGACAAACTGGCTAAATTGGCAACTACACAAGGAAGAGAATGTAATATTGATCCAGATTATACAGAAATTTTAATTAAATACAAAAAGAAATGTTATGCACTTTGGAAAGAATATTTTGATAAAAGGTCGCAAGAAAAAAGGATTTGGTACAAAACTATCCAGAGTCAGCCTCCGAAAGTGCCTTGGTTCAATCAATGTCTATTGAACAGAAAATCTGTTGTATTAGCAATGTGACTTCGCTCCGGACACATTCCATGCAACAAGTTTGCTTTCATGATGAAAAAGAAACAATCTCCAAATTGCGAAACATGCAACACAGTCGAAGACATACAACACTTGCTCGCAGAATGTTCTAAAAACCATCACGAGAGGAAACTACTGGTCGCCAAAACTGACATTAAAATGTATAATATAGGGGAATATCAAAGTATACTCTCTGAACCACTGTCAGATGCTGCTCAAATGGTTTATCATTTACTAAGTATTTTATAAGTAACTAAATAATTTTGTGTGCTATAGTTATAAGGTACAATGGGACTGACATGTTAATAATAACGAAAGTCCCTTAAATAAAAAGAAAAAAAAATCACTTTTAAATTTTCAATATTTTTATGTCACAAAATACCAAATTATGGCTTATGTATAAGAAATAGACATATGGTATCGCGGACTTTTTTAGAGGGAGTAAAGATCTATATTTTTTTAAAACATTGTATTTACGTATCCCTAACGATAACACCAGCGTATGCGGATAAATCATTTCGGGAGTGCTTTTTCTTCTGACTTGCTTAACAAATATCCATATTTAAGGCTAGCTGAGTAATATAGCTTAATGCTAGATATTTTATACTATTACACATTAATCTGGCTATAATTTATAAAAAGAATTTTTCAAATCGGACTGGTAGTTCCAGAGATTAGCGCGTTTAAACAAACAAAAAAACTCTTCCGCTTTGTTATATTAGTATAGATAGTATAGATATACTATATATATATATAAGAGAGACATTATTTTTTTAATAGGATAATGGTGACAAATGAGCACACGGTCCACCTGATGGTAAGTGGATGCTGCAGCCCATAGACATCTACATCTATCCTCGATTACAAATCAATTTTTTTTTGTATTTGGTAGAGCCATGCTGCAACTATATTAATAGTATAGTTGTAATACGAATGGGTCGGCTCGACCGGGGAAGGACCACGCTCTCACAGAATACCAGCGTAAAATAATACCTTAATGCTGCTGTGTTTCGTATGGTGAGTGTAGAGAACCGGAGACCCTTTTTACTGGACAAGAGATTGCCATCGGGTGGACTGTGTGCTCGTTTGTCACCCTATCCTACAAAAAAATAAATGCAGATGCGTTGTCACCCGTGAGGACTAAGATGGAATGCCTCGTTTCCAGTAAAAGGGGTCTCTGGTTCTCTACACTCACCATACGAAACAAAGCAGCATTAAGCTGCTATTTTACGCTGGTATTCTGTGAGAGCGTGGTCCTTCCCCGGTCGAGTAGTAGTAGTGTTACAACTATACCAGAAATATAGCTGCAGCATGGCTCTACCACGTTTAAATATAGTTCTATTACTGTATAAACACTTCAACACTTTGATTTATCTACCGGCAGTTAACTTGACACCACTGAGGGTACCGATTAAATTGCGACGAAATCGAAGCTTTTACATCGTTTACATACGCAATACATAATCGCAAATTGTACTCTTCAGTCTTCTGTACAATTAGCCGAAGGGTGTGTAAAGCCTAGCCTAATGTAAAGCCTTTTCGGAAACCAGCTTATTCGGTAGGCTGGAGGCGTCAAGTCTGCATGCCAGACGATTTGTAGTGACTCTCGAAAAGAGAATTAGACGCTGCTCAGAAGGGAAATTGGACTATAGTCATTTCATAAAGCGTAGTCGCCTTTCTTGAAGAATAAGTACAACTTCTGTTTCACTTGACTAGTGCGACCATGGAGGACGAAATTAAAGAGCTTCAGAAGGACTTTAAACTAGGGTTTTCCATTGTTGTTTAAAGTCCTTAAGAATTTAAAATTGTCAAATTGTTTCTCTGTTGAATAAAGATCTCTTCTGATTTCTTTTAGGGACTAAAATGAAATATATTTAATATTCCTACTACCATAAACCGCTAACCTTCCAACAACATTCTCGTAACAACATTATTGAGCGAAGCCATGCTTTCCTCGGTTTTCCCAAAAAGCTTTATCTTATACGCATGCGTCAGTTAGGGTCTTGCGCGTTCTATGACACCTGTCAACAGTAGGCAGTGCCGTCCCTGGTTCCTGACGAAATTGAAGAGTTTTATTGGGAAATTTCCTGGATATAAGCTGGGAAGATCATGTAATTGATATAAAGGTAAATTTAAATGTTTTATTATTACTTTCATTGTTTGTAAATCTCTATTGTTATCGCCCTGTATGTGTGCCCTGTACTTTTAATGGAAAATTTTGATTCAAATTTGGAATTCATCAAGGCATTACAAAAAAAGATAAAAAAGAAAAAGAACTTGACCGTAATTATGTATATGGTATGTATTCATTAAGTTTAGATTAGATCGATAACTGTCCATTTAATTTCTATTTTTAGCTGTGATATGGCTTGTGATGGAAACATCAATTATCCAATATTGCGCGTGCCTCGTGACCTTTAATCTTAATTGAATGATCTTTATCTCCGGCTTATCTGTGTATCTATATTTAGCTCTTAAAATAAGTACCAACATATTATGTATGTTATTATTTAGTATAATCCTTCGAATTATGCCACGGAGTATAATAATCACTACGTATAGATCATACTATCTTTTATTTATTTCATTACTGCTATGACTTTTGTATCTGTGTAGGGAATAGACCAGTGGTTCTTAAACTTTTAGGGATGAAGGACCATTTAGCTGTTTTTTATCCACCACTAACTTTTGGATATAATATAATAGTATGGTTGATTTGTTAGTTCTATAAATAAAACATAAAAAAATCAATGTGGAAGTATCTCTCATTGTGCACCTCTTATTTTAATGTAGCAACATATGGTTTTGTAAAACGTATAGGCAGTATCTGCATACTGCCCGTCATCTCTAGCAATGTTCTATACTCTTCTAAATGTGAGAGAATTGTATGATTCCTCCGCGGACCGATTAGGCTTTTAAAACCCATCAGTGGTCCACGGACCACCGGTTAAGAACTACTGGTAGGTATAGACCAGAGTTATGTAGGTAATATCCGGGCGAGTATGTGCCCACGGGAATCCTTTTTATGATTCATAATAGATAAAATACATAAACACTCACGCCTGTCACCCAGAGGGGTAGGCAGAGACTATGGACTTCCATTTGGCACGATCCTGACACACCTCTTTCGCTTCCTCCACATCCATATACCTACGCATACACGCTCGTCGGTTAAAGGTACTCTTGATTTGGCCCATTTTTAATATATCGCCAATTTGGTCGATAAACTTTCGCCTAGGGTGACCCTTCTCGACTCTGCCGTTCACCTCTGCAACATAAATTTGTTTTGTCACTCTTTCCTCATTCATTCTTTCAACATGACCAAACCACCGAAGCATTCCTTTCTTAATCCTGGTCACAACATCATCTTGCAAACCACACTCTTCTCTTATTAAACAATTTCTCACTCTGTCATTCAGATTCATCCCTAACATACTCCTTAATGACCGCATTTCTACAGCATTTATTCTACTCTCGTGCTTCTTCTGCCACACCCAACTTTCACTACCATACATTAAAATAGGTACTAACAGAGCATTGTGAATTGCCATACGTGCCTTTTTGGACACATTCTGACTTTTCACAATAGAGTTTAGAGCCCCATTCACTCTATTTCCTGCATTCACTCGTCGTTCTATATCCTTATCATATCTGCCATCCCTGCTAAACACACATCCCAAATACACAAACTCATCTACTTGCTCTACCAACTCCCCTTCTATTCTTATTTCACATATCGTTTTACTTTCTTCTCTTTCAAAAACCATAACTTTCGTCTTACTTGCGTTCACTTTAATTCCCTTTTCTTTTAATGTCTTGTTCATTAATATAACCATCATTTGCAACTCGGCTGCCGACGACGCAAGTATGACTTGATCATCGGCGTACAAAAGGCATTTGACGGTTAACACACCCATTCTTAACCCGCGTTCTTCTACTTTCAAATTTTCCAAACAGCTGTCCATAAATAGGTTGAACAGCCACGGGGAAGCCACACAGCCCTGTCTGACACCTTTATGGATGCCAAACCAATCCGAGTAGGCCCCGTTGATCCTGACACAAGCACTAGAGTCCCTATATAGAGACTTCAATGCCTGTATCAAGCCAGCGCTCAACCCAAATGAGTTCAGTGTTTGCCATAACATATCCCTGTCAACTCTGTCATAAGCCTTCTCCAAGTCTATGAACGCACAAAAAACTTTTTGGTTTTTGGCCAAAAACTTCTCCGCGATCATGCGCATGGAAAAGACCTGATCCGTACATCCCATTCCCTTTCTAAATCCCGCTTGCACATCCCAAACTTTTCCATCAGTTTCTTTCATAACTCTT
The DNA here is from genome assembly GCA_033319125.1 of Parnassius glacialis. Classification (NCBI taxonomy): domain Eukaryota; kingdom Metazoa; phylum Arthropoda; class Insecta; order Lepidoptera; family Papilionidae; genus Parnassius; species Parnassius glacialis. The sequence goes on from JAVANC010000009.1 coordinate 2,902,853, forward strand.
TCAATTAATACCTTAGCATACAGTTTTCTCACAATGCTAAGAAGGCTGATACCACGGTAGTTTTTACAGTCCTGCTGTGATCCTTTTCCTTTATATATTGGGACTATCACGGCTTTGCACCAGTCTGCAGGTACCCGCTTAAGTTCCCAACATAAACAAGGTGTACAGCAGGTCTGCCACCAATCCTTCTCCAGCCCTTAGCATTTCAAGAGATACTCTATCATAACCGGCTGCCTTACCTGCTTTCATACTTTTCATTGCTTTCATTATTTCATCTATACTTATATCTCTATCTATTTCCTCTTCTTTCGGAATTTCTATTTCATTTAATTCAAACGTCTCATCACTCATAAACACGCTTTCAAAGTATTCCTTCCATCTCCTTAAACTCAAAACTTCGTCATTCAGAATACAGCCATTCTGGTCTCGTATAGTATTAATTCTAGGCTGTTTTGAATGTCCCCTGGTAGTTCCTACGAGTTTCCAGAACATTTTAATGTTTGCCTGGAAGTTATCCGATATTCTTCTATCATTCTTATCAGTTCTTTCTTGCTTTTTCCTTTCAACTACTTATTTTACTCTCTTATTTAGGTGTCTAAAGACTGCCTTTTTCCTTTCAATATCATCATTCATACTGCTAGAGTTACTAGCCTTGTTGCTAGTAAATCTAGCCATACTTTCTTCTTTGCTTCAACTTCCATCCCTATTTTATTATTCCTTTAAAAATTACCTTAACTCAGAACATTATAATACGTATTCACATAGGTAATATTTAAATTATGTTTTTTTTTAAATAATATGGTTGACAAACGAGCACACACCACCTGATGGTAAGTAGTTGTTGTGGCCAATAGACATCTACATCTATCTTCGTTTGCGAATTAAAATGTAGATGCGTTGTCAGCCATGAGGACTAAGATAGAATGCCAATGCAATGCAAGTTTGTTAGATTATGCACTTCAAAAATGAGTTATCATGCAAGTACATGGACAACATTTATACTGAAAAAATCTTTATACATTAACCCATCATCTCTCTTACAAAGCAATAAGGATCGTGGCCGAGCTCACTTGACTACTCTAGCGCCATCTATTATCTATCTACGGAAGCGGTTGTTGTGAAATACATCGTTCTTTATTTAATACATTTCCATAGATGTCGCTACATGGTACCGCTAAGTAAGATTGACGAAGTCATTGGGCTCTAGTCAGTGGCGTAGCGTGCCTTCGAGGGGCCCTGTATCAAAATTTGTTGGGGGGCCCCAATGAAGAGTAAAGATTTCATAAAAGGAACAAAAACGCTTGCATTGAATTCAAATTATTATATATTGATTTTAAGTTATTCATCATCATCGTTACAGCCCTTCATAAGTCCAAGGAATGAAAAAACGAATAAAGGAATAAAAAACATATACATAAAAATGGTCTTCAGTTCTCTATGTACACATAAATTATCGTCAATTATCACGACAACGGCAAAAGTACTAATTCCACTAGTTCATCATCATCATCATCATCATAACAGCCCTTCATAAGTCCATTAAAGAGCATAGGCCTCACCCAAGGAATGCCACAAAGCACGGTCCTGAACCACCTGCATCCATCGACTTCCTGCATGTCTTACCAGGTCGTCACTCCAAATAGTGGGGGGACGCCCTACACTTCATCCGCCGGTACGAGGCCGCCACTCGAGAACCTTTTTCCCTATCGGTTGCCGGTTCTTCGAGCTATATGTCCGGCCCATGGCCACTTCAGCTTACTAATTCGTTGGGCCATGTCGGTGACTCTGGTTCTACTGCGCATATCCTCATTTCTAAGTTTATCACGCAGAGAAACTCCGAGCATAGCCCTCTCCATAGCTCGCTGAGCAACCTTGAGCTTCCTCATCCGGCCAGCAGTGAAGGACCACGTCTCAGTTCCGTATGTCATCACTGGCAACACGCACTGGTTGCACAATTTCGTTTTCAAGTTTTGAGGTATACCTGACTAGAAGATGTGCCGTTATTTCCCGAACGCTACCCAGTCGAGTCGAATCCCTCGATTGACCTCTCGGTCGAAGTTGGACTTACTTAGTCGGACTATTTGTCCCAGGTAAACATAAACGTCAACAACTTCGAGCTTAGAGCTACCAACAACTACCGACATAGGTGTGACATGGACATTAAACATGATCTTTGTTTTGTCCATGTTCATCTTAAGACCTATCCGTTGGGAAAAACTATTGAGGTCATTAAGCATAGTGCTTAGGTCCTCCAGCGATTCTGCCATAAGGACTATATCGTCGGCAAATCGAAGGTGAGTGATGTACTCGCCATTGATGTTAACACCGTATCCTTACCAGTCCAGAAGCTTGAAAACGTCTTCCAATGCAGCGGTGAAGAGTATCGGGGATATAACGTCACCCTGTCTTGCACCTCTCTGCAATTGGATAGGTTTCGTACTCTGGTTCTGTACTCGGATAGCCATCGTAGCCCTACTGTACAAGCACTTCAGCACTTCGATATACCGACAGTCAACTTGGCATCGCTGAAGGGACTGCAGCACCGCCCGAATTTCGACGTAATTTTGATTGAAAGTCTTTGGGCTTTCTCATAGTCCACATACGCCAGAAATAGTGGTAAATTGTACTCCTCGGACTTCTGTACAATTTGCCGAAGGGTATGTATGTGGTATATGGTGCTAAAGCCTTTTTTGGAAACCGGCTTGTTCGGGAGTAATGACTCTCGAAAACAGCATGTAGACGCGGCTCAAAAGGGAACTCGGTCTGTAGTTCTTCAAGAGAGCGTTGTCACCTTTCCGGAGTAGTGCCACCATGGAGGACGGAATTAAAGAGCTTCTGAAGGACATCAAGTATCGGTTTTCCACCCGCTTTCAGAAGCTCCACTGTAATTCCATCCAGCCTGGGATCTTGCCGTTTTTAAGATGCTGGAGAGCCATTCTAATCTCGCTCAGACTGACGTCCGAGATATCATCGGAATAGTGTCGGATAAGACTCGCTCTTGGATCGTTACTCACACTTACGTGTGGCTCCAACGATGATGTGTACAGCTGCCAATAGAACCTCTCAATCTCACTCAAAACCTCAGGTGTCCCGGAAACGACGCTGCCATACTCGGTCTTCAGCTTCGACAGTTGGCTCTTTCTGGCAGACAGATCTCTTGCAAAGACTTGGGAGCCCTGGTTCTGCTCGATCTTTTCTTTAATACGAGCAGAATTAAAGTTGCACAAGTCCCGCCGCATGCATTTGGAGATCTGTATGTTCAGTTGCCTGTACGCTGTCAAATCTACTGAAGACTGCAGCTATATACCCCGTCTAAAAGCCATTGAGATTAGAGTGTGATCGGAGACTTTTTGTTTCTTCTGCGGCGGGTCTTGCAAAACTTAGCTCAGACCGCATGGACAGTTTCCACGAGCTTGTCATTCATATCGTCCATTGTATTGCAATCTTCTAGGCACTGAAAACGGTTTCGTAGCTCGAGCTGAAAGGTTTCTGGACTTTGGATTAGAGCACGAGAAGGACGGAGCGTTGACTTCATTAGACGTGACTTCTCCAACTTAACGTTTAGGTTCAGTGTGCCTCTCACCATTCGGTGATCGCTGCCGGTTTTCACCCTCGCGATCACTGAGACATCACTGAATAGTTGTCGTCTGGTCGTCATAATAAAGTTAATCTCATTTTTTGTCGAACCGTCGTGGCTCGACCAGGTCCACTTCCTGTGGGGCCGCTTCTGGAAGAAAGAGTTCATCATAAAGAGTCCTTCTTTCTCCATGAAGTTCGCCAGCTGCTGGCCCTTTGGGTTCCGTTGCCCTATTCCGAATTTCCCTACTTTCAGCTCACCGTTCTCTCTTGTGCCTAGTTTTGCGTTGAAGTCTCCCATTAACACCGTATAGTGGGTTTTGGAGGAATGCATTGTTCTAGAGATATCCTCATACATTTCTTCCACCTCCTCATCGGCGTGTACCGAGGTTGATGCGTAAACCTGTATAACCTTCAGCGATTACCGTTCGGTGATTCTGAGTATAAGGTCCGCAACCCTCGTCGACACACTCCCAATCTTTACAACGTTGTTAACGAGAGACTTGTGGACGATAAATCCGACACCTCCTTGGGACAGATGGTCGCCCTCCTGGTGATAGAACAAATTGCCGGATTCGAGGATTACCGTGACCTCCCCCTCTCTTCAGACTTCGGATAATCCTATGACATTCCAGTGCAACTTGTCTATCTCTTCTTCTAGCTCCAGGACCTTCTCGTCAGTCCTCAGGGTGCGTGCGTTATAAGTTGCCATGTCGAGTCGTCGTAGGTGGCAACAGAACCTCCACCGGAGACTCTTAGCACCCCCTGCCTCGCTGTTACCATGGTCGCCACCTTAGCCAGGAATAGCGGGGCTGCCGGGGACTGGGGGCCATCTCTTCGTTACTTTCATGGGGGTATATTGCCATAGTTGCCACGCTTGGCGAGCGGGTTGGCAAGCGCAGTTTTTTTATTGTTGTTTTGCTGTTATCAGAAAGATGCTGCTGCCCATCCTCTGCCTCAGTTTCCGTCTGTCGCCTTTTACGACACCCACGGGAAGATATGGGGTTGTGAGTATTCTTACCCGCCACTACACGGGCTTATGAGTTATTACTTACAATAAATACTCCTAGGAACTAAGCTAGCCAAACAATTTAATTTTCGTGCCTTTTGTTCGGCGAACATAGCTGAAGACGATTTCAGTTTTACTAAATTCTTTACTTCTTTAGAGAATAGTGATAGCCTTTCCTGTCCCATTAGAAGTCCTTGGAGTTTTTGCTTACACACGTTGGGGGCCCCTGTAGCCCGGGGGCCCCGTATCATTGATACGGCTGATACGGCGGTAGCTACGCCCCTGGCTCTAGTAAGTATATAAATTAGTAGGATAACCGTGTAGTGGCGGTGTAAGATTATCCACTATCCCATATCGTCCCAAGAGTGTCGTAAGAGGCGACAGCGGGAAATTGAAACCGGAGATGGGCAGCGGCATCTTCCTGATAACAACTCGAAATTATAAAAAAACTGCGTTTTGTAACCCGATTTCCTAGCGTAGCAATTGTGGCAAATAGAGGCATGAGGCAATCTATGAGGGAAGCCTATGTTCAGCAGTGGACTTTCGTAGGCAGTAATGGGATGGAAGAATGGGAATTGGTATTCAGTTTATATCATAGTAAGTTGAAAACATTAAATGTTTCTAAACATAATTATTTTAAGCATAAAAGTATCACTTTCATTATCATTACAGCCCTTCACAAATACACTGCTGAACATAGACCTCCCCCAAGAAATGCCACAAAGCACGGTCCTGAGCCACCTGCATCCACCGACTTCTTGCATATCTTACCAGGTCGTCACTCCATCTAGTGGGGGGACTCCCTACAATTCGCCTGCCGGTACGAGGCTGCCACTCGAGAACCTTTTGTCCCCATCGGTTGTCTGTTCTTCGAACTATATGGCCGGCCCATTGCCACTTCAGCTTACTAATCCGTTGGGTTATGTCGGTCACTCTAGTTCTACTGCGGATGTCCTCATTTCTAAGTTTATCATGCAGAGAAACTCCGAGCATAGCCCTCTCCATAGCTCGCTGAGAGACCTTGAGCTTCCTCATCTGGCCAGCAGTGAAAGACCACGTCTCAGTTCCATATGTCATCACTGGCAACACGCACTGGTTGTACAGTCTCATTTTCAAGTTTTGAGGTATACCTGACGAGAAGATGTATGTATGTATCACTTATTTACATACAATTCAAATATGTTATACATAAAAAACTAAAACTATAAACTTAAATCATAACACAGTCCTATAACCGCGGTACAGTGCCAAGAAAGGTGACTGCGTTTCCTGGCTGAATGGCTATACTTAGCCCTTGAACAAGAAACGAAAAAGTCATTTTATCACCAGCAGTAAGTCAGCTTATATTAAACTTGTATTGTACATGTTTACACGTTTCTTTGTATATGTTAGTACTTACTATCCGTTTGAGTATTAACGTTTATATGATGTCACATTGGTTTATTTTCGGTCTCAGTAACAACTCCCCAATAATTGGAAGCTTTCAAGCTTTCAACTGCTCAGGAGAAATATTAGCGCAAATAAACTCGCACACACAGAGGCACTTACACATCTTAACCTAACGTGATGTAACGCAATAAAAAGATAGAAAGTTATAGAATGATGAGTTATTTAATCATAACTAGACCCGAAAACTAAGCATCATCAGCTCGTAAAAGACCGAGAGACTTACTTTTTTTTCCACAATGTATAATTTTCATTTTATTATAATTTCTTCGTGCTAATAAACAGTATGTTTGTCTTATCGTTACACTTTTTGCTTTTATATACATACATGGTTTTTCAACGAGTAGCCAAATTTTAAATTTAAGTTCAAATATATAAATAACGATATACCGTTATTGCAGTTTTTGAAAATACGATTAAATAAGACTTCCACTTTTATTTGAAATCATCCCAAATCGAATGTGATTTATGGGCAACAACGTTTTTCCCTACCGATCAACCCTTACGAATGTGTTTTAAAATATTGCATTACCACGCATTTTGAATTTAAAAGATAAAAAGGGACAGAATGTTTGAGAATTCTTTTTAATAATATTTTCTTCACCATTTGCATATATAACTTATTCTGAACATTCTCAGATTGATTATTTCTGAACCTTCTCAGCTGTTCCCCGCGACTTCGTTCTCGTGGATTTTATTACAGTTAGATTTTATGGATTATAATTGTTTTGGGCGGAACCCTAATTCTTTTTCAAAGCCGCGGCGCCCACCTAAGCTACATGATTTCGACATGGCTTGTAGCATGATTCTGACGATGCTCTGACGTGACCACGAGTGACACTGCTTGCACCAACCTGTGCAACAATAGCATGTCGCAGAGTTCATTTTGGGCCAAAATCTCGCCTGAAGAGGATATAAACATGCCCTTGCTTTGCTACAGATTTCAAACATTCAAAGTGCCAGCTGAAGATTTTTAGTACATCCCTAAGGGAAAAATTGTTTAAAAGTGGTGGTACTTTCAATTTTATCAAGGAATTAGAATTACATTTCGCATAGATTTGCCCTACAAGTTGCAAGAAGCATCTTGCGAGTTCCTGTTATTGTAATCGGGTCTAGGATAATCATATAAACATGGTTTTTCATGAACTAAATCAATTAATTTAATATTAAAACTACAAGTTTCGTGTTACGTGCCACTTCAATGCGTCACTAGTAGCAAGCTGAATGGCACGTCCGATCATGCGGCGTCACGCCACGCAAATGGGCGTTACTACATACATTCCCTTTGAATGTTGAGGCGAGTGACAAGTTACGCGTCAAATCACGCGTCAGATCACGTGTTACGTTACGTAGGTGGGCGCCGCGCTTAATATAAAAGTAGTAAAAGTTATTCCTTATAACATTAGCTATCTGTCTTATATTATTACTTAGTAAACTAGTGCTTAACTCTCATGGTATAATAAGTAGTGATGCAGCCCTGGATAACACGGCTTGGCTATGATATCACATAATAAATAAGTAATGATATCAAATTAATTTGAAGGTCAAGTATCGCACGTGCACACGACACCCTCTTCATATGACGCCTCAGGCGTCCGCCAGGGACTTTGCGGAAATTCATTTAAAGATTAGCTAACTTCCTCGTGAAAATTTGTTACTTTGATCCCATCTCAATGTTGGGAACTGATATTGGGCAGATAGGTAAGAATATCATTCAGCTGTATTATTAGTGTTGCATGACTGAATCGCCTCGACTGGGGAAGGACCACGCCCTCACATAATAAATGTGAAAGAGCGGCTTAATGCTGCTGTGTTTCGCATGGTGAGTATAGATCACTAGAGACACTTATTTGGTAATAAAGCATTCTAGCTTAGTTATCAGCGGTATCTGTATATATCCTGATTCTTAATCGAGAGCAGCATCCACTTACCAACATGTGGATAGTGCTCTCTCTCTCTCTCTCTCTCTCTCTCTCTCTCTCTCTCTCTTGTTTGCTACTCAACTAGGTACCACCCTCATATATATCTGCCAAGCAGCAGTGCTTGCGCTGCTGAGTTTCTGAAGTTTCTGTCTGAAGGGTGAAGAGAACCAGTATAATTATAGGCTGTGATGCATTCCATCTTAGTCCTCAGAGGTGACAACGTATCTGTAGCACTCCTTGTTTGAAGTTGGCTGCACGTTGTCCTGGATTGCAATACCCACTTACCATCAGCTGGACCCAGGATGGAGGATCGTGGATACCATAGGAACCAGTGAAAGTTGGCGTATATTATATGTCCCCGAAAGTTTTCTTTTCGACATTTTCCTTTGGCAGGCATGTGGTGAAACGGCGCGTAAAATTGCAATTTATAATTTCATTAGAGCCGGTATCGACAACAGGTTTTTAATATATAGTAGCGGCTGATAAAGGTATTACGAGTAAATGAAAGAAAAGTATTTTATTTTTAATTTTCAATTTAGTCAAGCGAAATACATTTTCACCTCTTGGGGTTAACGCTTTCAAACCACTTTAAAAAAAATGTTCATTTTCTTTGCCCTCAAAATGGCTTCCAACAGCCGCCTTCATTTCTTTGTTATCAATAAATCTGCGCCCTTGTAACTCCTTTTTGAAATTGGAGAAAAGGAAATAGTCGCTGGAAGGTCTGGACTGAAGAGTGGGTGGTCAATTTCTGGAAGCCTGTGCGCTCCAGGGCCTGCTTCTAAACCCTCGAAAACTCATAGGGACTACATATTTTTTCAAGCTTTTTATTAACTTAGACCTTTAAGTACCTGGGTCACTGGATCACAGAAGACCTGAAAGACAACCTGGATATTGAGAGGGAACGGATGTCATTGTCTGTCTGCTGTAATATGTTGGCCCGCAGATTTGCTAAATGTACTGACGAAGCAAAAATTACGCTTTTCAAAGCATACTGTCAGTCATTTTATAGGTGCAGTCTGTGGGTTAGCTTTACGCAGAGGACATACAATGATCTTCGCGTACAATATAATAACGCGTTCCGAGTATTGATGGGGCTGCCGCATTTCTGTAGCGCTTCTGCTATGTTTACGGATGCTCATGTAGATGGTTTCGCCGCCATAATGCGTAAACGTTGCGCTTCACACCTCAGGCGCATTCGCGACAGCCCCAACAGTATCTTGCGCGCGTTGGCAGACCGTTGGGACTCGCCGATGTTTGCTCGATGGATACGGCTGCACGCAGTCAAGTAGTCATCTTGCTGGCAGCGGCGGGTGCCATGTTTATTTGTATGTGTGTCTTGACTGTTTGTCTGTGTTTTATGTTGAATTGTTAAATTACTAACTTTAGTTATAAGCTCAATTGTTACTAACCCATATGGATCATGATGTCCGTAACAAACGTTTATTATTATTATTATTGTGGTTATCTATAAAGTTTTCTCATCTGGTTGGGCAATATAAATATATAATTGTAAATAAACATGGTAAACGTACATAAATATCAATAAAATAAAATAAATACATAAAAACTACATAAATATATAAAAACCGAACCAGATGGAAGCCCTCGGCAGAGGAGACCAGACGGCCGAGGGTTAGGGGGAAAGGGAAAGAAACCGGCGGACGATGCGGGCGGTATCGGGGAGCACCGCCTTCTGCATTTGAGCTTAGAGCGGTCCGTCACGGAGTCCCAGTCGCCTCAGATGACCCGAGAGGTTGACTGGAATTAACCCATTCGCAGAGACGACTACAGGAATAATTTCGGCCGGCAGACCACCCCACATGTCGCTCACCTCGTGAGCCAGGTCCAGATATTTTGTCAACTTATCTGTTTCGGCTTTCTCGAGGTTCTCGTCATAAGGAATGGTAATGTCGACCAAAAATATCCTTGACTGTGCCCGGTCCATCAGCACAATATCAGGCTTATTCGCAAGAATAGTCCTGTCTGTGATGATGGCCCGGTTCCAGTAGAGCCTGGCGCGGTCATTTTCGAGCACGGCTTCCGGCAAGTACTTATAAAACGGCAGTTTCCGATCCACGAGACCTATTTCAGAGCGAGCTCCTGGTGTAGAATCCTGGCTACTAAGTTGTGCCTGTGCAAATACTCAGAGTTAGAAAGCGCCGAACAACCGGAGATGATATGCCTAAGTGACTCACCGGGATGGCGACAAGCTCGACAGACGTCGACGGTGCCATCCTTTAGGATGTATCTCCGATAATTGTTGGTCTTAATAACCTGATCTTGTATCGCACAGACAAAACCCTCGGTTTCCCCAAAGAGGTCACCGAAACGTAGCCAGTGGAGGGAGGCGACTGTGTCCACGAAAGGCTCATGTAGAGCCTTGTAGAACCTCCCGTGGAGCTCCTTCTCCTTCCATACGGTCTCCCGGTCGGAAATGCTCTGTACTGCCGGGTCTTGCTATTGCTCGTTGGCTAAGGATAGAGGGGTAAGTCCTTTATCACAAGAAATAACGTCCCTATAGTATGGATCATCCTCTCTCGTCAGAAAGTAATTACGGAGGCTGCACACTTCGCGATTATGCATGGTAAGCGCGCTTAAAAAGCCGCGTCCACCATGCTTCCGCGGCAAGTACAGCCTCATTACTGACGATCTCGGATGATGCATCCTGTGGGACGTCATTATAGTGCGGACTTTTCTGTCCAGAGCGTTCAGTTCGGTCTGAGTCCACCTGAGTATGACAAAGGTATACATGAGAACAGGCATGACCCAACCGTTATATGCGTGTGTCTTATTCACACCGGACAAAAGGCTGTTAAGCACTTTGGTCAAGCGTGCATAAAACACATCGCAAACTGACTGTTTCATACCCGCCTCATCTACACCGATGTTCTGTGACATACCCAGGTATCGGTATGTTTCAGCCTCGGAAAGGGTCCTTATGTTGATGGGCATAGATAAGTCTATGCCCTCAGAGTTAGCAACCCTTCCCCTTTCAACATGGAGGACCGCACACTTATCCGTCCCCAGCTCCATTCTAATAGAATTGCTAAAATCACAAGTGATGTTTAGCAATTCCATAAGATGAGAGCGACTGGAGGCGAATAACTTGAGATCATCCATATAGAAAAGGTGAGTCACTTTTGTACCTCCTTTCCGAAGCTGAAATCCCCTTCCGGAGCCCTCTAGTAAGGTACTGAGAGGGTTCAGAGAGAGGCAGAACCAGATTGGACTCAAACAATCGCCCTGGAAGATACCCCTTCTTATCCTTATGTGGCTCTCCGCAGCCGTCATCCGCTCGCCTAGATGACAAAGGATCGTACTCCATTGCCCCATACACTGCCCGAGGAAGTCTCGAACTGTACAATTGACCTTATACAGCTCGAGGACCCTCTTAAGCCATGTATGAGGCACCGAGTCGAATGTCTTTTTATAGTCTATCCAGGCGGCGGAGAGGTTTCGACGGTAGCGTTTAACCACCTTGCCAGTGACCGCGTCAATGAGGAGTGGTTCTTTGGTTCCACGACCACCACCCCGACATCCATTTTGAGCGCGCGACATCACCTGATTTGAGTTCAGGTGACGAGTGGTTCTCGCGCTCAAAATGGATGTTAGTGTCTTGTATATGGTAGGTAGACACGTTATGGGGCGGTATTTGCTCGGGTCTGTGGAATCCCGGTCTTTAGGAACCAAATGAGTGATCCCAGTAGTGAAGAGGCTCGGGAGCGACTTTTGGTCGAGAGCCTCTTGAAACTGTCGGGCAAGCACAGCGTGACACACCACGAACCCCTTCAGCCAGTAGTGATGCAGCCCGTCGAGCCCCGGACTTTTCCAGTTCGGGGCCCTACGGACTGCCTCAGCTATGTCATTCGGCGTTATGATGACGGGGTCCATGGGCGTAACATTCGCACACTGACTCGCCACAACTTCCGTCCAAGGGCCCTCGCTGTGGTTTACGGGCTCTGACCACAGGCCGCGCCAGAATGCGATTGTGTCGGCCTGATTCGGTGCTTGGCCCGTTCCACGTACCATTGGTCGCTCCAATGATTCATAGAGCCTCTTCTGATCACTCTGGAAGAGACGATTCTGGTGAACCGTGTCGACCTCTCGGTATATCGCCGAATCCGCTTCCCCCAAGCAGCGATTCTCTGCTTCGGGTCGTCTATTAGGCAGTCGTTTATTAGGCAGACAAAGATTGTATGCGGTTGCCATTTTGGTAAAAGAAATTAAAATGGCAATTTTTGTCAAGTTTTTTTTTTATAGAATAAGGGTGACAAACGAGCACACAGTCCACCTGATGGTAAGTGGTTGCTGTGGCCCATAGACATGTACATCTATCCTCGTTTGCGAATCAAAATGCAGATGCGTTGTCATCTGTAAGGGCTATGATGGAATGCCTCTTTTTCAGTAAAAAGGGTCTCCGGTTCTCTACACTCACCATACGAAACACAGCAGTGTCAAGCTGCCATTTTACGCTGGTAGAATACCAGCGTGAGGGCGTGGTCCTTCCCCGCTCGAACCAACCCATTCGTGCTACAACTATACCAGTAATATAGCTGCAGCATGGCTCTACCACGTATGATTACATGATACATGACACATTTTAAATTATGTAATCAAGTATTAAGCCACTTGCTGACATCTGATTGAGCTTAAATTTGGTATAATATATCGAATTAAGTAACTTCGATCACAATGCCTCAATATGGTTATCATGAAGTTGATCTATTCATCATCATCATCATCATCATTACAGCCCTTCACAAGTCCACTGCTGAATATAGACCTCCTCCAAGGAACGCCACAAAGCACGGTCCTAAGCCACCTGCATCGATCGAATTCCTGCATGTCTTACCAGGTCGTCACTCAATCTAGTGGGGGGTCGCCCTAAACTTCGCCTACCGGTACGAGGCTGCCACTCGAGAACCTTTTTTCCCCATCGGTTGTCGGTTCTTCGAGCTATATGGCTGGCCCATTTCTGCTTACTAATCCGTTGGGCTATTTCGGTTCTTTGGTTTTACTGCGGATATCTTCATTTCTAAGATTATATACCTGACGGTATACCTGACGAGAAGATGCGTCGTAATATCACGAACTCTGCCCAGCCGAGTTGAATCCGTCGATTGAGCTCTCGGTCGAACTTGGACTTACCTAGTCGGACTTGTGGCGGGGCTGTCGTCTCGTCACAAGCGAAACACATCGAAGCCTAAATCGCACTAACAAAGTTCCGAAGTTAAAGCAGCATAATATATAGAATAGCTCCGAGCTACCACTTGGAGCGTTGGCCGCTCCCCGGGCAGAACACCTTGCCCGGCGAGAGATCTCCCCTTTTCCTTCCTACCGCCACAGACTATTTGTCCCAGGTAAACATACTCGTCAACAACTTAGAGCTTAGTGCTCCCAACAACTACCGGCATAGTGTGACATGGACATTAAACATGATCTTTGTTTTGTCCATGTTCATGTTAAGACCTATCCGTTGGGAGATACTATTGAGGTCATTGTGCATAGTGCTTAGGTCCTCCGGCGATTCTGCCATAAGGGCTATATCGTCGGCAAATCGAAGGTGAGTGATGTACTCGCCGTTGATGTTAATACGGTATCCCATCCAGTCCAGTAGCCTGAAAACGTCTTCCAATGCAGCGGTGAAGAGTTTCGGGGATATAACTTCTCCCCGTATTACACCACCCTGCAGTTGGATAGGTTTTGTAGTCTGGTTCTGTACTCGGATAGCCACCGTAGCCCTACTGTACAAACACTTCAGCACTTCGATGTACCGACGTTCTATCGTATCTATTGACGAAATTACTTCGATATATCGACGAAGTTGATCTATTAATGGACCCGAATATTGACCCTAGCAACACTTATAAAAGCTTGTTTTAAATAGTAATTTTACATAATTAATCTTATTTATGAAACATCCCATTTTTATTTTAACTTCATTAATTATGATAATGTCGACTCATTAATTTCTTCGGCAATTAACCTCATTTGTAAATGGAAGAAAGTTCATATCTGTTGTAATATTTTCATCACAGTTAACTCATACAATTAAGCACCAGCTCAAGCAATATTACGGAAAAAATTTTGCGTTGATTAATCTTCAGTAGCGTAGTTCCAAGAGCTCTGTAGTCTGTAAAGTTTTGATAGAATAATAATAATAATAATAATAATAATTTATTTGATACAGACAACACAGATCCATTATAAAATTAATTTTTTTTTTATTACACTATACCTTAAATTTTAATTATAATTATTGGTTAATGTGATCATAAACTAATAAGAAAAATTAAGTAGGATTTATCGTTTTTATATTTACAAAATTCTGCAATATAAATAAATCTAAAGAATAAATTAGTGAATAAATGAATCACTTACAAACTCGAGTTAGGTACTCGTAGCAGCATCTTCCAGAAAACAACTCAAAATAGTAAAATAAATGCGGTTCTAATCGGTCTGTTTACAATACGTAGAAACTATGTTAAATTATCCCCTATATTATATGATGCAATCAATACGAGAGACCTATGTTTATGATTTAATAAACTGTAATGAATGAATCAAGTAATAAATAAGTTTCGAAATTTATAAATTTAGAGATCTATCACTTAAAGTTACGTGGTTGTCGTAAGAGATGACTATGAGAAGTGCTAGAGAAATTTTATGGCTTTCATTCAGACCGTTGACGAGGAGCAGGGTCAAAGGTGCAAAATGTCTGAAGATGTGTTTCCGCCTAGAATAGAGATGTTATTCCGCCTGCCCTGTCTACTACGGGAGGGACCCCATGTCCAGTGGGTTTATAAAAGCTTTTATTTAACTTCCAATGTTTGTTAGGTTCAAATCTTGCAACTGAATCTTAAGCACAATCTTCAAGATATGATAAAGCAGATATCTTCGACCAATTGAGTTGAAATTTTGCATACATGTTTAGTTTGGATGACAATGCATGTTTACGAGCTATTCTTTGCCTTCGTGTCTTAAGTCTATTAAAAAAAATATTTTTGAAAAGTTATTTTTTTTGTTCTTTTTAAAAAAAAATTAAAAACTTATTTTTCTATGTAGATTTTATAAAATTCCTAGTAACTTCTATAAGTAAGTACCTTCAGGAAATGGGTATATTGTAGAATATCCTTATCTATAATCAGCATGTTATCGCGAAGTACTGATAAGTGAAAAAATACCCTTATCGGTACCGATGAGATATAAAATTTTAATGAAATTTTGTCTATAAGTATGTTTCATATGATGTCATAAACTTATATTCGTTTTAATTTTGTATTATAACCCCCACCCCACTACATTATATCACGCTTTGCTCAACTCGCTACGATAACGTGATCAAAGCGCTACTAGAAGTACCGACAAGTGCGGGACGCGGTCGGCGGAAGCGGGAGGGGTAGTGATCGGCAAACATTCTGTGCGCGTTTTATACGATCGATAATGTCTACCCAGACGATTGTTTAGTTGTAAAACTATTTTACGTTTAAAGTTTGTGCCATTGCTGCTCATTAGTTTCAATAACCACTCACCATCAGGTGATCACTTAGCTCGTTAGGTCAATGTTATAAAATTAAAAAAAAACCTCCATAACTGTAAATATTACGACTTTTGTACGACATTTTGTTTTCCTTTTTAATATGTGTTTTAACATAATAGCCTTTTTATGAAATAAAGTTACGAACGGTAAGTAGCTGCAGCCCATTAACATCTGCAACAAACTCAAAACAAAGGAGCTTACAGATGCGTTATCACCTCTGAGTATTTCACCCTTTCGCTGTCCCGTGTACTATATAGACTGTACTACATATATGTCATTGGTATTGTCTCAAAATCAATCAGTGAAAGTGTTAAGATGGAATGGTTCGCGAGCTGTAATTGTAATGGGCCAGAACAAAGCGGTGAACGCACTGTTGCTTAGCGGCAGAAATTTACATGAGAAGGTAAAGGGGTCCTACCTAAACGGACTCCCAGACAGAAAATTAGTCATATCACCTAGATAATCAGGAAGCTAACTACGTTCATACGTAGCTATCAGTTTTATTCCTCTAAGACCTAAAAAAAATTATTCATTTTACTATGTAAATTTTACTTCATTACATTTTTTTTATATGATCACCTGATGGTAAGTGGTTGCTGTAGCCCATAGACATCTACATCTATCCTTGTTTGCGATTCAAAATGCAGATGCGTTGTCACCCGTGAGGACTAAGATGGAATTCCTCTTTTCCAGTAAAAAGGGTCTCCGGTTCTCTACACTCACGGTACGAAACACAGCAGCGTTAAGCTGCTATTTGACGCTGGTATTCTGTGAGAGCGTGGTCCTTCCCCGGTCGAGCCGACCCATTCGTGCTAAAAATACATCAGATATATAGCTGCAGTATGGCTTTACCACGTATAAATAAATAAATAAAATATACATTACGGCTGTGAGGCTTTTCACCTTATCCCTGATGATTTATGACTTATTACGTGGTAGAGCCATGCTGCGGCTATATTATGGTTGTAACACGAATGAGTCGGCTCGACCGGGGAAGGACCGCGCTCTCACAGACTACCAGCGTAAAATACGTATGGTGAATGTAGGGAACCGGAGACCCTTTTTACTGAAAACTAGGCATTCCTTCTTAGTCCTCCGATGTGAAAACGAATCCGCATTCTGATTCTTAATCGAGGATAAATGAGATGTCTATGGGCCACAGCATCCACTTAGTATCAAGTGGACTGCGTGCTCGTTTGGTAACATTTATTTGGAGTTTTTAGGTGTCTGTATGGTTTTGTGGTTACTTATAAATTAATAGAATAAATAAAAAACATAGTTAAAATCAAAACCAGGTGCTTTAATTATAGTTATTCGGTTTATCAATTATTTTGCTGATTGCGTCTACTTTATTTGTTTGTAAACGCAGCGAAACGTGTGTGAACATGTGTGAATTCATTAGTGTCTTTATTTTGCAATCCTATGTTTGCTCTCTGATATTGTTACAAGCAGTTTTAATTTTAAGTGAAACATTCCACGTCACAGGTGACAATGCATTTATAACCGTCTTTATTTAAATTTGGCTACAGGTGTCTATGCATGGCTATAGTCACTTAACATCGGGTGGACTGTGAGTTTGTTTGTCACTTCAGTATTATAAAAAAAAAATTGCACCGCGCAACGAGTGAAAGTTGACGTATAATGTTCCTGAATTTTTTTTAATATAGTGTTAGAGATTTTCTTTCCATATCGGATAAATGAAAATATATACTTACCATCACGTACATCGAGAGTTCGCTTGTGTATGACAAAATCTAATATATAAAAAAATAATATTTGTTTGTTTGTATTTTATGCACTTTCATGCTGTTTGTCAGATTACGGTAAAACTTTTTCAACTTGCACGAAGGTTATAGGCATAGTACAATTAATATACAGCAGGTGGCGCGCGATTCGTACCGAAAAATATAATAAAAAGTTATATATCATTTAAGTTCAATTAATGTATTATCATTTCCAATCAAACAATATAACTCTTCCAAATTTATAACGATATTTTCTCAATTATTTCTTACGCGCCTGCAACTCGCCGAGTACCAGCTAGTTCTATATAAAAATTTTCCCCCTTTCAACTCGTGAGACGGCGAACGAATTCATTGTAAGGAAACCTGCATGTATCAGGAATCCAAATATCTCATACGTGAAGTCTGCCCATTCGCACTTTTTTTTGCTAAATTCTTATCCCTTTCAGAAATAAGGTTAAGCCAGCAGTGGAAGTTATGTTTTTTTAATAAAAGTGCTTGTGTCACACTGAAAATCGGTGCCAAATTTTTTTATGCTTCAACCTATTAAGCAAACAGGAAAATAATTGATATACCAAAATCCAATCCTTTTTTGATTTTTGCCTCTTTGGAGTCGAGTAAAATTTACAGAACGTAGGTACATCACTGTTTTTAATTAAACTTTGTTTTTGTGTATACAGTCAAGTCTGGCAACTTACCAATGGAAGGTAACTTTGCCATCAGGGGTGTATTGGTACAAAATTACTATTAACACGGAAAACGTAACGTGCCATCTCTAGGATGAAAATACAATAACTAATTGACAGCATTGCTTTCCATGTGGCAACATGAGAGTTAATTTTGGCACTTTGTTTTAACGCGGAATTGTGTCGGCGAAATAACCTCTTTGTTCAGTGATCCGACACTTTAGTTTATTTTTGTTTGAAATACTGAATCTAAACCTTTGTAGTAACGTCATATTAATGGTTATCAACTGTAATAAATCGTTTTTAACGTGTTGGTCTTAATATTTATCTATAAAACTAACTTTGTAAAGTTACCGTACTAGTGATTTTTTTAATAGGAGAGGGGGCAAACGAGCACGTGACTACCGCCACCCATAAACATCTGCAACACCAACTGTAACGCCATGAACAACTGCAACACTAACAAAAGGAGTAAGCTCTTTTCTTGAAGGTCTCTAATTCATATCGGTCCAGAAAAATCGCTGGTGGTAATCGGTTCCACAAGGAAGTTGTGCGAGGAAGAAAACCTTTTCTAAATCGCACAGTGGTGGACCGCCAATCATCCAGATGGTATGGATGGTGTCGCGAATTTTGTTGCGCTGTGCGATGGTGAAATTGAGCTGCTGGAATTAATCCGAACAATTCCTCAGAGCACTCCCCGTTATAGACGCGATGAAATACGCAAAGAGATCATCATAATCGACATCTCTACGCAATGCCAGTGAGTCGAGCCGATCGGAAAGAACTCGGTCAACGGCGATTCGAATCGCTCTGCACTGGATGCGGTCACGTGGAAAGAGCTGGCATGGGCCCAGCGATGGGAACAGTATTCCATGTGAGGCCGAACCTGCGCTTTGTAAAGTTGCAAGCGGTGTGTCGGCATGAAATACTGTCAAGCCCTGCTGAGCACGCCAAGCTTTTTAGAGGCCAATTTGGCCTTCTCTTCCAAGTGACCACGAAACTGCACGTCACTCGATATGTCGACGTCGAGGATTCCGATACTTGCTGAGGCAAGAAGGGGAGTGCCTTGAAACTGAGGAGATAAGACAAATGGGTTCTTTTTAGCGGTAAACGCGCAAACTTGTGTCTTCTGAGGATTAAACTGGACTAGATTTAGTCGCCCCAAATCCGAGACTTTGCTCAGCAAAGACTCGACTTCGGACACAAGTTTGTTCCGGTACTCGGTGACGTTTTCCCGAGAAATATTGGCACGGCCGGTGTATAGAGCATCACCAGCGCTGTCATCCGCATAGCAATGAATGTTACCAGTTAGCAACATATCATTGATATGCAGAAGAAACAGCGTTGGTGATAGCACACAGCCTTGTGGAACACCGGCGTTAATAGGCTTGTAGTCGGAGCATGCACCGTCTATAACGATCTTGATGTTACAATCTGCAAGGAAGCTGGTGATCCAATCGCACAATTTCTCGGGAAACCCATAGTAAGGGAGCTTCGAAAGAAGCGCTTTGTGCCAAACCCGATCGAAGGCCTTCGCAATGTCCAAACTAACGGCCAACGCCTCCCCCTTGGACTCTACTGCCTCCGCCCATCTATGGGTCAGGTAGACCAGAAGATCACCAGCTGATCGACCCCAACGAAAACCGTATTGGCGGTCACTAATCAGCTGGTGATCCTCAAGGTACCGCATGAGCTGGCAGTTAATAATGGATTCCATTATTTTGGAGAACAAGGAGGTGATCGCAATAGGCCTATAGTTAGATGACTCTGAGCGGTTGCCTTTTTTAGGGATTGGGTGGACAAAAGCCGTCTTCCATGTTTTTGGAATTATGCCTAAGGAGTAGGAGTACCGGAAAAGACAGAACTGGTGCCAACTCCGGAGCACACATCCTCAGCACAATTGAGGGGATTCCGTCAGGCCCACTCGACTTGTAGATGTCCAGGGAGAGTAGGGTTTTGCGAACCGAGCGCTGTGTGAACCGCACATCCGGCTTAAAGCACTCACACCGCGGGATGGTCGACGGTGTGTTCCTCCCGTCATCGAGACTCGAGTTGCACGCAAAAAAAGAGCCTAGCAGATCGACTTTCTCCTTTGCGGCATGGGCCAGTGAGTCGTCCTCCCCTGGACAGCCTTGGCAAGAGACCAGAATGCACAGGTTCCCGAAGGAAGGCGAACTAGTTTCTCGCCAATTCTACCTATGTGCTCTGACTTTGCTTTGGCAATGTTTCTTTTGAAGGACCTGGAGGCGGAATTATACTTCTTTTTAAGGGCGGCTTTTTAACCCTGAAGTACCATATCAGCAACACAATTTGCAATAACGTCCGGCAAGAAGAAAACCCGCCCCCAAGGGTAGGATGCAAAGAAAGCCAATCGGCCGACCTATAGTGCTAAACACGGCGACTGCCTGTAGAAAGCAAGCGCGGTTTCAGCGTGAGTGGCACCACACTCCAGACTGGACAATGGTCCGAGGAGCCAAGAGGGGCATCAACGGAGATCTGATATTTTTCCAGATGAGATGTCAGCAGAATGTCCAATAGGGAAGGTGCAACATCCTCCACTTCTGGAACCCGCATAGGCGTAGTAACCAGTTGTGTCAGAGCATATGCCAAGACAAAATCATGAACAGATCTCCCCACATGATCGGTTAAACGTGAACCGAGCCATTCGGCGTGGTAGGCGTTAAAATCGCCAAGGATCACGATCTCTGCGGATGGGACCTGTTGTAGCAAGGAATCTGTAGCCATTTGAACGTGGTCGATGAATCGGTCTGTTTGGGCATTACTGCTATGGGACCTATAGAGGCATCCGTAGACGCGCGGATGGTCGTAGCTGTCTACGCGTAGCCAAAAGATGCACAGGTCCACACCTTCAAGACTGCCGAGGCGTCAAGAACAGATGTCCTCTGTGACGTACACGCAAACTCCAGCCCGAGGCACAAAAGAGTGTTCCAATTTGTACCCCGGGTAGGAGAAACAGAAACAGAAACAGAAACAGAAACTTTTTTATTCAATATAGATTATAAATAATACTTATTGAAAGTCACTCTTTTGTTTGATTACCACTGGTTCGGAAAAAACCTCTGTCCTGGGAAGAACCAGCAAGAAACCCAGCGGGACTTTTTTTTATAAATAACAGCTTACAATCATGATGTTACACAAATTAACAACACAACACAGAGACAACACACACACACATACACACACAACAGAGAGATACGAAGTATCAACAGGAGAGGACACCTGCGTCTCGGTCAGAAAGAGCTAGGCTGGCTTCGCCGTCTCGAGATAATTATAAGATAATTCTTAAAATTAAAACTAAACCCAAGCATACCACTGCAAGACTTCAAGACACAGTTAGTTCATTCTGCGTAGATCGGACCAAAATTAATAATTAAAAAGCTGAAGGTACTCCGGGTTAACTTTGACATCGGGACGTCAATCACCTCAGGCCCCGTGACCACGGTTGCTGGAAAGCAACCGAAACGTCAGAAATATAAAATAACCTAATTAAACGCGATAAAATCCGTAAAAGTAGTTTTATTCAAAATATTTAGATTGATTCCAATAATTATGACCTGACTTTGACTTATGATGACGTCTAATAAAATGACGAATACTAGTTAAAAATTATTGTGACAAGCTTTTTATATACTCTGTCAACATAATCTGTGTAACATAATCTGTCTGAAAATATTTGTACGCAGGAAACTGCAGAATATTTAGGATCTTAATTATTCTGTAACAACTTCAATGTACCATATTCTAACAAATAAATCATCTTATCTTATCTTATCTTATCTATACTATAGTTGATTTAAAATTTATTATTGCAACAATTTGATTTTTAATTATAAAAGAGAGTATTTTTATTTGATATGTGGCCATAGGAAGGAAAAGGGGTGATCTCCCGTCGGGCAAGGTGTTCTGACCGGGGGGCGGCCAACGCTCCGAGTATTAGTTCAGAACTATTCTATATATTATACTGATTTTCTTCGGAACTTTGATATTGCAATTTAGGCTTTGTTTCGCTTGTGGCGCGGCGACAGCACCACCACATTACTCCCCTGCTCAGAACGGAGGTTGATAGTGCAGTCCGATTCCCTGTGTGCATAAGGGCAAGTGACGCCGGTGCAACCGATATACCGGTTTGTAATGCACGCCGTAGTACGCACTTGCAAGTAATGCCGGTGAGAACGATGTACCAGAGCAAGTGCCAGAAGTCTGCCTTGTAAATCTGCGGTGAGTCGAGATGAAGACAAGTTGGACTAGCTTGCAGGAGCTGAAGACTGCAGAAGACGATACTTGGGAGTGAATGGTAGAGGTTCTTGAGGATAATGACGAAGGCTTGAAGTTGTAGTTTCCAAAGGTTGTTGGTTGCGTGTTCATATCACGTCTGGGTCACCACTGTGGCCCAGCCAAGCAACCGAAACGTCAGAAATATAAAATAACCTAATTAAACGCGATAAAATCCGTAAAAGTAGTTTTATTCAAAATATTTAGATTGATTCCAATAATTATGACCTGACTTTGACTTATGATGACGTCTAATAAAATGACGAATACTAGTTAAAAATTATTGTGACAAGCTTTTTATATCTATACTATAGTTGATTTAAAATTTATTATTGCAACAATTTGATTTTTAATTATAAAAGAGAGTATTTTTATTTGATATGTGGCCATAGGAAGGAAAAGGGGTGATCTCCTGTCGGGCAAGGTGTTCTGACCGGGGAGCGGCCAACACTCCGAGCACAGAACACAATTACTCTTTATCAAGAGAAGAACGCCAACTTCATACTAAAAAACGGAAACACGTGTTTATGTATGTATACGAAAAGCGCTACGCTGGACGCCCATATAAAACTTTTTTAGCGGGAATTTCAAACCTTTGTATTCTGTAACTTTAAACTTTTTATTTAAGGCTTATTTGAGTAATTTTGGCTCAAGCCTCACAAACCTATGGGGTAAATTCCCATATATTTGAGAGGTTGCACCAAAATTACTCGAATATACTTTAGATTAGTATGTGGGAAAAAATAAAACTATAAATAAGTATAGTTATGTAATTTTATTTTCTGGAAGACAGATTGTTTTATAAACTACACATTATTATTGATGTTTTTTATTGCTTTTGCACGTAATATTTCCACACACGTTACTAATATATAACACATGTTATTGTCAGAGAGTTATTCTTCACAGAACATTAACGTAAATTTAGATCAGCAAAATTCTCATGATGAATACTTTACTCAGCCCAAATACGTGATCTGAAACAGATACAATTCGAGTCAATATAGATATAAACCCTACAAATAACGGCCAATAAATTCGAAATGTTTATAGCCTTACCACAATATTGTCATAAGTTTTCCTTTTCCTATCATAGGAAACTTGTAGAAAGTGATCAGATGATTTTGTGCTTTTTATTTACACAACACTTAACTTACTTTCGATGATGATCACAAATCGTGCATAAAACTTTGAAATAATGAATTCATTTATAGTCAAAATCTTATACAGAATTAACATCTCACAAAAAATCTTTACTGTACATTCACGACGATATTATGACTGTATATTTGCGTACATACGAAAATGAAGTCCATATAACTGAATTTAAGCAAAAATGAATGATAAATATTAAAAACTAAACCTATGAAATAAATTTTAATAAATTTCAGAAAGTATTTTCAATATGAAAGACGTTGACAAACAAATGTCATTTTTTTTCTTCTTCTATTAATTCATGGCTTCTTTTGATAAAATTCTGCTAATATTTAATAATTTTATTTAAACAATTAATAGGTAAACTAATTGTGCGAATCTCAGAGTAATATGTATGTAATTATACTTTAAAAAGCAAACCAATAAAAGTTTAACACCGAATTAATATTTTTATTTTCTTTCCATATAATTTGAATTTCTTTATCTAATTTTTAAAATGGCAATCTAAAACAAATTAAAGAAAGAGACAGCGATATTTTATCTCGCTTTATTTTAACAAGCCCAACACGCATATTGACAAATCATGATTGTGTGCAGATTTTTCAGCTTTCATACAAAGTTGCCTCACCCTGACTCCGAGTATTAGTTCGGAACTATTCTATTATACTGCTTTACTTTGGAACTTTATAGTGTGATTTAGGCTTTGTTCGTTTGTGGCGCGACGACAGCACCGCCACAGATAATATAATCTAATATTTAAGATTTATGCTTAAGAAATTATTGTCACAAGATTTAAATAAAAAAATTAAATTAAGTACGTAATCAAGGATTTTTGACAACCCTGACACATATTTTCAAGTTTGTATGAAATATTGATAAATGTGAGGGCAACTTTGCCACAAGAGTAAATTTTGTTATTTACAACACGAGCAAGTCATAACTCTGTTATGAGGTAAACTTACCTTCAACCTTTAAGTCAAATCCAATTTTTTTTTAATAAACTGATGGTAAAGATGCCACAAAGTGAGGTTAACTTTGCCATTTTCTATTTCTGAGTATTTGGTCTATTTAATGTTAGTAAATGTTTAAACCACTCATAAATACCAAATCTATGAAGAATATAATGTCACATTAACATTGACGCGCACTCTGACAGTAGATATATTTTGTTGGAAAATTGGTCCTAAACTTTTAAGTCCTTCCAAAAATGACAAAGTTGCCAGGTTTCACGATACATACATAAAATTTTCTCAAATATACTGAAGCCAAAGTTAATAATATTTTTTGTTTAAAATTTTCTCTAAAATTCTCTCTTCTGACTTATGTTATAAATTGCTCTTATTGTACAAAACATCAGTTTCAATCCAAGAAAAACAGTGGACTCAACAAGACTCGGCTCCTCCCCGTTTAAAAGCACTGGTACTCCCGATACCATCCACACCATCTGGATGATTGCCGGTCCACCACTGTGCGATTTAGAAGATGTTTTCTTCCTCGCACGACTTCCTTGTGGAATCGATTACCATCAGCGATTTTTCCGGACCGATACGACTTAGGGACCTTCAAGAAAAGAGCGTACTCCTTTTTAAAAGGCCGGCAACGCATCTGCAATTCCCTCCCTGGTGTTGCAGTTGTTCATGGGCGGCGGTAGTCACTTACCATCAGGTGAGCCGCATGCTCGTTTGCCCCCTCTACTATAAAAAAAAAAATACCTGTTTAACATTTGATATGTAGTAAGCGGACACTCGCGATACGATACACAGTAGCATTAAGCATCTGCTATTTCACGCTATTCTGTGAGAGCGTGGTCCTTCCTCGGTCCAGCCAACCCATTTGTGGTAATACCATAACATATTTGTTGCTTGGCTCTATCACGTAGAAATATACCATGCATAATCGACTGTAATTCTTTTTTTACCTCAACACCATTTTACAATAAAATATAAGATAAGGTAGCACCTTTTTTTTTTCGTAAAATTGCAGATGTAAAGTATCGCAAATGATTGCGACTTGGTAATAGATGCAAGTAGTCGATAGATGCAGGTGGCCCAGGGTCGTGCATTGTAACTAACTTTCTTGATGCTACGTTCAGCAGTAGACATGTAGGCTGTAGTGATAAAGATGATGATGAAGTACAGATTTGCAGTTTTTTGCTTAAGTAATTCGCGGAAGAAGGTGTGAGTAAAAAAGCTAGTTTGTAATCAATTCTCTCGCTTTCTTAGTTACTCGCAATAGGAGGTTGCAGATGGAAAGACTATATGAAGGTGCATCCCGAAGATTAAGGTGAAATACCTCTCACAAAATGTGCTAAGATTTAATAACAAAAATGCTTAGAATTTAGAACCTGCTCACGTATTTTTCTTTAAATAATACGGGCTATTATTTCCAGAGGATTGAAATTAAACCGACACCATGTTCGAGGGCGCGGTCGCCGGTATCCTGAACCGGCTACTTGGCAAATACGTTCAGGACCTTGACACAGAAAACCTGAACGTGGGCATTTTCTCCGGCAATGTTAATTTAACGGATCTCAAGCTTAAGCCGGAAGCTCTGGTAAGGAGTAAATTTAGAATTTATTAATTTTAAACAAATAAGGGTGGTTAATTATCCCGGTGAAAGGGCGTCTGGTTGCGACGCTGAGGACAATTATTTGTTCTGGATCTAGATATTTCCATTTGTAATATACCTTTCTATGTCTAATATATATGTATGTAAATACTTATATATTATATTAAAAGTTAAAATTAAAAGTAAAGTTATTGCCTATATACGTCCCACTTCTAGGCACAGGCCTCATCACATTTCTAAGAGGGGTTTAGGGTAAGGAAACGTCCGCCGCCCAGTCCTAGTGCGTGTTGGCGGACTTTATATGTCTCCCTTCGGGCCCTCACTAAGTTTTCCTTCACCGCCTATTATATTTTATTATTTTAAATTGTAAATGATCACGTATACAATATTCTTATATGAGTTATATCATTTTATACTTTTGCAGTATGAATTGGATCTCCCTATCGATGTCAAAATTGGCACTATAGGCCGCGTCAGTCTTCAGATACCGTGGTCCGGGCTGTACACCAATCCAGTTGTCGTCAACATCGATGATGTGTTACTGTTGGTTGGTCCAGCTATCTCGAACAGTTACTTCGATCCTGAAAGAGAGAGAAGACTGACCAGAGCTGCCAAAAGAAAGATTCTACAGGATTTAGAAGCAGAAAGTGAAATTCTAAAGGGTCCTCAGAACTTTTTCGAGAGTCTCTTCACAGCGATTGTAAATAACATTCAGATTTATGTAAGGAATATTCATGTAAGATATGAAGACTCTATCAGCTCAAAGGATGGTCCGCTAGCATGCGGACTGTGTTTGCAAAGTCTATCCATAGAGACTACAAACAGGTGAATCGTTTGAATATTATTGATTGATTTTCAAAAATACTAACTTTGACAGAAATAAAAAACCACTATCCGAGAATAAGAGAACAGCTAAAATTTATTGCGGCTAGGATTCGGATTCGGGATCCAACTTTAGTGAGACAATAGATTTGGGAGCTAAGTTAAAGAATAAAATTACAGATGTAAAAAAAATGTACAACTTATTTAATTTATGTTGAAACTGAAGCGGGTACTGGAAGACTGGTGCAAAGCCGTTATAGTCCCAATATATAAGGAAAAAGGGTCACAGCTCACAGCAGGACTATAAAAACTACCGTGGAATCAGTCAGCTTAGCATTGTGGGAAAACTGTATGCTAAGGTGCTAATTGAAATATTTTAATTTTTTTTTATTTAAAGTTATGAAAGAAACTGCGAACTGCGACAAAAACTTTCGATGTGCTTATTGCTGAGAATTTATGGCTAAAAATCAAAATGATTTTTGTGCGTTCATGGATTTGAAAAAGGCTTATGATAGAGTGGACAGGGATGTGTTATGGCAAACAATGAACTCATTTGGGTTGAGCGCTGGGTTGATACAGGCATTAAAGTATCTTTATAAGGACTCTGCTAAGTGCTTGTGTCAGTATCAACAGCATCTACTCGGACTGGTTTGGCATCCATAAAGGCGTCAGACAGGGCTGTGTGACTTCCCGTGGCTGTTCAACCTATTTATGGACAGTTGTTTAGACAACAAGTCATATTAGTGTCGTTGGCGACTGAGTTGCCAACAATGGTTACATTAATGAACAGGTCATTAAAAGAAAGGGGAAAGTGAACACAAGTAAGACGAAAGTAATGGTTTTTGAAAAAGAAGAAAGTAAAACGATATGTGAAATAAGAATAGAAGGGGAGTTGTTTGAGAAAGTGGATGAGTTTGTGTATTTGGGATGTGTATTTAGCGGGAATGGTAGATATGATAAGGATATAGAACGACCAGTGAACCCAGGAAATAGAGTAAATAGGGCTCTACACTAAACAAACTAGGCACGAATGGCAATTCACAATGCTGTGTTAGTCGAAGAAGCACAAGATTAGAATAAACGCCGTAGAAATGCGATCATTAAGGAATACCTTGCGTGCTGAATCTAAATGACAGTGAGAAATTGTGTGATAAGAGAAAAGTGTAGTTTGCAAAATGATGTTGCAACCAGGATTAAGATTTTTTCAGTGGTTTGATCATGTAGAAAGAATGAATGAGGAAAGAGTGACAAAGCAACTCTATATTGCTGAAGTGAACGGTAAAATCGGGAAGGGACGCTCTAGACAAAAGTTTATCGACCAAATTAGTGATATATTGAAGATGGGCCAGATTAAGAGTATCCCTAATCGACGAGCATGTATGCGTAAAAGAGGCGAGAGAGGTGTGTCAGGAAGGTGTGCCAAATGGAAGTCCGTAGTCTCAGCCTACCCTTATAAATTACGGGCATGAGTATCTATGTATGTATTTTATTTATAATTAATATTTTTATCACACTAGCAAATGGAAACCATCTGTGACCCCAGTTAATGCGTCCACTGTGTATCAAATGATGCGCATCGAGTCTCTCTCCCTGTACTGGAATCCTACAGCCACAGCTCTGGATGACAATGAAACGGCACACATCACCCCAATGCAATATTATAATTGGAAGCACTATATGTTAACAGGGTTAAACAAGTTTTCTATGCATCATGAAGACTTTGAGTTTTGTAAGTATTGTGCCATTTGGTCTTATAAAATTATTATTAAAAAAATTACAGGTGACAAACGAGCATACAATTCACCTGATAATGAGTGGATATATACATTTATAAAAATGCAGATGCATTATAGCTAGGAGACTCAGGATTCTACCCATTTTCAAATTAGTCCTCTTGATGTATTGCATATATTTGTAAAAGTATGTAAACTATAAAATGTCAATAAAGATTTATTTATTATTTATTTATTATAAGTCCTGAAGGAATATATGTTTACCAGTAAAAAGAGTCTCCGGTTCTATTTACTCACCACTCCAAAAACATAGTAGCATTACATTGCTATTTTACGTTGGTGTCCCGGGCGATTCCTGAAAACAATTATTTAATTTTAATGTCACTCTACTTGAATTTATTGTTTTAATTTTATTTGTAAAGTACCGTAGAGTACACTGCTAGGGAGAAAACTTCTTACATTTCTGAGTAGATTTTAAGGTATTCTTGTCTATAATATATTTCATTCAACTGCATCGTTGTTCTAATGGTTATAGTAGTGGCAGTGGCGTAGCGTGCCTTCGAGGGGCCCTGTATCAAAATTTGTTGGGGGGCCCCAATGAAGAGTAAAGATTTCATAAAAGGAACAAAAACGCTTGCATTGAATTCAAATTATTATATATTGATTTTAAGTTATTCATCATCATCGTTACAGCCCTTCATAAGTCCAAGGAATGAAAAAACGAATAAAGGAATAAAAAACATATACATAAAAATGGTCTTCAGTTCTCTATGTACACATAAATTATCGTCAATTATCACGACAACGGCAAAAGTACTAATTCCACTAGTTCATCATCATCATCATCATCATAACAGCCCTTCATAAGTCCATTAAAGAGCATAGGCCTCACCCAAGGAATGCCACAAAGCACGGTCCTGAACCACCTGCATCCATCGACTTCCTGCATGTCTTACCAGGTCGTCACTCCATATAGTGGGGGGACGCCCTACACTTCATCCGCCGGTACGAGGCCGCCACTCGAGAACCTTTTTCCCTATCGGTTGCCGGTTCTTCGAGCTATATGTCCGGCCCATGGCCACTTCAGCTTACTAATTCGTTGGGCCATGTCGGTGACTCTGGTTCTACTGCGCATATCCTCATTTCTAAGTTTATCACGCAGAGAAACTCCGAGCATAGCCCTCTCCATAGCTCGCTGAGCAACCTTGAGCTTCCTCATCCGGCCAGCAGTGAAGGACCACGTCTCAGTTCCGTATGTCATCACTGGCAACACGCACTGGTTGCACAATTTCGTTTTCAAGTTTTGAGGTATACCTGACTAGAAGATGTGCCGTTATTTCCCGAACGCTACCCAGTCGAGTCGAATCCCTCGATTGACCTCTCGGTCGAAGTTGGACTTACTTAGTCGGACTATTTGTCCCAGGTAAACATAAACGTCAACAACTTCGAGCTTAGAGCTACCAACAACTACCGACATAGGTGTGACATGGACATTAAACATGATCTTTGTTTTGTCCATGTTCATCTTAAGACCTATCCGTTGGGAAAAACTATTGAGGTCATTAAGCATAGTGCTTAGGTCCTCCAGCGATTCTGCCATAAGGACTATATCGTCGGCAAATCGAAGGTGAGTGATGTACTCGCCATTGATGTTAACACCGTATCCTTACCAGTCCAGAAGCTTGAAAACGTCTTCCAATGCAGCGGTGAAGAGTATCGGGGATATAACGTCACCCTGTCTTGCACCTCTCTGCAATTGGATAGGTTTCGTACTCTGGTTCTGTACTCGGATAGCCATCGTAGCCCTACTGTACAAGCACTTCAGCACTTCGATATACCGACAGTCAACTTGGCATCGCTGAAGGGACTGCAGCACCGCCCGAATTTCGACGTAATTTTGATTGAAAGTCTTTGGGCTTTCTCATAGTCCACATACGCCAGAAATAGTGGTAAATTGTACTCCTCGGACTTCTGTACAATTTGCCGAAGGGTATGTATGTGGTATATGGTGCTAAAGCCTTTTTGGAAACCGGCTTGTTCGGGAGTAATGACTCTCGAAAACAGCATGTAGACGCGGCTCAAAAGGGAACTCGGTCTGTAGTTCTTCAAGAGAGCGTTGTCACCTTTCCGGAGTAGTGCCACCATGGAGGACGGAATTAAAGAGCTTCTGAAGGACATCAAGTATCGGTTTTCCACCCGCTTTCAGAAGCTCCACTGTAATTCCATCCAGCCTGGGATCTTGCCGTTTTTAAGATGCTGGAGAGCCATTCTAATCTCGCTCAGACTGACGTCCGAGATATCATCGGAATAGTGTCGGATAAGACTCGCTCTTGGATCGTTACTCACACTTACGTGTGGCTCCAACGATGATGTGTACAGCTGCCAATAGAACCTCTCAATCTCACTCAAAACCTCAGGTGTCCCGGAAACGACGCTGCCATACTCGGTCTTCAGCTTCGACAGTTGGCTCTTTCTGGCAGACAGATCTCTTGCAAAGACTTGGGAGCCCTGGTTCTGCTCGATCTTTTCTTTAATACGAGCAGAATTAAAGTTGCACAAGTCCCGCCGCATGCATTTGGAGATCTGTATGTTCAGTTGCCTGTACGCTGTCAAATCTACTGAAGACTGCAGCTATATACCCCGTCTAAAAGCCATTGAGATTAGAGTGTGATCGGAGACTTTTTGTTTCTTCTGCGGCGGGTCTTGCAAAACTTAGCTCAGACCGCATGGACAGTTTCCACGAGCTTGTCATTCATATCGTCCATTGTATTGCAATCTTCTAGGCACTGAAAACGGTTTCGTAGCTCGAGCTGAAAGGTTTCTGGACTTTGGATTAGAGCACGAGAAGGACGGAGCGTTGACTTCATTAGACGTGACTTCTCCAACTTAACGTTTAGGTTCAGTGTGCCTCTCACCATTCGGTGATCGCTGCCGGTTTTCACCCTCGCGATCACTGAGACATCACTGAATAGTTGTCGTCTGGTCGTCATAATAAAGTTAATCTCATTTTTTGTCGAACCGTCGTGGCTCGACCAGGTCCACTTCCTGTGGGGCCGCTTCTGGAAGAAAGAGTTCATCATAAAGAGTCCTTCTTTCTCCATGAAGTTCGCCAGCTGCTGGCCCTTTGGGTTCCGTTGCCCTATTCCGAATTTCCCTACTTTCAGCTCACCGTTCTCTCTTGTGCCTAGTTTTGCGTTGAAGTCTCCCATTAACACCGTATAGTGGGTTTTGGAGGAATGCATTGTTCTAGAGATATCCTCATACATTTCTTCCACCTCCTCATCGGCGTGTACCGAGGTTGATGCGTAAACCTGTATAACCTTCAGCGATTACCGTTCGGTGATTCTGAGTATAAGGTCCGCAACCCTCGTCGACACACTCCCAATCTTTACAACGTTGTTAACGAGAGACTTGTGGACGATAAATCCGACACCTCCTTGGGACAGATGGTCGCCCTCCTGGTGATAGAACAAATTGCCGGATTCGAGGATTACCGTGACCTCCCCCTCTCTTCAGACTTCGGATAATCCTATGACATTCCAGTGCAACTTGTCTATCTCTTCTTCTAGCTCCAGGACCTTCTCGTCAGTCCTCAGGGTGCGTGCGTTATAAGTTGCCATGTCGAGTCGTCGTAGGTGGCAACAGAACCTCCACCGGAGACTCTTAGCACCCCCTGCCTCGCTGTTACCATGGTCGCCACCTTAGCCAGGAATAGCGGGGCTGCCGGGGACTGGGGGCCATCTCTTCGTTACTTTCATGGGGGTATATTGCCATAGTTGCCACGCTTGGCGAGCGGGTTGGCAAGCGCAGTTTTTTTATTGTTGTTTTGCTGTTATCAGAAAGATGCTGCTGCCCATCCTCTGCCTCAGTTTCCGTCTGTCGCCTTTTACGACACCCACGGGAAGATATGGGGTTGTGAGTATTCTTACCCGCCACTACACGGGCTTATGAGTTATTACTTACAATAAATACTCCTAGGAACTAAGCTAGCCAAACAATTTAATTTTCGTGCCTTTTGTTCGGCGAACATAGCTGAAGACGATTTCAGTTTTACTAAATTCTTTACTTCTTTAGAGAATAGTGATAGCCTTTCCTGTCCCATTAGAAGTCCTTGGAGTTTTTGCTTACACACGTTGGGGGCCCCTGTAGCCCGGGGGCCCCGTATCATTGATACGGCTGATACGGCGGTAGCTACGCCCCTGAGTAGTGGGACTGCTGATCACGAGGTGCCGAGTTCGAATCCCGGGTCGGGCCTAAAAATCAGTTATTGAGCTTTTCCGTCAAGAAATTCTCAGTGGCACCGCCAACTTCCTGACTCCGGGCAATTACCCGGAGTCAGGAAGTTGGCGGTGCCTCACCCCCGTGCCTCGGAAAGCACGTAAAGCCCTTGGTCCTGCACCTGATCTCTCTGCGGTCGTGTCGGCTTACTGTCCCATCGGTCTATGAGAGTGTGGAAATAAAGAGTGCACCTGCGTTTGCGCATATACTCGGGCACTATAATGTAACAAGCCTCAACAACTTGTCATCGCCGATGACAAGTCTCGTTGAGGCTGGCCGCCGAGACCGAAATTCGGTCTGGAGGACATTATTATTACTATTACATTAATTCCAGTATCTTTTCTAAATGCAAACCGTTTGTTGCAGTACTCAAACCAGTAACTTGCAAGGTTAAGGTGCTTATCAACAGATCTGGTGAAGCTAGGGTACCAAGACTTCTTTTGGATGCGGTATTACAAGACAGTGCGTTGCAACTGTCTCGAAGACAGTATCTATCTATTGATAACTTGCTATCTTCTTTCCGTCGCATAAAGTTAAATAGGTACGTATGTAGTACCTGTTAATAATTGAAACATAAATAAAACAGAATTTGCAGTTGTGGCGTTGTGAGAGAATTTACTGGCCCATGTGTTAGGAGTGTCGTAAGAGGCGACAGAAGGAAGCTGAAACGGGAGATGGGAAGCAGCATCTTCTTGATAACGGCTCAAAATAATAGAAACTATGGTTGCCATCAAGCGTAATAAATGTGGAAAGTATCAGCGTATAGGGCCTTTTTTACATAATAAGAGTGACAAACGAGCACACAGTGCACCTGATGGTAAGTAGTTGCTGTGATCCATAGACATATCACAATATCAATCAACATATCCTCGATTATAAATCAAAATTCAGATGCGTTGTCACCCGTGAGGACTAAGATGGAATGCCTCGTTTACAGTAAAAAGAGTCTCCGGTTCTCTACACTCACTATACGAAACACAGCAGCGTTAAGCTGCCATTTTACGCTGGTGTTTTGTGAGAGCGTGGTCCTTCTCCGGTCGAGCCGACCCATCTACCACGTAAAAATATAATAAATAGGCTTATAAGCACAGATTAAATAATGCTAATAGGTAACTATGTAAGAACTATGTTTAGTAATGGATTCTTCATCATCATCATCATTACAGCCCTTCACAAGTCCACTGCTGAACATAGGCCTCCCCCAAGGAATGCCACAAAGCACGGTCCTGAGCCACCTGCATCCATCGACTTCCTGCATGTCTTACCAGGTCGTCACTCCATCTTGTGGGGGGACGCCCTACACTTCGCCTACCGGTACGAGGCTGCCACTCGAGAACCTTTCTTCCCCATCGGTTGTCGGTTCTTCGAGCTATATGGCCGGCCCACTGCCACTTCAGCTTACTAATCCGTTGGGCTATGTCGGTTACTCTGGTTCTACTGCGGATATCCTTATTCCTAAGTTTATCACGCAGAGAAACTCCGAGCATAGCCCTCTCCATAGCTCGCTGAGCGACCTTGAGCTTCCTCATACGGCCAGCAGTGAAGGACCACGTCTCAGTTCCGTAAGTCATCACTGGCAACACGCACTGGTTGTACAATTTTGTTTTAAGGTTTTGAGGTATTTCTGATGAGAAGATGTGTCGTAGCTTCCCGAACGCTGCCCAGCCGAGTTGAATCCGTCGGTTGACCTCTCGGTCGAAGTTGGACTTACCTAGTCGGACTATTTGTCCCAGGTAAACATACTCGTCAACAACTTCGAGCTTAGTGCTCCCAACAACTACCGGCATAGGTGTGACATGGACATTAAACATAATCTTTGTTTTGTCCATGTTCATCTTAAGACCTATCCGTTGGGAGACACTATTGAGGTCATTGAGCATAGTGCTTAGCTCCTCCAGCGATTCTGCCATGAGGACTATATCGTCGGCAAATCGAAGGTGAGTGATGTACTCGCCATTGATGTTAATTCCGTATCCTTTCCAGTCCAGAAGCTTGAAAACGTCTTCCAATGCAGCGGTGAAGAGTTTCGGGGATATAACGTCACCCTGTCTTACACCTCTCTGCAATTGGATAGGTTTCGTACTCTGGTTCTGTACTCGGATAGCCATCGTAGCTCTACTGTACAAACACTTCAGCACTTCGATATACCGACAGTCAACTTGGCACCGCTGAAGGGACTGCAGCACCGCCCAAATTTCGACGGAATCAAAGGCTTTCTCATAGTCCACATACGCCAGACATAGTGGCAAATTGTACTCTTCGGACTTCTGTACAATTTGCCGAAGGGTATGTATGTGGTCTATGGTGCTAAAGCCCTTTCGGAAACCGGCTTGTTCGGGAGGCTGGAAGTCGTCAAGTCTGCGCGCGAGACGATTCGTAATAACTCTCGAAAACAGCACGTAGACGCGGCTCAGAAGGGAAATCGGTCTGTAGTTCTTCAAGAGAGCGTTGTCACCTTTCTTGAAGAACAAGACCACCGCACTTCTGCTCCACGCCTCCGGTGTAATGCCACCATGGAGGACGGAATTAAAGAGCTTCTGAAGGACTTCAAGTACCGGTCTTCCACCCGCTTTCAGAAGCTCCGCTGTAATTCCATCCTCGCCTGGGGCCTTGCCGTTTTTAAGGTGCTGGAGAGCCATTCTAATCTCGCTCAGACTGACGTCCGGGATATCTTCGGAATAGTGTCGAATAAGACTCGCTCTTGGATCGTTACTCACACTTGCGTGTGGCTCCAACGATGACGCGTACAGCTGCCCATAGAACCTCTCAATCTCACTCAAAATCTCAGGTGCCCCGGAAACGATGCTGCCACATTCGGTCTTCAGCTTTGACAGTTGGCTCTTTCTGGCAGACAGATCTCTGGCAAAGACTTTGGAGCCTTGGTTCCGCTCGATCGCTTCTTCAATACGAGCTGTATTGAAGTTGCGTAAGTCTCGCCGCATGAATTTGGAGATCTGTCTGTTCAGTTGCCTATATGCTGTCAAATCTGTTGAAGAATGTAGCCTCATCTCCCGTCTAACAGCCATGAGATTAAGAGTGTGATCGGAGAGTTTTTGTGTTCTTCTGCGGTGGGTCTTGCAGAACTTAGCTCCGACCGCATGGACAGTTTCCACGAGCTTGTCATTCATATCGTCCACTTCATTGCAGTCTTCTAGGCACTGAAAACGGTTTTGTAACTCGAGCTGAAAGGTTTCGGGACTTTGGATTAGAGCACGAGGGGGACGGAGCGTTGACTTCATCAGACGAGACCTCTCCAACTTAACATTTAGGTTCAGTGTGCCTCTAACCATTCGGTGATCGCTGCCGGTTTTCACCCTCGCGATCACTGAGACATCACTGAACAGTTGTCGTCTGGTCGTCATAATGAAGTCAATCTCATTTTTTGTCGAACCGTCGGGGCTCGACCAGGTCCACTTCCTGTGGGGCCGCTTCTTGAAAAAAGAGTTCATCATAAAGAGTCCCTCTTTCTCCATGAAGTCGGCCAGCTGCTGGCCCCTTGGGTTCCGTTGCCCTATTCCAAATTTCCCTACTTTCAGCTCACCGTTCTCTCTTGTGCCTAGTTTTGCATTGAAGTCTCCCATTAACACCGTATATTGGGTTTTGGAGGAATGCATGGCTCTAGAGATATCCTCATACATTTCCTCCACCTCCTCATCGGGGTGTGCCGAGGTTGGTGCGTAAACCTGTATGACCTTCAGCGAATACCGTTTGGTGATTCTGAGTATAAGGTACGCAACCCTCGTCGACACACTCCCGATCTTTACAACGTTGTTAACGAGAGACTTGTGGACGATAAATCCGACACCTCCTTGGGACAGATGGTCGCCCTCCCGGTGATAGAACAAGTTGCCGGATTCGAGGATTACCGTGTCCTCCCCCTCTCTTCGGACTTCGGATAATCCTATAATATGCCAGCGCAACTTGTCTATCTCTTCTTCCAGCTCCACGATCTTCTCGTCAGTCCTCAGGGTGCGTGCGTTGTACGTTGCCAGGTCGAGTCGTCTAAGGTGGCAACCGAACCTCCACCGGAGATTCTTAGCACCCCCTGCCCCGCCGTTACCATGGTCGCCACCGTAGCCAGGAATAGCGGGGCCGCCGGGGACTGGGGGCCGTTTATTATTGTTATTACTCATGGGGGGTATATTGCCATAGTTGCCACGCTTGGCGAGCGGGTTGGCAACCGCAGTTTTTTTATTGTATTTATGCCGTTACCAGGAAGATGCTGCTGCCCATCTCCTGCTCGTTTCCCTTTGTCGCCTTTTACGACACCCACGGGAGGATATGGGGTAGTGGATATTCTTGACCGCCACTACACGGCAATGGATTCTTAATGATCTCAATTTCATTCTCTCTCATGCACTATTCGGCTGGTGGCATTTAGATGATTAAAGCTGAATAAAACGGCGGTT
Source organism: Parnassius glacialis (assembly GCA_033319125.1). Classification (NCBI taxonomy): domain Eukaryota; kingdom Metazoa; phylum Arthropoda; class Insecta; order Lepidoptera; family Papilionidae; genus Parnassius; species Parnassius glacialis. The sequence goes on from JAVANC010000009.1 coordinate 2,940,032, forward strand.
TTCGGTAGAAGCTTGTCTAGTACGAGTAATAATAGTAAATAGACTGTAATATGTTTAAAAAATGAAACACTTTTAATTGAATTTAAAATTAACAAATATTTAATCCATGCAGAAAATACCGTCATCTCCACCCTGGTATGCCGTTATCGAAGGACTTAAAGAAGTGGTGGCGCTACGCTTATAACGTGGTAGTGGAACAACGCGTTAGACCTTATACGTGGGCTGCCATAAAGAAGCACAGGGAGAACTATAACACATACAAACAGACATACAAGAGCACGTTACGAAGTCCCAATGATACAGAACTAAAGTTGGACTTACAGAAGTGCGAAGATAACCTTCCAATCATATCGGTTGTCATTGCAAGGGAGCAGGCTAAGTTTGAAGTAAAATTATTTCTAGTATTATTGTAGTTATCTTTTTAATATATAGAAATTAATGTTTGTTTGTTCGTATTTCGCGTTCATCAGATTACGCTAAAACTTTGGTTATAAGCACAGTACAATTAAATTACAGAGGTGGCGCGTGTTAGATTTATTTTAAAGTATTTATAGTATATATTTAAGTTTCTCATTCAACTTTAATTCATGTATTAACATTCCTAATCTATATTTATTATATATAAGAGATTTCTACCTATGTGCTGACTTATCCGATAATATCTGGACTCAAAATCAAACTCGAACTTTTATTGCTAAACCATAATGTACACAAGATGTTATAAAATAATGTAAGACCACTGTTATGGACCCTGTTGGGCACGCAATTTAGGGGCTAGGAGAGAGGAAGCTTATTTAACTACTTATAAGAATGTCATGGAAACTTTTTGAGATAGAATTCAATTTAAATTAGTGATCATTTTGTAAAACCTATATAAGTATTACATATTTGTAAAATATTCATTAGTACTATAGTAACATTTATTAGTTAGGTACTGTTTTAATTTTTTTGTAAATATGATGTCATTATTTTCATTTTTTAACCAATTTGGAACCATAAGGCATAAAGAATTTGGTAGGAATATTCCTTTCGCCGAGTATAGGTCACCTAAAAATACACAAAGGACAGTGCAAGGGCGTTAAAAATAAAAAATAAAACTTTTAATCTATAGCTCATTTAGTCTAGCTAAAACTCGAAAACGGTTGCATTGATTTTGAAATTTTTAGTGTGAGCTTGAGTGGGTTCTTGGATGATCTAAACGTCTCACTATTGGACCCAGTAGGTGGTTGTCGAGATCCAGAAATCACCCGTGTGAAGCCAGGGTGGATCACTAGTTAAACAATATAACTCTTCCAAATTTAAAATTATATTTCCGCACGCCGGGTACCAGCTACTTTTTCATAGATTTAAGTTCTAATTTTATAATACACCATTTGGACTGACGCTTTCTATTAGGTAATTATATAGCAAGTCGAAAATATAAAATGCTTCAATAATAGTGCATTTTATAACTTTTGAACGACTTGACCGAATGAACATATTCAGACAATGTATGTATATATTCTTTCGAGACGATGCTTCATTGTTAGCATCTAACGGGTGGCGTTTTAGTATTATTATTTAAGGTCCAAACAACAAACTATATGTTTTTTATGATATATGGTGTCAAACGAGCACACAGTCCACCTGATGGTAAGTGGTTGCTGTGGCCAATAGACATCTATATCTATTCTCGACTACGAATCAAAATGCAGATGCGTTGTCACCCGTGAGGACTAAGATGGAATGCCTCTTTTCCAGTAAAAAGGATCTCCGGTTCTCTAATAGGAAACACAGCAGCATTGAGCATTATGTGACTGCAGTATTCTGTGAGAGCGTGGTCCTTTCCCGGTCCAGCCGTACCATTCATGCTACAACCATAATATAGGTGCAGCGTTTCTACCACGTATATTTAATTTTCTTGTAAATCGCACAGTGGTGGATCGCCAATCAGCCAAATGGTATTCATGATATCGCGAGTTGATGGTCTTGATGTGTGATGGTGAATAGAGCAGCTACAATAAGTCCGAACAATTCCTCATAACCGTTTCCATGGTAGATACTACTCCCAAGGCATAGTTCCGAATTCATGAAAGACAGCTTTGGTCCACCCGATCCCTAAAAAAGGCGACCGCTCAGACCCGTCCAACTACAGGCCTATCGCCATCACCTCCTTGTTCTCCAAAATAATGGAACCCATTATAAACTTCCAGCTCATGAGGTACCTTGAGGATCACCAGCTGATTAGTGACAGCCAGTACGGTTTTCGTCGGTATCGATCAGTTGGTGATCTTCTGGTCTACCTGACTCATAGATGGGCGGAGGCAGTAGAGTCCAAGTGGGAGGCACTGGCCGTTAGTTTGGACATAGCGAAAGCCTTCGATCTGGTCTGGCACAAGGCGCTTATTTCGAAGCATCCTTCCTGAGAAATTTTGCAAATGAATCACCAGTTTCCTTGCTGATCGGAGCATCAAGGTCGTAGTATCAGAGCATGCACCGTCATGCTCTGATTTCAAGCCTATCAACGCTGGTGTTCCACAAGGCTGCGTGCTATAAACACAAGATTGTTCGGGTACTTGGCGACGTTTTTCTGAGAAATATTGGCACGGCCAGTGTGTAAAGCATCACCAGTGCTGTTGTCCGCATAACAATGAATGTTACCGTTTTGCAACATATCATTGATATGCAGAAGTTAAGGCGTTGGTGATAGCACGCAGCCTTGTGGAGCACACGTCTTTTGCATAATAGGAGTGACTACATCAGGCCCACTCGACTTGTTAAGCTCCAGGGAGAGGAGTGCTTTGGGCACAAGGCGCAATGTTAACAGCAAATCCTGCATGCAGAACTCACACCACGGGATGGTCGGCGTCGTGTTCCCCCGTCATAGAGAGACAAGTTAGATGTAAAGGTAGAGCTTAACATATTAGCTTTCTCCTTTGTGGCATGGGCCAGTGATTCGTCCTCCCTGTATAGACATAGTAGAGATGGCTGATAGAAGTTTCCTTGGACAGCCTGAGCGTGAGACCAGAATGCACATGTTCCCGAAGGAAGTTGAACTAGTTTCTTGCTAATCCTGCCGATGCGCTCTGACTTTACCTTGCCAATGACACTTTTGAAGGACCTGGAGGCAGAATTATGCTTCTTTTTAAGAGCGCTTGTCTTTGTATCTCGATATGTTGATGCGTCAGCCCAGGCCCAGTAGTACTCCTGCATAAGCAGCAAAATTGGTAAAAATCCTGTAAAATTGCATCGCATCATAAGGTGTGATGCAATTTTACAGGAGTGACCAACCTATGGCCGAGTTCTGCCTCCGATAGGCACCACAGATGATGGAATAAAAAGTTCCATTGCCTGAAGTACCACATCAACGACAGAATCAGCAACAGCGTTGGAATTATCTGGCGAAAAGCAAACCCAAGCAAAGCCTACCCACGGGTAGGATGCAATAAAAAGTCCGCACCCTGCCCAATCGGCTAATCTATAGTGCTAAACGCGGCGATAACCCGCAGAATGCAACCAATAGGTAGCGTGAGTGGTACCGTACTCCGGCCGGATCAGACAATGGTCTGAAGAGCCAAAACGAACAACTATATCCGTCCGAATATAGGTCAGCAGAAGGTGCAACAGTAAAGGTATATGATCCTCCACATCTGGGATCCGCGTAAGCGAAGTAGCCAATTGCGTCAGACCATATGCAAAGGCAAAGTCATAAACAGATCAACCCGCATGATCAGCTAAACGGGAACCAAGCCATCCAGAGTGGTGGGCATTAAAATCACCGGACCTGTTGTAGCACGGAGTCTGCAGCATTTGGACGTGGTCGATAAGTCGGTCTGTGTCGGCATTACTTATATGGAACCTATAGACGCATCCGTAGACGCGGGGGTGTTTGTCGCTGTCTACGCGCAGCTATAGGATGGACAGGTCCATACCTTCAAGATTGCCGAGGCCTTGAAAATAGATGTCCTCTCTCACGTATACTCTCTAACTCCAGCCCGGGGCACAAAGGAGTATTCTAATTTGTATCCCGGGTAGGAGGGATACGAAGTATCAGCCGGTTAGGACACCTGCGTCTCTGTAAGAAAGAGCACCGGCTCTACCCCCCTCCCCCCCACCGAAGATGCAACAAGTCGTTCGGACGCAACATCATCGATAATTTCACCCATGTAGGACGCAAGATTACTCATGGGGTATATATATCTTTATATATAAAAAGTACGTGTCACGTTGTTTGTCGCGATGGACTCCTAAACTACTGAACTGATTTCAATGAAATTTTGCACACTGTGTGCATTTTGGTCCAACTTGAGAGATAGGATAGTTTTATCCCGATAAATGACCCTCAAAATTTATTATTGCGAATTTAAGGATTTTTAAGCGCAGAACAACGTCTGCCTGGCGATCTAGTATAATATATATTGTACTTTAACTGTAAAAAAATATGAAGTGAACACAGTATTAACGTAAAGTCTGTGAGAAGAACGTTTGTGATAAACAGGCAGATATACTAACAGACAATGACTTAATCCCGAATGCTGTCATGGAAACAATAAACATGTTGATAAATCTAAGTTCATCGCATATTATTAACGTGGTTAACAATTATTCGCCCTTAAGTTATGAAGATGCTTTTGCAAATTGAATAGTTTGATGAATTCCTGATTGATCCCATCATTATATCTTGACCAAATTTATATGGGATCCCTTTCGAAAACTTATTGTAATCATCGGACATCGAGTTAGAGAATTATCGTTGAACATAGATAAAGAAAATATTCAGATGAATTGAGAATCTCCTTCTTGTTTTGAAGCAAGTTGAAAACTAAAGCGCATGTTTCTTTGCAGTTACTTGCTCAAGAGCCAGATCGTATTGAAGTGGTTGAAAGTGAGTTTGACTGGTGGAAGCCCACGAGTTCTGATATAGAGGGCGACTCTGACGTAGAGACAAAAACCCATGTGGAGTTGTGTGTGAAGACAGAAAGAAGCAAGAGCCTTTGGAGCCATCTCTCTAGTCCAGAGAAGAAAAGAGTTTGTGAGTTAATAGGCTATGCCGAAGGTGCTCCGAAGCAAGATAAATCCAAGCAGTATATTGGTAAGAATATTAAAATGCATTCATTCATTAAAGCGTCTAATATCCAGTTATTTATTTATTTATTTATAACAAAAACAGTTACAGTATCATAACAGTTCAAAACCAAGACAATGTTTTTATACAAAAAAAAACTGATAGATATAAGTATTTACATACATAAATGTTACGGCCGGCAGCTGCCTATCCCAGGAGTAGAATCCTTCGCGGCCCATAGACGAAGAAGCTACAGGCAGATGCTGGTCGGGCGTCCTCACGCCACGGGTTAAAAGTCTAATTACACTAAATAATCCGGGGGGGAGCGTTACAATTATTGTACAGAGCTTACTTACCTCTATTCAAGGCGACTGGTCCCTCAGGATTCGGTCAGGTCTCGTGTGGGTGTATTGTGCTAGGAAGTAAAGGTCAGTGATGTGTATTTGGGTGTGGCTGGTAGTGTTGTTAACCTTATTTGACCGTTCCCCCTGCAGCAGTTCGGCCCTCAGCTCCTCTCCAAGCTAAGGTCGCCTTCCGCAGTCACTTTCTTCCTTTGTTACGATTTACTCGCGAAAATGAACACAGAACGTACGGGTCAAAGGTCACCGTTATTTCTAGAATATTAACTACCGCACTAGTAACTAATACAGTCGAATCCACTTATACAGATTCTGCGTTAAACCTAAAGTCCCGGGTAAACTCTCAACACGCGCCACCATTCCCAGTGGTATATTCACTATACGCGCCTAACATAAAATCAGATCTAAGAGCTCCCAACCAAAAAACGGACTGCCTTCTCCTTCGACGCGAAGAAGACATCTAATTTTTCGCTCTCGACTCCCACCGTTCAGTCAACTCGGACGTTCAACACACACAAACGTCATTCCGTATCGACCGAGCCGAGTGCCATCTAACGTCGATGCCTGACACTAACGCTTTTGCGTGAACAAACCCCCGTCCCGGACATAAGGATTTAGGTCCGCGAGCAAACCGGTCAGCGGGACAGGGTCGCGACGGCAAGTTGCAAGATCGAATCTACAACCAAACTAGGCCACCTTACGCACCCAATCAGATCTTGCAACACTAACCAACGCCCCAAAATTGCAGCCCTAACGTGGGCTAGCCGGAGAGTTGAACTGGATGCCCTTCCTGGACATCGCAGCACATAAATAAGTCCTATTTCTAGACAGAAGTCAGACGACCTCCTTCAAACACCTATCTGCGCTCCTATGATTAGTTTCGCAACTCGACCGGATCAGGTCTGCAAACAGCGACGCGACACGAAGCGGCCCAGAGGGACCTTCAAGCTTCAGTGCAGAGAGCACCCCCAAATTCCCCATGAACGTCGTCTGTGGAGAGCTGAACGAAACGCACAGATGGTCCCTAGCAGGTGATCCTATGCTCATATTTCAACTAATTTTTCAAAAGCATCAATGTTCAATTACAGAATTAATTAAAACAAGTAATCACCGATGCACATAGGTCAACTTGGCAAAGTAAACAAAACAATAAACGTAAGGGACAGCCCTATCTCTTATTTCAAATAAATATCTTAGACAGTGCCAACAAAATCTAAACCAAAAGAGAATTGACTCCTATTTCCTTCGGTAACCACAGGGTTATCTAATTTCAATCTTCCTTATCACAAAGCAAAATGATTAAACACTATCACAAACATATACATAATTTTCAAAATAGAGCGCCATTCAAATTTCAAATGAATTCAAACTTCCCTTCAGCACAGGCGCGACAATCAAATACAATTACAAGCATACGCCCAAGCATTCAAAAAGGGCACACAATTTAATCTCCATTTTCCGTGCAACAACAAACGCAGTGATCAAATGTATTTACAAAACATATGCAGCAGCATTTAAAGGAGTATTTTAAATTCAATTCTTTTAATCATAACCGCTACAATATGAATTTCGCGGAAAACCCAAAAGCATTTTAATTTAAATTTAAACAATTCTTAACTAAGTGCTCGACCTAAACAAAACCTATACCCCTTGAGAGCGTGATTCAACGCTCCAGGGGGCCCTAATCTTCCCACCACCAAGTGGAGGCCACACCGCGTGAACCCGATACTGACAGAGCGCAACCGCTAACGGTCGCCACTCGGGTTGTACGCCCTCACTGAGGCCGTCGGCAACAGAACAGCTTGACAAGTGGACTGTTGACGGCTTAAGGCTCAGTAGAGGCAGCCATGGTGGGAGCTAAGGCGGCAGCTAGCTAGGGCCGCCTCCATCAAATGGGGTACAGTGGTACACCAGTCGCGGCCACTCAGCTAACGGGAGCGATAAGGGTCCAGCGGACTGATGAGTGGCCGTGAAGTTCCTCTCCGCACGCTGAGGGGGTGTGATGACACCCCCGCCCCTGGGGGAATTACCCCCCGACTGGTCGGGGGAGGGACCCCTTTCAAACCTAGGGGCCTGGTGGCTAGCCGGCGGGCGCCGAGCGTCGCCCGTCAGAGGGCGTGGCGGAGCGCCCCCGCCCGTGGGGGTCGAGGGCCTGGCAACGCCCCGAGAGGAGACGCCGTTCGCACCCAGGCACAGTACGGCATGGTGATTGCCCTGGCAATGCAGACAGGGCCGCCGGTGCGGACAGTCTCGCTGGAGGTGCCCTTCCAAACAGGAGTAGCACCAGCGGCGCTCCTTGGCGATAGTTCGCCTAGCCGGACTCGGCTTACCTAATAATTTTGGGCAAGACGTTACCCGGTGATCAGATGCTCGACAATAGGAGCAGGGGGGGGTTGACGACGACTTGCCCGGCGGATTTCGCCTCTCACTGGGCACGGCTCGTAAGTCGTCGACGGTGCCCGCCGCGTGCTCGATCTGTCGGCACTGCTCCTCCAAAAACCGCAGCAGGTCATAGAAGGGCGGAATATAGGAGGCCTCGTCCCCGCCGTACCTCTCCTCAAAATGCATTTGAAGGTCGAGAGGTAGACGGGACAGCACGATGCGGAGCAACAAGAAGGCCCATTCGCCCACTGGTAAATCCAGCCGCCTCAACATATTACAGGCCACCAAGACTGGATCCAACAGGTCCGGACGTAGTCTGGCCCGGTCACTCAGCAGCGGGAGGCTCAGAAGCTGCTTAATATGTTCGTCCGCAATTCGCCGGACGTTGGCGTATCTTCTGGCTAGGAGGTCCCGAGCAGTCTGGTAGGCGTCGTCCGACAAGCTCAAATGGCTGACAACGCCCAGGGCCTCCCCCTCCAGTGAGGCCAAGAGGCACGCCATCTTCTGGCTCGGAGTCAAGTCACTCCGGGCGTCCACTAGGCCGTCGAAAAGACCCACGAAGGTCAGCCACTCGGAAAGGACCCCGGAGAACTTTGGCAAGTCCAGAGTTGGGAGTCGTCCCAACAGCTCCGGCTGAGGCTGCTTCCGAACGGACTCGGGCAGGCCACTCGTCCGAGCTTCACGCGCCTCTTCGGAATACCTGCCTTCAGCCTCGATCAACTCGTCCGTGAGCCACAAGAACTGCTCGTAGTCTGCGAAGCAGGAGTCCAGGACTCCCTTTTCCACATCCGAATCCTCGAGCTCAGCGTAAGCCTCCTCCACTGCAGCCCTTCGAGCATCGACCTGCTCGAACCGCTTCATCAAATTATGGACCCTATCCGGTCGACCTATCAAAGCATGGGCGCTGGTGGCCCAGCGTAACTCAGTCCGCAGGCAACGGATTAGCATCTTGGGCGAGGACATCACTACTAAATACAAATTACGACGCCGCTCGAGCACAATTACAAAAATAACAAATAAAAAATACAAAAAAATTAACAGCTAACCAATGCAGTTCCTATCAAATCGAGTTGAATAGAAATTACACAAATAAGAACCGCTATTTATTAAATCAAACACAAGTTAGTACAAAAGAAAAGGCAAATCAAATTAACAATAACAAATACTAGTGCGATCAAATCAAGTTAAATTCAAATTACGTAAATACAAATTACCACTCTTTAGTTCAAATACAAATTACAATACGAAAGATACATAACGAAGATACACATCAACAAAAAATGCCTTGCTCGGAAATCGACCCTTCGATAAGTAACACACTACAACCATCCGACAACGATAATTAACCGATTACGTAAAAATAACCATCTACCTACATGACGCAATTTCCCGCTTGCGCGCTAAACCGGGCGTGGCTTTTCAAATTTACCCGCAAACAACAAAGCAAGCTAACAAAGAAAGGAATTTTATTATTACGTATATAATAAAAAAAAATATTTTTACGTATTACGGACGGGCGTGATTGTAGACACAAAATTAAACCAATCAACCCAACGCTCCCTGCCACCAAAATTATTTAATTTTTATCAAATACTATGGTCGGTGGATCGACCGGGAATCGATCCCAGCACCGCGTTCTGCTACCAAATGTTACGGCCGGCAGCTGCCTATCCCAGGAGTAGAATCCTTCGCGGCCCATAGACGAAGAAGCTACAGGCAGATGCTGGTCGGGCGTCCTCACGCCACGGGTTAAAAGTCTAATTACACTAAATAATCCGGGGGGGAGCGTTACAATTATTGTACAGAGCTTACTTACCTCTATTCAAGGCGACTGGTCCCTCAGGATTCGGTCAGGTCTCGTGTGGGTGTATTGTGCTAGGAAGTAAAGGTCAGTGATGTGTATTTGGGTGTGGCTGGTAGTGTTGTTAACCTTATTTGACCGTTCCCCCTGCAGCAGTTCGGCCCTCAGCTCCTCTCCAAGCTAAGGTCGCCTTCCGCAGTCACTTTCTTCCTTTGTTACGATTTACTCGCGAAAATGAACACAGAACGTACGGGTCAAAGGTCACCGTTATTTCTAGAATATTAACTACCGCACTAGTAACTAATACAGTCGAATCCACTTATACAGATTCTGCGTTAAACCTAAAGTCCCGGGTAAACTCTCAACACGCGCCACCATTCCCAGTGGTATATTCACTATACGCGCCTAACATAAAATCAGATCTAAGAGCTCCCAACCAAAAAACGGACTGCCTTCTCCTTCGACGCGAAGAAGACATCTAATTTTTCGCTCTCGACTCCCACCGTTCAGTCAACTCGGACGTTCAACACACACAAACGTCATTCCGTATCGACCGAGCCGAGTGCCATCTAACGTCGATGCCTGACACTAACGCTTTTGCGTGAACATAAATGTATATTATAATTTAGTAAAAATAAAGAATTTTCACAGACCCTATGCCGCTTCTGTAAACTTTGCCAGGCTGCAGTTAAATATGTCAGTTTCTTCAGAAATAATATAGAATAAACCTAGCAAGCTAATAGTATAGCAAAGTGGCGAAGCAATCAGCTTTGTAGCGGTTTCTAACGGTTGCCGTTGAGCAATCAGTTTCAAAATAGGAGGTTCAGATGCCTGGGTGATCAGTAATCGATTGCTGAAAACAGAATTTGAAAATTCGAAACCGTTCTCGAGATAATCGTGGGACAGACGGACAGACAGACGGACAGACGGACAGACGGACAGACGGACAGACATCGTGAAATCAATAAGTGAATTCGCAAGCTTCGCCACTTAATAACTTCAATGTACGTGAAGTTTTTTTTTAATAGAAAACAGTTGCTACGCCTCTAATAACAAAGGCCATAGTTTCATATCTCCCATAGATTGCCTCATAGGGGGGGATATTTGCCATAGTTGGCACGCTTGGCAAGCGGGTTGGCAACCGTAGTTTTTTATTATTTCGAGTTATTATCAGGTAAATACTGTCCCTCTTCTGTTTTAGTTGCTCTCTGTCGTCCTTTACGACACTCACGGAGCGATAAGGGGTAGTGGATGTTCTTACACTGTCTCTACACGGAATATACAAAATTATTTGTGTAAAAATTGTTTGCGACTTTTATAATGCTTTCCTATAACTATAACTCTATGTGTGACCCTCAGAACACAAGATAAACTTGACGCTGGCTAATTGTTCGCTAACACTGATGAATAGAAACAAAGAAGTGTTGGTAGTGACACTAACACAGTTCCTGGCTTCATTGGAAACTAGACCCTCAGCGAAAGCTTACAAGGTAAGTAAATTTAATTTACACAGTTTTAAACAGTGGTAGAGCCACGTGGCAGCTTTTGCTGTCGCACGGATGGGCCGGCTCGAACCGGGGTGGTACCACGACCTCACAGAATACCAGTGTGAAGTAGAGGTTTACCTCTGCGTTTCGCTTGGTGAGTGCAGGTGGCCGGAGGCCCTTTTTACTGGTAATGAGGCATCCCATCTTAGTTCTCACGGATGACAACGCATGTACATTTTGATTCGCAAATGAGGATAGATGTAGATGTCTATGGGCCACAGCAACCACTTACCATCAGGTGGACTGTGTGCTCGTTTGTCACCCTTATCCTATAAAAAAAATACCTTTTTCTTTATCATTAGTAATGATTTCTTATATTCTTACAAAAAGATTTAAATATATAGGTATATTCTCACGAATACTACACTACGAATACTAAATAAAACTGACTTTACGGATTTTATCGTGTTAAATTTGACTTATATTTAATTTCCTCTGAGTTTTAATGATTTTAATGATCATGAGTATTGAATGAATACTTAGTCAAATTGAAATAAATTTGAATTAATGAACAATGGCCAAATTTCTATAGGAGCTGGACTTGACTTTTATTCTTCATGTCCCAAAACATACTATAGCTATATTGGTTCATTTTTATGTTGTAAACACCATCCCGTTAGAGAGGTATTTTTTGTGTTTTTAAGACCTTAAAAAATAAAGAGATTTTTCATAAATATGGCATATAGTGACGCCACTGTTTCGTCGTCTGGTACGATTTGACCAACCTTCTTTTCCTATATATAAAAAAAGTATTCTGTGAATTAAATGAAATCCATTAAGTGTTTTGAAATTCATATTATCGTATTACTTCCAATCAATTTTGTTCGATATTAAATAAAATTTTCGTTGAATGATTAAAAAAATGTCATCATCATCATAATTCCCAACCATCACTAGTCCACTGCTGAACATAGGTCTCCTCTATCGACTACACCAAAAATTAGACCAGGGTTAGTGGATGCACACCGCGTACGTCCAAGTGACCATCTGATCCGAATCCTGATCTTTGATCAACTGCTTGACTAAGTATCGTATGATATCGAATTTAATTACTGTAGGTATCTGCCCGAACGGAATGCGTAGTGATAGAAGGAGCTACATCAGACGGTGACCTAGTGCCTCTGTTGACAACGGAACGGGGGTCAGCACTTACCGGTTCCAACCTTCTGGCAGTGGACTTTGAACGAAATCCGTGCAACAGCGAGGCCGATTACGGTCTCTGTTTGTTAATGGAGCCTGTAGAAATGCTTTATATCGAAGTAAGTAATTATAAATAGTAAACTTAACACAAAGTACTGAAACGAATGTATTATTGGTTCTGCAGCTTTTTTGGTGATGGTTGTTGCACGAATGAATAGGCCCGACTGGGGAAGGCGTACGCTCTTACAAAATACCAGCGTAAAATAGCAGCTTAATGCTACTGTGTTTCGTATGGTGAGTATAGAGAATCTGATACCTTTTTTACTGGAAACGTCGTATTACATCTTCCTCAGGGGTGACAACACATCTGCTCTTTGATTTTTAATCGAGAAAAGGTGTAGATATCAGCCACAGGATCCACTTACGAGCAAGTGGACTATGTGCTCGTTTATTACACTTGTTATATAAAAATCATATAAAAAATGAGGATTAAGGTATTAAACATAATTAGGAGAAATTACTTACAAACCAATGTTAAGAATATCGAAGCCTTACACTTAAAACTGCTACTTCAAGGGTTTAATAGCAAAACTAGAGTAAATATAAATATATATGTCCCACGGCTGACCACAGGCATTGTTTTATTAACCGACTTCAAAAAAGGAGAAGGTAGTAAATTCGACTGAATTTTTTATGGTTGTTGCCTCATAGCTTTTTTCTGGTGAATCGACTTTGATAATTCTTTTTTATTTGAAAACTGTGGTCTCATATAAATTTGATCAAGATCTGACCAGTAATTTTTGAGTTATCCTTAATAATGCGTATTTAACTGACTTCGACTACATTGATGATGTTCTCATTTTATTTATATTGTTTTTTTATAGGAGAGGGGGCAAACGAGCAAACGGCTCACCTGGTGGCATACGTTTAACGTCGTAGAGCCATGCTGCAGCTATATTACTGGTATAGTTGTAGCACGAATGGGTCGGCTCGACCGGGGAAGGACTACGCTCTCACAGAATACCAGTGTAAAATAGCAGCTTAATGTTGCTGTGTTTCGTATGGTGAGTGTAGAGAACCGGAGACCCTTTTTACTGGAAAAGAGGCATTCTATCTTAGTCCTCACGGCTGACAACGCATCTGCATTTTAATTCGCAAACGAAGATAGATGCAGATGTCTATGGGCCACAACAACCACTTACCATCAGGTGGACTGTGTGCTCGTTTGTCATCCTAATCCTATAAAAAAATACGGCCACATACGGCTCACCTGATGGGTATGATGGGTATGTAGTCGGTTGTACAACATTCTTAATTCTACCACTTGTTTATGAGAGAGTAATAGAGATAGAAAGAGTCCGCTCAACTGCGAAATGATGAAATCCCGTCATCCTCGGAATATTTCTCACACTCGTGTTAAATTAAAAAAAAACTTGTGAATATAATAATATTTTTATGTAATTTCCTCCAGCATGCTTTCACAGAATTGATAAACTTCTTCCAAACTCATTCAATGACGTCGGAAGACTTAGCTGAGGAGCTGTCTTTAGTGGTGGAGCGAGCTGGTGGAGTTGGGCGGTCGGTCTTGGCCTACGCTGTCAGTAGGCGCAAGGTGTTCCAGGTCAACGTGGACTTGAAGGGCCCTTGTATCGTTGTCCCGGAACATGGCTGTGTGCACAAGTAAGTATTAGATCTGCTAGTATACTACCTGTTTATCTTCAAAAATGACGTGATTTACATCTTTTGGTATGATTCGTTCAAAAATTAATTTATAATTTGGAGGAGTATATATGCGACATTATAATGTCCTTCAGACTGAATTTTGGTCACGATGGTCAATACAACTGACAGATATATTATGAAGACTAGGTATCTGCGTTTGATTTTGTTAATAAATACATTAACCCCCCCCCCCCCCCCACTAGGATTATCTCCTGTGTCGTAAAGGCGGTATACAAACATAAATTTCACAAGGTCAAACATCACCGAAACAATTATTTGCAGGACGTACAAATACTTGTTCTGTGCGGGATTTGAACCCGCCCTTAGTGCTGCAACTCATTGCTAAGCCACTACGCCACGGAGCCGTTAAAAAGAGTATTAATGGTTTTGTTTTAAATTTTACTTTTTACATACGTGTCTTAAAATAATTATTGATGTATTTTTTTTTATAGTTATACATTGTCACCCGATTCTGAGCATTCTATCTCATGATATCAGGTTTCCGTCGATGCCCCTCTCGGCTCTTCGGACCACTGTCTGATCCGGAGTATGGTGCCACTCTTTTTTTTTTATAGTAGAGGGGGCAATCGAGCATGCGGCTCACCTGATGGTAAGTGACTACCGCCGCCTATGAACAACTGCAACACCAGGGGAATCGCAGATGCGTTGCCGGCCTTTTAAAAAGGAGTAGGCTTTTTTCTTGAAGGTCCCTAAGTCGTATCGGTCCGGAAAAATCGCTGGTGGTAATCGATTCCACAAGGAAGTTGTGCGAGGGAGAAAACTTCTTCTGAATCGCACAGAAAAAAACACTCACGCTCCCTTCGCGGTTGCATTCTGCAGGTTGCCGCCGTGTTTGGCATTACAGGTCGGCGGATTGGGACGGAATGCGGTCTTTCTTTGCATCCTACCCATGGGGGCGGGTTTGCTTCTCGCCGAATGATCCCAGCGCTGTTGCTGACTCTGTCACTGATGTGGTGCTACAGGGAATGGAACTATTTATTCCATCATCTGTGGTACCCATCGGAGGCAGATTTCAGCCTTGGTTTGGTCGCTCCTGTAAAACTGCATTATGCAGTAAGCAGGAGTGTTATCAAGCCTGGGCTGCGGCTTCGGCGACTCGGGATGTAAACACCAGCATACTTAAAAAGAAGTATAACTTCGCCTCCAGGTCCTTCAAAAGAGTTATTGCCAAGGCAAAGTCAGAGCACATAGGCAGAATTGGCGAGAAACTAGTTCGCCTTCCTTCGGGAACCCGTGCATTCTGGTCTCTCGTCAAGGCTGTCCAAGGGAATTTCTGTAAGCTATCACTACCATCTCTGCACAGGGAGGACGACTCACTGGCCCATGACGCAAAAGACAAAGCCGACCTTTTAGGCTCCCTTTTTGCGTCCAACTCTACTCTTGATGACGGGGGGAAAACACCGCCGACCATCCCGCGGTGTGAGTGCTCCATGCCGGATGTGCTGTTCTCACAGCGTTCGGTTCGCAAAGCACTTCTCTCCCTGTACATCCAGAAGTCGAGTGGGCCTGACGGAATCCCCCCAATTGTGCTGAGGACGTGTGCTCCGGATTTGGCACCGGTCCTAACGCGTCTTTTCCGGTACTCCTACTCACAAGGCGTAGTCCCGAATTTATGGAAGACAGCTTTTTTCCACCCGATCCCTAAAAAAGGCGACCGCTCAGACCCGTCCAACTATAGGCCTATCGCGATCACCTCCTTGTTCTCCAAAATAATGGAATCCATTATCAACTGCCAGCTCATCCGGTACCTTGAGGATCACCAGCTGATTAGTGACCGCCAATACGGTTTTCGTCGGGGTCGATCAGCTGGTGATCTTCTGGTCTACCTGACCCATAGATGGGCGGAGGCAGTAGAGTCCAAGGGGGAGGCGTTGGCCGTTAGTCTGGACATTGCGAAGGCCTTCGATCGGGTTTGGCACAAAGCGCTTCTTTCGAAGCTCCCTTCCTATGGGCTTCCCGAGAAATTGCATGCAATTGGATCACCAGCTTCCTTGCAGATCGGAGCATCAAGGTCGTTGTAGACGGTGCATGTTCTGACTACAAGCCTATTAACGCTGGTGTTCCACAAGGCTGTGTGCTATCACCAACGCTGTTTCTTCTGCATATCAATGATATGTTGCTAACTGGTAACATTCATTGCTATGCGGATGACAGCACTGGTGATGCTCTATACACCGGCCGTGCTAATATTTCTCGGGAAAACGTCTCCGAGTACCGGAACAAACTTGTGTCTGAAGTCGAGTCTTTGCTGGACAAAGTCTCGAACTGGGGGCGACTAAATCTAGTCCAGTTTAATCCTCAGAAGACACAAGTTTGCGCGTTTACCGCTAAAAAGAACCCCTTTGTCGTATCTCCTCAGTTTCAAGGCACTTCCGTGGTTGCCTCAGCCAGTATCGGAATCCTCGGCGTCGACATATCGAGTGACGTGCAGTTTCGTGGTCACTTGGAAGAGAAGGCCAAATTGGCCTCTAAAAAGCTTGGCGTGCTCAGCAGAGCGGGACAGTATTTCATGCCGGCACACCGCCTGCAACTTTACAAGGCGCAGGTTCGGCCTCACATGGAATACTGTTCCCAACTCTGGTGTTCCCCAGGGAAGTATTCTTGGCCCTTCCCTGTTTCTTCTTTACATTAATGACCTCTGCAAACTCAAACTAGTGAACGGAAAAATAGTAACTTTTGCAAATGACACAGCCCTACTATTTACTGGTGATTCATGGCCAGATGTGTTTAACTTCGCTCAGATTGGCTTAAATAGAGTGTCCAAATGGCTTCGCGATAATGTGTTAACCCTCAACGTGGAATAACAAAATACTTGTCATTCTCTAAACATAATAATAAATATGCAACCTGCACAGACCATGTTATTACTGCTCATTCTTGCAATATTCCTAATCGCCTAACATGAATGAATGAATGAATGAATATACTTTATTGTACACCACAAACAATAAAACAAATTACATAACAAAAGACAGGTTAAATGTACAATTTGGCGGCCTTATCGCTACATAGCGATCTCTTCCAGGCAACCAAGGGTGTAAAGGAATAAACAATGAATACTAGGTAGGTGGTGCAATATAAATTATACAAAATATAATATCAATACATGCGATATATAGACAATAAATGCAATAAAATAACATATAAATAACTAACACATGAAATGATATAAATTACTAATACATAATAAAAGATAAAGTAAAGCATATAATATATACATAAACATACATATATATGAGTATATAAACAAACTTACATATCTACCTAAAATACATAAATAAATTACAAATTTCCTCAAACAATAATATAAAGCTGATAAATATAATAAATACATAATTACATAATTTATCCTAACGGTCTCCGAACGATTGAGACAAGTAATGTTCTTTAAGTAATCGCTTAAAGATTACAATAGATTGTGCTTTACGTATATACAAAAGTAGGGCATTCCAGAGCTTGATAGACTCGACAGTGAAAGATTTATTAAAAAACGATGTTTTGTGAGTTGGTACCCTTAAAACGAATTTTCTAGAAGAGCGTAGAGGTTCCCCCGGAAGCCCCACAAAATTAAACTTCTCTTTTAGATAGGGAGGAGCAGAAGGATGAAATAATACACAGTACAGAATAGAAAGAATATGCATGTTCCGGCGAAGTCGGATAGGTAACCACTTGAGACGTGAGCGAAATTGGGAAATATGGTCATATTTGCGCAATCCAAATATGAACCGAATGCTAGTATTTTGAAGTCTCTCAAGCTTATTTAGCTGGTCCTCAGTTATGTCTACATAGCTTGCGTCAGCATAGTCGAGGATCGGAAGGAGAAGAGACTGTGCGAGCATAATTTTTGTAGGAATGGGAAGAAATGATCGAAGGCGACGCAGTGAACAAAAAGCGACAAAGGTTTTCTTACTTACCTCATTCAGTTGGCGTATCCAATTGAAGGAATTATCAAAATAAATACCAAGGTTTTTGACATTGTCAAAGTAAGGGATTACAACTCCATCGAACACTAGGAGGTATGGTGAACCAGTCAACTCTTGAGATAAAACTCTGGCTACCAATAATGATAGCCTGAGACTTTTTAGGATTCACATTTAGGCCATATGATTTACTCCAATCATGAATAATATTTAGATCGCTATTCAATGTAGCGATTGCATTCGGCAAATTCTCAAGAGTTGACTGTGTGTAAATCTGGACATCATCCGCATACATGTGGTAGAGAGAAGATATTTTATGAGTAATTGAATTAATGAAAATGGAAAAGAGTAAAGGTGACAACACGCCGCCCTGCGGCACGCCTGCAGTAATATCACACCAAGATGAGTGAGTTTCATCAAAACGAATACACTGCCGACGGCCACAGAGATAACTTTGAAACCAGTTAATTACTGATGGAGATATGTTAAGGGAACACAACAGACTCAACAGTATGTCATAGTCAACAGTATTGAACGCATTACTGAAATCCAGCAAGGTCATGACTGTGAGTAGTTTATTATCCATACCCCATCGTATGTCATCAGTAACTTTGATTAAGGCAGTAGCCGTACTATGACCAGGACGGAAACCGGATTGTAAAGAGTTTAATAAATTATGTTTATTGAGGAAAAGGTTCAGCTGTTGGCAAATTAGTTTTTCAAGGATTTTAGAAAGGAAAGGTAAGATGGAAATGGGACGAAAATCAGAGAGGTTGACGGGATTAGATCTCTTCGGAAGGGGTATGACATGAGCACTCTTCCAGGCTTGAGGGAATTTAGAGGAAGAGACAGATGCATTAAGTAAATGAGTGATAATGGGAGTGATAACATCAAGGAGAGGAATAATCATATTACGGCTAATGTTGTCGCTACCGACAGCATTTGAGGAGATGGATAATATGATCTTCTTAACATCACATACAGTAAACTGACTAAAAACGAACGGAGGATAATTAGGAGTCGGAGTTACAGAAAGAGAACGAAGTGTTTGCAGTTTATGTTCACTATCAAAAGAGTTAGAAGGATTAGAAAAATGTTGATTTAATAGTTCGAAATCAACACTAGGAGGTGAAGCATTTAGGGATGTTCTACCAACTCCAACTGTTTTAAGAAACTTCCACACCCTAGATGAGTCGCCGTTCTCGACTGATGTATGAATATGGCGTCGTTGTGCATCTCTACATAATGTGTTGCAGCGATTCCTGATTTTGGTGTATTTCCTTAAGTTCTCATCCGTTTTGCACCTCCTAAGCTTTGACAATGCCGCATTCTTCTTTAAAATAAGCCTTTTCAGATCATCTGAGAGCCATGGAGCAGGCAAGTGTTTGAGTCTCACATAATGCATTGGCGCGTGAATGTCGTAAAGCTGCGTGAGTAGCGAACAAAAAAGTTCCACTTTATCGTCAATGCATGGAGCTTTCTCAATCACTGACCAGTCAATATTAAGAGCATCTTGACAAAGTTGGTCAATATCCATTCCTCCAAAATTACGTCGCAGAACTAATTTAGGTTTGATTTTAGGAGGGCGTAGGTAACATGTTCATGCACACCTCTGCAAAAAGTAAATTCAATTAAATACCTTGGTATTTTGTTGGATGATAAGCTAACTTTTCATGAGCATATACATACACTTTCAAATAGGATACGGAAATTAACATATATATTTAAAAAACTCCGTTTAAAAAGTTTTAGATTTTTAGTTCTAACACTATTAAATCTGTCTATTTTGCTCTATGCCAATCTTTAATAATATATTGTATTACGTGCTGGGGTGGAGCTACCAAATCGTCACTTCTCCCACTTCAAAGATCGCAAAGGTTAATCTTAAAAGTAAGTAACTCTCTTCCCTTTAAATTTCCAACCAGTCAACTTTATAAAATTTCCAAAGTTCTTACAGTCCGGCAATTATTTATTATATACACGGTACTAAAAAAACATGCTCAATTAAAATATGATCAAAAAAATTCACAGCACACGAGACGCAAAGACCGGGTATGTACCTCTCATTATGACCATTGTACCTACTTTTCTAGGAGATTTTTTGCTATCTTGGCGGATGCCTGTATAATAAAGTTAACAAGGAACTTAATATCCACGCCCTACCTAAAATAAAAGCAAAAAAATGTGTCCATGAATGGTTACTGAAAAGGGACTATAAATATACAGAAGATCTCTTTGCAACACTTGTGTAAATGTTGTAATTTTCAAATTCACACACACACACACGCAAACACACACGCACACACGCACACACACGCGCGCGCGCGCGCGCACACACACACACACACACACACACACACACACACACACACACATCCACCAAATTAAATTTATTAAATATTTACTTACCACAAGTAAATGAATTATAACTTATCATGGTTATTAAAATATGTATTCTAAGATTACATACTTTTGTATTTGTCAACTGGGAGGGAGACCTGATAACCTGAAATACAGGTTCGTCGCCTAGTTTGGGCATCAGTCTCTCACATTACTTTGTGCCTTTTCTTTTTTGTCAAAAATCGATTTTGTTAATTTAATGTGGTGAGAAAATAAATTATATTATTATTATTATCTCTGGGCAGGGGCTCCCCAGTGCCAGCTCCTTCCACTTGACCGCATCCAGCGCAGAGCGGCTCGAATCGTCGACGACCGAGTCCTTTCCGATCGGCTCGACTCATTGGCGCTGCGAAGAGATGTTGCATCTCTTTGCATTTTCTTTCGCATCTACCATGGGGAGTGCTCTGAGGAATTGTTCGGATTAATCCCAGCCGCCAAATTTCACGAACGCACATCGCGGCAGAACTCCTGATACCATCCACACCATCTGGATGATTGGCGGTCCACCACTGTGCGATTTAGAAGATGTTTTCTTCCTCGCACGACTTCCTTGTGGAATCGATTACCATCAGCGATTTTTCCGGACCGATACGACTTAGGGACCTTCAAGAAAAGAGCGTACTCCTTTTTAAAAGGCCGGCAACGCATCTGCAATTCCCTCCCTGGTGTTGCACTTGTTCATGGGCGGCGGTAGTCACTTACCATCAGGTGAGCCGCATGCTCGTTTGCCCCCTCTCTTATAAAAAAACATACACGAAAGCGATCTAATAAAAACGTAAATGTGAACGCGTAACTAATATTTGCTAAAGAAACTGCAAAACACTTATTGTTCCTGAGACGACCATTTAAAGACCATTTAAAGCGAACTGCATTTCTTTTAACTACCTTCAAATTATAGTTTTACATTGTTGAATATAATTCTAGATCTGGTCGTGTGATAATCTTGGACTTAAGTCGGATAGTAGTGAAGTCTGATCTCCAGCCATCGAACCTGGCTCTTGAGGATGCTACGTGTATGGAGCTGGAGGAGAAGCTTTACGACCGGCTACATGCTGAATGCTCATGTCAAGTGAGAATTTATTTTAAGCAATATTATGTTAAAAAATTTTTAGTGAAAATAAACAAAGATTTGTAAGTGCACTACTATACCCGCAATTCAGAAAAAAAAAACAGAGGCAGCCATAAGGACTGTCAATAGAAGTGAAAACTCAATTATATACATATGCGTATACATGTACAGAGGCCGCTACGCATCGCTAGTTTGGCACAAGCCAGTAGTAGCATAGTATAAAGACAGGGTGTCTTTATACTATGGTGTCGAGGTCATAGGATGACGCGAACACATAAGTTTTTCCCCTACCAAAAATCGCTCAACGCGGCGAAAGAAATTTTCAATTCAAAATACTGTGTGACAGCGGTGATCATGCGAGCGGGTAACTAGCACGGTAAATATGCCACGCAATTGTATTTTCATTTACGACAGTTCTGTCAAAAATCACGTTTACAGAGCATGCACACAAATAATAACAGCGTTTTCTTAGTCACAAATACATTAAATAAAATCAGTATTGGATTGTCGCAAAACAATATTCGCGGTTTACATAACAACGGAATAGTCCTCCCGAACACTTTGAATAGACGAACTATTATTATACGCGGTAGAGCCGTGCTGCAACTATATTATACTAGAATTATTTCGTCCGTGCAGTTTGGGTCTTAAATCGTTGGACTATTTCGCTCTCTCTCCCACTCACGGACCTTAGTGATACGCATTATTGTTGTCGTTAAGCGTTATCGATAGTATATTTAGTTTTGTCATTATTTGGGGTAATAAAAATGAAAAAAATAAATAGATAAAACAACGTATTTATAAAATAAGAATAATAATGATTTAAAATAAATTATCTATGTATTAAAAAAAACTATAAGTACAAATGTTTGGAATCTAACAAGTTATATTTGAAAATAAATATAAATATAAAGATAATAACTTATATCTAAAGCTGCCTTCGATGATCCATTTGTTGTTATCGATAATGGCGTTGCGCCTGCGCAACATGCACACCGCTCTAGCCGGGCTGAGGCCGGTCTATGATTAATGACCCTAACTGCACGGACAAAATAATTTTACTATAGTAGTATAGTTGTAGCACGAATTGGTCGGCTCTACTGGAGAAGGCCCACGCTCTCACAAAATACCAGCGTAAAATGGCAGCTTGACACTTCTGTGTTTCGTATGGTAAGTGTATAGAACCGGAGACCCATTTTACCGGAAAGAGGCATTCCATCTTAGTCCTCACGGCTGACAACGCAGCTGCATTTTGATTCTTTATTGAGGATAGATTTAGATGTCTATCGGTCACAGCAACTACTTACCATCAAGTGGACAGTGTGTTCGTTTGTCACCCTATACTATATAAAAAAAACATGGAAGTCTGAAAATAAAACGGATGATTTCTAGATAAATTTAAAGTTCTCATTCACTACAAATAAATTAATTATCTTAAAAGTTAGCCAAGTAAGTGTTGTTATGAGCTAAATATCAAATGAACATCATACAAGTTGATCATTTGAGATGAAAACGGGCAAATCTTCTGCAGGATAACACATTCTGCCCAGAGAGCGATTAACGCTCTCTTTGGTAGTACGGAGTGCGTGTGTACGAGTTTATAGCAGATTTATTCGTAAACTTATATTAAGCTTCAGTAGCTGTTTATAATCCACGTGCATTATAAGTCGCGGCACGTAAGTCTAGCGCTGAACGAAACGTGGCGGGTTGCGCAAGAATTGAATTGCACGAATGCGACTGGAGAGCCAATCAGCGCGTGCGAACCATACGCACAAGCCAATCGGCGCGACTTATACGCAATAAGCCAATCAGCGCGGCTTATACGCAATAACGGTCACCGCTAGACTTCCGTGCCGCTACTTACATAGCGCGTTGACAAAGTCCCCTTTTCATTTTCATGTTTCTGTGTACCTTTTGGATGGATAGTAAAAAATTAGAAATCATGCAGGTATTATTCTCGGAATGGAATGAACCGTGGCGCGAGTCTCGTAAGCACGCCGACTCCGAGCTTCACCTCGTTCCAAAAGTCAAGGCTCAGCTCGTGTTCTCTAGCAGTATTAAAAAGGATTATAAGTTATTACCAAGGTAAATTAGAAAGATAAGTTTGCTTACTTAATCCTGTTGTGTAATGCAGTCGTGTGAAGATGGTTTACGGAATCTCATCATTCTGTTTCGCTTCGTGAGAGCTTTAAGAATTTATTAGGGATCTAAAAATCTTGAAGCCCTCGATGGATAGTAGAAGAGTCAGAAATGTAAATGGTGAGAGTTATATGGAGCGAGAAAAGTGCGAAATCGCCGCCGATCACCATTCGCTATATAAAACACATTGTAGGAGAAATAAAGGTTGTAAAGGATTTACTACTCTTTACGTGATAGAGCCATACTGTAGCTATTTTATGGTTCAACACTAATGAGTCGGTTCGATCGAGTTATAATCACACTCGTACAGAATATCAGCATGAATATGTTTCGTGTTATGAGTGTAGAGATTTCATCACGCATCAACGCATCTGCATTTTGATTATTAATCGAGGATAGATGTCGATATATATGGGCCGTAGCATCCACTTACTTTCAGGTGGCCTGTGGGTTTGCTTGTCAACTTTATTCTATATAAAATAACTAAATAAGGTTTTTTTTATTTATTTAATCGTTGTTGCATAAAAATTTACAAAGGCAGACTTAACGCCTTAAATCGTCCTCAATCTATAAGTAACCAGAGAACACTACTTTGGAGGTGCAATATGATTTATAAGAGAGGAAATTAAATATCAACACAACATCTATATGAAAATTAACTAAGTATCTATATGTGGTATTTTAAAATTTCCAACAGGTATTTGAATAATATTGTATTGTATTGTATTAGTTATACTAATACCGACTGGCCAAATGAAATTTTAAAGGCAGATTAATCATCGTCCTTTCGTATTTTCTTTTCCAGATACAAGCTAAACATTTCTCTTTCAAGCTTGAAACTGAATCTCTCCGATCGCATCATTGGCCACCTTCTAGATTTCTGCGACAACCTTCCCATACCCGTGCCCAACACAGTGCCCGTCTCATTCATGGATTCAGGCGATTACATTGAAGACCTGGAGGACCCCGAGCTGGCGGAGACTCTTGAATTGGACCGCGTGTCAGCAGATCCTGGGTATAATGAGCTGGTGAAATTGAGGCAGAAGATCGTAGCTGCGTATTTAAGTAGGAACAGGTTAGAATGCCGCATTTTTATCATCAAAATAATCGCCGCATATGGATTATCCCTTACTAAAACACATTTTTTCTCTTTTATGATTTTTTTAACTCTTTAAATTTTTAGCTTAAAATAGATATTTATTACAATCGTTGAAAGAAAAAAACAACATACAACATACTTGCACGTGGTAGAGCCATGCTGCAGTTATATTAATAGTATAATTGTAGCACGAATGGGTCGGCTCAACCGGGGATGGACCACGCTCTCACAGAATACCAGCGTAAAGTAGCAGCTTAATGCGTTTGTGTTTCGTATGGTGAGTGTGGAGAACCGGAGACCCTTTTTACTGGAAAAGAGGCTTTCCATCGTAGTCCTCACGGCTGATAACGCATCTGTGTTTTGATTCGCAAACTACTCGTTTGTTACCCAAATTCACTGAAGAGAGCACACTGGCTACGTTTCCCCGTGGATTAGCTTTACTGGTACTTACTTAGGCACAGGACAATAAAAGAACCAGACTTCTCGTCTCTAGCGGCGACTTATCGCGGATACATTTCCTTTAGGACTTTAACTCCGAGTGAAACAATAACGATATTGTTTATTTTTTATTTTACCAATTATTTTTTTTAATTTATACGTGGCAGGGCCATGCTGCAGCTATATTATAACTGCAACACTAATGGGTATACACTGGGGTAGGACCACGCTCTCACAGGATAAAAGCGTAAAATAGCAGCTTAATGCTACTGTGTTTCGTATGGCCAGCGTAAAGCACTTGAGACCATTTTTTACTGAAAACGAGGCATTTCATCTTAGTCCTCAGGGATTGCAACGTATGTGCATCTTGATTCTTGATTGGAGATAAATGTAGATGTCTATGGGCCACAGCATTCACTTATCATGAGGACAGTGTGCTCGCATGAGACCCTTATTGTCTTGTTCTATAAAAAAAATGTAATTACCAGGGCGGCGGAAACCAAACATGATCACGTGAAAGTGTCAGCGGCTGTACCACTGGAGACAGCTATCAGCGAACTGAGTGATGACGAAGTGGAGGAGTACGCTCGATCCGTAGACCTGCCCGGTTTTGACGACAACGTCTCCCCGAGCAACACCATCGGCACCCTGATGCGGTTCGTCATTGGTGAGTCGACTGAACTTCAAAGCATGAATTCCAAACGAATATGTCTAATTAAATGAAATCTTATCTTGGAATATAAACGATATTTTGTGATATTGTTCATATTGTGTGATTACGTTTTGTTTATTGAATAAAGTAATTTTAATATTTTTTTAAAGTTGGTAAAAATTACCTTACTTACATCCGCTCGATAAAGTAAAATGATGTGTCTTACCTAGTTTGAAGAGCACCTCCCACCCACCCGCAATTGCGTGCACTATCCCCGTCACCACTAATCCCAGCACCACTACTCCCAACACCACTACATTAGGAAAGACACACCACTGAAGACCATACTGTTGTATTGTCGTGAGGTGGTCTACAAACTAGGTAACACATCATTCTATTTTATCGAGCGGATGTACGCAAGATAATTTTTACCAACTTTAATATAATGGATTTCCGTAAAATAGCGCCTGATTCTATTAAATAATAGTTTTAGTTTCCGATGGGCTGTTTTCCGCAACTCCACGTCTATGCGCGTATTTTGCGTGTGGGCAGGAATGATGTGATTATTCGAGCCATGAGATCTCCCCGAAGAAGCTCAACAGTCCTTTGATGTTGCATGCAACTTTGGGGAGTGATCCCGGCGTGCCGAGATGTTTAGCCCTGTACGTAGTGACCTCCAGACATTTCAGTAGCACGAGGGCCGCCGTTTCTTCCTCCCCCATACATGCCCTGCACAGGGGACTATCTGTAACATCTATAGTAAATGAATGTTTGTTAAAGGTACCGTGTCCTGTGATAGCACTTGTTACTATCCTGATCTGCGGCTTGTTCAGTCTCATTAGAACTTTGGTTAAACGACTGTTTATTTCAGGCAGGGCCTCCACAGTCTGTCTACAGGCTACTAGATTTTTCCAAAGCTGAGCGTGTTGATTAGTGAAGTGTTTACGTACCAGTGGACGAACGTTACCAAAGGGAATTGGTATGATTGGTTCCGGCCCTATAGTGGTCAGAGCCGATCCTCTTCTGGCCAGTTCGTCTGCTGCATCGTTGCCTCTGGATCCACTGTGTCCCTTTATCCATTGCAGAGTCACATTGTTGTTTTTATATAACTCATTTAATCGTTGATGGCATTCATATATTAGTCCCGAGTTCACCACATTGCAACTCAGAGTTTGTAGTACCGTCCTATTAATTAATATTTTATTATCTATTATTAGTGGTGATGGGGATAGTGCACGCAATTGAGGGAGGGCGGGAGGTGCTCTTCAAATTGGGCAGGACACTTCATTTTATTTCTTTACGCGGAATTAAGTAAATTAAGTTATAACAACTTTATTATAATGGATTTCCGCAAAGTAACGCCTGATTCCATTAATTATCCCTTAAATTGCACAAATACATCAAGCACATGCGAATTACAGGGACCAACGAATCCTGTATCAACATCTCTATAATAGTGTGCCCAAGCGTCTTTAAAAATGTGTAATTTGAATTTGGAATGCTTTTCCTAACACGCGGGTAATCTTATATGTCACTAGTTTCTTATGACTAAAATGTTTTTAATATTGTTCTTTTTAAATTGCATACCTACTTTAATAGAACCACTTTCTTACAGGTGACATTGTAATAAACCTAAGCCGCTCCAGCGATCAGGTGGACCGTCCATACATCATGCTGAGTATTACCAAGGTCTGCTTGGATGTGGCCCTGATGGAATACGGGCCTGCCATTCAGCTGTCGGTAGACCAAGCACTGCTTACCGACAAGCAACATCACAGCAGCACTGGCCAGTACTTGGAACTTCTAACTAGTTCCGGAGATCTATTCAACTTGTTGTACAGAAAAGTTAGTAACGAATACATGTACTTTTATTTTTTCTTAATTATCGCTGGATGGTGGATGCTATGCACCTGTTTATTACTAGCTAATGAAACTTTGGTGATGATTGATTAAGAAAATTCTATCTATATGTATATTGAACCCAAGTTCAAACCAGTATCCTGTTTTTTAAAAATTAATATTTAAAAGCTGTTAATAGTCCGGGTTAGAGTTTACATCAGGTAGTTGACCACCCCTGTCCCTCCACGACCGTGAGTGCTGTAAAACACAAAAAACGACAGGATTAAAAAAAAAACAATAAAAAATCCAAAATTGCACGATGAGCGTTTTTATTTTTTTTATATTTAAATTAAACGAAATTTTGATGAAAAAAATAAATATGTTTTAAACGTCTATGTGTTTGATAACAATCAGCAATAGGGATCATTCTGAGGATATAGGGAAGCTTATTCAGAAAGATTTATTTCATTTCGTTGCGTATATTTTCCTTAAACGTGAAGAAAAGTAAGTGCACAGACTAACTAACAGCCGTACTATTAGTACGGCTGTTTTTACTACATTATACAATTTTTACTACACTTTTTTGTAAAAATAACTAAACAAATTAGGAAAAAAAAAACGACGGGATGCACTCCGGGAGTGCCGGCAGAAGTGAAAACTTGAATATTAACGTTGTGCATTTTTGATATTTTGGAAAGGCGGAGATTATTTATTATTATCTTATTTCATTTATTTTCATTCGAAATTATTTGTTTGGTAAACATACACCGCACATGTGCTTATTGTGATGTTATGAAAATATAGGTTAATGCTATAAAGTATAAATCTATAATCTATAATGTGTAAGTAACTATGTATCTATATTAATAATTTCGTCAAGCAGTACAGTAGACTCGATCGAAACCTAATCTTAATAATAAAATTATATTAATTAATAAATGAAAATTAATTAAACCTAACTTACTTCCTTTCCTACGCCGCGCCGGCTGTCTACTCTCCGTCCGTCTTACGAATTTTCGATCAGGACACGTGACCTGACGCGAGTTTAACATTTTTTACCCAATACAAAAAAAGTGCACAACGCCGCTAAAGAAGTTTTCACTTCAAAAAATACGCTGATTTTATATATATATATATATAAACACTCACGCCTGTCACCCAGAGGGGTAGGCAGAGACTATGGACTTCCATTTGGCACGATCCTGACAGACCTCTCTCGCTTCCTCCACATCCATATACCTACGCATACACGCTCGTCGGTTAAAGGTACTCTTGATTTGGCCGATTTTCAATATATCGCCAATTTGGTCGATAAACGCTTAGGGTGACCCTTCCCGACTCTGCCGTTCACATCTGCAACATAAATTTTCTTTGTCACTCTTTCCTCATTCATTCTTTCTACATGACCAAACCACCGAAGCATTCCTTTCTTAATCCTGGTCACAACATCATCTTGCAAACCACACTCTTCTCTTATTAAACAATTTCTCACTCTGTCATTCAGATTCATCCCTAACATACTCCTTAATGACCGCATTTCTACAGCATTTATTCTACTCTCGTGCTTATTCTGCCACACCCAACTTTCACTACCATACATTAAAGTAGGCACTAACACAGCATTATGAATTGCCATACGTGCCTTTTTGGACACATTCTGATTTTTCACAATAGAGATGATGTAGAGCCCCATTCACTCTATTTCCTGCATTCACTCGTCGTTCTATATCCTTATCATATCTACCATCCCTGCTAAACACACATCCCAAATACACAAACTCATCTACTTGCTCTACCAACTCCCCTTCTATTCTTATTTCACATATCGTTTTACTTTCTTCTCTTTCAAAAACCATAACTTTCGTCTTACTTGCGTTCACTTTAATTCCCTTTTCTTTTAATGTCTTGTTCATTAATATAACCATCATTTGCAACTCGGCTGCCGACGACGCAAGTATGACTTGATCATCGGCGTACAAAAGGCATTTGACGGTTAACACACCCATTCTTAACCCGCGTTCTTCAACTTTCAAATTTTCCAAACAGCTGTCCATAAATAGGTTGAACAGCCACGGGGAAGCCACACAGCCTTGTCTGACACCTTTATGGATGCCAAACCAATCCGAGTAGGCCCCGTTGATCCTGACACAAGCACTAGAGTCCCTATATAGAGACTTCAATGCCTGTATCAAGCCAGCGCTCAACCCAAATGAGTTCAGTGTTTGCCATAACACATCCCTGTCCACTCTGTCATAAGCCTTCTCCAAGTCTATGAACGCACAAAAAACTTTTTGGTTTTTGGCCAAAAACTTCTCCGCGATCATGCGCATGGAAAAGACCTGATCCGTACATCCCATTCCCTTTCTAAATCCCGCTTGCACATCCCAAATTTTTCCATCAGTTTCTTTCATAACTCTTTCAATTTGTACCTTAGCATACATTTCTTGCTGGTTCTTCCCAGGACAGAGGTATTTTCCGAACCAGTGGTAAATAAAAAATGACTTTCAATAAGAATTATGTAATAATCAATATTGAATAAAAAAATATTCTATTCTATTCTATTCTATTCTATTCTATAGTTTCCCCACAATGCTAAGAAGGCTGATACCACGGTAGTTTTCACAGTCCTGCTGTGATCCTTTTCCTTTATATATAGGGACTATCACGGCTTTGCACCAGTCTCCCGGTACCCGCTTAAGTTCCCAACATAAACTAAACAAGGTGTACAGCAGGTCTGCTACCACTCCTTCTCCAGCCCTTAGCATTTCGAGACATACTCTATCATAACCGGCTGCCTTACCTGCTTTCATACTTTTCATTGCTTTCATTATTTCATCTATACTTACATCTCTATCTATTTCGTCTTCTTTCGGAATTTCTATTTCATTTAATTTAAACGTTTCATCACTCATAAACACGCTTTCAAAGTATTCCTTCCATCTCCTTAAACTCAAAACTTCGTCATTCAGAATACAGCCATTCTGGTCTCGTATAGCATTCATTCTAGGCTGTTTTGAATGTCCCCTGGTAGTTCTTACGAATTTTCAGAACATTTTAATGTTTGCCTGGAAGTTATCCGATATTCTTCTATCATTCTTATCCGTTCTTTCTTGCTTTTTCCTTTCAACTACTTCTTTTACTCTCTTATTTAGGTGTCTAAAGACTGCCTTTTTCCTTTCAATATCACCATTCATACTGCTAGAATTACTAGCCTTGGTTGCTAGTAAATCTAGTAAATCTAGTAAATCTAATATATTATAATTTAATATAATATCTAGTTTATAAAACATCTTGGTTTTTGTTAGTTAGTTAGTTTGGTAGTTTGAAAACATTCCCTTTTTTTAAATTGAGACATACTAACAATTTTATTTTTCAAAATCGTCTAATAGCGGCATGTCGAGAGTAGAGCATACGCACTCCTATACTCTCACGCGTTGTGGGGCGTACAATAACTACTAAATCAAAGGTCAGCCATCGCATTCTATTTTTCTGAAGATGTCTAGTTTAGAGGCGAAACACATGCCGTGTTATAGACGGTAGTATTCGGGTTTTTTGTGGCAATAATGTGCACATAATAGTGTTAGGGCGAAAAACACTCTTTAAAGTAGGTAATACTCTTCTTCCTCATTTTAAATAAAAAAAAAATCAATGCCTCTAACAGTTTGAATCAGGAAAGTCAATATATTTATGTATGTATTTGAGCGTGTTTCGAATAATGTATGCATACTCGCAGTATGATATGTATTTTTGTGTGTTTCTTATATATATATATTTGTATACATGTTGTGCCTGTATTGTATATATATTCACATATTAGTACCTACTCTATTGTAATCAACATTACCTGACATGACCGTAACCTTAAATGTATACAAGGACCGAATGCCTTGTGACATTTATTCCGCCTTTTGAATACTGTTGGGTTTTTTATATAGTATAAGGGTGACAAATGATGGTGAGTGGATGCTGTGGCCCAAAGACATCTACATATTTATTCTCTATTGAGAAACAAAATGCAAATGCGTGGTCACCCCCTAGGACTAAGATGGAATGTCTCGTTTCCAGTCAAAAGGTTCTCCGGTTCTCTACACTCACCATACGAAACACAGCAGTGTTAAGCTGCTATTTTACGCTGGTGTTCTGTGAAAGCGTGGTCCTTCCCCGGTCGAGCCGACCCATTCGTGCTACAACTATACTACTAATATGGCTGCAGCATAGCTCTACCACGTACAACAAACTGCTTGCATTCTTACTCATCAAAATATTTAATAAATAAAAAAAATATTTTTATTTATTAAATAAGGTACACAAACAGATAGTAGTCATATACAGTTCTAAAATTACAAGTATAATGGTGTTGATCTAAACTACAATCCAAAAACGTGTATAAAAGTGTTATACGTGGTAGAGCCATGCTACAGCTATATTAGTAGTATAGTTGTAGCACGAATGGGTCGGCTCGACCGGGGAAGGACCACGCTCTCATAGGATACCAGCGTTAAATCACAGCTTAACACTGCTGTGCTTCGTATGGCGAGTGTAGAGAACCGGAGACCCTTTTTACTAGAAAAGAGGCATTCCATCTTAGTCCTCATTGGTGACAACGCATCTGCATTTTGATTCTTTATTGAGGATAGATGTAGATGTCTATGGGTTACAGCAACCACTTACCTTCAGGTGGACTGTGTGCTCGTAATCACATAATAAATAACTGCAGTAGAGGCTTAATTGTAGCAAAAAGTAAACAAAATACACAAATATGAGAAATACGTAAATTTCTTTTATATCTAACATGTCTGCTATCGAATATATATAGATGAACGTTACTTCGCTTAATGTCATCGTAATAACAGTACATTTTGACAAAATTCCCTTTTACCATCGGACAACCAGACGCTTGGCCAGTCTCCACCCCTTCGTTGTCGACTTACCACGCATTCTAAATAAACGGTTTGCTAGATCGTTCGTCATGCATACAACAAAGGAGTGGAATGAGTTGCCAGCAGCTGTCCTTCCATCCGATTACAATGTGGGTGTTTTCAAGGCAAAAGTGAATGGGCTTTTGATAAGTCAATGCGCTTCATCATCTTCGGCTACATCAGGTGGGATTGTAGTTAAGTGCTGGCTTAGAATAGTAAAAAAAAAATTAAAGTTTAAGTAACCTGGGCAGGTGCGCGCCAACTGCCCGGAGTTCCGGTCGCACTTCCACAGCGTGGAGCACGCGCTGGTGGTGGACACGGGCCCCGTCACGCTGCTCCTGCACGCCGACGCTCTGCGCACGCTGCTGAAGTACCTCCAGTATCTGCACGACAAGTGAGGCATCTCCTTGATTCCTAATCCTAAGCATTTGGCTTTTTTTGGCTTATTTACAGTATAATGGTGACAAATGAGCACACAGTTCACCGGATGGTAAATGGATGCTGTGGCCCTTACACATCTACATATATTATCGATTAAGAATCAAAATGCAGCTGCGTTGCCACCCCTGAGGACTAAGATTAAATGCCTCGTTTCCAGTAAAAAGGGTCTCCGTTTCTCTACACTCACCATACGAAACACAGCAGAATTGAACTGCTAATTTCCGCTGGTATTCTGTGAAATCGTGTTGGTTATCTGGTCGAGCTCACCCATTCGTGCTACTATAATATAGCTGCAGCATTGATCTACCACGTAAAAACAGAATAGAAATAACCTTTATTGATTTCTCTAACAATGAATATATTGCATAGTTTATCTGTTACAAACATTTTTTTTAGAAACAAAAGTGTACATAAATTTGTGGGAGACAGGAGCCCAATTTAGGATACCCTGTGCTAACTTGGGTAATCAGCTGTTTGAAATAAATATTGCAGTGACATTTAATTATTTTTCTTTTCTTTTTAATTATTCTTCTTTCTTTTCTGCGAGAGTATTCTGAATTGTACTGCATACATCATAGTGCATTTAATGATCATTTCTTTCACCAAGTATATTCTATAGATGACTAAAATAATATGACATATTCAATACTTTGATACATAATAAATACAATTCATTTTCCTTTAAATTTGTTACACCTAATTTTTTTTTATAGGATAAGGGTGAAAAACGAGCACACAGTCCACCTGATGGTAAGTGGTTACTGCGGCCCATAGACATCTACATCTATCCTCTATTATAAATCAAAATGTAGATGCGTTGTCACCCGTGAGGACTAAGATGGAATGCCTCATTTCCAGTAAAAACGGCCTCCGGCCACCTGCACTCACCAGGCGAAACGCAGAGGAAAACCTCTACTTCACGCTGGTTTTCTGTGAGGTCGTGGTACCACCCCGGTTCGAGCCAGCCCATCCGTGCGACAGCAAACGCTGCCGCGTGGCTCTACCACTGTTAAAAAGCTAGTTACTATAATATATATAAAATACTATAAAATTATTCAAAAACACAACTAGCACTGGTTTTGATGACATTTCAACCAAAGTGATAAAACGCGTAGCAAGCACAATAGCCCCTATAATGAGTCATATTATAAACCTATGTGTTAAGGATGGTGTATTTGCTGAAGTTCGTAAAACATCCATTATTAAACCACTGTTTAAAAAAGATGACAGGGAGGAGCTACCCTGGTACCGTCCGATTCCTATGACTTCTATCTTTTCAAAAATTATAGAAAGAATTAAGTAATTTATAAGTATCTATATAATTACTTTGAAAAATTCAATATTTTTGCAAAGGAACAAAAAGGCTTTCGTAGAAATAAATCTATTAATAAAGCAATTTATGATTTTTTATGCCAAGTATTTGCAAACGTTGACATAACAGTACCAGTGACAACCCTATATATGGATATTTCGAAGGCTTTCCATTTTGTCAGGCATGACTTCTTAGCTTATTGATAGGTCTTCGCGATGACCTATTAATAATCTAAGCATGACTTGTTAATTATAAAATTAAATAAATACGGTATAAAACACTTGATATTACAAAATACTACTTGGCAAAAAAATTACTTCAAATTCAAATTACTCAAGTATCACCGATTTGTCCAAAGATTAAAAATTAATATATTTCTTGGTATTATTATCGATCCTCAAATTTTGGTGTTCCTCAAGGAAGCGTACTTGGTCCTTTATTACTTTAAGTATATATTAACGACTTACCAATAGCGTAAACTTTTCTATAACTCTATTTGCAGATGATAGCTCTAATGTTTACACGTACATGAAGAATATAGCTAGCTGGCTTAAGTCAAATAATTTAATAATAAACTTAAAAACAGACTCAAATAATGAATTTTTATCAACGAAAATGGCCCCTTGATTTACTTAACATTAATTACGATGGTGAGACCGTTAGTGAAACCAAAGTAACAAAATTCTCAGGTCTTTATATTGACAACAACTTAAAGTGGGAGACTCGTACAGAATATATTTGCAAAAAATTAAATCAATTTTCTTACGCTTTACCAAAGTAAGCAGTTAATGAAGAAGCTTTACGAACAGTGTATCGCGGCTTCATATCTTCTACGGTGCGCCACAGTATAATTTTTTGGGACAATGCTATCCGGCGCGAAGATATATTTATAGCGCAAAAAAGTGT
Source organism: Parnassius glacialis (assembly GCA_033319125.1). Taxonomy (NCBI): domain Eukaryota; kingdom Metazoa; phylum Arthropoda; class Insecta; order Lepidoptera; family Papilionidae; genus Parnassius; species Parnassius glacialis. The sequence continues at coordinate 2,975,182 of JAVANC010000009.1, forward strand.
GTGCGTGTTATTGCAAATATACCGAGTACAGAAAGCAGTAAAGAGTTAAAAAATTAAAATTATTGACATTTCCCGCACTGTATATTTATGAAGTTGTGACATTTGTAAAAACTAATCCTGAAATATTAAATGATTACTTAATAAAAAACAATCGACGTAAACATAAAATTCATACAATTTCATCACAGACATCTTTACTTAGAGAAAACGTTTTCGGTATATTATCTAAAATCTACAATAAAGTAAAATCCACGTTTCATGAAATGGAAAATATTCTTAAATTTAAAAAAGAATTTAACATTTCTAATTAAGAAATGCAACTATTCAATTAATGAATATTTAAGCGACGCATCAGTAGAATTATTATACTCGTAATAACATTGCACATTATATCATTTTTTGACATTCAATTAGACTATATATTGTAAATATCCTATTCTAATTAATAATTACATCATTGTTGAACATTTTTATATAATTATAATATAAATAATTTAATGAAATAATTTAATTTTGGAAATGTAATAGATTTAATTGTAACTATAATATTTGTATATCTAAGGGTTGAATGCAGCGAACATATTTTTTCTATTCTGTTTCATTACCCGTATTCACAAATAAATACAATTTTAATTTGAAAATTTGAATTGTATTGATTCTGATTGAGTCTAAGCATTTAGCGCAGCGCTGCGTGGTCAAACCCCTCACGAAAGTATTTGTATGGCCTAAAAATTACTACTCTGTATATTTGTTTGATTGTATGTAATTCCAATCTAAATGTGAAATAAGGTTATGTACGAGTATATCGATATTACAGGTCAGTTCCAATGGATTTTGCTTAAAACACCAGCAAATAAGGGCATATTAGAAACGAGAATATAAGTATTTAACTTATATTCTCGTTTTATTTTACTTTTGCCCTAGTAATGTTTCAAATGTTGGAGCCAGGAGTGAGTTACAGCTTCCGTTTTGTGGCTGGTGGCTAAGTAGCCGTGACCACAGATAGAAACTAACTGGCATCCAGGAGAATGAAGATTACCTCGATTTACAAGAAGATTGGAAATCACATACCACAAGTCCCGCACTTCTAACGCCTGCTCTCCGTTGTCGCTCAGGGTACTTTACATCTGGTATGTTTGAGTTCATTTTATATGTACATTCTCAAGCATTCCAGATGTGAAACATCCAGACCGATATTGCTACTGTCGGAAGCCGTGAGATCTCTCTGGCGCCCACTCACTGGACGAAAATGGGTGACGGATTGGGAAGTCGTTATTATACTTTCCATTTGTTTGGTGGATAATTATAATGTGCATAAGTTTGTAATTGTTATAGTCACAATTTTTATTGTAAATTTATTCTAAGCCCTATTTTCAAACTTTTAATTGTTCTTAATTCAGCAGTGAACATGGGTGTTGTAAATATAGTAATAAATTTTCTTGTAAATAAAATAATTTCGCTTAAGACGCTTGGTAGGCATGTTACTTTTTAGTTAATAAGATATGTTTTATTTTAAGGATTCAAAGTAGACACGCGTTGAATGTGAAGAAGACGGTGCTGCCGAAAACTGAGTCATTGTGGAACTATTTAATGAAACCAGAAGCTGACCCGCCTGTGCCACCAGGAGCTACTAAATTTAGCTATTCTGTCAGGTAAAGTGATTATTTTATTTATTTCACTTACCCACCCCTACGTTCTATCAAGTTTGCTTAAAGAAACTATTGGTAAATCCAATTGTGCATGCCGTTTGCGCATTAAAAAAATAACGTATAACATGATTATACGTAAATTATTTTAAAGTAGTTTAAATACAAACACGTTTTCACTAATGACCTTATTATTATACTTCCAATTTTACAATAATATTATGTCAAACTTCAATTAAAAAATGTTTGGAAAATCCAAAAGTGTACGACTAATAATGCTCATATTATTATCATCATATCATCATTCAGGTCACTCCATAAAGTCCAAGACGTATTTAAGTATATTTATATATAAATTCTACTTACTTTTAGTACGTGGTACTATTATTTATTCTGTGCTTTTAAAATATTGTATCAAATTTGGTTATTGGAATATTTTGTATTGGTACAGCGATCTTTTTGAGCACGAACCGCCGCAAACAACCGATACAGTATCCACTCACGACGTCAGCTGAGCCCGAAGTGAGTGAGTGAGGCAGTCTATTTAGTAAAATAAATTATTACAAGGCTGCTCAAAACATCGAAAATTTTGAGATTTCTAACCCGGAAAAAAATTATTATAACTAAACAAAACAAAATTAAACTGCCATTTACATTCCATGCCTTTCCACATGAAGAGATTAAAAAATAGATTGAGTTGAAAAATTTATATTTTCAAAGGTTATCTTGTTTACCCCTCCATAAGCCATTAAAACCGCTTTTTTATGTAAAAGTAGCAATTACTCGATTTAATTTTTTTTAATAAGTTCAACAATCATTTAACTTTCTGACAATGTGCTTTTTATATAATTAATATGTCTAATATGATTGTTAGATACGATTTCATGTGACAAAACGTTGGAATCTTGGTTTTTAGGCCCTAGTAGAACATACCCACGGCTTCGCGCTTTAGGCGTGCAATTAAACAAGTGGTAAAGTGAAAAGTTTTGTACAACTCATTTCAATATAAATAAAATGAGAACATCATCAATGTACATAGTTTTTTTTTATAGGATAAGGGTGACAAACGAGCACACAGTCCACCTGATGTTAAGTGGTTGCTGCGGCCCATAGACATTTACATCTATCCTCTATTACAAATCAAAATGTAGATGCGTTGTCACCCGTGAGGACTAAGATGGATATGCCTCATTTCCAGTAAAAAGGGCCTCCGGCCACCTGCACTCACCAAGCGAAACGCACAAAAGCTGCCGCGTGACTGTTTAAATACGTATTGAATTTTTTGAATTAAATTGAATTGAATTCAATTAAATACGTATTATTATGGATAACTCAAAAACTAATAGTCAGATCTTGATCAAATTTATATGGGACTCATATGGTCAAAGCACCAGCTTTCAAATAAATAAATGGCCAAATGTGAGACGAACTCGCGCAAGGACGGTATCATACCATCGTAGTACAGGCTAGTCTAGTAGGAGAGCCTCTTTAATTATTAATTTATTATTATTTTGTTCATTATTACTATTTTTGTTATTTGTTGTTATAGCGGCAACAGAAATACACATTCTGCGAAAATTTCAACTGTCTACCTATTACGGATCATGAGATACAGCCCGCTAACAGACAGACAGACGGACGGACGGACGGACAGCGGAGGCTTAGTAATAGGGTCCCGTTGGTTACCCTTCGGGTACGGAATGCCGAAATAGAATCATCAAAATCGGTTCACCTAGAAAAAGGTTCTAAGGTAATAAAAAAAATACAGTCGAATTGAGAACCTCCTTCTGTTTTTGAAGTCGGTTGAAAAATAATACAGTTCTATAAACCACTCAACCCATTAAAGTCCACTGTTGTATCTCCCCTTGAAGGGAGAATTTGCCTTAATATGACATTTCAGTGGATCGACTATCGTAGTTCATTTCGCATCTTTGATGCTCCTCGTCGCCAGCTTCGTTATTTTACGTCTGGTGTAAACGAGATGGTTATATCCCCATCTATCGTCGTCCCTTATGACATCCACGAAATGAGACAACGTAATGTTTTCTATGCTTCTATTACACGACGTAGTCTATTAATTTGATCACTAATTTGCATCAGCTATTTTATTTTTCGTATAATTTTATCCAAAATAATTAATGTTCTCAGAGCAACATCCATCTCGGTGCGCTTGTGCCACTTGGATTGCTCGCTAGTTGAGATCCGGCTGACTGCGCTGGAGAGTGACTGCGTGTTCCGCGCCAACGACCGCATGATCTTTAAGCTGTATCTGGGATCTTTCCACCTCGATGATCTATCTGAAAATACACTTTATCCAAAGGTATTTTAATTCAACATTAACAACTCATTTTCACGTTATTTTTATAGAAGCGAGCGAACTACCTTTTCACTGTAAATAATATTATAGTGTTTATGTACGAAAGACGATGAACTGCACTATGCATTAATATCTTATATAAGTTCATGTTGCAATGTACTTATGAATTGTGTATATTACGTATTTTTGTTATAATAAAAAAATTATGTTTCAAACATCATTTTCACTACAACCTACCACAAATTTACTACTGCTCCTGAGTTGGCTGTATTGGCAAGACTTGCCTGGATTTTTAGCTTAATCTAGTGTAGTTCCAGCGTAAACTCCGCTTACCGGTAGTATGAGAAATTCGAAACTTTTCTTCCTCATCCTGAAACGGCTGGTCCATTGCGACTGATTGATCCTTTTTTTTCTTTTTTTATAGGAGAAGTGTGACAAACGAGCACATAGTCCACCTGATGGTAAGTGGTTGCTGCGGCCCATAGACATCTACATCTATCCTCGTTTGCGAATCAAAATGCAGATGCGTTGTCACCCTTGAGGATTAAGATGGAATGCCTCATTTCCAGTAAAAAGGGCCTCCGGCCACCTGCACTCACCAAGCGAAACGCAGAGGTAAACCTCTACTTCACGCTGGTATTCTGTAAGGTCGTGGTACCACCCCGGTTCGAGCCGGCCCATCCGTGCGACAGCAAAAGCTGCCGCGTGGCTCTACCACTGTTGAAAACTGTTGTCCTTTGAGCTAAAGAGTAAAACCTTCAAACGGGTTACAGATTACGCAAATACGATAATATTTTATCTTCGTATAAAGCTTAATTATCTGAAAGTTACAATACTACGCAGATACGATAATATACGAAATGATACATTCACTCGAAATCCTTCAAACTTACTAGACCTGTTTTTTGGTGCGGATTGTTTTGAGTGTTACCTACAATGAGTTGGCGTATATTGCTTCTAGATTTGTTAGACAGCTGGTCAAAAGAGGATTCTGATTTTAAGTTTGATGCACGTGTTGCATTAAATTAGCTAAAAAGCGAAAAATTTGAATAGAACGTCTTATAAAGCTAAAATAAAAACAAGGCAAATTTAATCTATAGGAGGATCTATCACATAACAAATTTACAATCTATTTTCGAAACCCAAGGGCAACATTTATGTCGATTAATGAGTCGATTAAAACAAGACATTGAAAAAAAATGCGTGTAAGCATTTCTCCGATATCATCAAACTTGTGGTGATTTTTCTACATTATGTTCACAAATACTAACCTTTGTTAATTTTAAATCGTGTAACCATTAGGCGAAGTTTACAATGACCTTTCACATTATTTAAATAAAACTGAATTAACAAACGAACTTACAGCCTATCCGATGTTAAGAGAACTGCACTTCCTATTATAGAATAACAAACAATCTCATGAGACATTATGCGTGGTAGAGCCAAGCTGCAGCTATATTATGGTTGTAGCACGAATGGGTCGGCTCGACCGGGGCAGGACCACGCTCTAACAGAATACCAGCGTAAAATAGCAGCTTAATGCTGCTGTGTTTCGTATGGTGAGTGTAGAGAACCGGAGACCCTTTTTACTGGAAACGACGCAGTCCATCTTAGTCCTCACGGGTGACAACGCATCTGCATTTTGATTCGTAATCGAAGATAGATGTAGATGTCTATGGGCCACAGCAACCACTTACCACCTGGTGGACTGTGTGCTCGTTTGTCACCCTTATCATATAAAAAAAGATATGCAGTCATCATTTGTCGTCGTCAGTCTCACGATTCTATTAACAAGACGCAGGGGGCTCAGGAACGTGATTGTAATAGTTTTTCTTATAACATAAGCATTGCATATATAATATAAAGTATGGCTCAAACAGTTGGTGTGGCCAGATGAAGACAAAGTGCTTGAAATAAAATACGTTCGCGCGGCGACTCGTCTGCGCGCGCACGCTCATGCCGAGCTGCGGGTGTACCTGGGAAGGCTGCACGTCGTGCTTTTCTGCTCTTTACTGCATCATCTGCAGGTGAGAGCTCCTTAATGTCCGCTAATATACTTGTAAGTTGTTTTTGTTTATATGATTGTCTACCGTATTGTTTTTGTGACATTCCCGTAGGCGATCTTATTTAAATTATCGATTGACTTCAACAGAAACAGAAACAGAAACAGAAACAGAAACTTTTTTATTCAATATAGATTATAAATAATACTTATTGAAAGTCACTCTTTTGTATAATTACCACTGGTTCGAAAAAAACCTCTGTCCTGGGAAGAACCAGCAAGAAACCCAGCGGGACTTTTTTTTTTAAATAACAGCTTACAATCATGTATGTTACACAAATTAACAACACAACAAATTAGAAATAGCTTGGGAGCGATCACCTCACTTCCAGGGGTTATTATCATCTATAAGTTCTTTAATATTATAATAACCCTTTTTATACAAACTTAGTTTAATAAAGTTTTTGAACTTTGAGCAGGTCAAATTTTGTATATTTTCTGGAATTTTGTTGTAAAAGCGTATACATCGCCCCAAGAATGAATTACTGACTCGATGGAGTCGAGTAACTGGTACTACTAGCTTGTGTCTGTTCCTAGTATTTACAGAATGAATATCACTTATTTTTGTAAAACTACTTTTATTTTTGTGTACGTACATTACATTTTCATAAATGTATTGAGAGGCCAAAGTTAATATATTAATTTCCTTAAATTTTTGTCGCAGCGACTCTTTAGGCTTTAAATCATAAATTGCTCTTATGGCCCTCTTCTGCAAAACAAATATAATTTCAGTGTCAGCTGCGTGTCCCCATAGCAAAATACCATACGACATTATGCTATGGAAATAGCTAAAGTAAACTAGTCTAGCTGTTTCAACACTAGTTAGACTTCTAATCTTTTTTACAGCATATGCTGCAGAACTAAGTCTGCTTGCTAGCTTTGATATATGGGGGCTCCATTGAAGCTTCGCGTCTAGTGTGATTCCAAGAAAAATGGTGGTATCTACAAGACTCAGTTTCTCCCCATTTAAAATTACATTAGTATTTAATTGTTTGACATTTGGAGTCATAAATTTCATACATTTCGTTTTAGTGCCATTTAAATGCAAATTATTGACATTGAACCAATTCACTAATTTAGATATAGCATTATTTACTTCGTCATATTTTAGCAAATGTCGACTTAATTTGAAAATTAAAGAAGTGTCATCAGCAAATAATACTATATCATGGTTATCTCCTACTATGTAAGGTAAGTCATTAATATATACAAGAAACAGAAAGGGGCCGAGAATTGAGCCTTGAGGCACGCCCATCTGTACCATCGACCCGGAAGAACTCGTACTGTTGATGACAACTTTTTGCGTTCTCTTACTTAAATATGAAATAATTAATTTTAGAGCATCACTTCTTACACCGTAGTGTTGAAGTTTCCTGATTAATGTTTCATGGTGAACACAATCGAAGGCTTTGGATAGGTCACAAAATATACCCAAAGCATCCTGTGAATTCTCCCATGCATTAAATATATATTTAATCAGCTCAACACCGGCATCAGTTGTCGAGCGACCCCTTGTAAAACCAAATTGATTTTTATGAAGTAAATTATTTATATTAAAGAAATTTAACATTTGATCAAGAATAATTTTTTCAAAAATCTTACTAAGTGTTGGTAGTACAGAAATAGGTCTAAAATTGGCGGGGTCTAATGTACTACCAGATTTAAATAAAGGTATTACTTTACTATACTTCATTAAATCAGGAAACACACCAGATTCGATACTAGTATTAAAAATAACAGCTAAATGAGGCGCGATTGTATCTATTATAGACGCAATAACTTTAACAGAAATCCCCCACAGATCCGCAGTTTTCTTAACATCAATAGTTTTAAAATATTTTACAATATGTTTTGATGATACTTTATGAAATGTAAAATTCTTTGTACACGCATTTACATTTTGTTTAAGTAATGATTCGGCGACCGCAGGAGAAGAATTCAGTGACTTAGTGGTTAATATCGGAATATCAGTAAAATATTTCTCAAAAACCACTGCAACGTCCTGATCTGATTCGGTTAATTTGTTATTAACACTTAACTTGTAGTTTGAATTGCGAGAGTTGATCTTACCAGTTTCGCTATTAATTATACTCCATGTCATTTTAATTTTATTAGAAGCCGTCTTAATTTTGTTGCTCAAATGCAAAGACTTGGCTGTGGAGCACACTCTTTTAAATATTTTTGAATATTTTTTTACATATTCTCTAAATTCGACGCTATGGTTATATGACCTTTCATGGTAAATATCATATAACCTGCGTCTGCTCTTATGGACTCAGAAATTTATAAGTCAGTTAAATTTTAACAAAACATTGAATATTTAATTCGTGTCCGGAGATAATGTGATCATCACCTTGGCACTGATATTTGCAGAACGTCAGAATCTTTTATTTGTGTGAGAATTATTGCCACTAATGCGTTGACGTCATTGGGAATATAAAAGGTTATTTTACATTGTATTTAATTCTATTGACTATCTCACTCTACAAACAAAAACACAACAATAGGCATTTAGAAGAATAGATAAAATGGTACTTAACCAGGCAGAATTATCAACAGGAGTTCAACCGAATAGCATAGCTCATGCAAAGAGTTTCAATAAGAGTTTTATCAGCTCGGGTTCCTTCATACTTAACATAATGGTGTGTACAGCACTATGTAACGTACGCTATGTTAATACGGCAGCAATTCGCGGAGCCACTGGTACCAAGCACAGCAGCGGCGGAGGCGGCGGCGGTAGCCGAGCGCGAAGCTAAGCTTCGCGCGCAAAAGCTTCGCGCATGCGCAGAACGACTCAGTCTTATCATTGAGGTAAATTTATCATTTACGAAACAAAAACTTATTCTCATCGTATTCATATTTTACCAGTAAAACTTACGTTTGATTTCCGAATGAATGTACGTAATCCATACATGTAAATAAAATTGAAGTGTATGTCTGTAATAATCAAATAACTGGCTTTATTTAAGCAACAATTTAAAAGAAATATCTGTCTATCTGTGTGCCTAGTGCGAGATGTTGTTTTACGCACTCGATACCGAGAAAGTTAACTACAATTTGTATGGAATAACCAACTAGTGACAATAATCGGAATCACCATCGAGCATTGACTCTCATTCGTCAGTGAGAACGTTAACGCACGTGATTGGTTGGAGCGGCAATTTCGATCATTCGAGACGTAAAATTTTACGCGGTCGATATCGAAAAAGTTTTCACCTAAATTTTTACAGTGAGATAGAAGAGTGAGAATAATTTTTGAAGAGTTAATTTTATTTCATTTTGTGAGAACGATATATAATTTAGGCAGGCCGTTTTTTTTTCGTTAGGAGGATGTTTGCAGCCACAAAGACATTAATATTAATAATAGATGACTACTATTATAAAGCCAGTGCTGAAGCAAGAGTTTGTGCATATTTTAGTCCGTTGTTACACCCCAATGACAGGTAGGTAATTTAAGGATAGATATCGCCTTTTCCAAGAAAGTATTCAAGTTTTTGTGTAAATAGCGTTTGATAAATCCAAGTTCCTAACATCAATATTTAATAATTAAGTCAGTAGTAAGTATCATAAGTTCACTTAACACTAAGTAACTAAATTACATTTACTGCTCCATAAATGTCAACATAAAATCATATTAGAATGAAAACACCTTCATGTTTTTTGCTTTCAATTTAATACTTTCAATAAAATGGCTAATTCTCAATCTCATAATACTAACACAAACTGACGAAACCTTGATCAAATTACGAAACATAAACAAATAGCTAATAATGAATTGTGATTCCGATTATTGCCACTAGTTGGCGCTGATTTTATTCACTTACTTCACTACGGGATATAATATAATATATATTACATCTCGAGATATAAATTAATATCGCTCACCATACTTTTCATATGGAACCGTTTACACTGAGCTATAATATATATTACATCTCAAGCTATAAATATTTTTTCGATCGACCGAGCGATATTTTCATTTTATATTTCTCCCCCTGTACCCCGCACACCGTTCCATGCCGCAGACGGTGTACGGGGTAAAGGGGGGTAATCCAATGACCAATGACGAATGCACGCTGGTTAAAAGATATATCTCACAGTGTGAAAGCCAATCACGGGATATAATTTATATTTCGGGATAAAATATATAGTGAAAAGCCAGCCTTAACGTTCTCGATATCGAACGCGTAAAAACAAAATCTCGCACTAGGCACACTGGACTACTCTTCGCAACCGATTGTGATTGAAACTTTACGAACAGATGAGAGTAATGTCAGGAGGGATCTAGGCTCTGTTTTATTCGAAAAAATTAAGGTTTTTTTTTGATTCTCTTGAATCTAAACAACAAAAATATAATAAGAGATAATACCTAACTTGTCACACAATCGCATAGCTTGTAGCACAATATTTGTGTTGCGCCTCACAATGAGGCGCTATCTGCGTTGGTCGATCTCAGAGTGATCGCGCGTCACAACTCACAATTAAAAGTATTTTAGTTTAATATTTTCAATTAAACTTTTCATGCAGAATGTCCCTATGTCAAGCAGCTTACAGCTCTCAGGAAAAAAAATGATTAGATAAATATTTCTACGCGGGGGTAACAAAAGTTAACTAAGTTAGGAACCAGGAAACCATTTGACTGAAATACATGTATGGCGGTAATATACTAAAAAAAATCAGATTGCAAATATTTAGACAGGTATAGGTTAGGTTAGTTAACAAATATATATATATATATATATATATATATATATATATATATATATATATATATATATATATATATATATATATATATATATAGAGCCTACTCCTTTTTAAATAGCCTGCAACGCATCTGCAATTCCCCTGGTGTTGCAGTTGTTCATGGGCGGCGGTAGTCACTTAGAGCCGCATGCCCGTTTGCCCCCTCTCCTATAAAAAAAACTGTTCGTTGAAGAATTGTCTAATTGATAGAATCAGGTATTACATTGCGGAAACCCATTATAATGGGGTTGTTATAAATTAATTTGCTTAATTCCGCGTAAAGAAAGAAAATGATGTGTCCTGCCCAGTTTTAAGGGAACCTCCAACCCTCCCTCAATCGCGCGTACTATACCTGTCGCCGTCAATCCCAGCACTATTATCCTCAGCACCACCACACTAGGCACGACACACCACTCTCGAAAATACGACACGTGATTCGCCTCTACACGAGGCATCCTCAGGTGAAGTAGACTATGCGGAGGCTGGCCGCTAAGTTGCTTAGACGATAACCATTGCAACTCAATAACCATTGGTCTGACCTTGATCAAATTCATATGGGACCACACAAACTTTCATATAAAAAAAGAATCATCGAAATCGGTTCACCCAGTACAAAGTTATGAGGTAACACACATAAAAAAGTAAAAAAAAAACATACATTCGAATTGAGTACCGTCTCCTTTTTGGAAGTCGGCAGAAAATTGAAAATATATATTAAATATGAATTACGAATTATTTATATTAAATATTATTATATTTTATATTAAATATATATTATTTTTATTGATTACTTATCATGTAATATGTACGAATACTGTGTTATTTACATTTCTATTACCTAAATTAACAATTTCTTTTATAGCTCCATGCTCCAGTGCTACTTCTCCCACAAAAACCTTCTTCCCCGGATTTGCTGGTTATAAACATGGGTAAATATATGACAAAGTTACTGTTGAAACTTACGGTTTCCACAATTTTAGAACAATTTTGGTGTGCAGCTTTAAAAATCACTCATGAATATTTTCAGGTGACTTACTCATAGAGAACTTCTTCAAGCCTGTGAACGTCAGCCAAGAAGCTAACAGTCCAGTTGCAAATCCCATAATCGACAATATCTTGATCAAGCTTGAAAATATCACGCTATCAAGAGCTGTGATGACCTTGGCTGGCACTTTAGAAGTTCAGGCAAGCACATTAATTTTATTGGATAATATTAAAGTAAGAAGCTTTTGAAAATTTGTGGCATTTATTTTTTGAAACATTTTATTCCACTACTCAATACGGATTTCCGAATTACAGAATACAGAACAATAATTACAGGAGCATACAAATTATTCGTACCAAAAGATAACATTGTTAACCACTTTTCTATTGTGTATATATAAACTAAAAAGCTTTTCTGGCTGCTTATAGAGCGAAATGCGGAAGAGAATTTCTTTTATACTACCATCACATAGTACCTACATATTTCTGTCATCTTTCTAAAAAAACAAAGTTTATAGTAAAGTAACATGACAGTGTAGCCAGAGTTTAATTAATTCATGTAGCGATCTCTAGACAATGCGAGTGTCACGCTACTCTCACATTTACCAATTTGCAGTATCGCGTATATTTTTTTTAAGACCGCGGGGACGTTATGCAGTTGGATGCTTTGTCCTTAGACTAATTCGATCCTGGGTGTGGCTTATTACATGTAGTTAGTATTTCTTCTCTGACTCTACTCAGTAGTCTGTATTCGGTTAAAGTTTTATCCCGATTCCGGCAGAACTACTTAGTATGACCTCATCATCTATTTAATAAAAAGCGGAAAAAATAACGTCATACTTTCGGAATAAGACTGCAATCATACACAGGGCACCTTGTAATTCCGATAGAATTTTTGGAAAGTGACCGGCGTGTTGTGTCGATGTGAGCAATAGATTTTGTGTAAGTGCATGTCCTAAAATATTACCTTTTCAGACAGTTAATAGAATCAGGCTTTACTTTGCGGAAATCTACTAATTAAAAATGTTATAAGTTAATTAGCTAAGTACCCGCATACACATCATCATCATCATAATTACAGCCCTTCACAAGTCCACTGCTGAACATAGGCCTCTCCCAAGAAATTCCACAAAGCACGGTCCTGAGACACCTGCATCCATCTACTTCCTGCATGTCTTACCAGGCCGTCACTCCATTTAGTGAGGGGACGCCCTACACTTCGTCCGCCGGTCGCCTCGATCACTCGAGAACCTTTTTTCCCCATCGGTTGTTGGTTCTACGAGCTATATGGCCGGCCCATTGCCACTTCAGCTTACTAATCCGTTGGGACATGTCGGTCACTCTGGTTCTACTGCGGATATCCTCATTTCTAAAGAAACCCCGAGCATAACCCTCACCATAGCTCGCTGAGCGACCTTGAGCTTCTTCATACGGCCAGCAGTGAAGGACCGCATCTCAGTTCCATTGGTCATCACTGGCAACACTCACTGGTTGTACAGTCTCGTTTTCAAGCTTTGAGTTATACCTGACGAGAAAATGTGCCGTAATTTCCCGAACACTGCCCAGCTGGGTTGAATCCATCGATTGACCTCTCGGTCGAAGTTGGACTTACCTAGTCAGACTATTTGTCCCAGGTAAACATACTCGTCAACAACTTTGAGTTTAGTGCTCCCAACAACTACCGGCATAGGTGTGACATGGACGTTATACAGGATCTTTGTTTTGTCAGCATACACATAAAATAAAAATCTCTAATACGACACGTGTATTGCCCCTTAACGGGGCATCATCAAGAGAAATAGACTGCAATGGCTGATCGCTAATCAGCCTTTTTAAGAAATTCTGTTTCTTAAAGATGTTTCCCATCACCAGCTACCATGTAATACGTACCATATATATTCAATACTTAAAATTGCAATTAACAATATCTATGCTCCTGGTGGGGATCTAACTCAAAGAGCTCGCATACTATATAAAACTTTACATAAGAGTCCAGCTCTTGTATTTTCATATCTTCCGTCATAATGAAAATGTTATTATAAATTATTTTTGGTAATGGTCAAAGAGTATAATATAATCATTACGCTTAATAATAGTAACTGTTTCCAGGAACCAATACTAGAACCAATGTCAGTCCGCTGCGATTTAAAAAGGACGGTGAGCTATCAGCAAATGGTGAGTGCTTACCGGGACCTGCTGCTTTGCGAAGCCGACGTTGTTATGGACACTGTGATGGTGAACCTTGGCCAGAATGACTTGGCGACAGTACTCGCGGTGTGGAGTGGAAATCTAAGCGAGATGCATTATATTGGTAAGTTATATTACAAATTCTCTTTAGAGTTTGTTGTTTGACTTCACTTCTTATTGCTAAGTTTTAACAATAGGTATACATTTTTCTTCCTCCTCTTCAATCTACTTAAGCTAGCATAGTGTCTATTCTATTCTACAGGCGCCGAGCAAAGAACTTGTAACAATGGGTTTGGAAGGAAAATTGTGAAACAAGTGATCTCAAAATTTTTATCCTTGACATGTTTGGCAGTAATGCAGTTGACATGTTTAAGTCTCACATTACCGTTAGAGCCTGTTAAAGAAGTAAGTAGTTAAGTTCTTAAGTCCAATGCTGAACATAGGCCTCACACATAGATTGCCTCATAGGGGGATATTTGCCATAGATGCCACGCTTGGAAAGCAGTTTGGCAACCGCAGTTTTTTATTCTTTTTTCGTTATTAGGAAGACGCTGCTGCCCATCTCTTGATTTGTTTTCCTCTGTCGCCGCTTACGACGGTTACGGGATGATATGGAGTAGTGGATATTCTTACATTGCCACTAAACATTACATTAACACGGGATCTATATATCCCAGACCAACTTGACAGAAGCTTTTTATGCTCAGTACGTAAACCTTTAAAAGGTTAGCCAATTGGCCAACACTTTTTGAGAAAGTTGCTAATGGTTCTCACCACAGGCCACCTACATCCAGGTGGATTTGCGAACGCAGAACCGATACTTTAGTATCGATAATGTCTCTTTGCATCATTACTCTGTGGGATTTGGGGTTCCGCCTTCATTCGAGTGCCAGTTATTGTGTGATTGAATTCGTGGTAAAAACATTCCATGCATGGCTATTGTCAATCTTTTTTTATCTTTTAAGCGACTTCAGAAAGGAGGAGGTTCTCAATTCGCAATTTGCAGTCGGTTTTTACTTTATGTTAAAAGTTATAATTATGACTAAAATTTAGCCATTGTTACATTAGGAACTGCAGTTCCTGGATCCCCGGTGGACACGTCATCATCAGACATTACTGTGAAGAAACTTCAAGCGTTTTTTGCTCAGAACGAACCAATACGGAAAGAAGTTACCGTCAGGTATAGCATAAACTCTTCTGTTATATTAAAATATTGCGATATTTGTAATCAAAAATGATTAAAAAATACATATTATTTGTTCAATCATCTCTACATATAAAAATCAATTGTTGTCCGTTAGTCTCACGAAAATTCGAAAATGGCTGGACAGATTTGGATGAAATTTTTTGTGTATTTGGGTGGGTCCCTGGATGATCTAAACGATTCACAATTGGACCCGATAAGGTAAGGTTAGGTTGTCGAGACCCAGAAATCACCCTTGCGAAGCCGAGGCGGATCCCTAGTATATTATATAAATAATACATCGTAAATAACATATTTTATTTGATAGAATATTTATAGTGATTTGCTACTTTTATATTTCACTCTTAGCAAAAGTATCGATCCATCCATCCATCTTAGTCCATAATAGTACACTGCTGAATATAGACCTCCCCCATAGATTGCATCATAGGGGGGATTTTGCCATAGTTGCCATGTTTGGCAGGCGGGTTGGCAACCGGAGTTTTTATTTTTATTTTTAGTTGTTATTAGGTAGATGCTGCTACGATATGGGGGTAGTGGATGCTCTTACACCTTCACTACACGGTTAGCAAAAGTATAGGCTTAAGTACATGACATCGACATCACCAACATTATCATAATTGTCATAAAGTATACAGGGTTATTTTTCAAAGAGTAGCCAAATTTTAAATTTAAATCAAATATATAAATAGTTAAATACCATTATTGCAGTTTTTGAAAATACGAGAAAATAAGGCTTCTACTTTTATTTGAAATTATCCCATATTCAATGTGATTTATAGGCAACAACGTTCGCCTACCGATCGACCCTTACGATTGTGTGCGTGCGTAGTAAAACCAGTTAAAATAAACCTAGCAAGCTAACAGCATAGCAAAGTGGCGAAGCAATCAGCTTTGTAGCGGTTTCTAACGGAAAAAAATATTCTAAATAGGAGGTTCAGATGCCTGGGTGATCAGTGATCGATTGCTGAAAACAGAATTTGAAAATTCGAAACCGTTCTCGAGATAATCGTGGGACAGACGGACAGACGGACGGACAGACGGACAGACGGACAGACATCGTGAAATCAATAAGTGACTTCGCAAGCTTCGCCACTTAATAACGCATTAAGCTGAACGCACATTTGTCCGCGCCGTATGCGCCGTAATTCGTTGTATGAAATCATATGAAACCTTGCACATTACACCCGCACCGTACGCGCCGAATTTTATAAAATGCGGTAGGTATACGATATCGAATGACGAATGCTGATGACGGCATATAATGCGGCACGTTTTGTTGATAATCAGTGTTGTCTAATGTTGCCAAATTAGTGGATTTTTCACTAAAACTGGTGGTTTTACTTTTGTTTCTAATTATATTTTTTAAGTGTTAATGGGTACACTGCGGTTAGAGGTAGGCACAAAATGCTGCAACGAAATTTAAATTCCGATAAACGTTGTGAAATGAATACTTAGTGATAAATTGTGTAAATACATTTAAAAAAATTGATAATGAAATTTAATTCAAAAACCCAATTATACCTGATTACTTAATTATAAAAATACTTACCTCAAACATACAACAAGTCTTTCCTCTGGTTAAATTGGCCTTCTACTTCTTGAGTTTTCCATAGATAGATATGGTTTTAATATATGTAACAATTTTTGAAATGTCTTGTATGTTAAATACAAATATCTAAAAATCGTTCGTCATCATATAACAAGTCTTTAAATAAAGTATAATACTCTCCATACAATTGCCTCTTTAAATTAATACTATGAATCCAAAATCTTCTTTTCCTTCGAAGTTTGTTTTGTTCTTCTTCTGCCAATAAGCAGGCTATTACAATATTTTTTTCCATAGTGATTCCGAGCGATAAATGTCTTCAATCTAATCTATCTAATGTACCGTTTCACGCCAGTGGTTGGAAAAAACTGCAAGAGTTGTTGGTAATCCAAAAGGTTTGCGTACGGTGCGGACAGTGCATACGTGCAAATGTGCGAGGCCATCAGTAAAATTCGGCGCGTACGGCACGTACGGTGCGGACAAATGTGCGTTCAGCTTTATCACGCAATTAGAATTTAAAATATAAAAAGGACAGAATATTTGAGATTTTTTGTCAAATTTTTCTTCAACATTCGTTTATATTACTTATTCTGAAACCCTTCTCTGTAAATTTAGCCCGTTATTTCAAAATAATCCTGTAGAGATAATTTTGTTTGCACTGTCAAAACTTTTCTATTACCTAGTCACTGATTACTCAAAAATAATTTGTTACAGATTCACTCTTGAAGGTATCGAGCTCAAACTGTTCTCCGACATGGACGAGATCTTGAGCTCTCCAGTTCGGGATCTGAATCACGGTCTAGCAAAGCTAACAGCTGGGGAGGCTACGATATCGCTGGACTGCTATTCGGACGGCACTACGGAGGTCAAAGCTAGCTTACAAAGTTTGCTAGTGGAAGATATTCGGGCGGACCCAAGCATTGTCATTAGACGGTATGTTTACGTATTGTATTGTATTTTTACTAGTATTTGAAAAATAATTAAGTTATTAAGAGAAGTTACTACAGGCAGCGTCCTTCACGTACTATAAGGACTGATTCAAGCAAAAAAAAACCGTGACAACATTGAGTTATATGTACTACGTACTAGAGAAGCCATTCCAAACAAAAAATGTGCACTAACTCTATGTCTTCGCGCATGCACATGAGATAGTACAGTCGCGCATGCGCAGTTGACTTAAGCGTTTGCGCCTGCGCGGTCAGTTTTTAATTTAAACTTTAATTTTAAATCTTGTATTATTAGCTAGCTCCACACTGCATGTATATTGAAACCGCAGATTAACTAGTAGATTGAAACCACACTAAATGACATACTGTATTGATTGTAGTACAGTTCAGTTGAACATAGTGTATGTTCGGAATGCGAAATCTAGTACGTAGTACATATATATCGGTGTGCGAGACAAACTGTATTGAATTGATTCCTTTATTTTGAAGAAAAAGGAGGTGATGGCGAGAGGCCTGTAGTTGGACGGGTCTGAGCGGTCACCTTTTTTAGATATCGGGTGGACAAAAGCTGCTATGATTTCTGGACTACGCCTAGGGAGTAAGAGTACCGGAAAAGACGCGTTAGAACCGGTGCCAATTCCGGAGCTCACGTCCTCAGCACAATTGGGGGGATTCCCACAGGCCCACTCGACTTGTGAATGTCCAGGGAGAAGAGTGCTTTGCGAACCGAGCGCTGTAAGAACCGCACATCCGGCATGGAGCACTCACACCACGGGATGGTCAAGAGTCGAGTTGGATGCAAAAATATAGCCTAAAAGACGGCTTCCTCTTTTGCGGCGTGGGCCAGTGAGTCGTACTCCCTGGGTAGAGATGGTAGTGATGGCTTACAGGAATTCCCTTGGACAGCCTTGGTGAGAGACCAGAATGCATGGGTTCCCGAAGGAAGGCGAACCAGTGTCTCGCCAATTACGTAATTAAGGACCTGGAGACGAAGTTATACTCCTTTTTAAGCATGCTGGTGTTTATATCCCGAGTCGCCGAAGCCGCAGCCCAGGCTTGATAACACTCCTGCTTACTACGTAATGCAGTCTTACAGGAGCAACCCAACCAAGGCTGAGATCTGCCTCCGATGGGTATAGGGAATAAATAGTTTCATTCCCTGTAGCACCACATCAGTGACAGAGTCAGCAACAGCGCTGGGATCATCCGGTGAGAAGCGAACCCGCCCCCATGGGTAGGATGCAAAGAAAGACCGCATTCCATCCCAACAGCAAAACTGCCGCGTGGCTCTACTACCGTTAAAGATTTGTTTATTTGCATCACAATGCAACTTTAGCCTTGTTTGTTTGAAGTTGGTTGCAATTGTCCATGTGTTGTTGTTGTCACTTACCACCTGGACTGTAAGTTCGCTTGTTATTTCAGTTTTAAAAATAAAATTCATCCAGTGCTTAAAACTCGCGCTTATGGCTTTGTACTTTGCAGCATATTCCAGTCGCAGGGCGGCGGTTCTAAGGCGGCGGCCGGCATTTCGGTACTGCGGCCGGCGCTGCTGGACGCAAGTGTGCGCTGCTCGGCGCGCGCGGCCACGTGGGACGTGCGCGTCGACCGCACGCGCCTCAACCTCGCGCTGCCCTTCCTGCTGCAGCTGGCGCGCACGCTGCTGGACGCCATGCCAGGTGACCAGTGCTACGACCGCACGCGGCTCAACCTCGCGCTGCCCTTCCTGCTGCAGCTGGCGCGCACGCTGCTGGACGCCATGCCAGGTGACCAGTGCTACGACCGCACGCGCCTCAACCTCGCGTTACCCTTCCTGCTGCAGCTGGCGCGCACGCTGCTGGACGCCATGCCAGGTGACCAGTGCTACGACCGCACGCGCCTCAACCTCGCGCTGCCCTTCCTGCTGCAGCTGGCGCGCACGCTGCTGGACGCCATGCCAGGTGACCAGTGCTACGACCGCACGCGGCTCAACCTCGCGCTGCCCTTCCTGCTGCAGCTGGCGCGCACGCTGCTGGACGCCATGCCAGGTGACCAGTGCTACGACCGCACGCGCCTCAACCTCGCGCTGCCCTTCGAACTTCGACCGCCGTCTGTGACCAGCACCAGTGCTACGACATAGCGAGTGTGTGTTTCGCGTTATCTTACACCATGGGCTGGTGCTGCGAAATGCCACCATTGAGAACCATTGAGAAGAGGTTTCTAATATACACACAACTAAACATAATTGTGTGCATATTTTCGGATAAAATGTAGATTTGCTCTTTTTATGTGTGTTTTTTTGTAAGAATTTATAATTAACTAGCGATTCCCCCGGCTTTGCACGGTTGATTTCTGGATCTCGATAACAACGCCACATACCAGCTTCAAATATGAATCTAAACCTTTCTCTGATTAGTTTAAAAGATCTAAGTGTACAGACTGCGGGAAACGACTTTGTTTTATACTTTGTAAAGACATCCAACAATAAATATTTAAATTAAATATACTGTTGGATGTTAATGTTTCAAAACAGATTTTTTTTAGAGCTAGACATTATTTATAGTTACCGCATAAACTTCTTTATATTATTCCTAGGTGAGAAGACGATGGACGGTGGCCTGGTAAACCATGGTTACGTGGGCGAAATTGACCCGACACGGCCCGGGAACAACAACTGCAACGCGCGCTTTCCAAGCTCTAGCGACTCTACCAGCGGGTACTACTCTACATGTAAGTCGTTTTATTATACAAGTAAATAATATTCTTCCATTACAAGTCCACTCCCAAACATAGACTTCCCCCCGAAGACTGAAACAAAGTAAGAACCTGGGCCACTTTCATTATCTAGTATCTACTCATATTCGTTTATTCCAGCTTCAACTGTACTGCAAGCGTCAATCCTCCTTACAGTTACTGTTAAAGCAACAACCCCCCCCCCCCCTACATCATAAGAGGCCCATGTCCAGTAGTTGCTTATTAATGTGCGTGTGTTCTTTTTGTTTCTGAATCCATGTACTACGCAAATAACCAAAGTAGGCGCTTCTAATAAGCATAACACACTGGATGGCCTCTGCTGTAGTCGTCTGAGCCCGGCCTTATCCTGCTTTTTACGAGAACCGAGTATTTAGTAACAAGAAAAAAATCATGACAAAAAATGTTAGTAGGACTTAACGCATTCCATTAATCTAACTCTAGACGGCTCCGTGGCGCAGTGGCTTAGCAACGAATTGCAGCGCTAAAGGCCGCAGGTTCGAATCCCGCACGGAACAAGTATTGGTATGGCCTACAAATAATTGTTCCGGGTCTGGATGTTTGTCCTTGTGAAATATATGTATGTACTGCCCCCGCGATACAGGAGAAAATCCTAGTTAGGAGGTAACGTTTTTAAATTAAAAAAAAATAAGATAAATCAAGAAATTAATTTTATAATTTAATCTAATTAAAGGAAATTAAAAGAATAGGAAATTTATAATTCGAAAATGCCATATGGCATTAAGTTCGCCGTTTTTTCTGTAGTACAAAAAAGTGTAAAATAAAAAAAAGCAGATATGTTCATTTATTAATTATAGTTTTTGCATACTATAGCAACATCAGTCACAGAGGAAGCACCCAGCCTCTCCATATCGATCCAGTGCCGTCAACCGGAGGTGATGTTCTTCACGGACCTGACAAAGAGCGAGGGACATGCCTTGCTACTCCGCACCGAGCTGCTCGTTGACTACTCCAGTCATTCCAACACTGAAAGCCTAGTGCTGTCTTTGGCCGGTCTACAGGTACACGTTCATATAATTAAGAAACGTTGCCATTTTTTGTTGAATATCCTATTGTAGCAGTTGTTGTTTAATGTACTTCCTCGGCTTATATGTTTTTAATAAGATTATGTAATAAATAGCATTTATTGCGATTTAATAGTGCACAGTTTCTTATATACAAGAGCCATAAAACAGCTATGTTAACACTGAAGCAAGAATGGATCGAATCTAACGACTAGTTTGCACAGAATACCAGTGTAAATTAGCAAAGTAATGCTTCTGTGTTTTGTTGAGTGACGTGAACCAGAGACCATTCTTACTGTAACTATTCTAACCTTTAACGAGGCATTGGATCGTAGTCCTCAGGTGTGACAACGCATCTGCAATGATTGTAGCTTTCTATTGAGTTACAGCATGTACTCCACATTTCACAATTGATTGTGTGCCCATAATTTGAATCTATACTATAATATAATAAAGCGGAAGAGTTTTTTTGTTTTTTTGTTTGTTTAAACGCGCTAATGTCTGGAACTACCGGTCCGATTTGAAAAATTATTTTTGTATATTATAGCCACATTCACGTGGAATAGTATAGGCAATCTAGCATTAAGCTATATTACTCAGCTAGCCTTAAATATGGATATTTGTTAAGCAAGTCAGAAGAAAAAGCACTCCCGAAATTATTTATCCCCGTACGCTGGTGTTATCGTCAGGGATACGTAAATACAATGTTCTAGAAAAATATAGACCTTTACTCCGTCTAAAAAAAATCCGCAATACCATATGTCTATTTCTTATACATAAGCCATAATTTGGTATTTTGTGACAAAAAAATATTTTAAATTTAAAAGTGATATATGAGCGTTATTATTAGGCATGGCCTATTTATCCTTACGAACGAAAGTTACTTCATCATCAAGACAATTTTATGAAGATAAACTTTGTTCTTTATACCATGTTATTTGGACGCATAGTTTAAGAGATAATGTAAAATTAAAATAATTCAATACTTGGCTGGGCGCGCGAACGACGCATAAACCCTAGCCGTTATAAAATGCTTGAACTAGGTCATGTCTGTCACCTCGGACACGTGATGACGCGGGTGAAACCGCGGGGCACAGCTAGTAATAAATAAATCTAAACATATGATTTAAGTATCTGTCTGTAATATTGAAATAACACTGTCTTGTTTTAAACTCAGGGGGTAATTAGCATGATTTTAAGACATAAATAATATTTTTTAAATGTTTGTCTGTCTGTCTTAAAATCGAAAGATTGATAAATTAGTCTTTGATAATCTTAAATTTAAATAATGCCACATTAATAGATCCTATCCAGGCAAAGCCGGAGCCGGTAGCTAGTAAATAAATAAATCTTTATTTCGAGCTTACATTTTATGGTTTCATTTTCAAAGGGCTAACGGGCTATTAGAAACTAAGTCTCCGCTATCCGTCCGTCTGTCTGTCAGCGGGCTGGATCTCATGGTCAATAATAGCTAGACAGTTAGAATTTTCACATAATGTGTATTTCTGTTGTCTCTATAACAACAAACAATAAAAATAAATTAAAAGTTAAAAGAGGCTCCCCTACTAGAAACGTGTATGACGATGTTACGAAACCCTACATGCACGAGTTCGACTCGCACTTGGCCGGTTATTTTGTTCTATATCCATATTAGGTGAGTTGAGAACTTAAATTTGTGTTAGTATATTTTAAATATAGAACCCCTAAAAAAGTAAATGTCCCTCAATCCCATATTTTCATAATATAATACAACATACCTAATTATCAGTATAGGACAGTTATATAATATAATGGACTTAAAATTAAAATGCTTCTATAAAATGATTAAAACAAAACAAGCTTTCAATAATTTCAAAAGAAACATTGTTAATTAAAAATGTTGTCACAGATCCTGTCTAAACTACAATCTAAGCTGAAGAATCTACCGCCGCAGCTAGTTCTAAAGCCTTGCGATATAGAGTTTTCTAAATCTTTTAAGAATATCGAAGAGGGCATCAAAGTTCGACTATCGGTGTCGGAAATTGAATTCCATGTAGCGGCAACAACAGTACATACTGTTATGGGTAAGTATTGATACGATCAGGTAAAGTATATGTTTTTATACTAATTATAAGTCAATGCTTGGCTAACAATCCTACTGGTGTTAAATAGTGGTGACGTGGGCCTCGATGATTAATTGCACTGACTTAATAAAACAAAAGCCTATTCACTTTTGCCGTGAGGCAATATCTTTTGATTGAATCTTTTGATAAAATAGTGTACATAACCTAGTTCGAAGAGAATTTCCTTGCCGCCCACAATCGCGTATACTATCATTACCACCACTTCACCCAATGGCACTATCCTCAACACCACTCTAATTTTACACTAAGATTTACACACAACACAGTCACAATAGACTGCGACGGCTAGCTGTTAAGCATAGCGGTTACTATCTATAATTAATACTTAAATAATCTTAAAATAACTTAAAGCGTGTTAAGTTTCGAAATGGTTCCCGAAATTTTCGGCCTCCAATTTTAATTTTGAGCTTAATTGCAATGTATATGTGTATACGT
The DNA here is from genome assembly GCA_033319125.1 of Parnassius glacialis. Lineage (NCBI taxonomy): Eukaryota > Metazoa > Arthropoda > Insecta > Lepidoptera > Papilionidae > Parnassius > Parnassius glacialis. The sequence goes on from JAVANC010000009.1 coordinate 2,999,134, forward strand.
GATCGTTTCAGATATTATAGAAGAAGTAACTAATGAATTGACTATACCTGACGAGAAGGAAGCGTTTAACTTTGCTACATATAACCCAAGGCCGGAGAAACCAGATGAAGATCTCTGGTCCCCCAAGAAGATTAGCGTACCGAACGTGCAACTTATCATAGAAGGCAGCTACGTGCAGCCCAAATATCCGAGTATCAAACCAACAGAGACCTTCGAAGTGATGGTCCCGAGTGTAAGGATCATGTTTGAAATCGAACAAACTGTTAGAATTCCCGTGCTGTTGATAAAGGTCAGTTAATGTGCGGAATAATTCTATTTTTAAAATTCTTTACACTTACACTTGATGACAATTGCTGAAACTCGATCATTACTGATCACAGAATTAATACATGTGCCTGCTTTACTGTAAATCTTTATGTATATTTAAACCGACTATATACTTACTAAGTATTATAATAATTTATTTTCTCGGTTTCTCAAAAATTGTTTTATTCTTCTTATCGTATAGGAACTGTCGGTGTTTGTTTTTAGAATTATATTTACCGTCATTTACCTCTTTCGAAGAGTTTCTCTTCCCTTTTCATTAACAAGGAATATAGTTTTATACGAAAAAAATAATACGATTGTAATGTGTTTCTAAAAATCAGTATTAGGTTTGTACTAAATGTAGTTATCTACATTGGAAAACAAAACTTTTCATTAGAAGTAAAATTCCTTTCTCATGTGACACTAATATATAGCCTATTTTACCTACGATGTATATAAGTAGGGGCACGAAAGTCTAGCGGTGACCGTTATTGCGCATAAGTCGCGCTGATTGGCTCGTACGTATCTTTCGCACACGCTGATTGGCTCTCCAGTCGCATTCGTGCAATTCATTCGTACGCGTCCCCTACACGGTTCATTCAGCGATAGACTTACGTGCCGCGACTTGTATCAGTCGATGATTCTATTAATGTTGTTTTTGTAAGTGGTAAAAATTTATCTCGGTACATATTTTCCATGTACACACTGATGACATGAATCTCTGTAAGAAAGAAATATGGTCGATTTGACGCTCCAAAAAGAAGAGAGCAGAAGTCAGCATTGTCAATGCTGAATGCATGTGTTGCACAATCAACAACCGCCTAAAATGAGACACTAGCGGCCAATTACCAATACTAGTATGAGCTATTATCTCGCTTAACAAACATAGGTAGTTTACGATAATACGGTAATGTGCAATGGTGTCATGTAGCACCTGGTTTTGTACCCTTGTGTACCCTTCAACGGCCAAGTCACACAACATTAACTATAATAATAAAGAAATCGCAGTAAGGAACCTTAGACTTGGCACGACTTTGTCTAGATTTCATTACTTTTTAGAGATAAACAAGCAGCTCCATCGAGATTTGGCTAGTTTTTTACAGAATGTTTTTGGTGGGATTTCACTGCTTTTTGCAGAAATGTGGGCATATTGATTTATTTTATTAGATTTTCTTATTTGAATGGCATTCGCCCAGCAGTGGGACGCTATAGGCTAGATTAAATTAGAAGATGTGTCCCACTACGCTGGATTTTTGCAATGACAGTAGATTTTTTTATGTACCAATAGTAGAAGGGGGCATTACCATATCTCTAATACAGCTGAAACCAGCTGAGGGTTCTTCATCAGATACTTCAGACCTTCGATTTTTGCCATCAAATGAAGCGGCCCACCAAGTTGAATATTTTTTTGTAAAGGCGGTATGTCGATCTCTTCTAATAGTTTGGTTGGGCTCTTGTGTTTTCTAATCAGGGTCACCAGGTACTCCATTTCTTCGATTATCCTAGTTTTTATAGTTTTCCCTTTATGTGGCCATTAAACCCTAACTCTGTACCAAATTTAAGCTCTCTGAGTTTATGGGAAGTACTAGTTCTATTCTGATGATCATGAGTGAGTGAGTGAGTGTCATAAATGCGAAACTTTGGTTTCGCTTAACTTCGGAACTAAATGACCTACAGACTTGAAATTTTGGATTTTAAGTATGTGATTATAGCTTACTGGATGACGAAAATTTCTGCGTTCTGGTCTTATCCAGAGGTTCTCAAATAGGGGCCTGAAAATGCGGCGAAATGGTTCCAGTAAAGGATGGTATGGTACGGCAGTGTTTGCTTCGCGCTCGACTTGGCGGGGGCACTACCGTGCCCCCTGATAATTTTATTAAAAGACGATCTTCCGTTCCAAAATATTAAAAAGAACTTAAATTCATCACCACCGAATCGTGATAAGGCATATTTTTCTACGTGGTAGAGCCTTGTTGTTATGGTTGTAGAATGAATGGGTTGGTTCGACCGGGGTAGGACCACGCTCTCACAGAATACAAGCGTAAAATAGCGGTTTAATGCTACTGTGTTTCGTATGGTGAGTGTAGTGAACCGGAGATCCTTTTTTACTGGCTACGAGGCATTCCATCTTAGTCCTCAGTAGTGGCAACGCATCTGGATTTTGATTCTTAATCGAGGATATATGTAGATGTTCATAGGTCACAGTATCGTCTTACCATCAGGTGGGCTGTGTGCTCTGCTTAATACCCTTATTCTATAAAAATATGACATACTAGCAAATAGATATGATGGGGTCATTGACATGATTACGTTTGGTGTGTGCGATAGATTTCTAGGTATTATTTCTCTATGATTCCAAATCCAGCTTCCAAATAACTATCATATATATTGGCTATTCATATTTCAATGTATGATACACGTTGTAGATGTCGGCAGAGATGACGGTGCACGACTGGTCCCGGCAGCTACACGGCGGTGGCTCACTGAGTGTACAGGCGGACTGCTACAACGAGCAATTGCACACCTGGGAACCGTTGCTTGAGCCTGTGGTAGAGGACAACCGGCAACGGCCCTGGGAACTCACCGCTACTGTGTTCCAGGTAACTGCATAGTTGGCTGCACCACAAATAGGTCAGTTTGATTGGGAAATCGCCACGCTCACACTGAAAATCAGCGTAAAATAGCAGCATTATCCTGCTATGCTGATGGTGAGAGTATGTTGAGTGTACCATAAACACTTTGTTTAGTAATAAGGCTTCTTCTGAGGGGCCATTGAATCACATCGAGCCACTCCCCCCTCCCCCCCCCCCCATCCCCTAACTAGAGGAGCATCACTTCGAAAACAGGGGCCGTGGTGCCTCGGGACTGAATAACTCGAAGGTCCTCACTTACGAGCGTATTTCGAAGAAGCTGTAAAGGCCGTAGGGCCAACAGCATACACTTTCAGAAAAAAATCTATGATTCACTGCATCCACTTACCATTAGATAGACAGTCTGATCATTTGTTACCCTTATGTCTATAGAAAAAATAGAATAATATTGAAAATTATTGAATTTTAGAATTTTAAACACAGCATTTGTCAAGTCAGGTCATTTTCTTCAATCATTATAAACTCTATTTTAGGCAAAAGCATACCCGATGTCATCGCGACTCGACACCAGCAATACACAAGAAGTAACAGAATCTGACCAGACTGCCACATCACAGCCGCTGAAGAAGCGCAAAAAACGCAGTGAATTTGAATCCGAGACTTCCGCTGATGAAGCCGACACTGACAATGAGATGACTTTTATCAGGAATCCCCATGGAAGGGAAAACAAGACCTATGGCATGGGATTCAATGCTGGCAGTTTGTCTTTCTTGAAGGCCTTGGATATCGAAGACTCTGATTCGGAAAACGAAATAGGTCCTAAAGAAAGAATGTCGACAGCTTTTGGAAATTTGTTCACTGAGTAAGTTGACAATGATGAGTCACATTATTGGGTTGATTCACATTATTCTGTAATTGGATATTTTTTATTACCCTTCATTTAAGCATTAGAATCGAAAGAATACAAAAGCGACTGCTGCGTCATCTTGCGTACCGTTCGAATAGCTATCAAGCTAATGATTCCTACGAAAGACACTTGGCACAATTTAACATCACATCACTACAATCGCGTAGAAGTATCTCAAACATGATGTTCCTATACAAAACGCTCAATAATAGTATTGATTGTCCAGCAATAGTTCAATTATTTAACTTTAAGGTGCCATCAAGAATGCCTAAATCCGCACGCCTTTTTTCAATGTATCCCCTTATAGGTCTAACTTGGGAAAGTATTCCCCTCTAGCCAGACTGGCTCGCACTTATAACGAACTGTCCTCGAAGATTTCTGGCCTCGATATTAATTGCGATAGTTTATCCACCTTCAAATCAAAATTAATCAATTTCTATGAATTAACTAATTAACTAATTATTAATTATAACATTGGAATTGTTTTTGATTTTTATAGTTTGATTAATATAATATAATATGACAATGAAGATATTTATAATATTGTCAAATAATTCTATTTCTTTTTAATAATTTGTTTTTATTCAATGATGTAATTCGGTTTTTATTCCTTACAAAATAATCAATGCATGTTGTGATTCCCCATAAAAAGAAATACAATTATAATGTGTTGAATTTGTTAAGAAAATGATCTTTGTATTACTGTTGTAATTTCTGTTGGTAATCCTAATAAATAAATAAATAAACTATGGCAAATACTATGGTATACGAATTTAAGGTCATCGAATTTTAAGTTCAATAAATTCAGTTTGTTTTAATAGAAAAATTATCTTATAAAATCTTGAAACTAAAATAAAAATAATATTTATAATTCCATTGTTTTTAAATTTGATTAATCTCACAGCGATTCTAGCGGTGATGAATTAAGTAACGACGACTCATCAACACCCGAGCAGAGTGAAGCTGATGTTATCAGCGAAAGAGAAGAGGATGTAGATAAGCCGGAAACTTATATTGATGGAGAAGAAAATAGCAAAAGAGAGATAGAACATAAAAGCGTAACTTTACAGGTAGATGAGTTTGATATGTATTAAGTTGAATTGATAAAAGTTGATTTGATTTCAAAAAAAGTTTAAAGTGATAGGAACTGTTACAATGTTATTTAAAGATGAGAAAATTTAGATTTTGGCATGTTTTTTTTCATTCAGTAAACTATGATGGTATTTTTTTTTTTGAATTGGACTGAGTAGTAAATTGTATCTATTGCCTTTGCTACGACCTACGACTACAACTAAGCTACGAGCTACAACTAAGTATGGAATAAAAATGAATTGAATTTTACAACCCACCATAAAGTGTATAAATAAAAGTAAATCATCTCCCTATTTTGTTTATAAATGTAAGAAATTTAAATTTCTCTCATAAAACGTTTTTTTTTATATACTAAACATACGCCGCAGCATCATGCTGACTCGGTAACCATTTCGTTGCTGTAATTTTGTACTACGAGTATATACTCGTATTATCTAAGTCGAACCTGTTTTCAGCTAGTAAGACTTCTATATTCTATTGTAGCCTAGAATAACATTTTTTCTCTTTATTTCTAGCATTTAAAATTAAAAGTAAAGTGACCGAATAATTGAGAGCATGGACTCGTGATATCGAATCTGATATTCGAGTACTTTTGTAAGCAGTTATAGCGTTTTCAGCTCCATTGAAGTGTTTAAAGGGAATATTATAAATGTTAATAGCGTTATTAGTGAAATTTACTGCTGGGCACAGGCCTCCTCTCATTTCTTAGAGGGTATTAGGGCAAGAAAGTGTCCGTCGCGCAGCCCCAATGCATGTTGGCGATTTTCACATGTCTTAGACTTTGTGTTTTTGTCTCTTTCCTCCTTCTAGTTTTGGTTATAGAGGTCAGCAAAGCTTAAAGATTACCATATTATCCTTACGTACGTTATTATTATATCAGTCTCAGAGTGTGGCCCAACAGGAGCCGAGCCGCGAGGGCAGCGTGGAGTCCGCGGTGGACTGTGAGGTGGAGGGGAGGCAGTGCACATACGTGTCGCTATGTGCGCGCGCGGCGCTCAGCGCGACGCTGTCGCCAGCCGGCGTGCGCAGCGTTCGCGCTTTGGCCGCTGCGATGCACGACCGTACTGCTCTCGTCACCGCCATCGTAGCCGCACAGGATGGCTTGCAGCTCGTCAACGATATAGGTATATTATTTAAAGAATAAGTTTGACCAACGAGCACATAGCTCACATTATGGTAAGTGGTTGCTGTGGCCCATAGACATGGTGTACACAAACACACACAGAATACACAGACACTTTTTAATCTTAACCTAACCATTCTGAAGAAATCAGAGGAATGTCTGTTGTTGCATACAGAGAGGGGCATGGAAATTACAAAAGAAAACCTATATATTTTGACACAACTATTAGCTCAACAACAAATTCGAACCCAAACCTCACCCAACGCGGGTAAGAATGCTGCAGTATTACGCGGAGTATAATATTTCGTAACTGCAAACCCATTAAATTTGAAATAATTATTTCTTTTGATTATATTTTGTGTCGTTGGGGTGAATTACGAGGGCGGGTCAAAAAGTTCGCGAAATGGAGGGTTTTTTTAGGGGGCAAATGAGCATACGGCTCACCTGATGGTAAGTAATTACCGCCGCCCATGAACAACTGCAACACCAGGGGAATTGCAGTTGTCTTGCCGGTGATTTAGGAAGGAGTAAGCTATTTTGTTGAAGGTCCCTAAGTCGTATCGGTCTGGAAAAATCACTGGTGGTAAACTATTCCACAGAGAGGTCGTACGCGGAAGAAAATTCCTAGTAAAACGTACAATGGTGGACCGCCAAGCATCCAGATGGTGTGGATGGTATCGGGAGTTATGCCCCGATGTGCGTTCGTGAAATTTGGCGGCTCGGATTAATCCGAACATTTCCTCAAAGCACTCCCCATGGGAGATGCGAAATTTATTTATTTATTTGCCTTTTAGTATGTATGTTTTTGTTTTAATAAATTATCATATCAAAATCAGTCATTATCAAATCATTAAATTAGCAGCAACAAACAATCCATCCAATTATATGAGGATGTCGAAACTGTAATTACGAAAAACAATTAATAATAAAGAAATAAAAAGAATTAAATTAAAAAATATTATATACCATGTCATTTAATAATAAAAATGTCAATTATGAGCATTAGTCCCTTAAAAGTTGTCATCAGTAATTTATAATAATAATTTAAAATTAAAAATTTTGTACAGCCGACTTCAATATAGGTTATTTAAGAATAACTCAATAACCATTGGTCTGACCATGATCAAATTTATATGGGACCACACGAGAATCAGCTTTCATATAAAAGAAGAATCATCGAAATCGGTTCGCCCAGTACAAAGTTATGAGGTAACACACATAAAAAAAAAACATACACTCGAATTGAGTACCGTCTCCTTTTTAGAAGTCGGCAGAAAAACTCGTTTGCCGAGTAAAATGTATTTTGTAAAGGGTTTTTCAATAAGGGCCAGTAGATGTTGAAATGAAATAAAACGAACTGAGACCCACATGTGCCATTAAGTGTGGAATATTACATCGTCCAAATTCCCGCTTCAGCTTCTTACATTAGCATGGATCCGAGTGGTCAAATTTTCAATGACTCTTCTACATATATCCGGCTGAATATGAGCGATAGTTTGTGTTATGTTCCCTTTAGGGCATCGATCGATTGTGGTTTGTTTGTATTGACCTGCGACTTCAAGAAACCCCACAAGAAAATGTCTAGCGGAGTCAAATCTCATGACCTTGGTGGCTAATTCACATCACCCCTACGAGAGATAAGCTTACCCTCAAATCGCTCATGGAGAATGTCAATCGTGGCGTCCGCTGTGTGGCACGTAGCGCCGTCCTGCTTGAACCACATCACGTCTAGGCCCATATGGTTCAATTTGGGCCATAAGAAATTGGTTATCATCGAGTTGTGTATCGCCAGCAACGTAAAATCAGGAATTTGCTTTTAGAAAACCCCAAAATTAGGGGCTTTTTAGGTGCTAATTGGGTGCCAAGTTTAAAAATTAGGTACTCTAAAATTTTCACCGCAACGAACTGTTGAAGTTTGCGATGAAGTTATTAGATATACGATAAATATTAATAGCAAAGAATTAAGTGCTAATTAGGTGCTGCAAGTACACGCAATAACAAGATGCCCTTAATAAAAATAAAGTCGTTATTTAGAACATAGCAGATGCAAAATTCAGAATTTCTGAAAATCAAAATAGAATCAAAATTGCTTTTAGAAAAAGCCCAAATTAGGGGCTTTTTAGGTGCTAATTAGTTACCAAGTTTAAAATTTAGTTGCATTAAAATTTTCACCGCAACGAACTGTTAAAATTTGCGTTACAGGAATATTAATAATAATAATAATAAATAATAAATATCTTTATTTGACACTTTCATTTACATATTGACATAGTTACTTCTGCAACTGCTACGACTTCGGTGCTGTCGGGTGTGCAGCCTCTTCGCCCTTGCATATCAAATCACAAGCACCCATGCTCATCTCCGCAGCTTCGGCTTGTTTCGGCTTATACGACTAGGTGGAGTCGGAGCATTCTGATTTGGTTTTAGTACAGATTCGACCTTTCTTATCTATAATATATAAATGATAAAACACAAAAAATGCCATTCATACCTTGTAGTAAGGTAATGGTGGCCCTTGACCCGATAATTCCCAGAATATTACCGTCATATACATCCGACCCCAATAATCTTTCAACACTTAATTAGCACTTAATTCCTTGCTATTAATATTTATCATAAATTTATTATCGTCACTGCGTTGCTAGCGATACGTTTTGCCATCTGCCAATGCAAATTTAATCGTTCATTGCGGTGAAAATTTTAGAGCAACTAATTTTTAAACTTGGTACTTAATTAGCACCTAAAAAGCTCCTAATTTGGGCTTTTTCTAAAAGCAATTTTGGATTCTATTTTGATTTTCAGAAAACCTGAAAATTGCATCTGCTATGTTCTGAATAACGACTTTATTTTTATTAGGGGCGCCTTGTTATTGCCTATACCTGCAGCACCTAATTAGCACTTAATTCCGTGCTATTAATATTTATCGTATGTCTAATAACTTCATTGAGTTGCTAGCGATACGTTTTGCCAGCAACGCAAATTACAACAGTTCGTTGCGGTGAAAATTTTAGAGCACCAAATTTTTAAACTTGGCACCTAATTAGCACTTAATTTTTGGGCACAGATAAAGAACATAAAATGAGAATAATATCTAAATTTGTATCGAGTTTCGATAATCGCTCAGCACCTAATTAGCACTTAATTCCTTGCTATTAATATTTATCGTATATCTAATAACTTCATCGCAAATTTCAACAGTTCGTTGCGGTGAAAATTTTAGAGCACCTAATTTTTAAACTTGGCACCTAATTAGCACCTAAAAAGCCCCTAATTTTGGATTTTTCTAAATGCAAATTCCTGATTTTGCGTTGCTGGCGATACACAACTTTATCATCGTTCTGTAGCGCTCGCCGTTGACGGTGACAGCCTCACCAGCCTCGTTTAAGAAAAAGTATGGACCAATGACGCCACCGGCCCAAAATCCACACCAAACGGTAACTTTTTGAGGATGCATTATCACCTGGTGAACTTCGCGTTGATTGGTGTCGTCCCATACGGCAATTCTGCTTGTTAACACAGCCATTCATCCAAAAATGTGCCTCGTCGCTAAAGATGATTTTTCGACCAAAATTGGGGTCCTCTTCTAAACGATTCGGAGCCCAGTAAGCGAACAAACGGCGTTGTCTATGGTCATGAACTTGAGCATGAGCTCCTGGGTCAGTTGGATCTTGTAGGTGTGTAGGCCTAAGTCCTGACGCTAAATTTGCCAAGTTGAAGTCAGCGAAATGCCGAGGCTTGTGCACGGCGAGGAATTGACTGCCTCGGGTACTGCTGTACACTTTCAAGAACCGCGACAATGTTCTCGGCCGTTCCTTGCGTTCCTTGAACGTACGGGTATTGGCTGATTGCTTACCAAACTATACGTTTCAAATTTGGCCACCAAACGTTAAAGAGTCGACTGTGAAGAGCCACCACGTCTAACGTAAAATGGGCGCAATGCGCGCAACGTTTGCACTTACGAACACTCCTGCAAACTTTTTGACCTTTTTGAAAAGAAAAACTTGTTTTTAATGTTTAAGTATTCTCGTGCATAAGTAACACTTTAATCTTCTTCCAGGCCCCGGTTCTACCGTGCATTTGAAGACTAGAGCCGAAACCGATCTTGCAGGCAACGACCGCGTTCTCGCCATAGCCGATTACGACGTTGACACCAGCCGTCCTAGCACACCGGGTAGGCAATTAAAACATATTTTATTCAGTTCGAAGGACCAATCACAAAATTGAGCAGTTGATAGCATATATTTATAGGACTATTTCCAAGAGCTTTTTAGAGGTCACAGAGTATTTATACCGGAGAAATACGGTCATTAAGAAAGATATGATAGAGGTTACTTGAATGATGGGATGATATAAGTAAAGCTCGGTGCCCACCTAAGTATCGTAACGCATGATCTGTCGCGTGATTTGACGCGTAACTTGTCACTCGCCTCAACATTCAAAGCGATTGTATGTAGTAGAAGCGTTGCCAACCGTACGATTTAAATCGTATTCATACGATCTTTTTAGCCCTAGTACGATGTAGGATCCTGTACTCGAAATCGTACGCAAAATATACGATCTTTTCAAATATTATAATCTTTATAACAAAATAAAAATGATAATTGATTAAGTTCATTTTATCGATATGAAAAATCAATAACATTAAAATTGAACGAACTCTAAACTTCTTTGTATTTTTTTATGAATGCATCCAATCCAATAATTTTTTAAACTCTCTATCCCACTCGCACTTTAGAAATATGCAGCGTACTATTCCGTCAACTCGCCGCCGATTAAGGAATTCCCCGCGCAGTTTAACCAAATTTCTTCGAGTTTGTTTTACGTCATTCTATTCGTTATAATCCAAATAATATTACACTACGCTGATGGACATTAGATTAACTACGTTTATGTTTTAATTTATGTTTTTTTGTTTGCGTTCCTTGGTTCAGTCTTATTGTGTATACGTATTGGTGTTTATTGTTTCGTGTGGTAACAAAGTGATTGGTATACTTTTGTATTTATCCTGCAGAAATTAGGTACGTACTTTTACTTTTCGTCTGTTTGACATATTGTTTTTTCTTCATAATCATGGCAGAAACATCTAGAAATAATCATAGCACACCAAAAAAAAACTCTAGAACGACGACAAGAATTACCAAAGTTAGAGCGGCAGAAACATAGGGCTCAAAAGTATCGGCCAGAGTGGGAAGAGTTAGATGTATTTAAAAAGTGGCTCAAGCCAGGCCCTAACGAATTTAAAGCCAAATGCTTTATCTGCGACTCTATTTTAACTGCAGAGATTGGAGTTTTAAAAATGCATGCCAATAGACAAAAACACCTTGACGCAATGAAAATGTTGCCATCAACAAGTAAGCAAGTTTCCACAATGGCGTCATTTGTAACGAAAATAATTCCAACAAACGTTCAAAATGCCGAAGTAAAACTTACCGGTTTTTTAGTTGAGCATAATTTAGCGTTGAAAACGGCAAATCACTTGACAGAATTGCTAAACAGCATATTCCCAGATTCAAAGATAGCTCAACAAATTTCTCTTAAAAGGACCAAAGCAACTGCCATTGCCACAGCAGTCTTAGGAGAGACCGAAAAAGAAGTCATGGTGTCAAAATTAAAACAAAATAAGTTCAGTGTGATTTGTGACGAATCCACTGATATAAGTACCCAAAAGGCTTCTTGTATTGTCGTGAGATTTTATGATGAGAAATCAAAACAAATAGTTAGTAAATTTTGGGAATTGACGAAAATATTTGATTTGTCAAATTCGGTCTTAAACAACGAAGGAGCCACGGGGAAAAATTTATTTAATGCCTTAATAAAATCTTTTGAACAGGAAAATGTTCCTTTCAATAATTTAATAGGATTTGCTGCTGATGGTTGCAGTGTGATGATGGGAGAAAATAATTCCGTTTCCAGTCGCCTTAAAGAGCATTGTCGTGGTATAGTAATAATGAAATGTGTGTGTCACTCTGTCCACCTTTGCGCCTCTTCAGCCTGTAAAGAGCTACCTAGAAGATGCGAGGATTTAGCTCGAGAAATATACGCTTTTTTCAAAAGTAGTTCTAAGACTGAAACCACACAAAATGCTTCATCCATCTCAGACTCGTTGGCTCTCACTTGTTGCAGTTGTGGAAAGAATACTCGAACAGTGGGACGCATTGAAACTCTTCTTCACAAACACATGGCTCAGCGAGAAGCTCGTTTCAACAGAAATCATATTTAATAACTTAAATGATCCATTCATCAAATTATACTTTAATTTTCTCGCATGGATTTTACCTAAATTTACAGAGTTTAACAAATTTTTCCAATCAGAAAACGTTGTGATAACTTCGCTAAATGACAAAATTCACGAAATATACCGGGACATTCTACTCTGTTTTTTTAAAGAGAGATTACGTTATGAAACATGAACTTGAAGCAATAAATTTCGCCAATGAAGAAATGTGGTTAAGAAACGAGCAAATGTACTTAGGCGTCAGAGTAATGAATGATCTCAAAAATCTTGAAATTTCAAGAAATAAACTGGAACTCAATACATTTTTTAGTGTTTGCCGCAATTTCCTGGTAACGAGTGCTAAAGAAATAAAAAAGCGTTATCGCATGAATGACCCCCTTTTATTAAAACTTCATATACTACATCCTGCGAATGCTGCATCGTCAAAATTTCGAGAATCCGTTCCTTCGATATTTTCATTAATCGAGTTACTTCCTAGAGTAGTACCGATGGACAACATGAGCTTAATTCAAAACATCGATAATCAATGGAGAAATCTTCCAGCTAAATTTAATGAATTAGATTTGACTTTACCGATTGATAAATTTTGGAGTGAATTGCACCTATGTCAAGATTATAGGGAGCTATCACAATTCGCATTAGACACTTTGTACATTCCCCATTCGAATGCACAATGTGAACGAGTATTCAGTCACGTCAATCTAATGAAAACAAAAATTCGGAATAAATTGTTGACAAAAACAGTGAATGGGTCTTTGTTGGCTGCACAACATATTAAGGAAACTGGATCATGTATCGATTTCAAGCCATCTGACGAGATGTTGTGCAAATTAAATTTAAATATGTACAAAAGAATAAATACTTCGTCTCCCGAGTCTGCTGCTGCGCTCAATGACTCTGATAGTGAATAATATTCAAAATACTATTTGTTATTATGGGACTTATAGAGCCAAATTCTACGAAAAATCGTAGATGGCACTGTGCAATGACTTGCTGGTAATGACTTCTTAACAATGTCCTTTATATGAAGACCAAAGAAAAGCTTTATCAAAATATATCAATTGATATTGTTTCAAAGTTGTGCCAGTTCATTAGGAGTATTACTCGGTTAATTTTAATTTAAATATTGCGCTATTACTATAGTCTCAATCGTATGCTCAAGTACCTGATAGATCATAATATACTCTAAGAGCTATATTTGTATTGATTTATATATGATTAATATTTTAACTTTGCTAATTATTTTGTAATGTAAAATGATCTCAGCGCTTAATAGTAATAGATATAAGTATGTTTTTCCATGTTGAGTGTGAATTTTATTGTTTATTGATGTTTAGTGAAATATTAGAAGTAGCCCTATTTTATACCGACTTCAAAAAGTAGACGGTATTCAATTCGACTGTGTTTTTTTTATTTTTTTATGTGTTTTCCTATCAACCGATTTCAATGATTCGTTTTTTATTTGAAAGCTGGTGCTTTACGTGTGGTCCCATATAAATTTGATCAAGGTTTGACAAATATTTTTTGAGTTATTATTAATAGTTTATTTTGAAGTCGGTTGTACAAAATCTTTAATTTTAAATTATTGTAATATATGACAGAGTGGGTGGTACAGTCCGAACCCCTTTTCCTTTAATTAAAAAAAGTCGTAGTAAAGTTTAGTGTTTTGTTAATTGTTATACCCTAAATGTTAAATTTTGCTTTGACGTTATAATAATATTATTTTTGTATTTTTTACCATTGTTTTATTGAAATTTTAATGCGTACTATTTTTTTTTTGATTCTTAGAAAAATACGATTTTTTCCAGTTTATGGTACGATCTCCTAAAAAATAAAGTTGGCAACCCTGTGTAGTAGCGCCCATTCGCGTGGCGTGACACTGCATGATCTGACGTGCCATTCAGTTTGCTACTAGTGACGCATTGAAGTAGCGCGTAACACGAAACTTGTAGTGACTTGTTTTATGCAAAATAAAAGACGACCTAGATTTAATAATAAATTCATTGAGTTAGTTCATGAAACACTATGTTTATAAGATTATACTAGACCCGATTACAGTAACAGGAACTCGAAAGATGCTTCTTACGACTTGTAGTAACTTGTCTATGCAAAACATAATTCTAATTCCTTCATAACATTGAAAGTACCACCATTTTTAAATTTCTTTTTCCTCAAGGAATGTACCCAAAACCTTCTGCTGATATTTTGAATGTTTGAAATCTGTAGCAAATCAAGGGCATGTTTATCCTCTTCAAACGACATTTTGGCTCAAACTGAATTCTGCGACATGCTGTGGTTGCACAGGTCGGTGTAAGTGTCACCCGTGGTCACGTCATAGCATCGTCCGAAGCATGCTACAAGCCATGTCGAAATCATGTAGCTTAGGTGGGCGCCGCGGCTAAAAGTGGGGGTGGCAAGAAGAGGTTGTGACCAAGATCATGAAAGAAATGCTTCAGTAGTCTAGACTTATAGAAATAATAAATGTGATAACAGTGACAAGGTAAAATTTATGCTGAAGATTTGACTGGCAGAGTCGGCGGGGGATGAGCCTGACGGACGATTATCTGAAAAATGGAATTCCGTAATCTCTGCTACGTTCGTAATATTGTGCTGGTCAGAGGACTTTTTAAGAATGCATGACTAATGTGGTGTATTTATTTAAAAATGCTGAACGCAAATCCGTTAGACCTCAGCCGTTAAATCTTTGTGCTCAGCATCCAATTTAACGGCGTGTTGATCACTGAGCAAATAACGTGATAGATGTCATGCGTTACTGTAGTTACGTGTTCTTGATAAGACTAAAAAAGCAGTTCATTCAGAGAGACTGGTAAATTTTAGAGAAAACAAGTACAAATTAATTGTCTTAGTTGTGCCTTTTTTTTCTGCTACCAAGCAGCAATATAGTGGGGGCATATAATGCGTCATAAATATAATGTGGGCATGTAATGGAGCCGTGATAACTCAGATGGTTAGCGCTCGCTGTAAGTTTCACAGTACGCGAAAAACCGGGGTTCGATCCCCGCCAGCACCAATAAAATTGTTAATTGCAATTTTAAGTGCTGATTTACCACGTGCTTGGCGGTGAAGGAAAACATCGGGAGGAAACCTGCATGTCTGACAAATATGAAAAAAAATATATATCGATGACATGTGAAGTTCACCAACACGTATTGGGTCAGCGCCGCGGAACTTGCCTTGCCCTAAACCCTCTCAGAAACGAGAGGAGGCCTGTGTCCAGCTGTGGGACGTGTATATAGGCTGTAACTTTAACTTTATCTTTTTATATAATGCGTCCATGGCTGCAATGCCACTTATCACCAGGTGGCCTGTCTGCTCACTTGCCACTCTAGTACAAACACTCTAATACAAAAAGCCTCTATTTGGTTTTAGGTTGCGATACTTCAGCAGCCGATTTGTTGGATGAAGTAGAGAAGACCACTAAGCAAGAGATCACAGATGTCGGCGACGAATGGGATTGGTAATGCTTTACATTTTCAAGCGCAGCGCAGCTAATCCTTAAGTCTAGTTTCGAGAATAGCTTGCTAGCGGAGTACAATACATAATAGTATTATGTACAAAATGGCCACTCACGTTACTCCCTCCCACCGATCCGATTTACCTCAACTACCTTAATTTCAATAGACTCTTTATTCGCTTTAAGCGAAGAGAACAATGGCACCATTCACGTGTATACCTGACCTAATTTATGAATGTGTCTATGGGCCACAGCAATTACTTATGATCAGGTGGACTGTGTGCTCGTTTGTTACCCTTATCCTATAAAAATGCCGTGTAGTGGCGGTTAAGAATATCCACTACCCCATATCTTCCCGTGGGTGTCGTAAAAGGCGACAAAGGGAAACAGGCAGAAGATGGGCAGCAGCATCTTCCTGGTAACGGCAAAAATACAATAAAAATACTGCGGTTGCCAACCCGCTCACCAAGCGTGGCAACTATGGCAATATACCCCCCATGATGAAAGTTACGACGAGACGGGCCCCAGTCCCCGGCGGCCCCGCTATTCCTGGCTACAGTGGCGACCATGGTAACGGCGGGGCAGGGGGTGCTAAGAATCTCCGGTGAAGGTTCGGTTGCCACCTACGACGACTCGACCTGGCAACATACAACGCATGCACCCTGAGAACTGACGAGAAGATTGTGAAGCTGGAAGAAGAGATAGACCGTTTTCAGTGCCTAGAAGACTGCAATGAAGTGGACGATTTGAATGACAAGCTCGTGGAAACTGTCCATGCGGTCGGAGCTAAGTTCTGCAAGACCCGCCACAGAAGAACACAAAAACTCTCCGATCACACTCTTAATCTCATGGCTGTTAGACGGGAGATGAAGCTACATTCTTCAACAGACTTGACAGCATACAGGCAACTGAACAGACAGATCTCCAAATGCATGCGGCGGGACTTACGCAATTTCAATACAGTTCGTATTAAAGAAGCGATCGAGCGGAACCAAGGCTCCAAAGTCTTTGCCAGAGATCTGTCTGCCAGAAAGAGCCAACTGTCAAAGCTGAAGACCGAATGTGGCAGCATCGTTTCCGGGACACCTGAGATTTTAAGTGAGATTGAGAGGTTCTATGGGCAGCTGTACACGTCATTGTTGGAGCCGCACGCAAGTGTGAGTAGCGATCCAAGAGCGAGTCTTATCCGACATTATTCCGATGATATCCCGGATGTCAGTCTGAGCGAGATTAGAATGGCTCTCCAGCACCTTAAAAACGGCAAAGCCCCAGGCGAGGATGGAATTACAGCGGAGCTTCTCAAAGCGGGTGGAAAACCGGTACTTGAAGTCCTTCAGAAGCTCTTTAATTCCGTCCTCCATGGTGGCATTACACCGGAGGCGTGGAGCAGAAGTGCGGTGGTCTTGTTCTTCAAGAAAGGCGACAACGCTCTCTTGAAGAACTACAGACTGATTTCCCTTTTAAGCCGCGTCTACGTGCTGTTTTCGAGAATCATTACGAATCGTCTCGCGCGCAGACTTGACGACTTCCAGCCTCCCGAACAAGCCGGTTTCCGAAAAGGCTTTAGCACCATAGACCACATACATACCCTTCGGCAAATTGTACAGAAGTCCGAGGAATACAATTTGCCACTATGTCTGGCGTATGTGGACTATGAGAAAGCCTTTGATTCCGTCGAAATTTGGGCGGTGCTGCGGTCCCTTTAGCGGTGCCAAGTTGACTGTCGGTATATCGATGTGTTGAAGTGCTTGTATAGTAGGGCTACGATGGCTATCCGAGTACAGAACCAGAGTACGAAACCTATCCAATTGCAGAAAGGTGTAAGACAGGGTGACGTCATATCCCCGAAACTCTTCACCGCTGCATTGGAAGACGTTTTCAAGCTTCTGGACTGGAAAGGATACGGTATCAACATCAATGGCGAGTACATCACTCACCTTCGATTTGCCGACGATATAGTCCTTATGGCAGAATCGCTGGAGAACCTAAGCACTATGTTCAATGACCTCAATAGTGTCTCCCAACGGATAGGTCTTAAGATGAACATGGACAATATACAAAGATCATGTTTAATGTCCATGTCACACCTATGCCGGTAGTTGTTGGGAACACTAAGCTCGAAGTTGTTGACGAGTAAGTTTACCTGGGACAAATAGTCCGACTAGGTAAGTCCAACTTCGACCGAGAGGTCAACCGACGGATTCAACTCGGTTGGGCAGCGTTCGGGAAATTACGGCACATCTTCTCGTCAGGTATACCTCAAAACTTGCAAATGAGACTTTACACAGTGATGACATACGGAACTGAGACGTGGTCCTTCACTGCTGGCCGGATAAGGAAGCTCAAGGTCATTCAGCGAGCAATGGAGAGGGCTATGCTCGGAGTTTCTCTGCGTGATAAACTCAAAAATGAGGACATCCGCAGTAGAACCAGAGTGACCGACATAGCCCAACGGATTAGTAAGCTGAAGTGGCAATGAGCCGGCCATATAGCTCGAAGAACCGACAACCGATGGGGAAGAAAGGTTCTCGAGTGGCAGCCTCGTACCGGCAGGTGAAGTGTAGGGCGTCCCCCCACTAGATGGAGTGACGACCTGGTAAGATATGCAGGAAGTCGATGGATGCAGGTGGCTCAGGACCGTGCTTTGTGGCATTCTTTGGGGGAGGCCTATGTTCAGCAGTGGACTTGTGAAGGGCACAAAAAGTTCATCAGAATCGGTCGGGCCAGTTTTGAGTTTAAGCGAGACTAACGGACGGCAATTGATTTTTATATATAGAGATTAAGAATCAAAATGACACTAAGATGGAATGCCTCGTTTCCAGTAAAAGGGTCTCCGTTTTTCTACTTTCACCATGCAAAACACAGCAGCATTTAGCTGCTCTCGTATTTTACGTTGGTATTCTGTAAGAGCGTGGTCCTTCCCCGGTGAAGCCGATCCATTCGTGCTGCCATAACATAGTTTCAGCGTGGCTCTAGCACGTTTTTGAAGTCAGTTGACCAATGAGAGTGTTTAACAGTTTCGAGGGCGGGTTCGGTGGCGCGGCAACATCACCGGCATCTCTGCACGCGTCTCCTGGCGCGCCACCCGGCGCCGCAGAGCTGCACCGCCGCCTCACGGATCTCACGCTCTCCATCCGGCTCCACGACATGGAGCCGCTCAATGCAAGTATTAACTTAAAGAATTAAACATTATGATTTCTTATGTTTACGCGAATCGATAAATATGCGCAATAAAACCTATCATCAAAGTCAAAGTTAAATAATTTTATTCAAACTTAGCTTTTACAAAGCACTTTTTGAAAGTCAAATGCTACGTCATGGCTTCAACAAGTCCCTTTGCTTGCGCGTGGGACGCGTAAGCAAACGGCTTGGTATTAAACTTTAGTAATGGACTGTGTGGTTCTTTCTGGACTCTCCGCCATAGTTTTTCTTTTTTTAGTTACCTTATTGAATGCTTCATACTGAATTCTAATTATACATGCGCATTTTAACAGATTCTTTGCCCACAACGCACCGTGTCTAAATTGCACGTACTCCATCCGAGCAAGAACGGCACCCGCTACTACGTGGTGGTGGAGAGAACCTCGAAATATAACGCCAAAAAGATCGTAGTTAGATCACCTTTACAGGTAATTTTTTAAGTCACTTTAGAAATGAAACGGAGATTCTTAATTAATGTGTCCATCTGTCACTAATGCTGTACCGAGATTTATTTTTATTTAAGTTAAAGACTAGCTGTTCACAGCGACTTCACCCGCATGTTATTTGGGGCTTTAATTTTTTTGCGCGGTACCCTAATTCTTTTTCTAGACTAAAAGTAGCCTTAGTTACTCCTTGTGACATCAGCTATCTGTCAGTAAAAATCCCGTTAAAACCGGTCCAGTCGTTTCGAAGATTAGTCGGAACAAACAAACAGACAGACGGACAGACAGACAAGAACTTTAAAACTTGTATTTTATTATTATTGCCGTATATATTTTCATATGTTCATATTTCAATATCTCAATAAATTATTAATGTTAGAAATATGTATTAATGAACTTTCTGAGTCACACATATATTTAAATGTACTTTGTTTTACTGAAACTTTTATTAAATCAGGACATGAACATAACATCAATTTGAAAGATTTTCGAGTAGCTAGTTCCTATGGTAGATCAAGAGAATCTCGTGGCGGTGTTTCTATTCTGGTAAGGAAACGCTATGATTTTAATGTTATACATTTTTGTAATGAATTATCAGTAGAGAAATCTTTTGAGTGTTGTGGTGTAGAAATACCACATTGGAACTGTATTATAATATGTATTTATAGAACACCAAATTCGAATGCATTTATATTCTTTAATAAATTACAAGTATTATTAAATAAATTATTCCACTTAAAAAATAAAAAAATTGTTATAGCGGGTGATTTCAATATTAATTCTCTTGTAAAGAATAAACTATCAATAGAATTAAATGGGCTTTTAGCAAATTATAATTTAAAATCACATATATTAGGCCCTACTCGTAATGCATCGTGCTTAGACCATATTGTGAGCAATATAACAAATGCAGTAGGCAAAATACATGCGCTACATTTATCAGACCATGACACAGCACAAACGTTAGAATTCGTACCAACAATTTTGACCCATAAACCAAAACCACATTTTTTTATATTTATCAGAGATTACAACAAGGAATATATTATGAAATTCCGACAGTGTATTTCCACTATCTCATGGAAAGATGTAATTGAAGACACGGATGTTAACTCCGCATTTAATAACTTTCATGAAACTTTAACAATGTTTTATGAACTCTGCTTTCCTACATTAAGAATAAAAAAAATAAAATCCAATTCCACAACAAAATGGATTACAAAAGGAATTAAAAAATCCTGTCGCACAAAAAGAAAATTATTGTGCTTATTTTTTAAAAATAAAAGAAATAGTAGCAAGGTACACGTCAGGACTTTAAGCAAAATTTTAAAATCTTGTATCATTAAAGCCAAAAATAACGCAAACAATAATTTTATTAATAAAGCTAAAAATAAGTGTAAAGCAACCTGGAACCTAATCAAAGAGTCCTCAAATGATTTACGAAGAAATTTAGACATTAATTCGATTTACAATAATGAAAAATTGATTCAGGATCCCCAAGAAATCGCAAATATCTTTAACAGCTTCTTTACAAATTTGACAAATAGAACGAATCTAAAAGATTTTTTTTTTTCATTAAAACAGTTAAATATTATAAATAACAGTATATTTTTGCAACCCTGCTCCGTTGAAGAAATTAAAAAAATTATACAAGGACTAAATGATACAAATTCGGTGGGTTATGATGGAATTTCTACAAAAATCTTAAAGTCGTGTGCTGATTTGATATCTCCAGTTCTTTCTTATATTATTAATATATCATTTGAATACGGAATATTTCCAAACAAACTTAAAATATCTGTAATTAAACCAATCCATAAAGCAGGCGACCAAAAAGAAGTTAATAACTATAGACCTATTGCTCTTATCCCAATATTAGCTAAAATATTTGAAAAAGCCATGCATACTAGACTTAATAGTTTCCTAGATAAATATAAAATTTTACGGGAGGAACAAAACGGTTTTCAAAAAGAAAAATCAACAACACTAGCTGCTTACACTCTAATTCAGCACATAACGGAACACATTGACAAAAGTATGAAAGTTACTGGTGTCTTTTTCGATATGAGTAAAGCATTCGATTTTGTAGATCATGAGCTTTTGCTTAGTAAAATTCAAAAATATGGCATAAGAGGGCTTGCATTCCAGTGGATAAAATCCTATTTAAATAACAGAACCCAATGCGTTTAAATAACTAGAATAAATGAATTTGATGAACGAGTCACACATAATTCTAACTTTCAACCCACCATAAAAGGTGTACCACAGGGTACAATTCTTGGTCCTTTACTTTTTATTTTGTATATTAATGACCTTCCATTGGCAATCGATCAACATTGTACTCTATATGCTGACGATATATCAGTTATAATAACAGGTAAAGAAAAACCTTTAGATTATGAACTCAAAGTTAACAGTACTGTCACATCTATAGTAAATTGGCTCGAAAGTAATAATTTATGTCCAAATCTACTTAAAACTAAATATATCACATTTTGTACAAATCGCGCAAATATTCCTCCAATGAAAATAATGAGTCATAGCAAAGAAATTGAAAAGGTTGCTGATATAAAATTTCTCGGCCTTATCTTGGACCAGCACTGTAGTTGGGCAAATCACATAAATTTAATGTGTGACAAGTTAAATAAATTTGTTTATGCGCTCAGAAGACTAAGTAACTTAATAAGTAAAGAAGCCGCTATCACAGCATATCATGGATATGTAGCGTCCGTGTTACGGTATGGGCTTTTGATCTGGGGCAATT
The DNA here is from genome assembly GCA_033319125.1 of Parnassius glacialis. Lineage (NCBI taxonomy): Eukaryota > Metazoa > Arthropoda > Insecta > Lepidoptera > Papilionidae > Parnassius > Parnassius glacialis. Next base: position 3,021,271 of record JAVANC010000009.1, read on the forward strand.
CAAGTATTTTTAAGAGAGCATTTCTAATACAAAAGAAATGTATAAGGGCAATCTGTGGATGTGGACCTTTCGATTCTTGTAGGCCACTCTTTAAGCAGTTAAAAATTATGACTCTGTGTTCCATGTACGTGTATGAAATCGGAACTTTCGTAAAAAAATATCCACATTTATTTCAGAGGTGTGTTGATAATACAGATAAAAGATTCCCACATAGAGACCTAACAAAATTAAATTTTAGATTATGTAAAACTGCCTTTTTTCAGAAAAATTGTCCCATTATGTGTATAAAAGTATATAATAAACTACCTGTTGAAATTCGAGAACTTCCATTAAAACATTTTCAAAAGAACCTAAAACAATATCTCATCCAAAACTGTTTTTATATTCTAGATGATTTTTATTGTTATAAACCAAAATGATAAGTATTTTACAAGACATTTCGTGTAAAATTGACTAAATAAATGTATATAAAATTAATAACTATTGACATGTACATTTGATTTGATATAATATGAATTTTTAATTTAGGACTTTTTCAACTTTTTTTTTTAATTAATTATTGACATCCATGTTATGTGTTAAGAATTTTATACTTGAATTTATCATAAAATTATAATTAAACATATCTTTTTTAATAGAATCATGTACATTTAAAAATTATGTATTTGAATGCCACTGGCGAAATATGCTTGAACTATCTTTAATTATAATGTCTGTAACCACCATATTTCTGGCAAATAAATTATTATTATTATGCATTTGGTAAAAACAAGAACAAACAGACACTTAATTTTTTTTTATTTGTATAGATTTATCTTCTTCATTACAGCCATTTAAGTCTACTACTGAATAGATGAACGCCTCAAAACACGGTTTTAAGTCACTTGTAGCAATTGACTTTCTGCATATCTTACCAGGTTGTCACTCTATTTAGTGTGGTGTCGCTCCTTCATTTACGGGTGCATGCCTGCCACTCAAGAATAGCCGGCCCATTGCCGCTTAAACTTATTAATCCGTTGGGCTATGTCAGTTTTATTCTAATGCGAATATATTCCTTACCTACTTTATCACACAACTAAAGATTCAAGATACCATTATCTTTTTTATCAGAACACTTTACTACTGCACATGTAACAGGCCCAGTAAGAGACGAAACTACAAAACCGCCACGCTTTAGATGCGGGTTAGCAATTGTAATACTAGATGTCTTGCGTCTTTTACTTTGCATTTACCATTACAGTAGGCGGGGCCTACTGTAATGGTATTTTAAATATAAACACAAAGTTGTTGCCGTATAATGGCAGCGTAAGAGAATGCACTACCCCAAATCATCATGAGTTTCGAAACAGGTGGCGAAATGAAACTGACGCTGAAGGTGGACAGCAACATATTCTTGATTACAATTGAAAATAATAAAAAAACTGCGGTTGTCTACCTGCCTACTAAGCCTGGCAACAATGCCTTAATCCACCTGGTAAAATCAGAGATATTGAATTACCACCGTAGTGTCTATATGAGCGTTATGTCTAGAAGGTCTGGAGATCGTTCAGTCATTGCCCATAATCCCTAGGTTAGGTTCTTATCCCATAGGTTATTCACGAGACGATATTCGATATAGGGTGACATGTTTTATTACTTCTGAGAAATAAAAAATAAACTGTATGAGCGCATAGTAGCACCTGTGCCTAGAAATGTAGGTACGTATCGTAGTTATATATTTTAGTGACGTATTTTATAATACTCAACAGGTACGCAACGAGACGTCCTACGCGTTAGAACTGCTATACAAAAAGTCTGACTTGGAAGCAGCAGGTGTGGAACCAGTGGGTGCGATGCGGAACCCGTTTTGTGGTCTTTTGCGGCTGGCTATGTTAGCTCCGGACGATACTTTCAACGTGCCCCTCTATATTGCCTATCATTGCAAGCTCTACTTGCTGCCGACTAACTTCGAGTGAGTTGGTTGTTTCTTGTTCATGTCTTTTGTTTTTATAATAAGTATATAGTCCAATTAAATAATTACAGTATAGAACTTTTTACCGATTTTCGGATTTATATTATTTTTACCGCATTTCTTTTACATCAATTTTATTGTTCATCGCAACTCTTTAGAATTTACTAAATAACTTTATATTGTACTGAAAATTAGTGGAATCATAAAACTCCAGTACCTCCAAAGTTTTGTAATTTTTTTAGATCTTGTCAAACCACAACCCAAGGTATTTGGTGGATGGAGCTTGCAAAAGATTTAGGTACACCACGAGACGTTATCTGTCCTGCCAAGGCCGATGATGATCCTAGTATATTCGCAATGAAGATAGTGCCCGTAGAAGGTATTTCTAATACATCTTTACTTTATTTTTGTATACCTAAATATTGTATTGTAGATTTTTAAATTTTTCTTCTACTTATTTTTATAGAATACAGGTGACAAACGAGTACACAGTTAACCTGATGGTAAGTAGATGCTGTAGCTCATAGACATCTACATTTATCCTTGATTAAGAATCAAAATGCAGATGCATTGTCAACCCTAAGGGCGAAGATGGGATGCCAGTTTCCAGTAAAAAGGGTCTCCGGTTCTCTTCACTCACCATACGAAACACAGCAGCGTTAAGCCGCAATTTTACGCCAGTATTCAATAGGGGTGTGGTACCACCCCGGTTGACCTATTGGTGCTACAACCATAATATAACTGAAACATAGCTCTACCACGTCCATAATTAAAAAAAGGGCTGAAATTAGCTTAAAGCTTAAAACTAAAATGAATAAAAAGGAATACTTTCTTCAACAGCATTCGTTATTCAAATAAGCATATATAAAACTGAGCTACTTGAAACATTATATTTGAACTTTTATTTACCAGGATGCCAATCGCAAAAAGTGACTCGTGCTATTCCGAATTTGCTGTTACGCGTAGTACCATCACTTGGAGTACACAACTGCCTGCCGCACGCTTTACAAATCACAGGCGGAGGGTTGAAGTTGCGCATAGAACCCGGTGAAAGAGCCCATGTCTATACCTTGGACTTGTCTAAATCTCATCGTCTTACCTTAGATATACAATATCTTGGGTTACCTTGGATTGGAAGCTTTACATTATCTCCAGGTACATATTTTTTATATGCACCACATATAATAGAATCCAATAATATAAGAACTAGATATACTTAACTTATTTCTTCCTCTTTGATATCTGTTTGTTATATATTTACTTCAGCAGCTCCTATATCATTTTAAAATACTTGTTTTGGGGCGTTTGTTTATTAATTATGTAACAAAATCACATTTGCTGTATCAAACTCTATTTGTTTAAAAAAAATAATAAATAGACATAATACTTCAGTATTGCCCCAAGGCTTAATTATTGGACCTATACTATTCAACCTATATTCAAATTACTATTTTCACTTTTTTTATCATGAATTAAATTTAACGATGAATTCATAATTGGTATTTATAACCACCACCACTTTTGTTTGTTTAGATATGACAGAGAAAACAGTGAACATGACGACTGAGTGCGATACTGATGGAGGTAACAAACAACTTGGCGTATGCGCCCGAGTTCAACGAAGTGATTATTGGCGACTTTTGATATATGCACCCTGTTGGATAATTAACAAGACCGGACTCCCGCTGCAAATTAAGGTACGTTAATTATTTATTTAACCAGCGTCAATGGTGTGACACGTCTGATACTGCAGTCACCAAATCTCAAGCACGTCATTTAAGTGAAATCCTTCGTTTAATAGAAGAGATCTGTTACCAGCAGTGGGCCGTTACGGGCTGATAAAGGAGAAAATAATAATTAGCATTTCTTCGTTACCATCCCGTGGACTGTCCTACTGTATGATTTCGTCAGATTCCGTATAAGGTTATTCTTTTTTTTTTTTATAGGATAAGGGTGACAAACGAGCACACAGTCCACCTGATGGTAAGTGGTTGCTGCGGTCCATAGACATCTACATCTATCCTCTAAATAAATCAAAATGTAGATGCGTTGTCACCCGTGAGGATTAAGATGGAATGCCTCATTTCCAGTAAAAAGGGCCTCCGGCCACCTGCACTCAATTTCCAGTAAAAAGGGCCTCCGGCCACCTGCACTCACCAAGCGAAACGCAGAGGTAAACCTCTACTTTACGCTGGTATTCTGTGAGGTCGTGGTACCACCCCGGTTCGAGCCGGCCCATCTGTGCGACAGCAAAAGCTGCCGCGTGGCTCTACCACTGTTCATTCATATATTCATTGTAAGAACTTGTTTTATGTCCAGGTTTTACCTTTTAAATCCTATGAAATATAATTTTAACTATAAAAAGCAACATTTTACGTGGTAGCACCATGCCCCAGCTATATTAATAGTAGGTATAGTTGTAGCACGAAAGGGTAGGCTCGACCGAAGAAGGACCACGCTCTCACAGAATACCAGCGTAAAATAGCAGCTTAATGCTGCTGTGTTTCGTATGATGAGTGTAGAGAACCGGAGACCCATTTTACTGGAAGAGAGGCATTCTATCTGAGTCCTCCCGGCTGACAACGCATCTGCATTTTAATTCGCAAACGAAGATAGATGTAGATATCTATGGGCCACAGCAATCAATTACCATCAGGTGAACTGTGTGCTCGTTTGTCACCCTTATTCTATAAAAAAATCCGAGTTCCCGCTAAAACCTCTAAGGATATTTTTCACAAACCTTTTGATGGTAAGTGGTTACTACACCTCATGGACAACTCTCAAACAAGCCTCAAAGAAGGCTACAGACCTTCACGTTGTCACCTAAGAAGAATCACTTCCTATAACTGACATTGCTACTTAGTGACATTAAGGTGGTGCTACTAACTCAGGCGGAGTTCTACCACCTACTAAATGAAATAAAGTTTTTCCAGAGACTAGTAAAATGTTTGTTTTATCTTCTATCGCTAACTTCATCACAGCCTATAATTATACTGGCAATGCTGCTTGGCGACATTAATAGGTAGGAGGGTGGACCGAGGGTGGTGATGGTTTAGATGAACTCGTGGGAAGAGGAGTTCTACCACCTACTAAATCCAATAAAGTTTTCTCCAGAGCAGTGCCGGATTAAGCAAGCGAGTGGTCCGTAGCAAATTCTATCGAGAGGCTCTTGATCTGTAAGTGTCTCATATTTTTTTTAATAACTCAATAATTAAAGGGATTTCGAAAATCAAAAAAATATCCTTGAAGGGGAGAAAATTAAAAAGATCATCCTTACAAACGCTGTGGGCTGCGACAACATCAGCCGCTATATAATCATTTATATCCTTGACCATATTTTTCCAGTTATTTCCCATAATATAAACTTTTCCCTAGTTTCCGGAGCTTTTCCGTCACTGTGGCGCATGGCCGACGTTCTTCCCTTGCCGAAAACTTACCACCCAACCTTTACCCAATCACTTCCAACCTATATCCATTCATCCTTTCCTATCCCAAGTTCTTGAAGCCTGTCTACATAGGCTCTGATTGTTTATCCTCATCATCATCATGATTACAGCCCTTCACAAGTCCACTGCTGAAAATAGGCCTCCCCCAAGAAATGCCACAAAGCACGGTCCCGAGCCACCTGTATCCATTGACTTCCTACATGTCTTAGCAGGTCGTCACTCCATCTAGCGGGGGGATGCTCTACACTTCGCGTGCTGGTACGACGCTACCACTCGAGAACCTTTCTTCTCCATTGGTTGTCGGTTCTTCGAGCTATATGGCCGGCCCATTGTCACTTCAGCATACCAATTCTTTAGGCTATGTCGGTTACTCTAGTTCTACTGCGGATATCCTCGTTTTTAAATCTATCACGTAGAGAAACACCGAGTATAGCCCTCTCCACAGCTGGCTGAGCGACTTTGAGGTTCCTCATACGGCCAGCAGTGAAGGACCAAGTCTCAGTTCGCACTGGTTGTACTAACTATTAGTGTTCTGTGTATTTTTCTTTATTGCTCTAATGTAAGATGATTTGTGTAGGGAAATGCGTGCGGGCGGCGATTGCCTAGCAACACGCTCTGGTTGAGCAATTTAGTTTTGAGATTTCGAGGTATGTCTAACGAGATGTGTCGTAATGTCGATGGGTCTAGCAATTGGTACTCTTGCTACGTGTTTAATCCGGTACTGCTCCAGAGACTAGTATGATATTTGTTTTAATTCGTGTCGCTTACTCGAAGGTTATTTCCAGGGAGGGCGTGGCTCGGCGGCCCAGGAGGCGTGGGACGAGGCGCTGCTGTGGGGCGGGCGCGACGCGGCGCTGCGCGTGCGCGCGCACCAGTCGGGCTGGTCGCGCCGCGCGCCCGCGCGCCCGCACGCGCCCGGCCTGCTCGTGTGCGCGCACAGCGAGCGCCGCACCAACTACCGCATACTGCTACACGTCAGTACCTTAAACACTATCATTTTTTTAACGTTCGAAGCCAGCACTTACCTACAATCCCACATGATGGGAAGTGGTGATGTAGCCGAAGATGGTGAAGCGCACTGACTTAACTAAAGTCTATTCACTCTTGCCTTGAAGACAACCATATTGTAATTTTTTTATAGAATAAAAGTGACAAACGAGCACACAGATGGTAAATGGTTGCTGTGACCCATAACCATCTACATGTATCTTCATTTGCAAAATGCTGATGCGTTATCACCCGTAAAGTCTAAGATAGAATACCTCTTTTCCAATAAAAAAGTATCCGGTTCTCTACACTCACCAGACGAAACACAGCTGCATTAAGCTTCTTTTTTTTATAGGAGAGTAGGTAAACGAGCATGCGGCTCACCTAATGGTAAGTGACAACCGCCGCCCATAAACAACTGCAACTTCTTTAACGGTGGTAGAGCCACGCAGCAGTTTTTTTTTGCTGTTGCACGTATGGGCCGGCTCGAGCCGGGTTGGTACCACGACCTCACAGAATACCGGCGTGAAGTAGAAGCCCTGCTTCTGCGTTTCGTCTGGTGAGTGCAGGTGGCCGGAGGCCCAATCCCCCCCCCATCAACATGGTAGCGGAATTACACATTAGACTACCCCAGGAGGGTACCAGTACCCCTGGAGAATCCCTCGCTGAGCATCCACGACTATGTTATTCCAATCATGAGCGTGGGTGCTCAGGCTGCCCCGCGTATTCTGGGGGGAGAGGGGCAAAATTCCGCTCAAAAACATAACTGCTCGGGGCAAACTGAGCAACAATACCAAGGCAACCCCTGCCACGCTATCCGTGAATTTCTGCAACATCAGGGGACTTCACTCTAACCTAAACGCCGTCCACTACCATCTCGAGACGGCGAAGCCAGCCTTGCTCTTCCTGACCGAGACGCAGGTTTCCTCTCCGGCTGATATTTCGTATCTCTCCTACCCGAGGTACAAATTGGAGCACTCCTTTGTGCCTCGGGCTGGAGTTTGCGTGTATGTCAGAGAGGACATCTGTTCTCGACGCCTCGGCAGTCTTGAAGGTTCGGACCTGTCCATCCTTTGACTACGCGTAGACAGCGACGACCATCCGCGCGTCTACGGGTGCCTCTATAGGTCCCATAGCGGTAATGCCGAAACAGACCGACTCATCGACCACATCCAAATGGCTACAGATTCCTAGCTACAACAGGTCCCATCCGCAGAGATCGTGATCCTTGGCGATTTTAACGCCCACCATGCCGAATGGCTCGGTTCACGTTTAACCGATCATGCGGGGAGATCTGTTTATGACTTTGCCTTGGCATATGGTCTGACACAACTGGTTACTTCGCCTACGCGGATTCCAGATGTGGAGGATCATACACCTTCCCTGTTGGACCTTCTGCTGACCTCTCATCCAGACGGATATCAGGTTTCCGTCGATGCCCCTCTCGGCTCTTCGGACCATTGTCTGATCCGGAGTATGGTGCTACTCACGCTTCCTTCGCGGTTGCGTTCTGCAGGTTGCCGCCGTGTTTGGCATTACAGGTCGGCGGATTGGGACGGAATGCGGTCTTTCTTTGCATCCTACCCATGGGGGCGGGTTTGCTTCTCGCCGGATGATCCCAGCGCTGTTGTTGACTCTGTCACTGATGTGGTGCTACAGGGAATGGAACTATTTTTTTTAACATCTGTGGTACCCATCGGAGGCAGATCATAGCCTTGGTTTGGTCGCTCCTGTAAAACTGCATTACGCAGTAAGCAGGAGTGTTATCAAGCCTGGGCTGCGGCTTCGGCGACTCGGGATGTAAACACCAGCATACTTAAAAAGAAGTATAACTTCGCCTCCAGGTCCTTCAAAAGAGTTATTGCCAAGGAAAAGTCAGAGCACATAGGCAGAATTGGCGAGAAACTAGTTCGCCTTCCTTCGGGAACCCGTGCATTCTGGTCTCTCGCCAAGGCTGTCCAAGGGAATTTCTGTAAACCATCACTACCATCTCTGCACAGGGAGGACGACTCACTGGCCCATGGCGCAAAAGACAAAGCCGACCTTTTAGGCTCCCTTTTTGCGTCCAACTCGACTCTTGATGACGGGGGGAAAACACCGCCGACCATCCCGCGGTGTGAGTGCTCCATGCCGGATGTGCTGTTCTCACAGCGCTCGGTTCGCAAAGCACTTCTCTCCCTGGACATCCAGAAGTCGAGTGGGCCTGACGGAATCCCCCCAATTGTGCTGAGGACGTGTGCTCCGGAGTTGGCACCGGTCCTAACGCGTCTTTTGCGGTACTCCTACTCCCAAGGCGTAGTCCCGAATTCATGGAAGACAGCTTTTGTCCACCCGATCCCTAAGAAAGGCGACCGCTTGGACCCGTCAAACTACAGGCCTATCGCGATAACCTCCTTGTTCTCCAAAATAATGGAATCCATTATCAACTGCCAGCTCATCCGGTACCTTGAGGATCACCAGCTGATTAGTGACCGCCAATACCGTTTTCGTCGGGGTCGATCAGCTGGTGATCTTCTGGTCTACCTGACCCATAGATGGGCGGAGGCAGTAGAGTCCAAGGGGGAGGCGTTGGCCGTTAGTCTGGACATTGCGAAGGCCTTCGATCGGGTTTGGCACAAAGCGCTTCTTTCGAAGCTCCCTTCCTATGGGCTTCCCGCGAAATTGTGCAATTGGATCACCAGCTTCCTTACAGATCGGAGCATCAAGGTCGTTGTAGACGGTGCATGTTCTAACTACAAGCCTATTAACGCTGGTGTTCCACAAGGCTGTGTGCTAGCACCATCGCTGTTTCTTCTGCATATCAATGATATGTTGCTAACTGGTAACATTCATTGCTATGCGGATGACAGCACTGGTGATGCTCTATACACCGGCCATGCTAATATTTCTCGGGAAAACGTCTCTGAGTACCGGAACAAACTTGTGTCTGAAGTCGAGTCTTTGCTGGACAAAGTCTCGAACTGGGGGCGTACTAAATCTAGTCCAGTTTAATCCTCAGAAGACACAAGTTTGCGCGTTTACTCAGTTTCAAGGCACTCCCCTGGTTGCCTCAGCCAGTATCGGAATCCTCGGCGTCGACATATCGAGTGACGTGCAGTTTCGTGGTCACTTGGAAGAGAAGGCCAAATTGGCCTCTAAAAAGCTTGGCGTGCTCAGCAGAGCGTGACAGTATTTCATGCCGGCACACCGCCTGCAACTTTACAAGGCGCAGGTCCGGCCTCACATGGAATACTGTTCCCATCTCTGGGCAGGGGCTCCCCAGTGCCAGCTCCTTCCACTTGACCGCATCCAGCGCAGAGCGGCTCGAATCGTCGACGACCGAGTCCTTTCCGATCGGCTCGACTCATTGGCGCTGCGAAGAGATGTTGCGTCTATTTGCATTTTCTTTCGCATCTACCATGGGGAGTGCTCTGAGGAATTGTTCGGATTAATCCCAGCCGCCAAATTTCAGGAACGCACATCGCGGCAGAACTCCCGATACCATCCACACCATCTGGATGATTGGCGGTCCACCACTGTGCGATTTAGAAGATGTTTTCTTCCTCGCACGACTTCCTTGTGGAATCGATTACCAGGGAGGGAATTACAGATGCATTGCCAGCCTTTTAAAAAGGAGTACGCTCTTTTCTTGAAGGTCCCTAAGTGGTATCGGTCCGGAAAAATCGCTGATGGTAATCGATTCCACAAGGAAGTCGTGCGAGGAAGAAATCATCTTCTAAATCGCACAGTGGTGGACCGCCAATTATCAAAATGATGTGGATGGTATCGGAAGTTCAGCAGCGATGTGCGTTCGTGAAATTTGGCGGCTGGGATTAATCCGAACAATTCCTCACAGCACTCTCCGTGGTAGATGCGAAAGAAAATGCAAAGAGATGCAACATCTCTTCGCAGTGCCAATAAATCGAGCCGATCAGAAAGAACCGAGTCGTCGACGATTCGAGCCGCTCTGCGCTGGATGCGGTCAAGTGGAAGGAGCTGGCACTGGGGAGCCCCTACCCAGAGATGGGAACAGTATTCCATGTGAGGCCGAACCTGCGCCTTGTAAAGTTGCAGGTGGTGTGCCGGCATGAAATACTGTCCCGCTCTGCTGAGCACGCCAAGCTTTTTAGAGGCCAATTTGGCCTTCTCTTCCAAGTAACCACGAAACTGCACGTCACTCGATATGTCGACTCCGAGGATTCCGATACTGGCTGAGGCAAGAAGGGGAGTGCCTTGAAACTGAGGAGATACCACAAAGGGGTTCTTTTTAGCGGTAAACGCGCAAACGTGTGTCTTCTGAGGATTAAACTGGACTAGATTTAGTCGCCCCCAATCAGAGACTTTGTTTAGCAAAGACTCGACTTCAGACACAAGTTTATTCCGGCACTCGGCGACGTTTTCCCGAGAAATATTGTCACGGCCAGCGTAAAGGGTATCACCAGTGCTGTCACCTGCATAGCAATGAATGTTACCGCTTCGCAACATATCATTGATATGCAGAAGAAACAGTGTAGGTGATAGCATGCAGCCTTGTGGAACACTGGCATTAATAGGCTTGTAGTCGGAGCATGCATCGTCTACAGCGACCTTGATGCTCCGATCTGCAAAAAAGCCGGTGATCCAGTTGCACAATTTCTCGGGAAGCCCATAGGAAGGAAGCTTCGAAAGAAGCGCTTTGTGCCAAACCCGATCGAAGGCCTTCGCAATGTCCAAACTAACGGCCAACGCCTCCCCCTTGGACACTACTGCTTCCGCCCATCTATGGGTCAGGTAGACCAGAAGATCACCAGCTGATCGACCCCGACGAAAACTTTATTGGCGGTCACTAATCAGCTGGTGATCCTCAAGGTACCGCATGAGCTGGCAGTTAATAATGGATTCCATTATTTTGGAGAACAAGGAGGTGGTCGCGATAGACCTACAGTTGGACGGTTCTATTTTACACTGGTATTCTGTGAGAGCGTGATCCTTTCCCGGTCGAGCCGACCCATTCGTGCTACAACTATACTATTAATATAGCTGTAGCATGGCTCTACCACGTATAATCGGATGGAAAGACAGATTCTGGCAACTTATTCCACTCCTTAGCTGCACACATAACGAATGATGTAGCAAAGCGTTTGGTCGGAATGCGTGGTAAGTCGACAACGAAAGTGTGAAGACTGGCCGAACGTGTGGTTGTCCGATAGTAGAAGGAAGAGGGAGAAATAAAGTACGCGATTCTTACACACTCTCCGATATGCACCCTGCAGAAAAACGAAAGTCAGGTGTCATTATAGCCTATTAAAATCCACTGCTGAACATAGGCTTTCCCGTTGGATTGCCTCATAGGTCTGATATTTGCCATAGATAATACGCTTGGCAGGCGGATCCACAAACAAGATATGGCCAGCAGCATCTTCATGATAATAACTTAAAAAATAAAAAACAGCGGTCAGTGACGTAGCTACTTGTAGGCGAAGTGGGCCCTCGCCCACGGCCTAGCACTTAAAGGTGTCTAGCAATGCCCCCAAACTGTACCACAGATGACTAACTAATTTGATAACTTTAACGCTCGAAAAAGAACGTCACAAATTTAAAAGCGTGTTTGTTTGGTGCCTCGCAAGGAGCCCCTCTTAAGTGCGACTGTGGGGCCGTTGTAACCACCTTCAAAGACCGCGATCGTTAGGTTGACAAAATACGAGACTTATCAGGAATTAATAGCTATGAGTAGGTACGTCGTGTCAAAGCATATTTTAAGATCTATTGGGTAGATCTTGGGAACGAAAGAAAAGGAGCCTCGCTGAAGCGACTTCACCCACGTCTATAATCGTCCACGCTACGTCTCTGAATGAGGTTACCAATCCATATGCCAAGTGTGATAACTAGGCAGATAGCCCACATATGAAGCAATCTATGGAAGAGACCTTTGTTCAGCAGTGGACTTTTGATATGCTATGTGTAAATGAATAGGAAACTTAAAAAAATAACTTTTTCCACTGCTTCCTTCCTTTAAATTTTCAAATTTTCTCGCAGGTCACATTATCGGAATTATGCCCTCAACTAACGAAGATCGTGACCCTCCTGCCATATTTCCTCGTTTATAACGACACGAAAAAACATTTGCGTTTCATGGAAGAGAACGAAGCAGCAGACCTATGGATCGACCTAGCGCCGCAGCAATGTACGCCGTTTTGGCCGCAGACTGATTCGATGTTGATGCATTGCAAGTACAGAGACTCTAACGTCGTGTCTCAGCACTTTCCGATAACTAAAAATCACTTCACCGTGCTTAGAATGGACAAAGGTGTAAGTAAATTGACTAATATCGTAATTTAATCCATATTAAAAACAACAAAGATATGTAAATAATATAATTTTATAGAAATAGTATGTACTCGTAATATTTTCTGTACACAACAAATTTCCTCTATCAAATATACAAATTAAAAATTAAGTACTTAAAATTAAGTTAATAAATTAATAACTTAATATACACTCGCTGCATGAGAAAACCATGTTGGTCAAATTTATCCATATTTAGGTTTCGGTCGAAGTGGTCTCTCCAGTGACAAAGTTCCATCATCGTGTAATGTATAGGCAGTACCTCTAGACTTGTGTGTCCAAATTTTAATAGCTTTTAAATGTGCATCACTTTGATCCCGATAGTTAGTTGTCGCTGGCGCGAATTCTAAGGGTGGGGATATCACGTCCGATGATGAAGGTGATGATGATAATTGAGGTGGTTCTGGCGGTGTCTGATGTTGAGTCGGTGATGTTACCTGTGAAAAAATGTTTCAAATTAAAGTCAATATTTTGTAAAAGAATTGCTCGTTATTGCTAGGGATGTTACGGAAGTGGTTATATCGGAACCGAATTCGGAAGCGGAGTTTTTAAATTTTGTTTGTCGGGACCGGAACCGAAATCGGGACCGGAATTGGAGGTGGAGGCAGGAGAAATCTGTTAAGGGTATTGCACTGTGTTTTTCTTTTCAGTTTAAAATTTTTTGAATTCTTCGAATTCACTGGCATGCACAGACTAGAAATGACTTTCTAATGAAGTAGGTAAACGTACCTCCCTTTCGTGAATATATCTTCTCACATAGTTAACACTTTGTCATGTTCCCAGAAACTTCATTGAAATAATTCCAAATGGCACTTGATTTTGGCTTCATTGTCCAAGTGCCAAATACGAAACAAAACATCAAGTTAAAGAGTAATCGACAGAAAGCACAGGGAGGGAGGTTCCCGGGGCGACAAGTATAAACTTGTTTGTACACGCTAATCGTGACCGCTGCCGCCGCTGTGCATCGACATCCGATATATAACTTCCGATTAAAATTTAACGGAATCGAAAGTGCAATATCAATCGGAAGTTCCGGACATTCGGAATCGAAATCGAACCTTCGTAACATCTCTAGTTATTGCTAACAACTGGAAATCGCAATATACGTTATGATTTCTTATATTTACGCGAACACTACACATTTAAAAAATAATTGATAATTTTTAATCTGGAGGTAGCCGTGGTTAACTTTGACATTGGGACGTTATACGCCTCAGTCCCCCCCCCCCCCGTGACCATGGGTGCTGTAAAGTACTCGAAACGTCGGGAATATAATTTAATCTTAACAGTGGTAGAGCCAAGCGGTAGCTTTTGCTGTCGCACGGATGGGCCAGCTCGAACTGGGGTGGTACCACGACCTCACAGAATACCAGCGTGAAGTAGAGGTTTACCTCTGCGTTGTGCTTGGTGAGTGCAGGTGGCCGGTGGCCCAATTCCCCCCCCCCCATCAACATGGTAGTGGAATGAAATAAAAGACTACCCCAGGAGGGTACCAGCACCCCTGGAGAATCCCTCGCTGAGCATCCACGACCAAACTACTCCACTCCTGGGCGTGGGTGCTCAGGCTGTCCCGCGTAACCTGGGAGGGGGGGGGGGGCGAAATTCCGCTCCAGACGAAACCTGCTCGGGGCAAGCGGAGCAAGAAGACAAAGGCAACCCCTGCGGATTTCTGCAATATCAGGGGACTTCATTCAAACCTTAACGCCGTCCACTACCATCTGGAGATAGTTAAGCCAGCCTTGCTCTTTCTAACCGAGACACAGGTGTCCTCTCCGGCTGATATCTTCTATGATCTCTCCTACTCGGGGAACAAATTAGAACACTCGTTTGTGCCCCGGGCTGGAGTTTGCGTGTATGTCAGAGAGGACATCTGTTTTCGACGCCTCGGCAGTCTTGAAGGTACGGACCTGTCCATCCTATGGCTGCGCGTAGACAGCGACGACCACCCCCGCGTCTACGAGTGCCTCTATAGGTCCCATAGCGGTAATGCCGACACAGACCGACTCATCGACCACGTCCAAATGGCTGCAGACTCCGTGCTACAACAGGTCCCATCCGCAGAGATCGCGATACTCGGTGATTTCAACCCCCACCACGCTAAATCGCTTGGTTCTCGTTTAACCGATTATGCGGGTAGATCTCTCTATGAATTTGCCTTGGCATATGGTCTAACCTGTTGGACCTTCTGCTGACCTCTCATCCCCGGACGGATATCAGGTCTCCGTCGATGCCCCTCTGGGCTCTTCGGACCATTGTCTGATCCGGAGTACGGTGCCACTCACACTCCAATCGCAGTTGCGATCTACAGCTTGCCGCCGTGTTTGGCATTATAGGTCAGCTGATTGGGACGGGATGCGGTCTTTTTTTGCATCCTACCCTTGGGGGCGGGTTTGCTTCTCGCCTGAAGATCCCAGCGTTGTTGCCGATTCTGTTGCTGATGTGGTACTTCAGGGTATGGAACTTTTTATTCCGTCCTCTGTGGTGCCCATCGGAGGCAGATCCCAGCCATGGTTTGGTCGCTCCTGTAAAATAGCATCACGCTATAAGCAGGAGTGCTACCAGGCCTGGGCTGACGCATCAACGTCTCGGGATGTAAACACCAGCGCACTTAAAAAGAAGTATAATTCCGCCTCCAGGTCCTTCAAAAGCGTCATTGCCAAGGCCAGGTCTGAGCACATCGGCAGAATTGGCGAGAAGCTAGTTCGCCTTCCTTCGGGAACCCGTGCATTCTGGTCTCTCACCAAGGCTGCCCAAGGGAACTTCTGTCAGCCATCTCTTCCATCTCTGCACAGAGAGGACGACTCACTGGCCCATGCCGCAAAGGAGAAAGCCGATCTGTTGAGCTCTCTTTTTGCGTCCAACTCGACTCTAGATGACGGGGGAAACACACCGCCGACCATCCCGAGATGTGAGTGCTCCATGCCGGATGTGCGATTTACACAGCGCTCGGTCCGCAAAGCACTCTCCTCCCTGGACGTCAGCAAGTCGAGTGGGCCTAATGGAGTCCCTCCCATTGTGCTGAAGACGTGTGCTCCGGAGTTGGCACCGGTTTTAACGCGTCTTTTCCGGTACTCCTACTCCCAAGGCGTAGTCCCGAACTCATGGAAGACAGCTTTGGTGCACCCGATCCCTAAAAAAGGCGACCGCTCAGACCCGTCCAACTACAGGCCTATCGCCATCACCTCCTTGTTCTCCAAAATAATGGAAGCTGTTATAAACTGCCAGCTCATGAGGTACCTTGAGGATCACCAGCTGATTAGTGACCGCCAGTACGGTTTTCGTCGGGGTCGATCAGCTGGTGATCTTCTAGTCTACTTAACTCATAGATGGGTGGAGGCAGTAGAGTCCAAGGGGGAGGCATTAGCCGTTAGTTTGGACGTAGCGAAGGCCTTCGATCGGGTTTGGCACAAGGCGCTTCTTTCGAAGCTTCCTTTCTATGGGCTTCCCGAGAAATTGTGCAAATGGATCCCCAGTTTCCTTGCTAATAGGAGCATCAAGGTCGTAGTAGACAGTGCATGCTCTGATTTCAAGCCTATCAACGCTGGTGTTCCACAAGGCTGCGTGCTATCACCAACGCTGTTTCTCCTGCATATCAATGATATGTTGCTAACTGGTAGCATTCATTGCTATACAGACGACAACACTGGTGATGCCTTATATACCGGCCGTGCCAATATTTCTCGGGAAAACGTCGCCGAGTACCGGGACAAACTTGTGTCTGAAGTCGAGTCTTTGCTGAACGAAGTCTCGGATTGGGGCCGACTAAATCTAGTCCAGTTCAATCCCCAGAAGACACAAGTTTGCGCGTTTACCGCTAAAAAGAACCCCTTTGTCGTATCTCCTCAGTTTCAAGGCACTCTCCTTGCTGCCTCAGCCAGTATCGGAATCCTTGGCGTCGACATTTCGAATAGTGTGCAGTTTCGTGGTCACTTGGAAGGGAAGGCCAAATTGGCCTCTAAAAAGCTTGGCGTGCTCAGCAGAGCGAGACAGTATTTCATGCCGGCACATCGCTTGCAACTTTACAAAGCGCAAGTTCGGCCCCACATGGAATACTGTTCTCATCTCTGGGCCGGGGCACCCCAGTGCCAGCTCCTTCCACTTGACCGCATCCAGCGCAGAGCGGTTCGAATCGTCGACGACCGAGTTCTTTCTGATCGGCTCGATACACTGGCACTGCGTAGAGATGTTGCATCTCTTTGCGTATTTTATCGCATCTATCACGGGGAGTGTTCTGAGGAATTGTTCGGACTAATTCCAGCCGCTCAATTTCACCATCTCACATCACGACAAAAGTCGCGCTACCATCCATACCATCTGGATCATTGGCGGTCCACCACTGTGCGATTTAGAAGAAGTTTTCTCCCTCGCACGACTTCCTTGTGGAATCAATTACCACCAGCGAATTTTCCGGACCGATACGACTTAGGAACCTTCAAGAAAAGAGCTTACACCTTTCTAAAAGGTCGGCAACGCATCTGCAATTCCCCTGGTGTTGCGGTTGTTCATGGGCGGCGGTAGTCACTTACCATCAGGTGAGCCGCATGCTCGTTTGCCCCATATTCCATAAAAAAAATTAATTATTTTGTACAGCCGACTTCGATATAAGTTATTAAGAATAACTCAAAAACTATTGGTCTGACCTTGATCAACCAGCTTTCGAATAAAAAAAAGAATTATCGAAATCGGTTCACCCAGTAAGAAGTTATGAGGTAACACACATAAAAAAAACAAAAAAAAATACATTTGAATTGAGTACCGTCTCGTTTTTGGAAGTCGGCAGAAAAGTGATTTGGTTATGGTAAGTGGTTACTGCAGGTCAGGGTCATTTGCAATCAACTTTATAACAACTTATATAGATGTATGTCACCTCTATAGAATAAGATCAAATACTTCAGTCTGTAATTTTTCTGACTCCCTTACCCTTTAAACGAGAAAAAAGAGTAAGTACACTGCAACTCGGCGGTTGATACCAAAACAAACAGACTTCTAGACAGAAAATGAAACCCTAACCTGTCGCCTAGTTCGTAATTTCCATCAATTATGTCAAATTTCATAATTTTTGAAAGTGTGCTTTAGTTTATGACGACCTAATGATCAAAAGCCGCAGTAGTTCAGGGTATGGTTTTTTTATAGGAATAGGGTGACAAATGAGCACACCGTCCAGCTGATGGTAAGTGGTTACTGTGACCCATAGACATCTACATTTATCCTCGTTTGCGAATCAAAATGCAGATGCGTTGTCACGCATGAGGGCTAAGTTGGAATGCCTCCTTTCCAGTAAAAAGGGTCTCCGGTTCTCTACACTCACCATACGAAACACAGCAGCATTAAGCTTCTTTTTTACTAGTATTCTGTGAGAGCGTGGTCCTTCCCCGGTCGAGCCGATTCATTCGTGCTACAACTATACTACTAATAAAGCTGCAGCATGGCTCTACCACAGTTTTTACAGTGGTAGAGCCACGCGGCAGCTTTTGCAGTCGCACGGATGGCACGGACTCGAACCGGGGTGGTACCACGACCTCACACAAAACCAGCGTGAAGTAGAGATTTACCTCTGCGTTTCGCTTGGTGAGTGCAGGTGGCCGGAGGCCCTTTTTACTGGAAATGAGGCATTCCATCTTAGTCCTCACGGGTGACAACGCATCTACATTTTGATTTTTAATAAAGGATAGATGTAGATGTCTATGGGCCGCAGCATCCACTTACCATCAGGTGGACTGTGTGCTCGTTAGTCCCTTATCCTAAAAAAAAAACACGTATAATGTAATGGTACTCGAATTAAAGTTTTAGTAGTAGATGAGCAAACCGATTTCGAGCAACTGAAATTGACTACAACAGTTCTCAAATTGTTAATTACAATTATAAAGCGCTGTTAACCCCTCCTTGGCGGAACGTCAACGAGAAACGCCATTTTGGTAGTTTGAGAAATCAGAAGAAAACGCGGAGAAGATAAGTGTAGCCTGCGAGAGATGCTGATAAGGATATGCATTGGCTTATCACGGCAGACTTCTTTGTCCTAAAAATCCTTCTTAATAACGAGAGAAAGGCTGTTTCCAGCAGAAGATGGACATACATATGTTGTTATTTTACTTTTATTGATCAAAATTAGTTGGTGACCGAATATAATCGTCTGAGTTAGGAAATTACGACTTTTACAAGTTTATGACGATGACGATAATAATGAGGGCTTCCACGACTTTTTCTGCCACCAGGGTGGTGCCTTTAGAAAGTGAGGTATAATATTTGACAGATGTCATAGCGGGGAAGTTAATTTGTTCGGAAAATGTAAAGGTTACTATTTCTTTCTGCACTATTAGCTATCTTATTTTATATTAATAAGATTAAAATAAATAAACCAAACCACAGATATTCATAAATGTAGAAGAATTAAAAAAAAAGATAAAAATGTGCAAAAAATTAAATTGCAAACCACTGACGCATTGTTTTGTGTATTTATTTATTACTTTAAAAACTGATAAACTTTTTTAAAAACCAAATTCTCAATTAAATTACACTGTGTGACAAAAAACTTTACCTCAGTGTCAACTAGCGACATCTGGTGAGCAGAATATTATTAGCCGTCATTAAATTACACTGGGTAATAAAAAACTTTACCTCAATGTGAACTAGCTACATCTGGTAAGCAGAAAATTATTAGCCCTCATTATCGAGTTGCATACTTACAGTATAATGCGGCACACTGTACGAATTGACCGAGTGCAGTTTCGAATTGTAGTTCATGAGCGGTAAAATGCCGAAATTCTCGACCTTATATGAACTGGAATCAGCCTTGACGACTGTGGGGACGTTATTTGTAAAAGATGCGTCGTAATCTTCAGGTCTTAAGTTCATAGGCGATGGCAAGAGTTCCTCCTCCATCACCTGGCTACCCGTGAATACATTTTGGCTTTTCTCGTTCCCCATTCCATTGAATTCCTGCTGGATGAAAGCGTCTACAACCGCAAACTGTTGATTTTGTACCGTCTCTTGAGACTCTAACGGACTTCTGAAATATATATTATCGGCTCCTGCCTTATTTTGCGAATCACTTTCTAATACTCTGATTGCATTAGACTCTGGGGTGTAGTTAATGTTAGAATTTTGGTACTCCATGTTAGACGGCTTGTAACCGTTAGAATTTATGTAAGGACCATTAAGCGAAAATTCTTTTTCGTCATCAGCATCTTTGAAATTTCCTTCGTCGTTATTGTAAACTGCTTTTTTTAAATCAAGAGGTTTTTCGAAGTATATGTTTTTGTATTTTTCTTTCTCCATTGCAAATTCTACAATCTTATCCAAATCTTTTTTTGACAAATATTTTATTAGATTTTTAAGATCTTCCCGTCCTAAACCATCGTCAGATGGTCTTTTACTAAACTTTGTCGGCCTATGGCTTGGTGGAAGTTGCTCTTCGTCGTCCATCATGTAACCTGGAGGTGGTGTATAGGATATAGCACCATACACGGGATGACCCATCGGAGGTCGCTTATAAAACCTTTGCGGGCTGGAATAGTATTTTGCACGTTTAAACCTCACATTTTGCATATCAGGGCGGCATTCGTTGCATGGAAGCTTTACACATAGAGCACCATTAAAAACACACGTTAATACAAACAAACTTATTATACGCATAGTCGGGTTTTCGAGTCGCGTCGTCTGAAAACTGAGAGGAAGTGAAATTCACGCTAGAATCTTATAAGTGCCGTTTTGAAAGTTGTGTGAATTAAATTAGAGCCTCAATGTCATCAAAGAGCACATAACCATTACGTCCGACGTTGTTGTGACGCAAATGAGACATTTTGCGGGATGGCTTTCAATTTACTGCCTTGAAAAGGATTGCTGTATTATTAGAATTTAATTGCCGTAATGCATTTAATAATTGAGTAAATTATGTAACTAAATAGATAATACGTGGTAGAACCACGCTGCAGCTGTATTATGGTCGTAACACGAATGGGTCGGCTCGACCACCACGGACCACGTTCTCACAGAATACCAGCGTAAAATAGCAGCTTAATAAACGAAGCATTCCATCTAAGTCCTTAGGGGTGACAATGTAACAATGTGACAAGAATAAATGTAGATTTCTATGGGCCATAACATCAATTTACCATCCGGTAGACTGTGTGCTCGTTTGTCAACCTATCCTATAAAAAAAATCGCACCCAATGGTTTAATGAGCTGGTTAATTAAACGGTTAGTAGCTATTTAGTCAAACGCAGGCTATCAAGTGAATAATAATAAAAAAATATAACACTTACAGAAATATAAAACACTGATGCCACGTTCCTTTATTTATACCTCAGTTTTTTTTAATGTTTTTATTACTGTATTGTAAGAGCTTACAACGTTTTTGAAATTTAATGTTCTCAACATATTATTTATTGATGCCTTAACCAGATCAATTGGGGTTAGTGTATTGCGATGTGATAATGTATATTCACATAGTTTTTTATCTGTTGACTTTCACATTGGACTCACCAAATATATGTGAACAAATATTATGCAAGTGGTTAGAGATTTAATAACATTGCCCGTATACGTAAGGATATTTATTTAAACAATTTAAGAGGAGATATGCCGTAACAAATGATATTAGCGATTATCTGATAATTATGTGATGTGTAGGCGAAGTGTAGGGCGTCCCCCCACCTAGATGGAGTGACTACCTAGTAAAACATGCAGGAATTCGACGGATGCACCGTGCTTTGTGGCATTCCTTGGGGGAGGCCTATGTTCAGCAGTTGACTTGTGAAGGGCTGTAATGATGATGATGATGATGTGATGTCCCACTAATCGATTACTTACTGTAACTTTAACTTTATTCCTTCATACAGTCAGCAGTCTGCGTGGACGTGACCGGCGGTACCGACCGTCCGTTCATCATCACATTCAAGCCTTACTCCAGCGGCGACGCACCGGTTCGCATAGAGAACCTCTGCGACGACTTGTTCCTCAAGCTGCACCAGGTGGACTCTGGACAGGTGGCTCTCCTCAGCCCGTACCAGTCCATGCTGTACACGTGGGACGATCCAGCTAAAGACAGGAAGTTGCTGTGGAATATATACAACAATAAAGGGAAGGGATTTGTTGCCGATTTTTCGCAAGACGGGTAAGGCGATAGATGTGCATTTATTACGCTGTAAATATAAATAAAAATCTGTGGTGTATGGGAGTGTAGGGTCATGTCCCCGGGGCAGAGCAAATGAGTGAGCTCAGTCAGCTCCCCGCCTTATTTCTTTCGAATGATTCTAGTAAATACTTTAAAATCTGAAAATAAGCTGTTACTACCTTTGATTAAAAGAGGATGGCATTGCAAGTAAAGCATTTTAACACTAGCATTCACACACATATGCACACACAAACCTACAGGTTGCAGCTATATTAATTGTATATTTGTAACACGAATGGGTTGGCTCGACCGGGGAAGGACCAACGTAAAATAGCAGCTTAATGCTGCTGTGTTTCATATGGTGAGTGTACAGAACCGGAATCCCATTTTAGTGGAAACACTACATATGGAATGCCTTTTTTCCAGTAAAAAGTCCTTAGTCCTCACGGCTGATAACGCATCTGCATTTTGATTCGCAAACGAGGATAGATGTAGATTTCTATGGGCCACACCAACCCCATACCATCAGGTGCACTGTATGCTCGCTTGTCACCCTTATCCCATAAAAATACCACTACTCCCAACACCACTACACTAGGAAAGACACACTACCGTCGATAATACGACACGTGTTTCACCTCTACACGAGGCATCCACAGGTGAAATGGACAAGTTAAGGGGCTACTCCATGCGAACGACCTTGAGCGTTTGTGTGCCGGCCGCGCCAACTCCCTACAATATAGGATCGCGTAAAAAATAATATGTAAGACGCCACCTACCATAGTTTTGTATAACTCAATGCCACCTACTGTACGGACGTATTTTTCAACATCAATAAACTATTTTATGGAAATACACACAGCGTACAACGATAAATGTATTTTAATTTTTTTATTCGGTATATTAGTTGCATTATATTAGAATTATGTATTCTCATATATTATCTAATTATGAAATTTTATAATTAATTATATATTAAAAATGAAGCATTGAAAATTGTGAGTTTAAAAGATACCTACTCACTATAGGTAAATAGATAGATAGCTCGCCTTTTGTACAAATATTTGGTGCAATAAAGAATAAACAAATAAATAGGATGTTTCGCAGAGTGAGAGTAATATATAATGAGAGTCGTGGAGGCAGTTTACAAACATAAATTGCACAAGGACAAACATCCAGACCCGGAACGATTATTTGTAGGCCTTACAAATATTTGTTCCGTGCGGGATTCGAACCCGCGGTCCCCAGCGCAACAACTGATTGCTAAGCCACTGCGCCACGGAGCCGTCGCTGGGTTATAGGTAAAGTGACCATACGTCCCGTTGTCCCCGAATAAAGCTCCGGGACACAAAATTGTCCCGTAACTCTTTGGATGGAAGTATTCAAAGCCAACAATCTTCAACATAATTTTTTTAATCGAATATATTTTATGTCTACCTGGTACAAATGCTCCGATAGAAAGAGTATTTTTTTTATTTTGAATAAATTGTGGACGTCTGAAAGAAACACTTACGGTTCCAGTTCTAAAGGCGATGTTGAAAGATAACAATAAAAAAAAAATTGAGCAGAATTTTATTCTTATTTAAAATCATCACCAACTTTATTAAAGCAAATTTAATCCTCTGACAAATGTAATTCATAATTTAAAAAATGTTGCATTTAATAATTACCTATTTTTAAATGCAACATTATTTTTTAATTTATTGTATAAAGTTATAGTTTTTAGAGTATAAATAAACCCATGTCCTGTTTTGAGTTAAAAAATAAATGGTCAGCTTAGTCTTTTTAGTTAAATTTAGTTTTAAAAATTTTTAGTTTATAATAAAAAGTAGGTATATTAGTACCTACTTACATACTTTTTACCGAATTATAAGTATAGAACACCTTATGTACTCAATTATTTTTTGAAAAAGAAGAAAAAACAAGCAATGAATAATATACTATATTTTAGCAAAAAACTATAACTTAGTAATACTAATTATAATTATAACTTAGAACATAAATGAAAAACTCATAACCGACCCAGGATTCGAACCCGGGACCTCATGATCAGCAGTCGCACTACTACAACCACTAGACCAACGATGCAGTACTACACCTGAGAAAATATTGTAGTTGGTTACTACGATTATTTTTAACTGTATACTATACTGATAATATTGAATTAGCCTTTTATAGTGTAAATTATAATATTTGTCGAAATGTTAATTATGGATTCGAACCTTACATGCTAATGGTGCTTCATTTTTTTATTTGCATTTACTTCAAAGAAAATACACGCAAAAAGCTTCATCGCGCAGTAAAAAACACAACAAATATATGTATAACTAATACGAAAAATTATACCCAAAACAAACAAATAATACTACCTATAAAATAACCTAATAAGTAATAATATTATCGACTGATAAGATCGTGAGCGTGTGCGCAGGCCGATGCTCTAACGAACGACACGGGCTCCACGTTCGAGAGCTCAACGCTCAATGATCCAGCAAGCCCGTGGGCAGTGAATACGCCCAGATTTTAAAATAATTTCTTAATAAAATCAAATTTTGGTCTTTTGAAAAAAATTTTACTATAGAAATGTTCATTAATAAATTGCCTATCCATTGGTGTAAATCGCAAAATAAAATAATACTTACTTTACGAGGAGATGCATGTTATCAATAATAATTTCACATTTATGTGGTTTCGTTGTAAGGAGATTATATTAATATTTATTCCTTTAAAAAAAAATTGGATACAGCTCTTATGAAATCAAGATTATGTAGAAATATAATGTGTTTTTTATTTGTTGATATATCTTTTAAATAAAAAGTAGATAGCTCCTAAAAACCGCACAAATAACGACTAGCGCGACATTTTGCTCAACCCGCGCCTTAAGAAAGCAAAGAAATCCCTGACTCTGTTAGAGTAATCGAAGACTAAACGAAGCACTTACAGTTTAAGGATAAATTAATTACATCAAAACGTGACTTCCATAATTAAATTCTTTAAGTTAATTATTTTTATTTTTACAGTTACGGAGAAGAAAAAGTGAGTTTTCATTCGGTGAAGCATTCAACCTTGGTTGCAACCAGTAGCGTGACTTCAAAATTGTCTTCTACCCTCAAACGCCTGACACCAAAGTCTCCAGAACCATGTACGTCTAGCAGCGACGACTCTGACAGCTTCGAGTTACCTGAAAACCTCGCCAAATCGAAAAAGATGAGAAAAGATAAGGTGATCGTCTACTGGATATCTTACATGAACGGGTACCAAAGATGCTTCGCTCTCGCTCAAGACGAGAGAATTGCACAACAGTATAGAATGATAATTGATTCAGAACGTAGTAATTATGAGGTTTATTTGTCCCTCGCTAGTGTCAGTTTATCGGTTTGTGTGCAAACAGGAATTGGTGTAAAGGAATTGGCTTATGTAAGTGTAACGGATTCACTACCACGCTGGGAAGTCAACGTTAGTAACAAATGGAAGCAACTTGCTCCAGATTTGTCTGCTTGGATAGAAGACAAGTATCAAACGGAGCAGAAGAAGTGCAATCTGAAAGATTACATTCACATAGATTTGGAGAAAATGCAGATGACGAAGCCGTTCTTTTCGGAATTGAGACGCACGTACAACCCTGGCATTTGGATGCAACTACGCAAATCTGACACTCATTCATACTGTCATCTTAAACTGCATCGGCTGCAAATAGACAACCAACTGCACGAAGCCGTGTTCCCCAGCGTATTGTACCCAGCCCCGTTGCCAGCTCATTTGAAACCAAAAGATGTGAAACCCTGTATAGAATTAGTGGCTTTGAAGCAATATGTGCCTACTTTAAACCAAGATATTTACAAATACGTAAAGGTACTAGTTCAGGAGTTTAGCCTGAACTTGGATAGAGGCTTTGTCAACTACGTATTCGATATACTGAACCACTGGAAAGTGGAAGAGAAGCCAGCTGTGAGATTGCGCGCCGACTTGGCTTTAGTGCATATGCCGTTAACAATAATGGCCATTAAAAGTCAGACAAATGCGCAGAGAAATGTAATTTTTGAATTTGTTCACATCTCACCATTGAAACTGGTTCTTAGTCTCTCCTCTCGAGGGTACGCAGACAGCGCTAGTAGTCCAAGTAGATCACATCATGGAAATCAGAAGGAGAACCGACCTAAGCTCTTTAATAGCGATTTGTTAGAGTACTTATTTAACTCTTGGGGTTCATCACTTTGTGATATGAAGGACGTTGTGATAAGGTAAGGATATTTTTTTCTGTTATTGCCATCGATCACTAATAAAAAACTAGGTACACAATCAGTGACAAAAATGTCCTTACCGAATGAGCGCACACTTCAATATGAATTATTAAGAATAACTCAAAAACTATTGGTCAGACCTTGATCAAATTTATATAGGACCACATGAGAAGCACCAGCTTTCAAATAAAAAGAATCATTAAAATCGGATCACCCAGAAAAAAGGTGTGAGGTAACACCATGGAGTAAATACAAAGAGGAGGTGTTGTAATTAGATTTCACTATGTACTCGTAACAACGCGTCACAATTTGCTGGGTAAAGGGATGTTAAGCCCCGCCCACTTTACACTATCTACATCTACCGATAAATAGTAAAACTACTCGAATCGTTCCATATCGATGTTGCTATGTAGTTTAGCTACCTTGACGATAGATGGCAGCCTGTTCACAAAATGATTATAAACTATAAAAATAATATTTTGGCGATTAAAATTTCTTTATGTCTGAATGTAAAACAAATTTCAGCACCTACGTATGATTATGTTACCAATACTAAGCTCTACGTACCTTTATATTTTTAGTTCACATGAACGAAGTGTCGTCATCTAGTGTCGAATATATTTAATTATAATTCAAAGCTGACGCAAAAAGATTTTTCTAGAACTATTGTAATAAATTAGGTGTAAAATTACTTACAACTGAAATGTGATGCCATCCATAGCATCAGAGCGTCTATCTGAGTAGTTTTTACCCGATAAAACACAACACTTCATCCTTTTCTTCTTAATACTATGAAAATACACAGATTTGCGATTTTCAACACATAAGCGCGTAGGACGAATGCTGACAGTATACTAACTAAAGCCACGCCCACTGTGATGAAACCAGGACCTACTTAGAATCACAGTGCACAGTTGCTTATGCCGTCTCCTCTTTGTATTTGCTTCATGGTATGGACGAATTCGGTTATTCACGTCCAGAACACAATATATAGACATAATAAAACTTTATATGCACTAGAATTAAATGCGAATATAGTAAGGTTTATTAGGAATTGTTACGGCCAACAGCTGCCCATCCCAGGAGTAGAATCCTTCGCGGCCCATAGACGAAGAAGCTACAGGCAGGTGCTGGTCGGGCGTCCTGACGCCAAGGGTTAAAGTCTAATTACACTAAACAATCCGGGGGGAGCGTTACAATTATTGAACAGAGCTTACTTACCTCTATTCAAGGCGACTGGTCCCTCAGGATTCGGTCAGGTCTCGTGTGGATGTATTGTGCTAGGAAAGTAAAGGTCAGTGATGTGTATTTGGGTGTGGCTGGTAGTGTTATTGACCTTATTTGACCGTTCCCCCTGCAGCAGTTCGGCCCTAAGCTCCTCTCCAAGCTAAGGTCCCCCTCCGCAGTCACTTTCTTCCTTTGTTACGATTGACTCGCGAAAATGAACACAGAACTTACGGATCAAAGGTCACCGTTATTTCTAGAATATTAACTACCGCACTAGTAACTAATACAGTCGAATCCACTTATACAGATTCTGCGTTAAACCTAAAGTCCCGGGTAAAACTCTCAACACGCGCTACCATTCCCAGTGGTATATTTACTATACGCGCCTAACATAAAATTAGATCTAAGAGCTCCCAAACAAAACGGACCGCCTTCTATCTCGACGCGCAGAAGACTTCTAATTTTTCGCTCTCGACTCCCACCTTTCAGCAAGCTCGGACATTCAACACGCACGAACGTCATCCCGTATCGGCCGAGCCGAGCGCCATCTAACGTCGATGCCTGACACTAACGCTTTTGCGTGAACAAACCCCCGTCCCGGACATAAGGATTTAGGTCCGAGAGCAAACCGGTCAGCGGGACAGGGTCGCGACGGCAAGTTGCAAGATCGAATCTACAACCAAACTAGGCCACCTTACGCACCCAATCAGATCTTGCAACCCTAACCAACGCCCCAAAATTGCAGCCCCAACGTGGGCTAGCCGGAGAGTTGAACTGGATGCCCTTCCTGGACATCGCAGCACATAAATAAGTCTTATTCCTAGACAGAAGTCAGACGACCTCCTTCAAACACCTATCTGCGCTCCTATGATTAGTTCCGCAATTCGACCGGATCAGGTCTGCAAACAGCGACGCGACACGAAGCGGCCCAGAGGGACCTTCAAGCTTCAGTGCAGAGAGCACCCCCAAATTCCCCATGAACGTCGTCTGTGGAGAGCTGAACGAAACGCACAGATGGTCCTTAGCAGGTGATCCTATGCTCATATTTCAACTAATTTTTCAAAAGCATCAATGTTCAATTACAGAATTAATTAAAACAAGTAATCACCGATGCACATAGGTCAACTTGGCAAAGTAAACAAAACAATAAACGTAAGGGACAGCCCTATTTCTTATTTCAAATAAATATCTTAGACAGTGCCAACAAAATCCAAACCAAAAGAGAATTGACTCCTATTTCCTTCGGCAACCACAGGGTTATCTAATTTCAACCTTCCCTATCACAAAGCAAAATGATTAAACACTATCACAAGCATTAAAAAAGGGCACACAATTTAATCTCAATTTTCCGTGCAACAACAAACGCAGTGATCAAATGTATTTACAAAACATATGCAGCAGCATTTAAAGGAGTATTTTAAATTCAATTCTTTTAATCATAACCGCTACAATATGAATTTCGCGGAAAACCCAAAAGCATTTTAATTTAAATTTAAAGGATTTTTAGCTAAGTGCTCGACCAAACCAAATCCAATACCCCTTAAGAGCGTGATTCAACGCTCCAGGGGGCCCTAATCTTCCCACCACCAAATGGAGGCCACACCGCGTGAACC
This sequence comes from Parnassius glacialis, assembly GCA_033319125.1. NCBI lineage: Eukaryota > Metazoa > Arthropoda > Insecta > Lepidoptera > Papilionidae > Parnassius > Parnassius glacialis. The sequence continues at coordinate 3,050,151 of JAVANC010000009.1, forward strand.
TGAGACTAACAGAGCGCAACCGCTAACAGTCGCCACTCGGGTTGTACGCCCTCACTGAGGCCGTCGTCAACAGAACAGCTTGACAAGTGGACTGTTGACGGCTTAAGGCTCAGTAGAGGCAGCCATGGTGGGAGCTAAGGCGGCAGCTAGCTAGGGCCGCCTCCATCAAATGGGGTACAGTGGTACACCAGTCGCGGCCACTCAGCTAACGGGAGTGAGAAGGGTCCAGCGGACTGATGAGTGGCCGTGAAGTTCCTCTCCGCACGCTGAGGGGGTGTGATGACACCCCCGCCCCTGGGGGAATTACCCCCCGACTGGTCGGGGGAGGGACCCCTTTCAAACCTAGGGGCCTGGTGGCTAGCCGGCGGGCGCCGAGCGTCGCCCGTCAAAGGGCATGGCGGAGCGCCCCCGCCCGTGGGGGTCGAGGGCCTGGCAGCGCCCCGAGAGGAGACGCCGTTCGCACCCAGGCACAGTACGACATGGTGATTGCCCTGGCAATGCAGACAGGGCCGCTGGTGCGGACAGTCTCGCTGGAGGTGCCCTTCCAGACAGGAGTAGCACCAGCGGCGCTCCTTGGCGATAGTTCGCCTCGCCGGACTCGGCTTACCTAATAATTTTGGGCAAGACGTTACCCGATGATCAGATGCTCGACAATAGGAGCAGGGGGGGGGTTGACGACGACTTGCCCGGCGGAATTCGCCTCTCACTGGGCACAGCTCGTAAGTCGTTGACGGTGGCCGCCGCGTGCTCGATCTGTCGGCACTGCTCCTCCAAAAACCGCAGCAGGTCATAGAAGGGCGGAATATAGGAGGCCTCGTCCCCGCCGTACCTTTCCTCAAAATGCATTTGAAGGTCGAGAGGTAGACGGGACAGCACGATGCGGAGCAACAAGAAGGCCCATTCGCCCACTGGTAAATCCAGCCGCCTCAACATATTACAGGCCACCAAGACTGGATCCAACAGGTCCGGACGTAGTCTGGCCCGGTCACTAAGCAGCGGGAGGCTCAGAAGCTGCTTAACATGTTCGTCCGCAATTCGCCGGACGTTGGCGTATCTTCTGGCTAGGAGGTCCCGAGCAGTCTGGTAGGCGTCGTCCGACAAGCTCAAATGGCTGACAACGCCCAGGGCCTCCCCCTCCAGTGAGGCCAGGAGGTACGCCATCTTCTGGCTCGGGGTCAAGTCACTCCGGGCGTCCACTAGGCCGTCGAAAAGACCAACGAAGGTCAGCCACTCGGAAAGGACCCCGGAGAACTTTGGCAAGTCCAGAGTTGGGAGTTAGAATAGAATAGAATAGAATAGAATAATTTTTATTCAATATACATTACATGTGTAATTGTTATTGAAAGTCATTTTTTACTTTACCACTGGTTCGAAAAAAAACCCTCTGTCCTGGGAAGAACCAGCAAGAAACCCAGCGGGACAATTTTTTTAAAATAAATTTTACAATATAAATGATTACGAACTATTTACAAAATTTATTTTAGAAACTGCTTGGAAGCGACCACCTCATTCCCAGGGGTTATTATCAACCATGTATTCATTTATACTATAATAACCCTTTTTATACAGTTTCAGCTTAATAAAACATTTAAACTTGGTAATAGAGAGAACCTGTACACTTTCCGGGACCCTGTTGTAATAGCGTATACATTGCCCCAAGAATGAATTACTGACTCTGTGGAGTCGAGAAACTGGCATCACTAGCTTGTGTTTGTTCCTAGTGTTTACAGAACAGCTCCGGCTGAGGCTGCTTCCGAAAGGACTCGGGCAGGCCACTCGTCCGAGCTTCACGCGCCTCCTCGGCATACCTGCCTTCAGCCTCGATCAACTCGTCCGTGAGCCACAAGAACTGCTCGTAGTCTGCGAAGCAGGAGTCCAGGACTCCCTTTTCCACATCCGAATCCTCGAACTCAGCGTAAGCCTCCTCCACTGCAGCCCTTCGAGCATCGACCTGCTCGAACCGCTTCATCAAATTATGGACCCTATCCGGTCGACCTATCAAAGCATGGGCGCTGGTGGCCCAGCGTAACTCAGTCCGCAGGCAACGGATTAGCATCTTGGGCGAGGACATCACTACTAAATACAAATTACGACGCCGCTCGAGCACAATTACAAAAATAACAAATAAAAAATACAAAAAAATTAACAGCTAACCAATGCAGTTCCTATCAAATCGAGTTGAGTATAAATTACACAAATAAGAACCGCTATTTATTAAATCAAACACAAGTTAGTACAAAAGAAAAGGCAAATCAAATTAACAATAACAAATACTAGTGCGATCAAATCAAGTTAAATTCAAATTACGCAAATACAAATTACCACTCTTTAGTTCAAATATAAACTACAATACGAAAGATACATAACGAAGATACACATCAACAAAAAATGCCTTGCTCGGAAATCGACCCTTCGATAAGTAATACACCACAACTATCCGCAACGATAATTAACCGATTACGCAAAAATAACCATCTACCTACATGACGCAAACTCCCGCTTGCACGCGAACCGGGCGTGGCTTTTCAAATTTACCCGCTAACAACAAAAAAAAGCAAGCCACCAAAGAAAGGAATTTTATTATTACGTATATAATAAAAAAAATATTTTTACGTATTACGGACGGGCGTGATTGTAGACACAAAATTAAACCAATCGACCCAACGCTCCCTGCCATCAAAATTGTTTAATTTTTATCAAACACTGCGGTCGGTGGATCGACCGGGAATCGATCCCAGAACCGCGCTCTGCTGCCAAGTGTTACGGCCAACAGCTGCCCATCCCAGGAGTAGAATCCTTCGCGGCCCATAGACGAAGAAGCTACAGGCAGATGCTGGTCGGGCGTCCTGACGCCAAGGGTTAAAGTCTAATTACACTAAACAATCCGGGGGGAGCGTTACAATTATTGAACAGAGCTTACTTACCTCTATTCAAGGCGACTGGTCCCTCAGGATTCGGTCAGGTCTCGTGTGGATGTATTGTGCTAGGAAAGTAAAGGTCAGTGATGTGTATTTGGGTGTGGCTGGTAGTGTTATTGACCTTATTTGACCGTTCCCCCTGCAGCAGTTCGGCCCTCAGCTCCTCTCCAAGCTAAGGTCCCCCTCCGCAGTCACTTTCTTCCTTTGTTACGATTGACTCGCGAAAATGAACACAGAACGTACGGATCAAAGGTCACCGTTATTTCTAGAATATTAACTACCGCACTAGTAACTAATACAGTCGAATCCACTTATACAGATTCTGCGTTAAACCTAAAGTCCCGGGTAAAACTCTCAACACGCGCTACCATTCCCAGTGGTATATTTACTATACGCGCCTAACATAAAATTAGATCTAAGAGCTCCCAAACAAAACGGACCGCCTTCTATCTCGACGCGCAGAAGACTTCTAATTTTTCGCTCTCGACTCCCACCTTTCAGCAAGCTCGGACGTTCAACACGCACGAACGTCATCCCGTATCGGCCGAGCCGAGCGCCATCTAACGTCGATGCCTGACACTAACGCTTTTGCGTGAACAGGAATATATATATATATATATATCAACGAAAATAATATACTGTTTGTTAATGATAAATTATTTTTTCAGAATGTCTTATTTGGAGTTAAGGAATGCTCCCATCACTATCTCAGCACTTCTGGACGCAGCGTCTCGTCACTACTGGATGCAGCTGGTGCAGCAGTTCTATGTCCTCGTGTTGGGTTTGGATATCCTCGGCAATCCATACAGCTACATCGGCGATTTCTCTAAAAGTCTAAAGCAGTATTATGAACCCTATTTGGTAATTGTCATTCACTTACTTATTTTCTTATATTTTTATGTTACTTTTATGGTCATTAATATTTCCATCATGTAAAATTTCACTGCTAGAGAACTCCTAAGTTTACTATTGGACCCTTCCTGATGTGTCGTTGACTGCAGCCTCGATCTACTAAATATCCACTTAGAACAATAGACACAAATCCCCGCCATGGATTAAAATAATGGTCGAGTTTTCTCAAGTATAGTTATTTCCATACGTTTCAATACTGATTTTGATAAGGTACTTAACGGGAACCACATTTTTCTTACATATTGTATAATAAACCTGATAATGATATGTATAGGGAACTACGTGTGGGAAAAAAATGTTCAGCATTTAACATAGAACATTTCGTTCTAAAACAAGCCGCAAAAATTGACAATACTTTATACTCTTAAACTATTAGTCATCATCATCATCGTATTTACAGCCCTTCACAAGTCCACTGTTGAACATATGCCTCTCCCAAGAAATGCCACAAAGCACGGTTCTGAGCCACCTTCATCCATCGACTTCCTTATGTGTCTTACCAGGTCGTCACTTCATCCAGTGGGGGGGGGGGGGGTAGTGTCACCCTACACTTCGTCTACCGCTACGAGGCTGCCACTCGAGAACCTTTTTCGAGCTATATGGCCGGCCCATTGTCACTTCAGGTTACTAATCTAAGCTCTAAGCTCTAAGCTCTCTATCTACTAAGCTTATCACGCAGAGAAACCCCAAACGTCTCCATAGCTCACTGTGCGACTTTAAGTTTCCTCATCCGGCCAGCAGTGAAGAACCACGTCACAGTTCCATAAGTTATCACTGGCAACACGCACTGGTTGTACTAACTATTAGTGTTCTGTGTATTTTTGTTTATTGCTCTAAGGTAAGATGATGTGTGTAGGGACGTGCGTGCGGGCGGCGAGTGTCGTGCGGACGGCGGGTGCTCGGGGCCCTCGCCGCCTGCCTCGGGGACGCAAGCGCAGCGCTAGTAGACAAAGCACCGCGAACACGTCCTGTACGGAAGAGACCTGGTAGGCTTTAGTTCTTTAACACGACCACCAAGGTACTGTTTTTCAGTTGAATATATGTCTCGTGAACAATGTAAACTAGGTACAGCCCATCAGGTGGTAAGTAGTGGTGGTGGAAGAATAACTTAAATAGAAGATGGGCACTAGCATCTTCCGTCACCGTCTAGTAACCTAACCCAATGGATTGGTATAAATATCTCAATTACTTTTACGTTTACGTGGTACAGCCATGCTTACGAGGTACAGTTACGCTTACGTAGTAGAGAGATACCACAAGTATATTGCGGTTGTAGTTCGAATGGGTCGGTTCGACCGGAAAGTACCACGATCTAACAGAATAACAGCATAAAATAGCAGCTAAATGCTGCTGTGTTTCGTATAGTGAGTGTAGAGAACTAGAGATCCCTTTTACTGGTAACGGGGTATTCCATCTTAGTCCTCAGGGACAACGCATCTGATTTTGATACTTAATCGAGGAAAGATGTAGATGCTTACTGTCTACAGCATCCACATATCATTAGGTGGATTGTGTGTACATTTGTCGCCCTCATTTTATAAAAAATCTACGAAATAGTATTTATAAGTTTATAAAACTAATTTTATTTATTTATTTATTCTATTTTATACAAAAACTATACTGTATATAGATAAGGGAATATGATCATACCACCATATATCGGCCATTAAAACGTATCGTGCGACATCCACAGGACAATAGACGGGTATGGATTACTTTACACTGTCATACACCAAAACCTCTATACATTAAAATCCAATAACTTGTTTAATAAACAATTTTTAACGGAGTATGGAACCATGGATGGACAGAACAGTCTCTTGAGCTCCGAGATATTTGGCTCGTGATCGTCAGTTATGTACGGTTCTCAGGTGAAGAAGGCCTCATCGTTGACAACTTGCCCGAGTCTGTACTGGAAGCTAACCGACGGAACCCGAGCAGCGTTGCTCTCGCCGTTACCGGTCTTATGGCCAGGCCCACTATCGGTAAGTTGTCAAAAAATATTGTATTAAAAATTATTGTAGTATTTTTGTCATACAATAGCGTATCATTTTAACTGCGCATGTGATCCTTCTAATGTGTAGTGTTTTCTTTCTGTGTTTGGACTGTACTGCTACTCTATTAGACTATAAACAATTGTTGAACGAATGAAGTAGTTCTCTTCCTGAGAGAAACTTTTTAGTTTTTTTTACGACGTACATAAATTTACACATTTCATGCACTTCTGTTCTTTCCAGATTTTATTAGGCATCGTTATTTGCTACGCACTTCCTGTGTTAGTTTTCTAGCTCTTATGTTTTTTCTCAGTTACTTAAAAAAATTACGTAGATATTTTTTACAAATAAGTAACAAGAACAAATTGGGGAACCATTTAAACATGTGACTTATTCTACCTCAGAACAACAAAAAGCGTGATGACGAAACCAAGCCGAAACCACGCTCAAATTATTGTAAAAATGCACTCGCACCGCGCACACACTCATTTTCAACCAACAACATGTTTTAATATGCATATGTGTGTCCATCTCTTACCTTTTACGGGCTAATAAAGAAAAAAGATATGTGCGTAAGTGCGTGTGAAGGAGCATTGTTTTGGCGTCACTAAAATAATACAATAGCGTTTTGTTTTTATTTCTTTGTCTCTCTGAGTGTTCTAAAATTAGGTTCATTTAGATCGTGAAGCCATATTTGATTTCTTATACAGGCAATATGTAACAATATAATGATAACACAAACAAAATAAAAAGTTAATTGATAGAATCAGGCGTTACTTTGCGGAAATCCATTATAATGGGGTTGTTATAAATTAATTTGCTTAATTCCGCGTAAAGGAAGAAAATGATGTGTCCTGCCCTGCTTTAAGCTTAATGCTGGGCAGCTTAAAGCTGGGCAGGACACATCATTTTCTTTCTTTACGCGGAATTAAGCAAATTAATTTATAACAACTCCAAAATAAAAAGTAATATTTATTTAAATTACATTAATATTTATTAAAATTACAGGCTGCGAAATGTTTCGATGTAAGTTGCAGAGGTTGCAGTTGCGTCGCTCAACCTAACAACTTAACTGTAACCTTCTTTTTTAAAAGTTTGCTGCAGGTTACAGGTGTCGATGTGCTATAAATAAACGAAGTGGTTTTGGCAACAATAGGCACTTAACATTGGGTGGAATGTTAGCCCGGTTGTCCCTTTAGTATTAATGTTATATAAAAATAATATTTTTTAATGATCACCTTAATATATTAGTATGCGCATGGCCAAGCATGGCTGCATGATGCTGTGAATTTTTGGTTAGTGTTCGTCCCAAAACTTTGTTTCAGCTCTCCATAAAAGATCTTAAAAATGTAGCAAATTATTAAAAGTATTTAAAATTTAGCATATAATAACTTTACTATAGGTTAACTTGAAACATAATAAGCCATTAAATTAAATTTTAAAATAAGTATGTAATGACTTGCACATTTTATTCAGTATTTAAAAATTAAAATATTATACAACATGTTCTTATTCTGCATGTTTTAAAAACTAAACTTATAAAATTAACGGCTCATTTAGTTTATTAGAATGTTTCTGTAAAGTACGAAGTACTTACCATGAACTCATACACATTTTCTCATTCCCTTCTACGTCTGTGCGTATGGTGTGGACCAGTAGATGAGGACTGTGCTATTGTGAAACGTAAGTAATTTAGAGCATGAGTAGTTTATATTAAAAAGATTTATCTTTTTTTATTTAATACAAAACGAATAAAAATCAAAGCATGGTACGTGTTGCTCGTGTCATTTTTAATTCATGTATATTCTTTAAAAAATACCAGTGACTGCTAATAAAGCATCATTTTCATTGTTCGGTATAATTATACTCAAGATTTTAGTTACGATAAATAATGTGTTATATCGATTATAATATTTTGATTGATGTTAATTAATAGTAACGACAGTCATCATCTTGTAATTTATTTATAGCAGTGTCAATTCAGTATTTTTATTAAATCTATTGTTTATGATTGAATGAGTAATATAACATTTTTTAACTTATACGATCAATGCTTTCTAAGATTTCTGTACAAAGCCAAAAATCCTATCTATTAGTATACTTAGCTTAGTAAACCGTTATTGCATGTACATTTTTTCCAAACTTAGCTATTGACCTTTCTTGCTATTGGTTAATATCTTAATAAAGTTCTTTAATTCTAAAACTAATCCAAATATATTTTAGCTGCGTGTATGTCATATAGACTACAGAAGTTATAGGTTTATGTATGACGCCGAATGCATTTTTAATGTTTATAGATATATGTCGCGAAGCTGCACGTGCAGCTCTTTCGCCACAACTTGGCGTGGACAGTGCAGAAGCGGCGTTACGGGCGTTTGTAGAACGCACTGGTGGGCGATTAGTTGCACGTCGCCGTCTGCCACGCCATTGTCCTATCACAGAGGTTAGAATTGATATTTTTATTGTTCTTCTATTGTAGGACAATTTTATTGTAAAGATTTAGCGGTTAATCTTAAATAAATGAAGGATAAACTTTAATGTAAAATGTGTCCATGTATGAGAGTATTTAAAATTAGCTAGGTACAAATGAAATAGTGTTAAGACTATTTTACGCCAATTAAATCTGAAGTTCCGCCTCTTACATAGCAGCAGACACTTACTCGTGTCTTCAACAAATTGGAGCTTGCACCCACTAACGTAGTTTATAAAACGCGCAAGCGATGGACACCTGAAATGAATGTATTTATACTGCGCACTTATCTTCAGCTAACTTTACTTGATACTGACATCAAAACCTACCTTGAATCACTACATCAGAAAATTATAGGGAATACAAATACAAATACAATTTCAACAGTGGTAGAGCCACGTGGCGGCTTTTGCTGTCGCACGGATGGGCCGGCTCGAACCGGGGTGGTACCACGACCTCACAGAATACCAGCGTGAAGTAGAGGTTTACCTCTGCGTTTCGCTTGGTGAGTGCAGGTGGCCGGAGGTCCTTTTTACTGGAAATGAGGCATTCCATCTTAGTCCTCACGGGTGACATCGCATCTGCATTTTGATTCGCAAACGAGGATAGATGTAGATGTCTATGGGCCTCAGCAACCACTTACCATCAGGTGAACTGTGTGCTCGTTTGTCACCCTTATCCTATAAAAAAAATACAAACACTCACGCCTGTCACCCAGAGGGGTAGGCAGAGACTACGGACTTCCATTTGGCGCGATCCTGACACACCTCTCTCGCCTCCTTTACATCCATATATCCACGCATACACGCTCGTCGGTTAAGGGTACTCTTAATATGGCCCATTTTCAATGTATCGCCGATTTGGTCGATAAACTTTCGCCTAGGGCGACCCTTCCCGACTCTGCCGTTCACATCTGCAACATAAATTTTCTTTGTCACTCTTTCCTCATTCATTCTTTCTACATGACCAAACCACCGAAGCATTCCTTTCTTAATCCTGGTCACAACATCATCTTGCAAACCACACTCTCCTCTTATTAAACAATTTCTCACTCTGTCATTCAGATTCATCCCTAACATACTCCTTAATGACCGCATTTCTACAGCATTTATTCTACTCTTGTGCTTCTTCTGCCACACCCAACTTTCACTATCATATATTAAAGTAGGCACTAACACAGCATTGTGAATTGCCATACGTGCCTTTTTGGACACATTCTGACTTTTCACAATAGAGTGTAGAGCCCCATTCACTCTATTTCCTGCATTCACTCGTCGTTCTATATCCTTATCATATCTACCATCCCTGCTAAACACACATCCCAAATACACAAACTCATATACTTGCTCTACCAACTCCCCTTCTATTCTTATTTCACATATCGTTTTACTTTCTTCTCTTTCAAAAACCATAACTTTCGTCTTACTTGCGTTCACTTTCATTCCCTTTTCTTTTAATGTCCTGTTCATTAAAGTAACCATCATTTGCAACTCGGCCGCCGACGATGCAATTATGACTTAATCATCAGCGTACAAAAGGCATTTGACGGTTAACTCACCCATTCTCAACCCACATTCTTCAACTTACAAAGTTTGCAAACAACTGTCCATAAATAGGTTAAACAGCCACGGGGAAGCCACACATCCCTGTCTGACACCTTTTTGAATACCAAACCAGTCCGAGTAGGCCCCGTTAATCCTGACACAAGCACTAGAGTCCCTATAAAGAGACTTTAATGCCTGTATCAGACCAGCGCTCAACCCAAATGAGGTCAGTGTTTGCCATAACACGTTCCTGTCCACTCTGTCATAAGCCTTTTCCAAGTCCATGAACGCACAAAAAACTTTCTGGTTTTGGGCCAAAAATTTCTCCGCAATCATGTGCATGGAAAAGACTTGATCCGTACACCCCATACATACATATAATCACGCCTCTTTCCCGTAGGGGTAGGCAGAGACCACTTCTTTCCACTTGCTACGATCCTTACATACTTGTTTCGCTTCGTCCACTTTCATTATTCCCTTCATACATGCTCTACGGTTTAGGGTACTCTTAACCTGGCCTTTTTTCAAGACGTCCCTAATTTGGTCTAGAAATGTCCGCCTAGGTCTACCCCTTCCAACACTTTCATTCACACTCGCCTTATACACTTTTTTCGTCAATCGTTCTTCATTCATTCTCTCGACGTGGCCAAACCATCTCAGCATACCTTTCTCAATTTTTGTCACTACATCTTCTTTCAGACCACAACGTTTCCTTATCTCACTATTTCTTATCCTGTCACTCAGTTTAACTCCTATAATACTTCTTAATGCTCTCATCTCAACTGCATTTATTCTGCTTTCATGTTTCTTCTGCCATACACCCCATCCCCTTTCTAAATCCAGCTTGCACATCCCAAATCTTTCCATCAGTTTCTTCCATAACTCTTTCAATTAACACCTTAGCATACAGTTTACCCACAATGCTAAGCAAGCTGATACCACTATAGTTTTTACAGTCTTGCTGCGACCCCCTTCCCTTATAAATTGGGACTATAACGGCTTTGCACCAGTCTTCCGGTACCCGCTTCAGTTCCCAACATAAATTAAACAAGGTGTACAGCAGGCCTGCAACCACACCCTCCCCAGCCCTTAGCATTTCGAGTGATACTCTATTCTATCCAGCTGCCTTACCTGCTTTCGTGCTTTTCATTGCTTTCATTATTTTATCTACACTTATCTCCCTACCTCTCCCCACTTCTTCCGGAATTTCTAATTCACTTACTTCAGACGACTCTTCACTCTTATGCACGCTTTCAAAGTATTCCTTCCATCTCTTTAAATTCGAAACTTCATCATTCAGCATGCAGTCATTCTCGTCTCGTATAGCATTCATTCTAGGCTGTTTTGAATTTCCCCTGGCAGTTCTTACGAGCTTCCAGAACATTTTAATATTAGCCTGGAAGTTATCAGATATTCTTCTATCATTCTTATCTATCCTTTCTCGCTTTTTCCTTTCAACAACTTCTTTTACTCTCTAATTTATACGTCTAAAGTCTGTTTCTTTTCTTTCAATCTCATCATTCATACCGCCAGAGTTACCAGCTTTGGTTGCTAGTAAATCTAACCATGCTCTCTTCTTTGCTTCAACTTCCATCCGTACCTCATCATCCCACCACAATATATTACTTTTCCTTTCATTCGTTCTCTTACTTACACCACATACTTCGGTGGCTGTATCCACTAAAACTTTCTTAACATTATTCCATACATTCTTCAAGTCTAAATCATTCATACGTAATTCATTCAACACACTTATATTTTCCCTCAGCCTGCATTTATACTTCTCTTTCACACCTTCATCTTGTAACCTCTCCATTCTTATACGCTGTAACGCAGTGGTAGACACAGATGTCCGACGCCGCCAACGCTTGAATAGACCATTAATTCGGCATAAGACCAAGTAATGATCCGTCCCTACGTTGGACCCACGGTAAACCCTTGTATCTACCACTGCGCTCCTCATTCTTTCATCTCCAATTATGAAATCTATCATGCTTCTATCAACCCCTCTTTCCCAAGTATACATGTGAATCCTCTTATGGCGAAAGAAAGTGTTCGCCACAAAAATATTCTTTTCTATACATACGGTGAGGAGGTCTTCACCATTCTCATTTATTCTTTCATCGCCAAACGCTCCTAATATCCTTTCATAACCAGAACTCTTCACCCCAACCCTTCCATTAAAATCTCTTAACATAATAATATTTTCATTTTCCTTACATTTCGTCAACACCAGCCTTACCATATCCCAAAACTGCTCTCGGATATAAGTGGGCTTAGACATATCTGGGGCGTACACCCCAAGCACGAACAGCTTCTTTAAGCCCACTTTCATTCGTATCCACAGCACCCTTGGGCTTACACATTCATACTCTTTCACACATTGACCCATTCTTTCTGAAAGGATGACACCGACTCCCTGGCATGCCCGCTCGGTCTCGTCTACACCAGATCAGTAAGTGGTATACAAGCCATGTGCAGTGACATCTCTTCCCTTTCGTTTCGTCTCATTCACATATAACACATCTATTCCTCTATCATTCATCATTTCGCATATTTCATCCGTCTTATCATTCATTGCTCCACATACATTCAGCGTAGCCAGACGGGCCTCCGCAATCCACTTTTCGCCCCTCCGGGAGACAGGACGTGACGGGTGGCGAACCTCGTCGCCGGTTTTCCTCCCGGAGATTCTTCGCACCCCTGCCCCATTAAAGGGGCGCCGGGAACTCGGGGCCATTTCTTTTAATTGTTGGCTCATGGTGCTACCTAAGGGGTGGTAGATTTAACGCCACTACCATACGGAGAGGAGTCGAGTCTATCGTTTCGGCTTGGTCGCTCGTTTAGCATCACCCGGGGGACATGTGTTGGGTGGGCCTAGGGTTAGGTGGTTGAAACCTACGGACGCGAACGACTCATCCCCCATAATATTTATAGGGAAATACCCATATATGCTAGTTAGCCGTCAAAGAGTAGAAGACCAACATAGAGCTATAGTCCGCAATAAGCTGATATCACAAATAACCATAGATCAGATTAATAAAGAAGTTAGAGTTAAATCATCAGCATGATGATTTAACTCTTGCTTGCATCACTACTGGCTGAAGAGGTTCGTGGTATGTCACGCTGTACTCGCCCGACAGTTTTAAGAAGCTCTCGACCAAAAGTCACTACCAATCCTCTTCACTAATGGCATCACTCAGTAGGTTCTTAAAGACGGGATTCCACAAATCCAAGCAAATACCGCCTCATTACGTGTCTACCCACTATATATAAGATACTGACATCCATTTTGAGTACGCGAATCATTCGTCACCTGGACTTAAATCAGGTGATGTCGCGTGCTCGAAATGGATGTCGGGGCGGTGATCGTGGAACCAAGTAACCACTCCTCATTGACGTGGTCATTGGCAAAGTGGTTAAACGCAACCGTCGGAACTACTCCTGGATAGACTATAGAGATAAGTCCTACTATAGAGATAAGTACTCCTGGATAGACTATAGATATTTTCTATATGGATGATCTCAAGCTATTCGCCTCCAGTCGCTCCCATCTTATGGAATTGCTAAACATTCCTTCTGATTTTAGTAATTCTATTAAAATTTAGTTGGGGACGAATAAGTGTGCAGTTCTCCATGTTGAAAGGGATAGGGTTGCTAAGTCTGAAGGCATAGACAGATGAGTCTATGCCTTCAGACTTAGCAACCAATCAACTTCAGGACGCTTTCCGAGGCTGAAATCCTGGGTATGTCACAGAACATCGGTATCGATGAGGCGGGTATGAAACAGTCAGTTTGCGATGTGTTTTATGCGCGCTTGACCAAAGTGCTTAACAGGGTCATGCCATTCTCATGTATACCTTTGGCATACTTAGGTGGACTCAAACTGAACTTAATGCCCTGGATAGAAAAGTCTGTACTACTATGACGTCCCATAGGATGCATCACCCGAGATCGTCGATTATGAGGCTGTACTTGCCTAATCGCGAAGTATTGTATAATCACGAAGTGTGTAGCCTCTGTAATTACTTTCTGACGTGATCGAATGATCCATTCTATAGGGACGTCATCTCTTGTGATAAATGGCTTACCTCTCTATCCTTGGCCAATGAGCAATGGCAAGACCCGGCAGTACAGAGCATTTCCGACTGCGAGACGCTATGGAAGGAGAAGGAGCTTCACGGGAGGTTCTACAAGGCTCTACATGAGCCTTTCGTAGACACAATTGCCTTCCGCCACTGGCGACGTTTTGGTGACCCCTTTGGAGAAACCGAGGGTTTTGTCTGTGCGATACAGGATCAGGTAATTAAGACAAACAACTATCGGAGATACATCCTAAGGGCTGGCACCGTCGACATCTGTCGAGTTTGTCGCCATCCCGGAGAGTCACTTAGGCATGTCATCTCCGGTTGTTCGGCACTTTCTAACTCAGAGTACTTGCACAGGCACAACCTAGTAGCCAGAATTCTACATCAGGAGCTCGCTCTGAAATACGTTCTCGTGGATCGGAAATTGGCTTATTACAAGTACTTGCCGGAAGTCGTGCTCGAAAATGACCGCGATGGACCGAGCATAGTCAAGGATATTTTTGGTCGACATTACCATTCCGTAGGAAGAGAACCTCGTGAAAGCCGAAACAAGCGAACAAAATTTCTGGACCTGGCTCACTAGGTGACCAACATGTGGGGTATCCTGCCGACCGAAATTATACCTGTAGTCGTTTCTGCGAACGGGCTAATCCCAGTCAGCCTCTCGGGTCATCTGAGGCGACTGTGACTTCGTGACGGACCGCTCCGGGTTCGAATGCAGAAGGCAGTGCTCCTCGATACCGCCTGCATCGTCTGCAGGTTTCCCTCCCTTTCCCCCTAACCCTCGGCCATTTGCTCACCCCTGCCAAGGGCTTCCATCTGGTTGGCTTTTTATATATTTACGTATTCTTTATATATATATTTCATATATTAATATATTTATATTTATGTATATTTCTCATTTCCATTTATATATTTGTGCAGCCCAACCAGATGAGAAAAGTATTTAAATACCTACCATAATAATAATAATAATAATAACTATTCTTGCGAATAAGCCTGATATTGTGCTGATGGACCGGGCACAGTCAAGGATATTTTTGGTCGACATTACCATTCCTTATGACGAGAACCTCGTGAAAGCCGAAACAGATAAACTAACTAAATATCTGGACCTGGCTCACGAGGTGACCGACATGTGGGGTGGATTGCCGGCCGAAATTATACCTGTAGTCGTCTCTGCGAACGGGTTAATCCCAGTCAGCCTCTCGGGTCATCTGAGGCGACTGGGACTCCGTGACGGACCGCTCCAAGCTCAAATGCAGAAGGCGGTGCTCCTCGATACCGCCCGCATCGTCCGCCGGTTTCTTTCCCTCTCCCCCTAACCCTCGGCCGTTTGGTCTCCCCTGCCGAGGGCTTCCATCTGGTTGGGTTTTTATTTATTTATGTATTTTTTATGTATTTATTTTATTTTGTTGATATTTATGTATGTTTATCATTTTCATTTACAATTATATATTTATACAGCCCAACCAGATGAGAAAACTATATAGATACCCCGGAATAATAATAAAAAAACTTTATAGATAACCCAAAATAATAATAATAATAATAATAATGTCCTCCAGACCAAATTTCGGTCACGGCGGCCAGCCTCAACGAAGACTAGCCATCTGAGCAGAACATGATTATAGTGCCCAAGTGTATATGCAAGCACAGGTGCACTCTCTATTTCCTCACTCTCATAGTCCGACGGGACGGTAAATCGACACGACTGGAGAGAGATCAGGCGCAGGAGCAACCGCTTTACGTGTTTTTCGAAGCACGGGAGTGAGACACCGCCAACTGAGAATTTCTTGATGGATATGCGCAATAACTGATTTTTAGCCCGGCCCGGAATTCAAACCCGGGACCTCATGATCAGTAGTCGCGCTACTATAACCGTTGGACCAACGAGGCAGTCAACCTCTTACATACTTGTACTACAAAGCACATATGGGCACACACATTGTAATTCAGTATTAGAAGAGAGGCGACCGACACTATTGAAATGTGAGGAAAAAGTAGAAAAAAGGAAATTTACAGCTTCATCGTTACACATCGCACAGTTGGGCGAGAACACGTTTTGTTTCTCAGATGGTAATGGAGCAATTTGTCTTGCTCCAGTTCGTATTGTCCGACTTCACAGCTCAGGGAAAACCTTCATGAAGTTTTCCTCTACCGCTGAGCACGTGGTAAAAGAGTACCTGAAATTTCAATCACCAATCTCATCGTTCCGGCGGGATCGAGCCTAGGTTGCTCGCGTACTGTAAAATTTACGACGATTGCTTAACCCCTGACCTATTACGGCTCGGCTATTGAGTCTAAATCCTTATTGTCGAAATTACATAACTTTAAAATATAAAAAGACAGTAGTCCCAATATAGATTTATTCCTCTTTCAGGGTCTTCGACCATATAACGCGTCAGCTGCACGAGGAGCGGCCTTATTAACCCAGTTATCACGTGGCCACTACGCTGACACGGATGGATACGTAGCCCACGTGCATCTGGCTCGTACCTCACTCACTACACTGCTTGTTACTACGCAGTCAGTATTATTAATTACATTCCTAATTATTAATAAACTTGTCAATTCAAAATATGCATTGCTGATGTTTAATTCATTTGTTATTTTCTTTATGATAGTAATTTTACAATTCTTTCTATCATAGGAAAAGGGGAAATAAAATAACTCCGATTTCTCTGCTAATGGTGATAATGTACCCGAGCTGACGCGGCGTAATTGTGGGCAGAGTACCTGCTCTCTCTCGCTGTACTGTGTTCTGATCCACTTAAAATGCTTTTTCCCTAAACATATTTTTTTGTAATTTAATTCTTTTTTATTTTTATTTGGTTTTATTTTAATTCCTTCACCCTTGTAAAAAGTTTTATGTTCCCTATAATAAAGTTGATATCCTTAATGTAGACATATATTCCTCGTGCGAGCTGGTGGGAGCACTAACTCTTGGCACATTGAGTGGGTGGTGAAACTTGACGATCTCATTGGAGTACCTACAGTGGAAGCGGATAAGCTAATCCTGAATATTAAACAGGTAAACTGTGCGAATTGAACACTGTAAGATTTATTAATACAGTTCAAGCTTAAAATAATTTAGAATCTTGTTTTATGGCATTCCTTTGGGGAGACCTATATTCACCAATGAGCTTGTAACTATTATGATTCAGTCCACCTGATGGTAAGTGGTTGCTGCGGCCCATAGACATCTACATCTATCCTCTATTATAAATCAAAATGTAGATGCGTTGTCACCCGTGAGGACTAAGATGGAATGCCTCATTTCCAGTAAAAAGGGGCCTCCGGCCACCTGCACTCACCAAGCGAAACGCAGAGGTAAACCTCTACTTCACGCTGGTATTCTGTGAGGTCGTGGTACCACCCCGGTTCGAGCCGGCCCATCCGTGCGACAGCAAAAGCTGCCGCGTGGCTCTACCACTGTTAGAACTTTCACGTCATTAGTCCGTTAGATGACTGATCGTTGTCTACTGCATATTCATATACGAATCGTCCACTGCTAGAACATTTGCTGAGAAGTGTACTTACGCTACCCATAACTGTTGCACTACTCGCGCCGCTACCTATCTTAAGACGGCTTCGTGGTGCAGTATCTTAGCAATGAATTGCGGGCCGCGGTTTCAAATCCTGTACGAAAAAACTATTTACATGGCCTACAAATATTTGTTCCGGGTCTGGATGTTTGTCCTTGTGTAATTTATGTATTTAAACTACTTTCACGATACATGCGTAAATCCTAATGTGAGAGTGACGTTAAAAAAAAAATATACAAGATTTTAAATCTGTTATTAACACCATTATAACATTTTAACTAGAGGCATAAGTTGTGGAGAGATAAAAGGAGAATATTTATAACCTTATATCATCAAATTTTACTTTTTTATGCAAGCAATTAACATGGGTGTGATATTTCAAATTTTCAAGTTGTTTTATTTTCATTATAACATTATCAACCTTTTAGGATGAAATGGTCAATTACTTCTCAAATGACGAAAAAGTGATCGAGATTGCTGACCCTGAAGTGTTATTGTGGCTTCAATCCAAGATCGAATGTGCGCTCATACATGCATTGGAAGATAAACGTTGTCCTTCGGAGTAAAGAGAATAATGTTTTTAAAAAGAGAAAGTTAATTATTGATCATTATATTATATTGGTTACTCAAAAATAAAGAGCATATTTTATTATTTAAACTATATGATATCTATACAAAGTTTAATTTTAAAATTGTTGTCGTTCTATTTTTTTAATTTAAAGGGTTTTTTTACATATAAAATAACCCAATCAAATTAAAAAAGCACATGAGACCTATAACAGATAATAATGAAATACTCTAAAATTTGAGGTAATATTTTGTTACCTCAAATTTTAGATAACTTTGAAGTTGTTTATATTGTGTATATTTATTTTATAATTACTATTTATTATAATTATTTTTTTTTAATTTCCTAAAATCAATCTTGTTGTAAAACTTGAAAATATTTTTACTGCGCGGGTTTTTAACATTTAGAATTGAAACATAATTAGGAACTGTTGATACAATGTTGTTACTAAAGTTTTTGGCATCATAAAAAACTCTATGTTTTCTAAATAAAGTGACTGAATAATTACTACTTTATTAACTTGGCAATTGTAAGCAGTTTCAATTAAGAAAGCTTAATTTATGCATACATAGTAATAGTTTCAAATAAAACTTTTCGAACTTAATTTTTACAATCAGTCTGTATAATATGAAAGTAAGATATTATTGTGTTAGTCATTAAACGTTTGCGCATTTTATAATTTGTACTTAGTCTATTACTATTAAGATTGTTCGATGCACAATTAATAATAAAACGTAATGGATTCCTCGCATTAAATCCTATTTTCTGTTAAATTGCAAAGTTATGTTTTATGTTTAGAACTTTAGATCTTGATGTGATAAATCTTTAAGTTTAAGCATCAAAAATATAAAACTGGAATTAAAAATTATATATAGTATTTAGTTTAAGGATTAGCTACATCATGATGATCTCCGTTTAGTCTGTTTTAATTAGCCTACATTATATTTTGTACTTTAAGCGTCTTATTTGAATTAGAAAAAACTTTTTATTACTTGAAACTAAAGTAAAAAAGTACATATTTACATATGATACTCCTCTTTTTTAATCATTGACTTTTACTATACTACCGTTTAATATAATATGCTTGTGATAAAATACTTCCGATAAATGTGTTACACGTTATTTTTAACTATATTATACATTATATATATTATATTCGATATTATATAATATAAAATAGTTGGTATTATTGCAAAAAAATATAAAGGGAATAAATCAATGCATTGCTAATCACGTTATATATTTATATTGTATTAATAATATACAATTGGAACATAATAAATTAATAAATAATATAATGTTTATTAAAAAATAAAATTTATTTTGGTACTATTATTCGTATATATATATATTTGGTATATATTCGTAGGTATATTTATTACCTTAGCCCAACAAAGAAAGAAAGAGCTGCTTACATTTCAAATGACGCACAAACCAAGCCAAAACCATGCCCAATTTATTATAAAAATTGGCACTCACGTGTACGTACACGTATGCCTCTAAAACCATTTGCAACCAATAATATGGTTTTAGGTGCATATACATGCGTCCAGAACAGAACTCTTATGGGATGTTAAGGTGAAAGCGCCAGGGTAACCCGCGAAATTCAAATATTCTTACGTTTTTTGCAATTCGTAGGTCAGTTTCAGGTTGTATGTTTAACAAAATATGATTCGCGACCGTAACGAAATATGTATTTACAGAATTATAATCATTATAATCACCAATACAACCGTCTATGTTCGTATAATCCCAATGTATAGCTATTTCCAGAAAAACTCATTCAAAGGGATTATATGAACTTAGAGGGTTGTATTGATGATTTTAATAATAATAATTCTATAAATACATACTCTTTACGGTCGCGAATCATATTTTATTAAACATACAATTTGACCCTGACCTACAAATTCCAGAAAACGCAAGAAAATTTGAATTTCGCGGGCCACCCTGGAGCTTCCAACTTAAAGATAAAAGAAGAAAGACGTGTGCGTGAGTGCGTGAATGAGGGCATCCACGACTTTTTATGCCACCAGGGCGGCGCCACTATACAGTGAGGTAAAATATTTGACAGATTTCATAGCGGGGATGATCATTTCTTAAGAAAATGTAATGTTTAAGGTTTCTTTCTGTATTGTTAGTTATATTTTATATTAATTACATTAGAAATGAATAAACCAAACTATAAAATATAACTAAAAGCCGATTTTTTTAAAAGAGTTATAAAGTGCAAAAAATTTAAAATCAAACCACTGACGCATTGTGTTGTATATTAATATAATATTCTAGATAATGATAAACTATTATTTAAAACTAATTTCTCAATTAACTGACACTGTGTAATAAAAAACTTTACCTCAGTCACAACTAGCGACATCTGGTGAGGGGAAGATTATTAGCCCTCATTTGTTTTATGCTTGTTTTTGATGTTATGCAAAAACGTTGGTAAACATAGAGTTGATACATTTGTATCATACTTTTAAATATATAGGTATCTAGCACTATTTTATCTATAAAAATGAATGTTTCTATGTCCTGTATGTGTTCCTATACCATTTATCCAATTAAGATGTCACTTTTAGTGCGTTGTTGTGTGCACGTCAGGGAAAATAGCTGACAAAATTTTAATATTAGTTTGTTTATTCTTTTTCTATGCGTTTTTTCCTATACTATATGTGTATGTAATTTTTTTAATGTTGTACATGTACGTTATATCTTTTTAAATATGTGTAATATGAAGATGCGACTCAACTTACCTAAAAATTCTACGATGTTATCAAGTTTTCTACACCTATGTTTAAGTTAAATTAGTTATAATTTTTCGACATCCAGTTGTTGATCTCTATTTGTTATAAATAAGAAAAACTTAGATTATAATCTATAATATGTAAAAATTGATGTCTACATCGAAAACTATTAAACGTTTGAGTAAATGTTTTCTAATAAAGGGTATAACCAAATAAAACTAAATTCAGTATAATTTATAGTATTATTATTTTTAACTAAGAACCAGAGTAACCAACACAGCCCAACGGATTAGTAAGCTGAAGTAGAAATGGGCCGGCTATGTATGAGCTATGTATATGACGTGCTTTGTGGCATTTGGGGGAGGCCTATGTTCAGCAGCATACTTGTGAAGGGCTGTAAGGATGATCAAATTGAAATAAAATATTTATATTGAATAAAATTATCGTATCGAAACCATTCTTAACAATCCACGTTTTCAAATCTTACCAATTTATGGACCACCTTGAGTCAATCCATCAATCAACTTTGTTCGATAAAATGACTTTACTTATAGAATGAAGTAGATGTCGCTATTACAAAGCAATTTTAGTCGTAAGAAGATATCCTTTTGATTTAATTAATTCACTAAAATTCAGGCTCTAACCAACATGTCTAAAAATAAGGATTGTAACATTTATTTTGATATAAAATTAATCTTATATTTTATGCCGCATCTGTGGTTGAAAATTATCAAATTAAATAAATCATTTGTTGTGAAATATTTTTGTACATTTCATTTCGTTTGAAGCTTTCACTTCTACCGCGGGTGAACTGCACATATGGTTTTTTTTCTTTCCTTCTTAATTTCGCTACGGAGAATTTTCAATGATCGCGACTGGTCGTCGGTATACTCATCCGTGGGTATACTATTTATTAGTAACCCAAAATGACAGCTTTCGTAGCATACGGGGACTCTGGATGGACTCTTGTGGTAGATATTTCTGATACTATTTATCCGCTAAAGGTGTTAAAAATTAATTAGCTTCGATCCGCGCAATAAAATAAATCATATGTCTTGATCTAGTTTCAAAAGCACCTCCCGGTCTGCTGTCAACCACCGCAGAGTCTACTTCACCTTAGGGTGCCTCGTGTAGACGTGAAACACGTGTCGTATTATTAACGGTGGTGTGTCTTTTCTAGTGTAGTGGTGTTGGGAGTACGTAGGTCACTCAATAAATTTTGAGTTGCTCGAAATTTAAAAATGGAACGCACGCGTGTTATATGTTTCTAAAAAGCAAATTTATTTAAAAATAGAAGTCCATAAGCCAATTGCTCAATATTAGAAAAAAAACAAAGTTTTATTAATTTTCCTGCAACGCTTCCCGCACTTTTCATTTAAAACGATGGATCCAAAGACATTTAAGTAGTGTATATATATATTTTAAATCTCTTTGGATGGATCTTAACCGTGAACATTTGCGAGCTATGATATGTTATGATTTTAAATTTAGTTTAACCGGACGATTAAGTTTACAACGATTACAATCAGCATCAGGGGACTCAGTTCCATCACGTGCATCAATTTTTAGGTGGTTTGTTGAATTCAAAAGGGTTAAATTAATAATGATTTCTTATATTTACGCGAACACTACACATTGAATAAAACTGTTTTTTACGGATTTTATCGCGTTTATTTTATTATATTTTCGAGTGCTTTACAGCAACCCATGGTCACGGGGGGGACTGAGATGTTTGACGTCCTGATGTCACAGTTAGCCCGGCTACCTTCAGTTTTTTAATATTAATTTTTGGTTCGATTTACGCAGAATGAACTTACAGTATCCTGAAGTCTTGCAGTGTTATGCTTGGGTTTTCATTTAATTTTGTTAATTATAGGATCCCAAGCAGATGGCAGCACCCATCCATCTTCTCTATTGAAATTAGGATGTTTTTTAATTTCAATAGCCTCGCGTATCATCCTTGGTAGGAATCGGTGTTCTTTTGCAAGGATTTGTGGTCTATCAAATCTGATGTAATGGCGGGGACGATCTTGAACATGTTCACAGACTGCAGACTTCCTCAACAACTCATACCTACCATACTTTCATTGTCTATACATCAGGAGAGGCAAAGCGGAGGAAGAATAAGAAATCAACCTTTTTTAAACATTTATTTTAAAAAAGTCTTTTGAAAATTTTCAGTTTGAGCTTTCCCCACTTGAACTATAATCACAAACTAAAGATATTGCACTATTTGTTTTAGGTATGTTTCCTAGATTGTTATCTAACTTGTTATCATTACTTTTAATGTCATTATTTAACTCAACGTCTTCTTTCCCATTCATATTATCTGTTGCGTTATTCAATTTTGAATCTATGGTATTTTCTTTGGGGCTTAATTTCTTTGTTTTTATTGTGATACCGAGTGCATTTCTTGAGAGTGGAGTGCTTTTGCTAAGAGACTCTTCCTTTTTGAGCCCACCAAAGCTTGTTATAAGGCCACTAGAGCTTGGCAAAGCCGGACTGTTGAGAATTTTACTTCTCACAGCATTCTGACTTTCTTCTATGCTTCGTGAGGGTCTGAGAGCGAGAAGAGATGCTAGATTTTTGTCTTCTTCACTCTCCGGTAGTAGATTTATATCAAGAGAGGATTTCGCCAAAAGAAAACCATCATTAACTGCTGCCTCCTCTAGTTCTTTTCTTCTTTTCTGTAATGAAAAAGATACTTTTACAGTTTCAGGTGATTCATTAGGTGATAATTATCAGCGTGTGTATGTGAGCGCGCGCACACACACACATTTGCGTGCGTGCGTTCGTGTGTGCGTGCGTGCTTGCGTGCGTGCGTGCATGCGTTCGTGTGTGTGTGTGTGTGTGTGTGTGTGTGTGTGTGTGTGTGTGTGTGTGTGTGTGTGTGTGTGTCTGTGTGTATGTATGTGCGCGAGTGCGTGCGAGTGTGCGAGAGTATGTGTGTGTGCGCGCGTGTGTGTGCGTGTGTGTGTGTGTGTATGCGTGTGTTTCCGCGCGTGTTTGGGTGTGTGAGTGTATGTGTGTGTGTGTGTGTGTGTATGTGTGTATGCGTGCGTGTGCGTGTTTGTGTGTGTGTGTGTGTTTGTGGGTGTGTATGTGCCCGCGTTAGCGTGCGTGTCTGTGTGTGTGGGTGTGTGAGTGTGTGTGTGTGTATGTGTGTATGTGTGTCTGTGTGCATGTCTGTATGCATGTATGTGCGCGAGTGCGTGCGAGTGTGCGAGTGTATGTGTGCGCGTGTGTGCGTGTGTGTGCGCGCGTGTGTGAGTGTGTGAGTGTATGTGTGTGTGTGTGTGTGTGTGTATGTGTGTGTGCGCGTGCGTGTGTTTGTGTGTGTGTGTGTGTGTGTGAGTGTGCGTGCACGCGTGTACGTGCGTGTCTGTGTGCGTGCGTGTCTGTGTACGTGTGTGAGTGTGTGTGTGTGTGTGTGTGTGTGTGTGTGTGTATGCGTGCGTGCGTGCGTGATTGCGTGCGTGCTTGCATTCATACGTGCATATGTTCGTGTGTGCGTGCGTGCGTGCTTGCATTCATACGTGCATATGTTCGTGTGTGCGTGCGTGCGTATGTGTGTGTGTGTGTGTGCGTGTGCGCGAGTGCGTGCGAGTGTGCGAGAGCGTGCAAGTGTGTGTGTGTGTGCGAGTGTGTGTGTGTGTGTGTGTGTGTGTGTGTGTGTGTGTGTGTGTGTGTGTGTGTGTGTGTGTGTGTGCGAGTCTGTGTGTGTGTGTGTGTGTTTGTGTGTGTATGTGTGGGTGTGCGCGCGCGTGTGCGTGCGTGTCTGTGTGTGTGTACGTGTGCGTGCGTGAGTGCGTGCGTGTGTGTGTGCGCGTGCGTGTGTGTGTGCGTGCGCGTGCGTGTGTGCGTGCGTGCGTGCGTGCGTGTGTGCGTGCGTGTGTGTGTATTCAATGTACAATATTTTAGAAATATAAGGATTAAGTATAAGTAATCTTAATCATATATTTGGAACTATTATTCTATTAATAGCTTAATAATGTTAAAAAATTGCATACCCTAAAGTTTCTCCGTAGAGAGCAATTAGCCTCATAATCATCTTTCCACACGGTTTCATTCCTGCCGACGAGTTTACCAAGTCTTGGCTTATCCTGTTTGCTTGTACTCTCATCAGACGTTTTGTGTTCCAATCGGAACATAGCATCATCAAATAGCCGTTTCTGAGTTTCCTTAGTTTCAGGCACAATCTGCTCATTCTCAGTTGGATCCCATCGATTTTCTTGACGTCTTGCTCCAGAAACAATGACATAGTCTAGATTCTGAAATATGTTATACTCAAATGATTCATCAACATCATACATCATCCTTACAGCCCATCTACCATCATCATCACAGCTTATCAAAGTCTACTGCTGAATATAGGCTTTGCCCATATATTGCCTCTTAGGGGGGATATTTGTCCTAATTGCCATGCTTGACAGGTGGATATGAAATCTCTGTTTATATTATTTTTAGTTATTAGGAAAATTCTATTCGTATCTCCTGTTTCATTCCTCTCTTGTTGCCTCTTACAACATTCTTGGGATGATGTGTTGTACACCACCTGTACACAGCCATCAATTGTATTGGTTAGTAAATTATATAAATGCAGTGCAAAATATGTTAGTCTTGTAATTCTGAATCAACTTATATTTATGCTTATGCAGATGCTGTGCAGGAAATGACTGATTACGTCTCTCAAGAATTAGATAAAGGCAACCAATCAATTGGCAATTTCCTTGAACTAGCAAAAGCTTTCGATATAGTTTCTATTCCCATGCTATTAAATAAGCTAGAGAGCATAGGTATTTGTGGTAACCATCTTAAAATTTTTGCGAACTATTTAGAAAATCGATACCAATGCATAAAAATCGAAAAGGCTCTGAACAAAATATATATATAAATAAATATATATAATATTATGGCGTGCCTCAAGGACGTGTATTAGGGCCAACCCTGTTTTTGATATATACAACGTGTCCCAAAATTCAACGATAAGCCAACACCGGAGGATAGACCTGCCCCGGACTAATCGGGGAAAAAAAGAAAAAAAATATATCCCAATTATATTTTAAGTTATATAATCTATGGGCCGCAGCAACCACTTACCATAAGGTGGACTGTGTGCTCGTTTGTCACCCTTATCCTATATAAAAAAAAAGAAATAACCATTCCAGAAATTTATGCACATCAATGTTGCCTAGTTGCAGAGTCTAAATTTAGCTGCCCAGTTATTTTTAATACAAAAACTATTAAGTACCTTGGAATAATTATAGATTTTTCTATTACATTTAAAAACCTCATAGACCACCTGTGCAATAGTCTGTAAACTAATGTTTGTTTTTAAAAAGATTCCTTCTTTTGCTGATATTAAGGTAGTGAAGCAAGTATATTTCGAATTATGTCAATCAATTTTCACCTATTGTATAACCTCATGGGGAGGAGCAGCTAAAACTACACACTGTTACCATTGGAAGACACTCAAAAATCTGTTTAAAAATTCGCAACATTCCGCCCTATCCTATTCCCGTCCCATCCCTTATATAAATCCTATAATGTCTTCTCAGTGCGCCAGTTATTCTTTATGAGTATGTTACTAAAACAGCACTTAAAATTGCCCTACAGAATAAAGGTCACTGATAAAAGTCGGTACCATTTTCACCCAATATACCACTAAGCATCACCCCATTTCACCCAGAGGGTGTTAAAAAAGGTGTCTATGGTAAATGCCAGAAAAATCTTTTTGCCTTTTGATAGATGGCGTTAAGACCATCTTGTTTATTTCAAAAGTAATATACCCAAACTAGCGACAGCAACATCAAAGGTGCGAAATATCTGATGCTGGGTTTGTCAACCCAATGACACCCAACCCAAGTTAGGAATTAAGGCAAATCCTCCCTGCAACAGGAGGCCCATACCTAGCAGTTGACTTTTATAGGCTGATGAAGCTGACTTTTTTTTATACAACTAAAGTGGCAATCAATATTACAGTCTATCTGATAGTAAGTGGACACTACAGTCCATGAACATTTAACTAATTAAAGTTTACAGTAGAATGGTTTATTATATGTCCGCGTGTTACAACAGTGCCAACCAGATCGCAACTGGCTCACACAATTTTTATATGTGGTAGAGCCATGCTGCAACTACATTAGTAGTATAGTTGTAGCACAAATGGGTCGGTTCAATTGGGGAAACACCACACTCTCACAGAATACCAGCATAAAATGGCAACTTGACACTGCTGTGTTTCGTATTGTGAGTGTAGAGAACCGGAGAACCATTTTACTGGAAAAGAGGCATTCCATCTTAGCCCTCACGGATGATGACGCATCTGCATTTTGATTCTTTATTGAGGATAAATATAGATGTATATGGGTCACAGCAACCACTTACCATCAGGTGGACTGTGTGCTTGTTTGTCAAACTATGCTATAAAAAAAATCGGTTGTTATAGACACCTTCAAGCATAGCCTGCAGATGCATTGTCACTATATTGAGCACTAGAAAGGAATGCCTCACAGCCTGTAATTAAAATGCCTTTCTATCCCATCACATCAGAACTAAGTGTAAGCACGGTTCTTTGACCGCAGAGAAAGGTAAGAGGGCGGTACCTAATCAGACAGATTAATAGACAGAAATGAAGTCCTACTACTTAATAAAACACTAAACTTAATGTGTTTGTATACTAATGTACTACTACTACTACTACTAACATACTAACTTAATAACTAAATTAAGTTATTGAAAATGATGGAATAGACCCATTTATTTTACTTATTGTAAGCCAGTGCTTGACCACAATCCCACATGGTGGTAAGTGGTGATGCAGCCCCAAATCGTAAATAGCACTGTCTTAGCATAACAAAAGCTTATTTACTCTTGCGTTGAAGACGCTTAGATTGTATGTACCCATGATTTTTGATCTTTGCAATAATGATAAAGAAATCCTTAAACAAAATTATTTTTAAAATTAATAGTATACCTAATACAATACTTACACCTGGATCAGTTTTAATTTCAAAATGATTGTCACATAAATGGCATTTCATGCGGAACTGGTATACCGGTGTACTGTAGTACATTCCAACTTTTTTCTTTTCTGCATTGTATCTTACCCCCATACCAATATGATTGTTGCAGCCTTCACACCATATATTATAGGGCATTTCAAATCTTATAATTAAGATACCCATGTGTAGTTTTCTAGCTCTCTCTCGCAATGCATGAGTTCCTTGGAACTTATTTAATCCCCCAACTTTAGGATCATAGTCTGGGGGATAATAAAGATTTTGGCCTTTGCGTTCACCCATTTTGGTCTTCCACTATGTACGTTACACTGTCTAATAGATACAGTTACTCTGAAAACAAATAAATCATGATTTACATAAAAATCACTTTAAATAAAGAAGATAAAGCAACAATCAACATAATGAGCCAGTGTCTAGTTTATCATTAAATGTGTACCACTACACTATGCAGTAACATCATACTTAATATGACATGTTTATGTCCAGTTAGTGTCTGTTGCTGGGTTCACTTCAGACATTGTAATATGCGCAGCAAAGTTGATAGTTTCTGATTAAAAAAATTCTACCATGTCGAATAAAATAAGGTCAGAAGGGCATCAATAATATATCCAAGAGGAAAATTTTTGTAGTACCTGTATTAGTAAAGTTAATAATTACTTTGCCTGCCGAGCTTAAGATTGTAGACTATTACTGCACTCATGAAAGTATACATGAGATTTTTTTTAAATAGAAATAGAAGCATGGACCGTTACCGAATATTTTTGTTATTATAATAAATAGGTACTCACCAATATAAAAAAATATTACTCAAACAACAAACATCAAACATATATTAAAGCAGTTTAAAGTCTAAACGTCAAATTGACATTAAAATTTTGTTTAATGACTGGCTTTACGGCTCTGGGTACTAGCCCTTCTGAGCCTGAAGTTATAATATATATACTCTATTCCAATTACGAAGTCCCTTTTGACATTTCTTAGAACGTAACTCTTCACGTTTCGCATAATTTGAAATAATAATCATTTTTGTTCATGGTCGTAAATTATCATTTAAAAATACACAATCAATCTCAATCATTATAAAATTAATTCACATACACAATCAACATATTGTTTTTAAACATCATGCTCAAAATAATTAAAACTTTAAAAGATAATAATATTTTACTGCCGTTTTGCGTTTACGTTCTATAGTTTTATTTTAACTTTTTTACATAGTGACGTGACTAAAAGAATCGTATAAAATCGATTATAGACAGATTCTTTTCGTGAGTGAAAATCTGTTAACACTGCGTCCACCTCGTGATCACGACCGCCATTTTGTTTGTCTCTTCAGTACGAGTGCAGAAGCCTTGTATACGATACGCGTATTCAGTTAAGTTGATTTTGTGTTTTTTTTTATTTCGTTCTTGTTATTGTAGTTATAACTGTTTGATAATTCTTTCGTTGTTATAAGTTTTGACTGTTATTTGATTTGTTTTTTTTTTTTGTATTTATAAAAACTATAGCCGAAACTGGGACCACTAAAAGAACAGTCAAGCACGAGAGTTTGTAGTACGCCTACAAGATTACTTTGAAAGAGAGTATCAGAATGGTGGTCCATTGTTGCCACTTTCACAAGTGACTAACCAAGTAAGTGCAGCTCTTGGTATTAGTCGAAAAACTGTTTCCCGAATAAGTAAGGAAAAACATGGTAAAGATTTAATGGAAGATAACAAATTAAATTCGCCACTTAAGAAAAAAGTTAGAAGGTCGATAGTTACAAATATCGACAATTTTGATAACGACGCCATTAGAAACCATATGCATGGCTACTATAGTAGGAACGAATTGCCGACTCTCGATAAATTGTCAAATACTTTACGAGAATCTGGACTGTTTCACGGCAGTAGAACTTCTTTCTGGAGGGTTTTAAAAAATGTTGGCTTTTCTTATAAAAAAATGTGATAAAAGGCGGATTTTGATGGAACGTAGAGATATAGCTTTAGCCAGATTTAATTTTCTAAGATCAGCAAAGTCCATTGCCGTTTGGAATAATGTTATATTTCTAGATGAGACGTGGCTAAACGCTAATCATACAGTTGGCAAGATATAGACAGACGACACTCCTCACTTCTCCACAAAACTACCTAGTGGCAAAGGCGAACGCTTAATTATTTGTCATGCGGGTTTCATGAAGGAATTTGTTCCGAACTGCTTTTTGGCGTTTAAATCTAAGAAAACTGTGGAATACCACGAAGAGATGAATTTTGTTAAATTTAAGAAATGGTTTTGTACCTTATTGACCAACTTGAATGAGCCATCGACGATCATTATGGATAATGCACTGTATCATTCAATACAAATAAGTAAGCTTCCAACTTCTAGCAGCAAAAACCGATATTGTGAAAAGGCTGAATGACAATAATATTGTTGCTGACATGTCCATGTTAAAAATTGAGCTGCTGCATTTGGTTGCTATAAATAAGCCAGCTAGAGCAAAATACGTATTGGACGAAATGGCTAAGGAAGCCGGACACAATGTAACGCGCCTTTCACCCTACCATTGTCAATACGAGTACAATGCCATAGAATTGATTTGGGTGCAAATTAAAGGCAAGAATTTAAACAAATCTTTTTTATAATTTATTTTTACCTATTTTAACATTTTATCTGTTGCTATATTAACACGCAAACCTTTATTTTAGGTTATGCGGCCCGTAAAAATACCAGCCCACCGTTTACTGTAAACAAAATGCTGTTGTTGCAAGAAGCTTGTGATAGTGTTACTGCCGCGAATTGGGAAAGTGTGGTTTTACGAACAAAAAAATTGATTTTCGTTGATTGGGACAGAGACAGTTAACAGAGGTAGAGCCAAGCGGTAGCTTTTGCTGTCGCACGAATGGGCCAGCTCGAACCGGGGTGGTACCACGACCTCACAGAATACCAGCGTGAAGTAGAGGTTTACCTCTGCGTTGCGCTTGGTGAGTGCAGGTGGCCGGAGGCCCAATTCCCCCCCCCCCCATCAACATGGTAGTGGAATTAAACAAAAGACTACCCCAGGAGGGTACCAGCACCCCTGGAGAATCCCTCGCTGAGCATCCACGACCAAACTCTTCCACTCCTGGGCGTGGGTGCTCAGGCTGCCCCGCGTATTCTGGAGGGGGCGAAATTCCGCTCAAGACGAAACCTGCTCGGGGCAAGCGGAGCAAGAAGACAAAGACAACCCCTGCCACGCTTACCGTGGATTTCTGCAATATCAGGGGACTTCATTCAAACCTTAACGCCGTCCACTACCAACTGGAGATAGCTAAGCCGGCCTTGCTCTTTCTAACCGAGACACAGGTGTCCTCTCCGGCTGATACGTCGTATCTCTCCTACCCGGGGTACAAATTAGAACACTCGTTTGTGCCCCGGGCTGGAGTTTGCGTGTATGTCAGAGAGGACATCTGTTTTCGACGCCTCGGCAGTCTTGAAGGTACGGACCTCTCCATCCTTTGGCTGCACGTAGACAGCGACGACCATCCCCGCGTCTACGGGTGCCTCTATAGGTCCCATAGCGGTAATGCCGACACAGACCGACTCATAGACCACGTCCAAATGGCTGCAGACTCCGTGCTACAACAGGTCCCATACGCAGAGATCGTGATACTCGGTGATTTCAACGCCCACCACGCTGAATGGCTTGGTTCTCGTTTAACCGATCATGCGGGTAGATCTGTCTATGACTTTGCTTTGGCATATGGTCTCACACAACTGGTTACTTCGCCTACGCGGATCCCAGATGTGGAAGACTATGTACCTTCCCTGTTGGACCTTCTGCTGACCTCTCATCCGGACGGATATCAGGTCTCCGTCGATGCCCCTCTGGGCTCTTCGGACCATTGTCTGATCCGGAGTACGGTGCCACTCACGCTCCAATCGCAGTTGCGATCTACAGCTTGCCGCCGTGTTTGGCACTATAGGTCAGCTGATTGGGACGGGATGCGGTCTTTTTTTGCATCCTACCCTTGGGGGCGGGTTTGCTTCTCGCCGGAAGATCCCAGCGTTGTTGCCGATTCTGTTGCTGATGTGGTACTTCAGGGTATGGAACTTTTTATTCCATCCTCTGTGGTGCCCATCGGAGGCAGATCCCAGCCATGGTTTGGTCGCTCCTGTAAAATAGCGTCACGCTATAAGCAGGAGTGCTACCAGGCCTGGGCTGACGCATCAACGCCTTGGGATGTTAACTCCAGCGCACTTAAAAAGAAGTATAATTCCGCCTCCAGGTCCTTCAAAAGCGTCATTGCCAAGGCAAGGTCTGAGCACATCGGCAGAATTGGCGAGAAGCTAGTTCGCCTTCCTTCGGGAACCCGTGCATTCTGGTCTCTCGCCAAGGCTGTCCAAGGGAACTTCTGTCAGCCATCTCTTCCATCTCTGCACAGAGAGGACGACTCACTGGCCCATGCCGCAAAGGAGAAAGCCGATCTGTTGAGCTCTCTTTTTGCGTCCAACTCGACTCTAGATGACGGGGGGAACACACCGCCGACCATCCCGCGATGTGAGTGCTCCATGCCGGATGTGCGATTTACGCAGCGCTGTGTCCGCAAAGCACTCTTCTCCCTGGACGTCAGCAAGTCGAATGGGCCCGATGGAGTCCCTCCCATTGTGCTGAAGACGTGTGCTCCGGAGTTGGCACCGGTTTTAACGCGTCTTTTCCGGTACTCCTACTCCCAAGGCGTAGTCCCGAACTCATGGAAGATAGCTTTGGTGCACCCGATCCCTAAAAAGGGCGACCGCTCAGACCCGTCCAACTACAGGCCTATCGCTATCACCTCCTTGTTCTCCAAAATAATGGAAGCCATTTTAAACTGCCAGCTCATGAGGTACCTTGAGGATCACCAGCTGATTAGTGACCGCCAGTACGGTTTTCGTCGGGGTCGATCAGCTGGTGATCTTCTAGTCTACTTAACTCATAGATGGGCGGAGGCAGTAGAGTCCAAGGGGGAGGCATTGGCCGTTAGTTTGGACGTAGCGAAGGCCTTTGATCGGGTCTGGCACAAAGCGCTTCTTTCGAAGCTTCCTGCGTATGGGCTTCCTGAGAAATTGTGCAAATGGATCACCAGTTTCCTTGCTGATCGGAGCATCAAGGTCGTAGTAGACGGTGCATGCTCTGATCTCAAGCCTATCAACGCTGGTGTTCCACAAGGCTGCGTGCTATCATCAACGCTGTTTCTCCTGCATATCAATGATATGTTGCTAACTGGTAGCATTCATTGCTATGCAGACGACAGCACTGGTGATGCCTTATATACCGGCCGTGCCAATATTTCTCGGGAAAACGTCGCCGAGTACCGGGACAAACTTGTGTCTGAAGTCGAGTCTTTGCTTAACAAAGTCTTGGATTGGGGCCGACTAAATCTAGTCCAGTTCAATCCCCAGAAGACACAAGTTTGCGCGTTTACCGCTAAAAAGAACCCCTTTGTCGTATCTCCTCAGTTTCAAGGCACTCCCTTGCTGCCTCAGCTAGTATCGGAATCCTTGGCGTCGACATATCGAATAGTGTGCAGTTTCGTGGTCACTTGGAAGGGAAGGCCAAATTGGCCTCTAAAATGCTTGGCGTGCTCAGCAGAGCGAGACAGTATTTCATGCCGGCACATCGCTTGCAACTTTACAAAGCGCAAGTTCGGCCCCCCATGGAATACTGTTCTCATCTCTGGGCCGGGGCACCCCAGTGCCAGCTCCTTCCACTTGACCGCATCCGGCGCAGAGCGGTTCGAATAGTCGACGACCGAGTTCTTTCTGATCGGCTCGATACACTGGCACTGCGTAGAGATGTTGCATCTCTTTGCGTATTTTATCGCATATATCACGGGGAGTGCTCTGAGGAATTGTTCGGACTAATTACAGCCGCTCAATTTCACCATCGCACATCGCGACAAAACTCGCGTTACCATCCATACCATCTGGATCATTGGCGGTCCACCACTGTGCGATTTAGAAGAAATTTTCTTCCTCGCACGACTTCCTTGTGGAATCAATTACCACCAGCGAATTTTCCGGACCGATACGACTTAGGAACCTTTAAGAAAAGAGCTTACACCTTTCTAAAAGGTCGGCAACGCATCTGCAATTCCCCTGGTGTTGCGGTTGTTCATGGGCGGCGGTAGTCACTTACCATCAGGTGAGCCGCATGCTCGTTTGCCCCCTATTCCATAAAAAAAAGACATACATATCGATGCCGTCATAAAAAACCAAATTATAATAAATACAGGGGATTCTACAGACGATGATGAGGGTGATGACGACGATGCCGACCATGAAATATCGATTTCGGCTAGTGATGATGAATATGTTCCATCTTGATAAAAATATCATGTAATATTATCTAATTAAAATTAAAAAACAGTTTTATTAATTTTAATTTGATGCTAATCCTTTTTCTGTCAATACGATTTTAACTTGTTCGTTATAGTAATCGAAGATCAATATCGTCCAGTATCGTCTATAGCGGTACTTTACTAGTACTTGATTATTGACATCTGTCAAATGGGACTTCGTAATTGAAATAGAGTATAATTATCTTTCATAGTACACTGCTTCACAATATGATGCGTCACATTGTGCAGCCCTTGGGAAATTTGGAAGAGAATGGGAGAGCTCGCATATCATCGATAAGATGAATATAAATATCATTACTATAGGGTTTTAAACTTAATATTAGTGTAAACAATTAAAGGTTACCGCATATATGCGTCCCACTGCTGAGCATAGGCCTCCGTCGCGCTGCCCCAATGCGTGTTGGTGAACTTCACATGTCTATTCATACATATTTCTCAGACATGCAGGTTTCCTCACGATATTTCCTTTATTGCCAAGCACGTGGTAAATCAGCAAATTGTTAATTACAATTTTACAATTAACAATTTCATTGGTGCTGACGGGGATCAAACCCGGATTGCTCACGTACTGTGAAACTTACAGTGAGCGCTAATCATCTGAGCTACCACGACTCTTAAACAGTAAATAATAACAATAATCAGTAATGTGATAACTACTTAGAGTAACGTCTGAGATTCTCTTTTTAAAAATAGCAAAAATAAAATATCATTCATGAGCGACGTCCAAACCATAGTATTTTTGAATACCAGGACAGTATTTAGTTGGTAAATGGTATTAGACCCTAAAAATGGTACGCATACCAAGAAAGTGGTACGTCGTACTGTATCAGGCAAATTGCGTAGCATATTAAAGCACATCTTTATCTTTTATTATGTTGAGCTTCTCAGTCTATCCAAAGTGAAATACTAAGTACCTTTTGAATTAGGTAACTTTGTTTTTTAGGGTTCCGTACCTCAAAAGGAAAAAACGTAACCCTTATAGGATCACTTTGTTGTCCGTCTGTCTGTCTGTCTGTTTGTCTGTCAATACCCTTTTTCTCAGGAACGCGTGGAGGTATCGAGCTGCAATTCATATCAAATACTCAGATCTACCGTCCCTTAGAGCTGTAAAAATATCAAACTTCTAGGCCAACGCAATCAAAAGATACAGCCGTTTATGCCGCAAATTTTCGACATTCGCAAAGGAATCAAAACCTACAGGGTACTTCCCTGTAGGTTTTGATCTTGAAATTTGGTACGATGCAACGTTTTATAGCACAGATAAAGGAAAAATTGCGAAAAGCATACATTTTTAGTTACACCATATAATAAAAATATTTTTAATAATTTTAAACTTATATACCTACGGATTAGTTCGGAACCCTCAGTGCGCGAGTTCGACTCGCACTTGGCCGGTTTTTCTTTATCCATTCTAACCTATTTTAATTATGGATAAAAGATAAGGCTGGATCGATCGAAAGGAAAATAAGAAGTTAGTTTTTTTTCTGGCTATAATTCTCTCGTTTTCCATAACTTAGCTCATCGACACCTGTATAACGGAATTATAAAGTGTTTAAAGCGATAAGGTTAATTTTGGTTTACAAGTATTTTGTAATAAATAGACGTACGGCCGATACGAGTTTTTATTTTGAACTACTATTTCTACACTATTACTAACTATTTACTACATTACAAATTACATTTCTTAGCGGACTGTATGATTTTACTAATATCGATAGCTAGTTATAGGTAACATTAATTAGGTAAGCGCTCGCTTTAACATTCCGCTCCCCAAAGGACGCAGTTATTTATTATGAATATATAAACAAGTTTAAGTACACAATAAGAATCAAAGTTACCACAACACACATTAGAATAGACATAGTACCACATAATTATTAATTTAAATGCAAGGTAAGATAAACACAGGCAATATATTCGACTACAAATTATTTTTTACATAACAGCAATATGGTCAGTACTTAGGTAATCAACAAAGGTATGTGTACTTTTCTTACAAATTTAAGGTAAGTAACTCATTTACATTTCATCTCAATAACATCATTACATATCATATTATTTTAGGTAACGGATACATTTTTGCACGGTATGTATGGGTTTTTTTTTACTATTAATTTTATATACAATTTTCAGGTAAGTAAGTAGGTAATTTACATGAAATAGTTATTTCGTTAATATACATATTTTATTCACAGGACGTTTAAGGACGTCGCCTTTACATTTATTTGTTACAACACGAGTGAGATTATCAGGTACAACATGTTTTTTTATTATTTTCCCTAACATCTATTTACTAGGTGGCACATTATCTTCTTTTAGGATAACTATGTCATCGATTTCTGGCTCAGGTTATTTTTTATTCCATTTATGTCTTTGATTAAGATTCACGAGATATTCTTTATACCATCTGTTCCAGAAATCGTTCACCATTTTTTGTGTTAGTCTCCATCTTTCTAGGTTAGTTACATTTTTACAAAGTGTATAATTTTCAACTGCTAAGTTTAATAAAGGTTCACCAACCAAGAAGTGGCCTGGTGTCAGTGGTAGTGGGTCATCGGGGTCATCACTTAACACTGTTATAGGGCGTGAATTTAAGCAAGCTTCTACCTGTGCTAATACAGTAGTTAATTCTTCATATGTAAGTGTACTGTTACCAATTACTTTTTTAAGATGTGTTTTTATACTGCGCACTCCAGCCTCCCAAAACCCCCAAAATTGGGCGCATGTGGAGGTATGAAGTGCCATGTAGTACGTTCTAGAGTTAACAATCCTACTACCTCTCCTGGAATAGAAGACATGGCATTATCAAACATATCTCGTAGCTGCTTATTTGCTCCGACAAAATTTGTGCCATTGTCACTGTAAAGTTCATGGCAATGCCCTCTTCTTGCTGTAAATCGCCTGAAAGCTGCGATAAATCCCTTAGCCGTCATATCTGTGACAGCCTCTAGGTCTTGATGAGTTGCCATGCAGATAAAGAGGCAAATGTATCCTTTGTAGGATTTGGCTCCCCTGCCTGGCGAGAATCTAATATTAATGGGGCCTTTATATCCACACCAGCTGATTTAAAAGGTTTTCTAGGTTTTAATCGAACCTCTGGTAACTGGCCCATTAATTGCACGGTATTCTCCTTCGAATATCTAATACAAGTTACACACTCTCGGTAATATCTTTTTGCTTGATCCTTAGCTCGCAGTATCCAGTATTTCGACCTCATGTAATTCAGCATTTCTTGTGGTCCACCATGTAGCGTGTTCTGCTGAGCATCTATAATTATTAGTCTACTAAGATGGCTCCTAGAAGATAAAATTATAGAATGCTGTGTGTCGTGTACAGTTTGAGACTGTTCAATAAGCCCGCCAACTCTTAGGATTCCATTATCATCGAAAATGGGATAAAGATTGCCTAATTTGCTCTTTTTGGGAACACATCTTTCAGATTTTAGCTGCCTTATTTCTTCATTAAATTCAATTCCTTGAACTTGCCTAATACAATTTTCTAAAGTTTCTTTAATTTCTTGAGCTGTAATAAATTTAGTGAAAGTTTGACGTTTGCCTTTATCTATTTTAAATTAAGCCATCTTCTACAGTATGAAATAACTCTTAGCATTTTCGATAAATTAGAAAACTTAGTCCAAATTAATTCCTCTTTAGTTTTAAATAAAGCAGTTAAAACTCTGGCTTTCTCGTCTTCCTGTGTATCTAAAATATCAACTGATTCCAGGCTTAGATCCAGTGCGGATAACCAATCTGGGCCGTTCCACCACAGTGAATTATTTAACAGTTCCGGGACGTGTAAACCTCTTGAGGCACAATCTGCCGGGTTTGTATCAGTCGTAACATGAGCCCATTGCTTGTAATCTAAAATGCTCAGTATATCAGACACTCTGTTACTGACAAATGTGTTCCATCGACTTGACCCACCTTTCAGCCAAGCTAAAACTATGGTTGAGTCTGTCCACGCGTATAAATTTTCATTGGGTATGCTCATCACTTGAGATGTCTCAAATATCAATTTGGCTGCTAATACCGCACCTCAAAGTTCCAATCTAGGTATTGAAATTTGTTTCTCGATGGGATCGACCTTTGTTTTTGCTGATATTAAGCTCACGTATACCTTTCCATCTTCAACAACTCGAATATATACTGCTGCTCCATATGCTGCCTGCGATGCGTCTGCGAAAACATGCAACTCTATTTTAGATGCCTGAGAACAGCTTAACCACCTTGGTATACTGACATTTTAAATGTGAATCAAATTCTCTCTGAACTGTAACCATTCTGCCAACAACTCTCCTCTTATAGTATCATCCTATTCTAGTCCCATTTTCCATAATTTTTGTATTATCATTTTTGCTATGACAACAACCGGAGCTATCCACCCCAGCGGGTCATATAATTTGGCTACATCGGAAAGTATTCGACGTTTCGTAACCTGCTCTTTTAATTCTAATAAGTTGAGTGAATATACAAAACTGTCTGCTTCTCTATTCGAGCTAACTCCTAGTACTTTTACCAAACTGTTGACTTTAAGAGGAACTTCATGATCATCTCGTCTGTTTTCACCGATATATTTTAACACGGTTTCATTATTACTACTCCACTTTTGTAATTCGAAGCCTCCTAAGTTCAGCAGTTTGTTCATATCAGTGTAGATACTAATAGCTTCATTTTCAGTCTCGCATCCCGATAATAGATCATCCATATAGAAGTCACTCTTTGTTATTTTAGCAGCAACAGGAAATTTTGATTTCTCCTCATCCCCTAATCTTTGTAGTGATTTCACCGCAAGGTATGGTGCGCATGCTGTACCGAAGGTCAATCTCACAAGTTTGTAGTGTTTAATTTGCTCAGTCGGTGACGATCTCCATTATACTATTTGAAAGTTTGTGTCTTCTTCTGCCACACGCACCATTCGATACATTTTTTATAATATCTGCAGTAATACAGATTTTATGAGTCCTCCGTCTCATTAATATATGCCGTAAGTCTTGTTGTAGCTTAGGACCTACAAGCAGATTATCGTTCAAGGAAACATTATTAGCGTCTTTACACGAAGCATCGAAAACCACTCGAAGCTTCGTAGTGTCTTTATCTTCTCTTACCACGCCGTGATGAGGATCTAAATTGATGTACTCATTCATAACCTTATGGTATCCCTCACGAAACTTATCATTTTTTGCTCACTTCTTTTCTAATAAATCAAACCTTTTAGCAGCTATTTCTTTTATTCCCCCATTTTTATATTCAGCGTTTTCTGTTTTAAATAGTGATTTCACCACAAATCTTCCTTCTTCGTCTGTGACTGATGTAGCCTCATAATATTCTTCATAACTTTCTTCTTCCCTTGACAATCTCTTCTGTAAAGTATTTGGCTCATTTTCTAACTCGCAAAATAACTTAAGCATCTCATCTTCTTTATGTTGAACATGCAAGCTTGTGAAATTTATCTTTGCTGAAGTTAATTCTCGTGACATATTTCCCGATAAAACCCAACCTAGGAATGTATTTTGTGCTAATAAATTACTCACTGGATGTTTAATAATGTCGTCCAATAAGACGTCGCTATACACTTCAGCTCCAAAAAGAATGTCTATTCTCCCTGGTGTTGTGAACCCTGGGTCTACCAACTCCAAGTCTTTTAAGTCTGGCCACTCAAGAGTACCTCAAGAGTAGTAGTGGAAGGTAGTAGTGTTGTTAATGAACGCAATACATATGCATTTACTCGAACTGAAACATTGGGATTG
This sequence comes from Parnassius glacialis, assembly GCA_033319125.1. NCBI lineage: Eukaryota > Metazoa > Arthropoda > Insecta > Lepidoptera > Papilionidae > Parnassius > Parnassius glacialis. Next base: position 3,090,067 of record JAVANC010000009.1, read on the forward strand.
TGGCATGATTTCACGCAAAATGAAATCATATGTTTATTCTCGTTTGCCCCTCTCCCATACCTGACACCCAACCACTCACTGATTTACGCGTAAGCTTAAGTAACTTAACAGTGGTAGAGCCACGCGGCAGCTTTTGCTGTCGCACGGATGGGCCGGCTCGAACCGGGGTGGTACCACGACCTCACAGAAAACCAGCGTGAAGTAGAGGTTAACCTCTGCGTTTCGCTTGATGAGTGCAGGTGGCCGGAGGCCCTTTTTACTGGAAATGAGGCATTCCATCATAGTCCTCATGGGTGACAACGCATCTACATTTTGATTTGTAATAGAGGATAGATGTAGATGTCTATGGGTCGCAGCAATCACTTACCATCAGGTGGACTGTGTGCTCGATTGTCACCCTTATCCTATAAAAAAAAACTGAACTGCCGCCTCTGTCATAAATGAGGCTTGTGACCCTTGGTCTAACAATGCTCTCATTACGTATTTACAACCATTCCTACTATCTACCAACACATTAGCAGTAGCTAACAGGACACTGTTTGCTTGTATATGTTTACTAGAAAAGTTGGTTATAAAGTGTGACTCATTAGATACAGGACTAGTCTTACCTCTAGATTGCTCGCTCGCTATACCTGTAGTTATGGTTTCACTTTCCTTTGGTTTCTCGATCTTCTTTTCTCTCTTGCAGTGCAGAAGGGAGTGATGCCGCCGTCCACATCTTTTACAGCAAGAAGACTGTCGACATTTGTTCACGGAATGAAATGGCGCTAGGCAATTGAAGCATAATTTACTCATTTGTATGAATTCTTGTCTTTCTTTGACTGACATATCACCGAACTTCTTGCAGGAATATACATAATGCTCTTCACCGCACAAGGTACATTTGATTTCGTTCTTTTTATCATCTTTGTTAACATTTGAATGGAAGACTTTGGGTTTAGCTACAGGTTTAGGTTGCACAGTTTTCGTTTTATTACTTTCTATCACTTCTAAAGTTCTGAACCTTGCTTCTAAAAAATCATTCAATTCTAACCAAGTAGGTAGATCGCAATTGCTTGCACAAATTTGTTGTTCCCACAGCTTTATAGATTCAGAATCTAATTTCGATACAACTAAGTAGCTAATAATCATGTCCCAAGTATCAGTTTCCACACCAATGTTCTTCAATGCCTTCAAACAGGTTGAAGTTGTGTCTACTAGTTGTTTAATTAAACTCGACGATTCTATGTGTATAGGCTTTTGTGTAAATAAAATCTTCAAAATTGCGTTGCAGTTAAATCTCTTATTATTATAACGTTTTATCAATTGATTCCACGCTTCTTCATAGTTCACGTCAGTCGTAGAAAAGTTACGTAACAGTGCCTCTGGTTCTCCTGATAAATTCGTCTTTAATTAATGTAATTTCTGTACGGGTGGTAGGTACTTATTTTTGTGAATAAGAGTTCCAAATAAGTCGTAAAATGTTTGCCACTCTTCATATTTTCCTGTAAATGTGGGTATTTTTATCTCGGTAATTTAACTCCTCTATTCTTTATTAATTCCTGCACATCAGCTATTGGGAAAGATTGAGAATACACAGAGGGTTGTAACTCTGGTGCTTCCACAAAAGACTGAAGAGCTTCTTTCAAAGTCGACTTATAGTCAATATAGAATTCCTCAAATACCTCATAAACGTCCTCCTTAAAATAAGAATGCTCTTTTTCTTCGTCTTTGGTAATTTTCAAAATAATGCTTTTATGACCTTCTTGAAACTCTTGCCGTAATAGTTCCAATTGTTCTAATCTCGTTTCCAAATAAGGTTTCTTAATTCTGTCTTTCGGCGATTTCTTATAATCCTTTTCAGCATTTTTCAGGTTTTGTAATAGCTTATTTTGATAGAACAGAAGCTTCTCCATCGTAATATTCGCACCGCATACTGCTCAACAAGTATGTAAGTACAACAGTTCACAATGACTTGATAAGTTCAACAAATTCCTTAAGTATGAGGTAGGTAGTAAGTATATTTGCTTTAGTTTGTATTTTTCGTATTATAACTCGTTATAACCCGATCACTTACTGAATTTACTAAAACAACACTCAATTCGTAAATAATAGTTCCACAATTTTATATATTTTTTATTTTTATACGTGGTAGAGCCATGCTGCAGCTATATTAGTAGTATAGTTGTAGCACGAATGGGTCGGCTCGACCGGGGAAGGACCACGCTCTCACAGAATACCAGCTTAAAACTGCTGTGTTTCATATGGTGAGTGTAGAGAACCGGAGACCCATTTTACTGGAAAAGAGGCATTCCATCTTAGTCCTTGCCTTGTTGCCGTGTAGTGGCGGTCAAGAATATCCACTACCCCATATCCTCCCGTGGGTGTCGTAAAAGGCGACAAAGGGAAACAGGCGGGAGATGGGCAGCAGCATCTTCCTGATAATAGCCAAAATTACAATAAAAAAACTGCGGTTGCCAACCCACTCGCCAAGCGTGGCAACTATGGCAAATACCCCCCAATGATCAAAACAACAAACAGACGGCCCCCAGTCCCCGGCGGCCCCGCTATTCCTGGCTACGGTGGCGACCATGGTAACGGCGGGGCAGGGGGTGCTAAGAATCTCCGGTGGAGGTTCGGTTGCCACCTACGACGACTCTACCTGGCAACGTACAACGCACGCACCCTGAGGACTGACGAGAAGATCGTGGAGCTGGAAGAAGAGATAGACAAGTTGCGCTGGCATATTATAGGATTATCCGAAGTCCGAAGAGAGGGGGAGGACACGGTAATCCTCGAATCCGGCAACTTGCTCTATCACCGGGAGGGCGACCATCTGTCCCAAGGAGGTGTCGGATTTATCGTCCACAAGTCTCCCGTTAACAACGTTGTAAAGATCGGGAGTGTGTCGACGAGGGTTGCGTACCTTATACTCAGAATCACCAAACGGTATTCGCTGAAGGTCATACAGGTTTACGCACCAACCTCGGCACACCCCGATGAGGAGGTGGAGGAAATGTATGAGGATATCTCTAGAGCCATGCATTCCTCCAAAACCCAATATACGGTGTTAATGGGAGACTTCAATGCAAAACTAGGCACAAGAGAGAACGGTGAGCTGAAAGTAGGCAAATTTGGAATAGGGCAACGGAACCCAAGGGGCCAGCAGCTGGCCGACTTCATGGAGAAAGAGGGACTCTTTATGATGAACTCTTTCTTCAAGAAGCGGCCCCACAGGATGTGAACCTGGTCGAGCCCCGACGGTTCGACAAAAAATGAGATTGACTTCATTATGACGACCAAACGACAACTGTTCAGTGATGTCTCAGTGATCGCGAGGGTGAAAACCGGCAGCGATCACCGAATGGTTAGAGGCACACTGAACCTAAATGTAAAGTTGGAGAGGTCTCGTCTGATGAAGTCAACGCTCCGTCCCCCTCGTGCTCTAATCCAAAGTCCCGAAACCTTTCAGCTCGAGTTACAAAACCGTTTTCAATGCCTAGAAGACTGCAATGAAGTGGATGATATGAATGACAAGCTCGTGGAAACTGTCCATGCGGTTGGAGCTAAGTTCTGCAAGACCCGCCGCAGAAGAACACAAAAACTCTCCGATCACACTCTTAAGCTCATGGCTGTTAGACGGGAGATGAGGCTACATTCTTCAACAGATTTGACAGCATACAGGCAACTGAACAGACAGATCTCCAAATGCATGCGGCGAGACTTACGCAACTTCAATACAGCTCGTATTGAAGAAGCGATCGAGCGGAACCAAGGCTCCAAAGTCTTTGCCAGAGATCTGTCTGCCAGAAAGAGCCAACTGTCAAAGCTGAAGACCGAATGTGGCAGCATCGTTTCCGGGGCACCTGAGATTTTGAGTGAGATTGAGAGGTTCTATGGGCAGCTGTACATGTCATCGTTGGAGCCACACGCAAGTGTGAGTACCCATCCAAGAGCGAGTCTTATTCGACACTATTCCGAAGATATCCCGGACGTCAGTCTGAGCGAGATTAGAATGGCTCTCCAGCAACTTAAAAACGGCAAGGCCCCAGGCGAGGATGGAATTACAGCGGAGCTTCTGAAAGCGGGTGGAAGACCGGTACTTGAAGTCCTTCAGAAGCTCTTTAATTCCGTCCTCCATGGTGGCATTACACCGGAGGCGTGGAGCAGAAGTGCGGTGGTCTTGTTCTTCAAGAAAGGTGACAACGCTCTCTTGAAGAACTACAGACCGATTTCCCTTCTGAGCCGCGTCTACGTGCTGTTTTCGAGAGTCATTACGAATCGTCTCGCGCGCAGACTTGACGACTTCCAGCCTCCCGAACAAGCCGGTTTCCGAAAGGGCTTTAGCACCATAGACCACATACATATCCTACGGCAAATTGTACAGAAGTCCGAAGAGTACAATTTGCCACTTTGTCTGGCGTATGTGGACTATGAGAAAGCCTTTGATTCCGTCGAAATTTGGGCGGTGCTGCAATCCCTTCAGCGGTGCCAAGTTGACTGTCGGTATATCGAAGTGCTGAAGTGTTTGTACAGTAGAGCTACGATGGCTATCCGAGTACAGAACCAGAGTACGAAACCTATCCAATTGCAGAGAGGTGTAAGACAGGGTGACGTTATATCCCCGAAACTCTTCACCGATGCATTGGAAGACGTTTTCAAGCTTCTGGACTGGAAAGGATATGGTATTAACATCAATGGCGAGTACATCACTCACCTTCGATTTGCCGACGATATAGTCCTCATGGCAGAATCGCTGGAGGAACTAAGCACTATGCTCAATGACCTCAATAGTGTCTCCCAACGGATAGGTCTTAAGATGAACATGGACAAAACAAAGATTATGTTTAATGTCCATGTCACACCTATGCCGGTAGTTGTTGGGAGCAATAAGCTCGAAGTTGTTGACGAGTATGTTTACCTGGGACAAATAGTCCGACTAGGTAAGTCCAACTTCGACCGAGAGGTCAATCGACGGATTCAACTCGGCTGGGCAGCGTTCGGGAAGCTACGACACATCTTCTCGTCAGAAATACCTCAAAACCTTAAAACAAAATTGTACAACCAGTGCGTGTTGCCAGTGATGACTTATGGAACTGAGACGTGGTCCTTCACTGCTGGCCGTATGAGGAAGCTCAAGGTCGCTCAGCGAGCTATGGAGAGGGCTATACTCGGAGTTTCTCTGCGTGATAAACTTAGGAATGAGGATATCCGCAGTAGAACCAGAGTGACCGACATAGCCCAACGGATTAGTAAGCTGAAGTGGCAGTGGGCCGGCCATATAGCTCGAAGAACCGACAACCGATGGGGAAGAAAGGTTCTCGAGTGGCCGCCTCGTACCGGTAGGCGAAGTGTAGGGCGTCCCCCCACAAGATGGAGTGACGACCTGGTAAGACATGCAGGAAGTCGATGGATGCAGGTGGCTCAGGACCGTGCTTTGTGGCATTCTTTGGGGGAGGCCTATGTTCAGCAGTGGACTTGTGAAGGGCTGTAATGATGATGATGATGATGATCTTAGTCCTCACGGGTGACAACGCATCTGCATTTTGATTCGCAAGCGATGATATAATATGTAAATGTCTATGGGCCACAGCAACCAGTTACCATTATGTGGACTGTGTGCTCGTTTGTCACCCTATCCTATAAAAAAAAAACAATACCTACTTCAAACAGTATTTGAAAGTTCACAACACGTTATAATCTTTATTTAAAACAATATTCACTACAATTTAATTACGTTAAATACTGCGCATTGCCTTATCGCTCAGGGATGCTATTGTTCTCGCGGAATGACTCGGCGCTTGCGCTGGGCCGGTCGACGAACCGAATCCGACTCGAAGGACCAAATGTTTAAAGCGATAGGGTTGATTTTGGTTTACAAGGATTTTGTAATAAATAAACGTGCGGCCGATACGAGTTTTTATTTTGAACTAACATTACAAATTACATTTCTTAGCGTACAGTATGATTTTACTACATATTGATAGCTAGTTTTTACTTTGCTAGTTTTAACATTAATTAGGTAAGCGCTCGCTTTAACAAAAGTATACTAAGCACTCGATCCTCTCTTTGTAGTTATGTATGTTCTCTGTTTGTAGCGGGAGTACGAGTATTACAAAACTATCGAGTGATTTATCTCTCTCGATTCGAGTCTATAAAATAAATCGAGTTACGTCACTAACAACAAACTAGCAAACTACAGCTGTTTGACGGGTTTACTTATTTTCGAAAGAAAATCTGTATTTAATTACGATATCTTTTTTAGTAGTTGGAGATTGCTATTATATTGTGTGGCCATTCATTTAATTTTATTTAATTACATTGCAGAACTTTTCCGTAGAATGTATTTCTCTAAAAATAGATTGATGTTGTTAGTTGGCAGATTGATCTAGATTTTGTGATGCTAATTCAGACATATTGAGAAGGTTGCAAGCAGCCATGGGTAGGAGAGAGGAGCCTGCTTGGGCCCAGGGCACTGTCGGCCTGATTGCGGCCAGGGAACGTGGGGATGTGGACCGCAAATTCAAGAATCGTCTAACAGTGACTCGTAGTATGATAGATCGACTTGGATTGGAGAAGGAGCTTCACGGACACATGGGATGTGTAAATTGCCTAGAATGGAATTACGACGGCTCGTAAGTATGAACGAATAAAGGATATTCATCTTTATGTTTTTCTGATTGTGTTAATGCCTTTTTACGTCACGTCACAGAGTGTTGGCGTCGGCATCCGATGATCTTCACGTCATCCTATGGGATCCCTATCGCTACAAACAACTCCACAAAATAGCTACAGGTCACACAGGGAATATATTCTCTGTGAAGGTGAGAATTCTTTATCTTGACACTGTTGTGTAAGAAAATAATAATAATGTCCTCTAGACCGAATTTCGGTCACGGCGGCCAGTCTCGATGGAGACTAGCCATCCGCGCAGGACAGGATTATAGTGCCCAAATGAATGCACAAAAACAATTGCACTCTGTTCCCTCACTCTCATAGTGCAATGGGTAGTCCAATACAACTGGAGGGAGATCAGGCACATAACCATGGGATTTACTAGCTCTTGGAGGCATGGGGGTGAAACACTGCCAACTTCCTGACTGGGCTTCTGCTGAGAATTTCTTGACAGAAAAAACCCAATAACTAATGGCCCAATCAGGTATTCGAACCCGTAACCGACCTCATGATGACCAATCACATTTACGACCACTAGAGCAAGAAGCCTTGTTTCTCTAGTGTTATACAACTTGAAGGATATTTATGAACAAAGTCACAGTTAGTGTAAAGGCAATAATATTACTGAAAACACATTGTCTGATTTATTCTTGGCTATATTACTAATCTCTTATTATAAACAAATAATTCCATTATAGTCTATAACTGTAAATATTGCAAATTAAAGTTATAATATCTATTTATACATTGTGATATATGACAAGATAATGAGTCGGTAAGTAGGTATTAATCATGCAAAAAATATTGTAGATAAGTGTATGTTGTTGTGTATATATATATGATTTGTTGTTTTTAAAATGCAGTATGATTCATCAATATTATAGGCTTTTCTGGGATATAAATATTTTTTACTCTCATATAATATATAATTTCCTTTAAAGGTTGTAATTTTGTTGTGACTCTATAGTATCTCTATAGATATTAAAATTACTTTATAATGGTAGGACATTCTTGGAATGTGTTGCTCCAAAATTGAAACAGTTTTATTTTATTGAATTGTAGTTTTCTTCATTATTTTATATAGAACAAACCTGTGCCTAATGTCTTGTGACTCCTATGGAATTTCCTTCCCCATACCTTGACTCATAAAATAACAATATTATGTATTCTATAACATTATGTACCAAGAAGTGATGTACTTTTAATAAAAATGTTTTTTTCATAGAATAAGGGTGACACTATGGTAAGAGAATACTGTGCAACTACATTTATTCATGATTAAGAATCAAAATACAGATGCATTATCACCCCTGAGGACTAAGATGGAATGACTCATTTCTAGTAAAAAAGGTCTCCAGTTCTCTACATTCAACACATGAAACAGCAGCATTAAGCTGTTATTTTATGCTGGTATTCTGTGAGAGCATGGTCTTACTTCGATCGAGCTGACCCAATCTTGATACAACTATAATATAGCTGCAGTGTGGCTCTACCATGTATAAAAGTATGTAGAAATTTTTGAAGTATACATATAACTGATAAGCAGCCCCATGTAGAGGCAGCGTAAGTGACTCTACTGCCCCATATCATCTCATGGGTGCTGTAAGAGAAACTTCATCTTCTTCCCTGAAAACAATCCTATGCTTAGAAGTGCTACTACTAGATTGTATATCTATCCATGGATAGTAGATATCGAGATATAGATAGTAGTCGCCTGATTTCTATATATATATATCCACGTCCTGCCCAAGCTAATAAGAACCTGTTTGGTAATTCTGCCTGCTGTTCTCTACAAAGCACAAAATCTTACAAGTGCTTCCTGCCCAAAACAAATAGAACAGAAAAAAGATTTTGTATAAGATAAATAATATTTATATTTTTTTTATGGCAGTAAACAGATCATAATGAAATGATTCACGCTATTTTTAAAATCAATATTTTTTGTTCTTTTAACAGGACACTGGGCAGAATTATCAAAATCAGCTGTATTTTATTTGTCCTTCTTAAAGGACATTGGGTAAATAAGAAAAAGGTTATTATATAATTTATACGGTATTCTTAATCAGTCTCACTAACACATGAGTACTGCTTCTGCCTTCAGACTTCATTATTCGATCATATTTTAGCAAACACCCCATTTTTCATCAAAGTACCTGTATAAAGTATGCCTCTGTTATTAAGTTCATCTGCCAGTTTCTGAGAAGTAAAATACTGATGGAAATATAGGAGGAACTAGCTGGTCCGCAAGTGCCAGTACAGCCTTATCTGCTAAACCGAAGTTAGTATTTTCGTATTAGGGGTAAGTTGTGTTTCCCTGAAAATGTCAAAGACGCATACTACTCCGTTCGAATTTGCCAGCACAAAAGCCTTCAAATATGTAGGGTGCGGTTTTTCTGGGCAGTACTGCCTTATTCCGCAGGTCCCAGTGAATGGAATGATCATTGCATCCACACAAATAATATGTAAACGTATGAAGGTTGTAGACGACAACCTTTCTGGATATCATCAATTAGCGGTCTCATTTTGAAGAGCTTCTTTGGCTTTTTCTTCAGCTGTGTTCATCAAAGACAAATTTCATCAAGTTTCGTAATTGTTGGAATCGATTACGTGACATGTTATCAGCTGCAATTGGAATCCGCCTACTTTTCGACCAGTACAACGAAGGATTGGATAATTGATACTGGCTATTATCAAACAAAGCCATGTACTTTTTCAGTTTCGATAATACTAGATTTAAACTTACCAGTAAATCTAATAACATTTTGATTCGTCTTCTCGTTAATATTTCATCGTCAAAGTATTGTTTAAAATAGTCCATCTTGAAAAAACATTCTGTATTTATTTATGGTCAGGTATGATGGTTCTGTTAGAAGAGGTTGAATCGGGGAAAATTCTTGCTGAGATCAGTCCTCGTACCCAGTTCAGGGTATATTATTATCTATTCTGCAGCCAGTGCTGTTACGTATACACGCCCACGCAATCTTCCTCTTGACTGCCCACGAGAAGCCCCCCGCATGCCTCGCCTAATCGTTCCACGAGCTTGTATGATTTACTTACGTCAGGTCCATCACTTTCTTCCTTCGTAGAACTACTACTGCTTTCTGTTTGTACGAATTCTGGGTCTTCGTAATGTACGTCGGAAGGTATGAAGTTCCCAATGTAGGAATATTCTAACATATTTCCGATTTCTTCATCGTCTAGTTCTTTGAATAAATATCAATTTACCAAATTTCTGCCCAATGTGATTTTAAAATCACAAAATGTACTGACTGTAATATATATATATATATATATATATAAATCAGATGAGTCCCTCATCTGATTTATTAAGTTTTTATGAATCTGGAATTCCATTGAAAGCCGAAGTGGCAATGGGCCAGTCATATAAGAGCGAACCAACAACCAATGGGGTAAGTCCTCGAGTGGCAACCTCGTACTGGCAAGTGGAGTGTAGGACGACCCCCTACTAGATGGAGTGATGTAAGTCATCACTAAGTAAGACAGTTTAGTTTTAGTGAAAGTAGAAAGTGAATGATGACGTCCATCTTAGTCAATTTTCATCTGTCTGTTTTGTGACATTCACTTTTCCCAATATGGCAAGTTTAAAAAGTTAACTTCAAAAATGTCTCTTTTAAAACTAATTTATTTACTTTTTTCTTTACAGATGATTGCTGCTGTGTGGTTAGGACGAAATCCTAACCACGCAACACAGCAGCTTTATGCTACCACAAGTATATATTTCAAGCTGGTATTATGTCCTAGGGTTGTGCTTTCCCAATGATTTTTTTTAAAATATAATTGTGACAAAGAGCACACAGTTAACTTGCTAGTAAATGAATGCTGTGTGGCCCATAGACATTGACATTTTTCCTCAATTAAGAATAAAAATGCAGATGCGTTGTCACCCCTGAGGACTAAGATGGCATGCCTCGATTCCATTTAAACCGAGTTTTCACTATATTTTGTTTTGTATATTAAATGAAAACTCGGCCTTCCGGTTTTCACTCACTGCACAAACAAGTAGGAGTAAGCTGCTGTTCCTTGCTGATATTCTGTGAGGGAGTGGTCCTATCCTGGTTAAGCTGACTCATTTGGGCTACATACATAATGCTTCAGTGTGGCTCTATCACATATAAAATCACTTGTTTCAGTTTCTGTCACAAGATACATTGGTCACTTGTGCGGCGGATGGCACAGTGCGTGCGCGCAGTGTTTCTGGTTCATCCCTGTTTGAATGTTCTTGTCACTGTGGTAGAGTGAAACGTCTCGCTTCTGCACCCGATAATCCACATTTGCTTTGGTCTGCTGCGGAAGATGGCCTTGTTATGTAAGTACAAAAATAATTAATAGAATCAGGCGTTACTTTGCGGAAGTCCATTATATTAAAGTTGGCTAGAGCCACCGCAGAGTCTAGATCACCTGAAGATGCCTCGTGAAGAAGCGAAACACGTGTCGTATTGTCGTCAGTGGTGTGTCTTTCTAGTGTAGTGGTGCTGGGATTAGTGGTGACGGTGATAGTGCACGCAATTGAGGGAGGGCGGGAGGTGCTCTTCAAACTTGGTAAGACACATCATTTTATTTTATCGAGCGGATGTGCGCGAAGTAATTTTTTTACCAACTTTAACAAGTACAAAAATTTTATTTTGGGTCATTGAAGTACCTAATGTGTATCATGTACTAAAACAGACAGCGCAAACGAAATATGCGCAGCGATTCGGAGCGCGTGGAACAGCGTACCATTTTATGGCACGGACTAAGTGAGTTTGAGCCCATGGACTCTAATGCGTGTCGCAAACTACCAAGTCTCTGCGTCTCTTCTAGTACTAGTACATATTATTACTTCAACGATTTAGGTGGAATTATTAAAAATTTCGAAATGCTTCAGACTCAAGCGTCAAACTCCTTATATACCAAAATACTAAGAGATATAATTTTTTTAAAACAAAAGGTTTTTAGTTTGATTATTCCTTCCTACAATACCTGCAATAGCATAAAGTTATTGAAATTTGAAAGATAAATGCATTTTTCTTGTGTCAGAAGCCCTATTATATTTTTTTTATAGAACTGGTGACAACTGAGCACACAGTCCACCTGATGGTAAGTGGTTGCTGTGGCCCATAGACATCTACATATATCCTCAATAAAAAATCAAACTGCAGATGTGTTGTCACCCACCCATGAGGACTAAGTTGGAATGCCTCATTTCCAGTAAAAAGGGTCTCCGGTTCTCTACACTCACCATACGAAACACAGCAGTGTTAAGCTGCTATTTTACGTTGGTATTCTGTGAGAGCGTGGTCCTTCACCGGTCGAGTCGACCTATGCGTGCTACAACAATGCTACTAATATAGCTGTAGCATGGCCCTACCACGTACCAAACAATTTTGTAACTTTGTACACTTATCAAGGACCGATGACAATTAATGTTACAGCCTCCCCTCATTTCTGAGAGGGTATCAGAGCAAGGAAGTGTCCGCCGCGCTGCTCCAATGCGTGTTGGTGAACTTCACATGTCTTTGAAATATTTGTTTTTCTTATTTCTCAGACATGCAGGTTTCCTCACGATGTTTCCTTCACCACCGAGCACGTGGTAAATTGGCACTTAATTATTTTTCTGTTTTTCTTTTTTTTTAAACGTAACCACACTAGGATTGTCTCCGGTATCGTGGGGGCAGTTATACATACATAAATTTCACAAGGACAAACATCCGGACCCGGAACAATTACTTGTAGGCCATACGAATACTTGTTCTGTGCGGGATTCGAACCCGCGGCCCTTAGCGCTGCAACTCATTGCTAAGCCACTGCACTGCGCCAAGGATCCGTTGCAATTAGTTTGTCCCATTATCCTTGCCAGGGTCCTCAGAATTAGCGATTTTTCCATTCCTAATACCCGGTAGTGTCTTTGTGCCAAGTGCACGTCTAGAATAAAACTTTCCGGAGAAGGAGCCTGAGAAACGGCTACTACACCCAAGGAAGGCAGTAGGTGCGCAAATTTCTCATCTCCCACATAATTACAGACTTTGAATTAAATAAAAAAAAAAACAAAAAAAACATGCTTTCGTAGTTGGCCGCACTAAAAAATAGAAAATAAATTTTATTGTATTTTCATTTTATTGTATTTCATTTTATTGTAAAAAATGAATTTTTATGTTAATCACTATTTTCTTATTTTAATCTTATTGAAAATTATTTTCTTCTTTTTAGTTCGGTTATCTACAAAAGCGTGATTTTTTAGTTTTTTTAAACTATTATTTATTTTTTACGCTGGTATTCTGTAAAAGCGTGCTACGCTAGGACTGGGGTAGGCTCCGTCGAGCTGACTCATTCGTGCTGCAACCATAATACAGGTGCAGCATGGCTCATGATCTCAAGATTACGTGTTATTTTTTTAATTCTGGAAATAAACTGAAAAAAACAGCATCTGGATTATTGTTTTGACTAGTTTGTGGGTTGGATTATTTTTGCACATCACAGTCCAATTAACGATGACAATTTGCTCACTCAAATAAACCTAACAAGCTAACAGCATAGCAAAGTGGCGAAGCAATCAGCTTTGTAGCGGTTTGTAACGGTTGCCGTTGAACAATCAGTTTCAAAATAGGAGGTTCAGATGCCTGGGTGATCAGTAATCGATTGCTGAAAACAGAATTTGAAAATTCGAAACCGTTCTCGAGATAATCGTGGGACAGACGGACAGACATCGTGAAATCAATAAGTGTCTTCGCAAGCTTCGCCACTTAATAAGGATATTAGACTGTAGTGTGTGTACTGTATGCAGCTGTGAAATGTACATAATATTATGTTGAGTAGTTCTGCATTATTGCTTTCCTTAAAATATTTATTATAAGTCAATAAACAGTTTACTGTTTGCACACCTGTCTCTCGCATAGTTTGTAGGTACATTTTTTCATAATTACTAAGCTTGTATCTTTCTTAAGTTACGGAGTTTTCAATTATCATCAAATTCAAATATCAATCATTAACATTTCTTTTTTAATTTGTTATCATTTCACTACTTTCTTATCTTTTTCCTTCTGCCTTTATTTTTCCTTTATTTTTTTCTTTCTCACTCTGAAATAGTCCACTACTTTCTTTCGTTGAAGAATGTGCCTGATTATTTTACATCTAGCATATCATCATCATCATTATTACAGTCCTTCACAAGTCCACTGCTGAACATAGGCCTCCCCCAAGGAATGCCACAAAGCACGGTCCTGAGCCACCTGCATCCATCGACTTCCTGCATATCTTACCAGGTCGTTACTCCATCTAGTGGGGGGACGCCCTACACTTCGTCCGCCGGTACGAGGCCGCCACTCGAGAAACTTTTTTCCCCATCGATTGTCGGTTCTTCGAGTTATATGACCGGCCCATTGCCACTTTAGCTTGCTAATACGTTGGGCTATGTCGGTCACTCTGGGTCTACTGCGGATATCCTCATTTCTAAGTTTATCTCGCAGAGAAACTCCGAGAACAGCCGTCTCCATTGCTCGCTGAGCGACCTTGAGCTTCCCCATCCGGCCAGCAGTGAAGGACCACGTTTCAGTTCCATAGGTCATTATTGGCAACACGCACTGGTTGTATAGTCTCGTTTTCAAGTTTTGAGGTATACCTGACGAGAAAATGTGCCGTAATTTCCCGAACGCTGTCCAGCCGAGTTGAATCCATCGATTGACCTCTCGGTCGAAGTTGTACTTACCTAGTTGGACTATTTGGCCTAGGTAAACGTACTCGTCAACTTCGAGCATAGTGTCCCCAACAACTACCGGCATAGGTGTGACATGGACATTAAACATGATCTTTGTTTTGTCCATGTTCATCTTAAGACCTATCCGTCGGGAAACACTATTTAGGTCATTGAGCATAGTGCTTAGGTCCTCCAGCGATTCTGCCATAAGGACTATATCGTCGGCAAATCGAAGGTGAGTGATGTACTCGCCATTGATGTTAATACCGTATCCTTTCCAGTCCAGAAGCTTGAAAACGTCTTCCAATGCAGCGGTGAAGTTTCGGGGATATAACGCACCCTGTCTTACACCTCTATGCAATTGGATAGGTTTCGTACTCTGGTTCTGTACATCTAGCATATACAAGACACATTTACATGCGAGAAACGCAACAAGCTCTATCTATTAAAGAACTACACACCGATTTCCCTTCTAAACCGCGTGTTGTTCTAGAGAGTCATTACGAATCGTCCCGCACGCAGACTTGATGACTTCTAGCCTCCTGAACAAGTATGTTCTCGAAAAGGCTTTACTACCATAAACCACATACACAGCCTTCGGCAAATACAAGAATAGAATAGTATAGAATCATTTTTATTCAATATACATTACAATACTTAATAA
The DNA here is from genome assembly GCA_033319125.1 of Parnassius glacialis. NCBI lineage: Eukaryota > Metazoa > Arthropoda > Insecta > Lepidoptera > Papilionidae > Parnassius > Parnassius glacialis. Next base: position 3,105,075 of record JAVANC010000009.1, read on the forward strand.
TAATGTCCTCCAGACCGAATTTCGGCCCCGGCGGCCAGCCACAACGGAGACTAGCCATCTGCGCAGGACAGGATTATAGTGCCCAAGTGTATGCGCAAGCACAGGTGCACTCTCTATTCCCTCACTCTCATAGCCCGATGGGTCGGTAAACCGACACGACCGGAGAGAGATCAGCAAAAAATTCGCAAAAAACCTATGTCCTGGGGAAGAACCAGGAAGAAATCCAGCGGGACTTTTTTTTAAAAGCACAATTTAAATATAACAGTCATTGTACTCTTTAGTAGTATAACAACCCTTACTTGACAATTTTGCTTAATAAATAATTTAAACCTTTTGATAGAAAAGGTTTGCACATTTTCTGGGACTTTGTTGTAAAAGCGTATACATTGTCTCATGAGTGATTTACTGACTCTTTGGAGTAGCGATGGGCGATTGTTGCAAACAAAACAATCGACTGAATCGAAAATTGTGATATTGCGCATTCGATTGTCGACTTAGTAGTTCCTCACCATGATTATTCGAATAACAATCGACAAACTATTAATTATGCGCACATCGCCGCTATGTAATGCATGTGAGTGTGCGCTGTGCGTCGATGCAACGACGTGTGGTTGTGCGTGCGGTGAACTGCGAAAGGTTGCGCGGGGCGGTGCGTGTGGGACAGTGTTGATGCAGATGCCACAGAGTAAAGAAGACCAGAGGGGAAGCTTTCTAACAACGTCGAAAATTTATAGCTATTCTGATAGGGTTATCACCTGATGCATGTGACAATTTTAAGGAAAAAATATCTATATTTCTATCAATATCATTTTCATAGGGCAACGTATTCATGAGTACAAAAAATCAGATGGTATTAGTAATGACTGTGATGATGGTAGTGGGCATTAGCGGTATTGATACACCACCACCACCGATGTTACTACCAGGATGATGGTGGCGGTAGTAAGGGCTGTGGTAGTGATGCTGGTCGTGGTGGTAGTGCTAGTGGTGGTCCACTACCCACCAACACCACCAATGATACTACCAGCACCACCACAATCACTGACACCATTACCAACACGTACAGCACCACCTTCCACCGCTACCAACACCGCACAATCAGTACCACCGTCCACCATTACCATCACCAGCACTAATACCACTAACACTAACTGCACCACTGTCTGACTATTATATTATTTTCTTTCGAATTTTTCATACATACTGTACAACTTAGGTATTTAGCTTATACAAACACTAATTATCTAATATAAATATATACTTATAAATCTATAATGTCTTATTTTATAGTAGACAATATCTAAACTTAACTCCAATTGTAAAAAAAAAAATAGATTTATTGATCTATAAAATCACGAAATATTATTCGTCTATTTATTTCAATGCGCGTGACCAATAGCCCTTTCGTTCACACTCTGAGCCGGCGCAAACCGGTTTGTACCCTGACGGAGCGTCGGTGAACCTGTCGGTGAGAGCTCACGCACACATCGCTGCGCTATGTGTGGGTGTACCCGTAGCGAGACCACAGAGTAAAGAGTAAGGACCAGAGGGGAAGCTTCTTAACAACGTCGAAAAAGTATACCTATTCTGATAGGGTTGTCACATGATGCATGTGAAAAATTTAAGGAAAAAATGGTGGTGGTGTTGATGGAGCCACTGTTGGTCCACTGCCTACTACCACTACCTACAATACTACCACCTCCACCACTACTGATACCATCAGCAACACTATCCACCAACACCAATCCCACTACCCCCACCAATATCTGGAGATTGTATTCCAACCATAATGCAGTGGTATCTACCCCTGGGGTCGCGACTCGCAAAAAGTAGCTTATATCCTTCCCCAGGAAGCAACCTACCTCTATACTACAGTGTACACTCTATACTATACTAAAGTGGGTGGATAAACTCACACATTTAGCCTTATTACGCAGGTAACCTGCAATCTACGGCACTGTCAAGATTAGACTAACGTTTCAAGTAAGTGAGACCGACTTCATCACTCAGCTACGTACGAGTACCTGTCAAACACATTTTCACTTACGTATCAATGTTATTACCTATTTTCTGCCGACTTCCAAAAAGGAGACAGTACTCAATTCGAGTGTATGTTTTTTTTTATGAGTGTTACCTCATAACTTTGTACTGGGGGAACCGATTTCGATGATTCTTTTTTTATATGAAAGCTGATAGTTCTCGTGTGGTCCCATATGAATTTGATCAAGGTCAGACCAATGGTTATTGAGTTATTCTTAAATAACCTATATTGAAGTCGGCTGTACAAAATTTTAAATTTTAAATTATTATTGTATATAATACGTAAAAAGGTACTTACTTCACTTGATCTCTCGGGTACAAAAAAAAGGAAATATCCTTATTTTCTCTAGAATTATTCATGCATACTGTACAACTATGAGGCATTTTTGCTTATACAAAACACTTATTATTTATCTATATAAATTTATAATAACTTAATTCTTAATTATTTTAATTAAAATACTTAAATCTAATTAGGTATTTAATAATTGCAAAAAATACTTAATAAATTAATTGATGTATAAAATTTCGATATATTGTTGGTCTATTTATTTAAATGCGCACGACTATAAAATCAATCGAAATCAAATAATGTCTTAATTAAATTAGATTAAATACAATCAAAATAAAATAAAATATCAAAATAAAATCAGATGAGGTCAATTTGGATTTAATTTAAATAACTGTGTTTTAAAATAACCCTCCTCACAAAGCAGGCCCAAAGCGGAGAAGTATACCTATCTGCCAGGGTTTGCAGAATGCTATTGGGACTGCCTCGCGCTCTAAATATCAGCGATGTGGTTTTTTTGCGAATAATGGCTGCAAAGTCGTCAACTTGGTATTCTGCAAACATCGCTGATGCACTACAGAAACGAGGCAATCCCAAAAACATCCTGAACACATTATTATATTGGACTCGTAGGGTGTCCAGCGACTTCTTGGTATAGCTGGTCCACAGATTTCCCGTGTACATGTTTTGGCAATACGCTTTAAAAAGGGTCACCTTTACGTCTTCGCTACAACGATAGAATCTGCGAGCCAACATATTGCCTCTTACTGAGAGAGCCCTACGTTCCCTTTCTATATCAGCGTCGTCTTTAAGGTCGTCAGTAATTATATGTCCCAGATATTTAAATTTTGATACACGTTGTATGTGTATATATCTATAGGTTGGGTAAAATCTGTAAAATTAGACCGTTTAAAACCCCTATACAGATAACCTTTCCGGTTGATCATGACATTAAAAAATGGTAAAAATATTTCATAGACTAGGCATATTATATACTTTTAAGCATACAGGAACATTATTTCGACAATGATTACGTTCCACATAACATTGAACTGGCAAACTTGGTGATGGAAAATATGCAAGCACAAGAATTAGCTACCTCGCAAAAAAAGAGTGATCCCAAAAAGTGTATTCGTCACATATATACCAAACTTATTCACTTTAACTACCTAACTTTAACTACCTACTTTTTCAATTTGTTTTAATTTTGGTAATTTTGTATTATTGTTTTGTACCTTATGTATTTTGTTAAGCTTACTTTGAATGTAATATTACACATTAAACATTTGTTCATTTTTATTTTATTTAATTTGCTAATGTAACTTGCATAAAATTTCATCGACATATCCATATCGACAAGGCCCTCGCACTAGTTGTTTATGGCTTATGCACTGTAACGATGAGACATTTATGAGAGATTTTCAAGGTTGTGTGCGTTTTGCTTAATCGTGTGCTCATATTATGCTGTGTGCGTGCGTAACGACGTGGCCCAATGTTTACGATTTGCTTAGTGTGCGTTACCTCGCCTCCCGCTAGAAGTGACAGACTTTTTTGTTTGGAACTTTATGCGCATGGCGTCTCCTGTTAGTTGAATACTCTAAGATCGCTGCGCTATGTATGGGTGTATTCGCCGCGAGCCGTTTATATGTAGCTTCCCCTCTGGTCGGTTTCTTTACTCATGTGGCGAGACGTTTGTATGTAGCTTCCCCTCTGGTCGGTTTCTTTACTCATGTGCAGATGCATCGATTGTTTTTAGGTATTACTTAATACATACTTTATTTTGTTTACTTTAGTTGGTTATTGACTTTTTTAGTGAAAGCAGAAACAGAAACAGAAACTTTTTTATTCAATATAGATTATAAATAATACTTATTGAAAGTCACTCTTTTGTATAATTACCACTGGTTCGGAAAAAAAAACCTCTGTCCTGGGAAAAACCAGCAAGAAATCCAGATCCAGATTAGAAATAGCTTGGTAGCGATCACCTCATTTCCAGGGGTTATTATAATCTATAAATTCTTTAATACTATAATAATCCTTTTTATACAAACTTAGTTTAATAAAGTTTTTGAACTTTGAGCAGGTCAAATTTTGTATATTTTCTGGAATTTTGTTGTAAAAGCGTATACATCGCCCCAAGAATGAATTACTGACTCGATGGAGTCGAGTAACTGGTACTACTAGCTTGTGTCTGTTCCTAGTATTTACAGAATGAATCACTTATTTTTGTAAAACTACTTTTATTTTTGTGTTACATTACATTACATTTTCATAAATGTATTGAGAGGCCAAAGTTAATATATTAATTTCCTTAATTTTTTGTCGAAGCGACTCCTTAGGCTTTAAATCATAAATTGCTCTTATGGCCCTCTTCTGTAAAACAAATATAATGTCAGTGTCAGCTGCGTGTACCTATAGCAAAATACCATACGACATTATGCTATGGAAATAGCTAAAGTAAACTAGTCTAGCTGTTTCAACACTAGTTAGACTTCTAATCTTTTTTACGGCATATGCTGCAGAACAAAGTCTGCTTGCTAGTTTTGATATATGGGGGCTCCATTGAAGCTTCGCGTCTAGTGTGATTCCAAGAAAAATGGTGGTATCTACAAGACTCAGTTTCAGTTTCAGTTTCAAGCTCACACGCGGGTTATGTAATGTAAATATAGAATTAATAATAAGACTTTTTATTTAATGAGACTTAGAGAGTACCTATTAAAGTATGAAGAAATGTTTATTGAATTACAATTTCATGCAAAAAATTTAAGCAACAATATTAACATCAACAATTTAAAAATAAAATTCAGTACAAAAGTAAGTAATATTTTAACTGTTAATTTTATCTGTTAAAAAAATAACAAATAACTTTAAACAAATAAATAAATTTAACCATTAACGCCATGTCTAGAATGAATGTTCCCCCAATCGATGGTTTGAACACAATACAACACAGAAAATTGAATAATCTATGGGCGCAAATCGCATATGTACCTAATAACTGCAGTCGTAACCTAAGTAGTGGCGCACAGACTTAGCGCAAATGCACCGCACCCCCGTCGCACCATCTTTTGTAACAACTTATTTAGTACTACGCATAATGGGTGCGCTGCGCTACAAATTAGTAGTTGAGTTGACACGGTAACCGTGTCAGTCATTGTCGCCCGCCGCACGACGTCGATAACAATCTACTAACATGGATTGTTATCGAATTGTATCGACCTAACTTAACAATCGACTAATTCGATTAGTTTTAGTAATAATCGTCCATCGTTACTTTGGAGTCGAGTAACTGGTATAACTAACAAGAGACCGAAGAGTACAATTTGTCACTTCGTCCTACGTATGCGGTGTTATAGTCCATTCAGCTGTGCCAAATCGATATTCATTATATCAAAGTGTTAAGTGTTTGTATATTATAGCTGCAAATACTCCCCGAGTACAAAATCAGAGTAAATGTAAAATCTAAAGGCAGGGAGGTGTAAGACAGGGTGTCATTATCAATATTGATAGTGAGTACATCACCCACCTTCCACATTTGCCAACGTATATGGCGTGATCGCGGAGCAGGAAGAATTTCAAATTATTTCAATTCATACAAATGTGAACTTTAAAAACTTGATAATAAACTCGGTTTTCGAATCACAAATACTAATCCAAAGATCCTAAAACTATCTTAGTTGTAATAGAAATAAAACTTTTTATGATGGAATTAAGTTTAAAAATGTAAAGCAATAAAAAAATTCCTGCTCTGCGACCGTGCTTTAGTCATTATAGATTCTTAATTGAAGGCTTATGGGTCAAAACATCTACTTACCATCAGATGGACTGTGACTTTGTCATGCATACTTCGATAAAAAAATCTGGGTCAAAGCATCTACTGACGGGTGGACTGTGTCCTTTATCATCTTAAACTTTAATGAAAAAATCTTGATTCAAAGTATCTACTGACGATCAGGTGGATTGTCTCCTTTGTCATTCTTAATTCAAGAATATAAAACTCTTACGCCGCAATCACATGCTGAAAACTCCTATAGTATTATTTCATATTGGTATTATGATTGTTTTTTACAGACAACATGATATACGCACCTCTCACCGGTGCAGCTCGGCATCAGCTAACGTATTAGTTAATCTAATAAATCATCTCGGACGGTACGCAGAGGCTAAATGTGTGGCTGTGAATCCGCGGAGACCGTATCAACTGGCAGTTGGAGCAAATGATTTTTATGTTCGTTTGTATGATACCAGGATGATAAAGCTGTCAAGGTTAGAGGTAAGTAATAGAATAAATGGCAGAAGTGAGATTTATTTAAATTAAAAAACACGGGGTAAAATTAAAAAGTCAATTAAATACGCATTATTAAGGATACCTCAAAAACTACTGGTCAGATCTGAATCAAATTTTAAATTTTAAAATATGTGAGACCACATGAGGAGCACCAGCTTTCAAATAAAAAAAGAATAATCAAAATCGGTTCACCTAGAAAAAAGTTCTGAGGTAACACAAATAAAAAAATGGTCAATTTGAGTACCTCCTCCTTTTCGAAGTCCTCCTTTAGGAAGAAAGAGGTACTAAATTGGACTGTATTTTTTTTGTGTTACTTCAGAACTTTTTTTCTAGGTGAACCGATTTTGATGATTCTTTTTTTATTTGAAAGCTGGTGCTCCTCTTGTGGTCTGATACGAATTTGATCAGGTTCTGACCAGTAGTTTTTGAGTTATCCTTAATATTTTATATTGAAGTCGGTTGTGCAAAATTTTTAATTTTACCACTTGTTTTGAAGTCTGTTAAGAATTAACCTACAATAGCGACTTGGCTGAAAGCATAAATACGGATCTGTAACGGAGTGACTAACCGTCTGGTTGCGATGCTGCAGAGCCGCCTGTTCTAATCCAGCACAGAATAAGTGTATTGTATGGCCTGCAAATGACTGATCTGGGACTGGATGTTTGTCCAATCCAATTATATCAATACCTAGAGTAGGTGTAACATTAAAAAAAAAAACTTTTGTCGTGTGCTGATAGAGTTGTCAATACCCTTATTTCTCTGCCACAGCATCTGAGACCACAAATCTTATCACAGTGATGTGACGTCTACCATTGATAGAATCGATGACACAGACCAACAAAGAAAGACGGTACGCTATGTGCGCTAACGCTATTGTGTTGTGCAAACTATGCCCATCTTACTGCAAGAACCAGGGATGTTGGGGATATAGACATCCGCATCCGCAATTGCCGTTCTTTTGCATAGATTTAGACATCCGCGTCCGCTTCCGCATCCGCATTAATCAATTCGGAGCTTTTGCAGATGTGGATGTGGTACAAGTTGCGACAAGAAATTAAGTACGTGTCGTGCACGTGTATGGTAATTTCACTATAATGCACAAGTTCCAAAATTTTCATACTAAAAATTCGATTAAATAATAAAAAAATACCATCTGTTATTTATTCATATCATATAAAAACTTAGATTCGGACCCGCAACCACGGATGTAATCTTAAAAAAAAAAGTATCCGCGGATTTAAGAAATTACATATCTCATATCTCTACAAAAAATATGCACTCAAGCACAACATATGCGCCTAAAATCATTAGTAACCAACGACATGGTTTTAGGTATGTAGGCAAAGTCCGACCGAACCGAAGGTCGATTTCTGGCCGAAGCCGAAGGCTTAGAAAAACCGAAGAAATTCAATTTAAAATTGGCTAAAATTAATAATATAAATGGTTTTAAAACTTTTAAATTAAAAGTTTATATTGCCAGTTATAATATAACATAATATTGTTAAAATCTATTCTTAAAATTTCTTGCAGTCCCGGTATCACCCTAATTACATCAATGAATTTGTAACACACTTAACCCTTAACACTTTCACTGTCCGGTTTCCAGACACAATAGTAAGACAATAGCAGTGCCCTATATGTAGTGCACGGGACAGCGAAAGGGTTAATATGCAAACTTAAAATTCATCTGGTAAAATACGTACTTAGCCCAGAAGACATGAAATTGCTCACAGCTAAGCAACTCCTATTCATTGAAAATGCAGGGCTTAACAGTGAACTATATCAATAGCAGCGATCACATTATATCTTACAAGTCCAGTGACACTGGTCATTCTAGACATATGTATAGCTGCTTGGACAAAAAATACACTAATGAATTTTCCGCCAGCCACGAGCTCTGCACTCCCAATTACTTTTCGACCGTCAGAACGTGCTTTGTACCCGAGCGGGGCACGGAGACCCGGACAATGACATACCAAGAGCGGCCGTGCAGTATTTTGCACCTGGTAAGTAAAAATAACTTTTTTCTCTCTATTTATCTAGTAGCTTTTATCCCAAACGGATATGTCAGCTCCATCATACCCTAATCTTAATGACACATAGTTGAAAAAAATTCTTGTTGAGAAGAACTAGAATTTTTTGGTGTTTCATTACCACATAAACCAAAAATTTTGCAGTATCTGACAGTGGTTTTGCTAACACAGTTGATCAAACTCCTAAATCGTACAAATTTGTCTTAAAACTTTGCAAGTGAAATTAATAATTTATGTTGTACATCCATTTTACTGTGTAGAGGCGATGTAAGAATATCCACTCCACTAGCCTATACCCCACTACCCCATACCTAACTACCCCATGTCGTCCCGTGGGTGTCGTAAAAGGCGACAAAAGGAAACTGAAACAAGGACAAATTCCCCTTTTTCTATCTATGTATTTTATATTTGTTGATTATATATAATGGTTATCTGAAGTAAGTTATCTTGTCTTGTCTTGTGATGGGGTATAATCCCTCCTATGATGCAATCTATGGGGGAGGCCTATGTTCGACAGTAAACTTTAATAGGCTGTAATGGATAGGTAATTAACTGTACACCGAACAAATGACAAAACGCTTGACACAACGCTCTCACAGAATATCAACGTGAAATAGCACCTTAATGCTGCTGTGTTTCGTATGGTGAGTGTAGAGAACTGGAGACCCTTTTTACTGCGAGACATTTCATCTTCGTCCTCAGCGGTGATAGTACATTTGCATTTGGATTCTTAATTAAAAATAGAAGTGCGTGTCTATAGGCCACAGCATCCACTTACCATCAGGTATGCCCGTTTGTCACCCTTATTCTCTCTGTATAAAAAAAAACGATTAGCCCTCATATTTGAATCATCATCATCATCATCAGCCCGTAAAATTTCACTGTTGGACAAGAACCTCTCGTCGGTAGGGTTTCGTGCGAATCGCCACACCATCGACCTCTCGCACCTTGGTCGCTGTTGCCCGTCACCGGTCTTGATATTTTATACTAGTATAAATTTATACAGCCGTCAGAATGGGTGTGGCAAACGAGCACACAGTCCATCTGATGGTAAGTGAATGCTGTGGCCCATAGACATCTACATCTATCCTCGATTGAGAATCGAAAAAAAATTGTTGTCACCCATGAGTACTAAGATGGAATACCTCGTTTACATTAATAAGGGTTTCCGGTTCTCTACACCCATCATACTAAACAGCAGCATTAAGCTGCTATTTCACGCTGGTATTCTGTGAGAGCGAGATCCTTCCCCGATAGAGTCGACCCATTTGTGTTATAAGTATAGTATAGCTGCAATATATTGTATAGCTGCAATATCATGAATATATTGTAATTTATGATATTTTAACTGAAAAGTAGGTAAAGATTTAAATTTTAAATTAGGTGAGATTTTTATCAGCTGCAACAGCAGGTTTATTTTATGAAAAAGGAGGCAAATGAGCATACTAATATATAGGAGCATAATAGGTGTCCGCGAAAGACCAGCGCCTTTACATGCTCCAGGAGCATGTCATGACAAATGCTGAGCGGAAGCCTGTTTTGGCAGAGTATTAATGTCTGTTAACCATTTGTAAATGTGCACGCACCGCTGTGCCAATAAAGTTTATTTTCTTTCTTTCTTTCTTACGGCTCACCTGATGGCAAGTGATCACCGTCGCCCATGAACATCTGCAACACCTGGGGAATTGCAGGCGCGTTGTCAGCCTTTTAGAAAGGAGTACGTTTTTTTATTTAAGGTCTGGCGATAATTTACATTTTATTTTAATAGGATTTAACTTAGATTTTTGTGATCATTTAATTTAGATAGTAAAATTTTTGATTTATGTTGCATATCGTTTTTAGGTCACCTTTCACTGGATCCCCCTAATGACCACACATTCCCAAAGAGAGCGACCACGTATGTTGCCTTCAGTTATGACGGAAATGAGCTACTTGTAAATTTGGGCTCTGAACAGGTAATATTTAATTAGACTTGTTAAAGTTTGCTGTGTAGTTTTGGTGTTAGATATAATATTAAAGTCCGTGTGTTTTATCTTGGTCGGGCTGAAGTTGGCTTTCCGGGACATTCGCGCATTTAAATTATGAAAAATAAAAAAATAAATGCATGTAAAATATGAATAAAATTGAAAATTATGTTTATTATGAAAATATGTATTTTAATTAAATAATAGTATCTTTTAAAGAATTACGATAAAAAGTTGAATATATAGTAAATATATTGACTGGAACAACAATTTTTTCACAAACTCCAAAAGAAAATAACTAAATTTTTCAATAAAATCTTTAATGCAATCATCGTAATCAACCAGATGGAAGTTAGCGTAGAACATTCTTTTTTTTAACTAAACTGTATGCCAATTAATTGCTCCATAAATGCTCCAGCAGAATCCAAAATTGCTCCAGCTCTATTGTTATTAGTTAATTTATAATTAATTTAAAAAAAAAAATAGGTATGAAAAATTTAATTTTGCAATAAAGTATAAAATATTTACTTTTTTAAATTAAACTGTATGCCAATTAATTGCTCCTTAAATGCTCCAGCAGAATCCGAAATTGTTCCAGCTCTATTGTTATTAGTTAATTTAAAATTAATTTTTAAATAATTTAAGTATCGCAAATTCAATTTTTTTAAAAAACATAAAATAACTACGTTTTAAAATTAAACTGTATGCTAATTATTTGCTCCTTAAATGCTCCAGCAGAATCCGAATTTGCTCCACCTCTATTGCTATTAGTTAATTTATAAATAATTTTTAAAAAATTTAAGTATCGAAAACTTAATTTTGCTATAAAACAGAAAATATATAGTTTTTTAAATTAAACTGTATGCCAATTATTTGCTCATTAAATGCTCCAGCTGAATCCGAAATTGCTATACCTCTATTGCTATTAGTTAATTTATAATTAATTTTAAAAAAAATAACCAGAAGGAAGTTAGCGTAGAACATAATTTTTTTAAATTAAATTGTATGCCAATTAATTGCTCCTTAAATGCTCCAGCAGAATCCGAAATTGCTCCACCTCTATTGTTATTAGTTAATTTATAATTAATTTTTAAGAAAAAATAAGTATCGAAAATTTAATTTTGCTATAAAACAAAAAATATGTACTTATTAAAATTAAACTGTACGCCAATTATTTGCCCCTTAAATGCTCCAGCTGAATCTGAAATTGCTATACCTCTATTGCTATTAGTTAATTTATAAATAATTTAAAAAAAGTTAAGTATCGAAAATTTAATTTTGCAATAAAGTATAAAGTATCAACTTTTTTTAATAAAACTGTACACCAATTATTTGCCCCTTAAATGCTCCAGCTGAATCCGAAATTGCTATACCTCTATTGCTATTAGTTAATTTATAATTAATTAAAAAACAGTTAAGTATCGAACATTTTATTTTGCAATAAAGTATAAAATATCAACTTTTTAAATTAAACTATATGCCAATTAATTGCTCCTTAAATGTTCCAGCAGAATCCGAAATTGCTCCAGCTCTATTGTTATTAGTTAATTTATAATTAATTTATTAAAAAATGTAAGTATCGAAAATTTAATTTTGCTATAAAACAGAAAATATATAGTTTTTAAAATTAAACTGTATGTCAATTATTTGCTCCTTAAATGCTCCAGCTGAATCCGAAATTGCTATACCTCTATTGCCATTAGTTAATTTATAATTAATTTTTAAAAAAATAACCAGAAGGAAGTTAGCGTAGAACATAATTTTTTTTAATTAAATTGTATGCCAATTATTTGCTCCTTAAATGCTCCAGCAGAATCCGAAATTGCTCCAGCTCTATTGTTATTAGTTAATTTATAAATAATTTAAAAAAATGTAAGTATCGAAAATTTAATTTTGCTATAAAACAGAAAATATATAGTTTTTAAAATTAAACTGTATGTCAATTATTTTCTCTTTAAATGCTCCAGCTGAATCCGAAATTACTATACCTCTATTGCCATTAGTTAATTTATAATTAATTTTTAAAAAATTAACCAGAAGGAAGCTAGCGTAGAACATTTTTTTAAAAATCAATTGTATGCCAATTAATTGCTCCTTAAATGCTCCAGCAGAATCCGAAATCGCTCCACCTCTATTGCTATTAGTTGATTTATAATTAATTTAAGAAAAAAAAGGATCGAAAATTTAATTTTGCTATAAAACATATAATATCTGCATTTAAAATTAAACTAAATGCCAATTAATTGCTCCTTAAATGCTCCAGTAGAATCCAAAATTGTTCCACCTCTATTGCTATTCGTTAATTTATAATTAGTTTTGAGAAAGAGTGATCCCATTTGAGTAATAGTGCCATCGTCAATAGAATGTAGTAACATTCTATAGTAAAGGTCATTTCATCGAATTAAAATTGATTGACTCTCAAAAGTGGTGCTTATAATATATGCTAAATGGTATAAAGCCAAAAAAATAATATTGATGGGTGAGTTTTGAAATTATGGATTCTTGTGAATGGATTAGACAACCATCTTAATATTTTTTTTGTGTTTGTGCCACCTAGCGTCTTTTCTACGTACCACCATGAAAGTTAATCAATTTTGATTTGATAAAATGACTACTTATAGAAAGAAAGCAATAGATGGTGCTATTAAAAAAATTACATATATAATAGATAGTAATTACCTAATTAACAAACAAAACAGATATGTCTCTTCTTAAGATCGAAGAAGATGATGCACTATGACACATATGTGTATGACGGGACCAGCACCATTGCACGTGCGGCGCGGTAGCCGTCGGTGCAGTTAGACAGAATTCTTGTAAATAACACGTGTTCCGCACACCTGCACCATTTCACCTGCAGTGGCGCTCGTTTTGCTTGTATAAAACGGACGGCGCGGCCGCCGTTAGGACAGTCTTGGCTCTGACATGGAACGGTGCGCTTGTCGTATTCCGTTACTAGTTTATCCTTGACTCGTTGGATAATTAATTCGTGTAAACGAATTAATTATTATTCCTAACTACAAAATTTGTCTCTGTACTATACTCAATTACCCTTTCTACATATATAATTTTATGTAAATAAATGAATGATACACACCATCCATGTTATTCAAAAATCATTGATGAATAATGGAAATGTTTCCCTGTAGTACAAAAGTTTCACTTCTGTCGTGTGTCTTCACGACACACACTGTTTTTGTAACGCTTTTGTAATAATTATATAAGTTATACATATAAGTAACTTACATAATATATATAAGTATTAATATAATTTATACTTCTTTTAAATTTTACACTGAGAAAATTAATAAAAATATATAAATATAAAGCTAAGGTGGAAATTCGAATAAACGAATAGGCAACATGACAGCTAAGTAAGTGTACAAGACTATTTCTTAAAATTATAGTTGTCGCGCCTTATAAAAACAAGAAGTGGTCACATGGATTTCATATGTAGTCCAATCTAAAATAAGAAGAAAGCCGTAAAATAGCAACTTTAACTAATACATATTCTATTTTAAATAAAACAAGGTAACATTTAGTCAACGGTTAATTATATTAAAGAAACAAAAACATTTATACCTCCTTTTTATTCAAATAATAATAATGAAAGAACTTTTACATATTAATAAATGAAAATGACACATTAATTTCAAAGTGAGATCACAAATTATTGTTTGCTGTGTATAATAATGTGATCGCTAGTGTTTCCTCTATTCGTTGATACACTCTTCGACCAGCAAGTTATTATTTAAAAATAAAGCATAAATAAATGCACATGCACGTGCTGCACTGAGCACGTCCTCCTACTTTTCGACTTTTAATACTTGACATGTCAAAAGATTTATTTTTAAGTGACTTTTCTGAAATTTTAAATATTATAATCCACCCGACCACTGTAGGGTTAACTTTTAGGTTTTTCCAAAATTGATTTGTAATGTGATTGCGGATCGATATCGATATTTTTTTATTACTCATTGAAAAAGCATCAAAATTTAAGCACTCAACTAAAGAAGAACATTATTGAGTAGATTCTGTCACCTAGTCTAAAGATAATTGACAATGACAGCTGAGTAGCTGAGATGCGACTTTTGGACTTTGGACTTTTTGCTTATTATTTTATATCAATCTAAAGGTCTTTGACCAGTGATTTCAAAGATAACATGTCCTGAGTGGGCTAAGCCCACGTAACTGGCCTTTTACTTGTATTAAAATAAAAATGTACATAAACAATTTCTATCCTTAGATAAAATAAATTCATAAAATATATAAAAATATATTTTGTCTGTTAACTTAATGATGCCCGCGACTTCGTCCACGTGGACTAAGGTTTGTTTTAATTCCCGCGGGATTTATTTAATTTTCTGGGATAAAATGTAGGTTATGTGTTAATTCAGAGTACCTAAATATATATATAAATATATATATATATATATATATATATATATATATATATATACAAGAATTGCTCGTTTAAAGGTAGTAATTAAAGTAGTAGTAGAGCAATTCTTTAAACAAAAAATAACAATTATAAATTTATTAATTAATAGGGAGCAATTATATTAGGCGGTACGCAAAAAAGACGCTAGATGGCTTAAACACAAAAAAACTATTAACATGTTTGTGCAATTCATTCATAAGAATCCATAATTTCAAAACTCACCGGTTAAAATTATTTTTTTTGGGTTTATGCCATTTAGTATCTATTCTACGTACCACCATGAGAGTCAATCAATTTTTGTTCGATAAAATGACTTTAACCATAGAATGTTACTACATTCTTTTTATGATGGCGCTATTACTCAAATGGGATCACTATCTCAAAATTAATTATAAATTGACTAATAGCTATAGAGGTGGAGCAATTTCGGATTCTGCTGGAGCATTTAAAGAGCAATTAATTAGCATACAGTTTAATTTTGAAAAGTAGATATTTTCTGTTTTACAGCAAAATTAAATTTTCGATACTTAATTTTTTTTTAAATTAATTACAAATTAACTAATAACAATAGAAGTATAGCAATTTCAGATTCAGCTGGAGCATTTAAGGGAAAAATAATTGCTACGCTACGCTAACTTCCTTCTGGTTAATTTTTTTAAAATTAATTATGAATTAACTAATAACAATAGAGGTGGAGCAATTTCGGATTCTGCTGGAGCATTTAAGGAGCAATTAATTGGCATACAATTTAATTTAAAAAAATAATTTTCTACGCTAACTTCCTCCTGGTTAATTTTTTTAAAATTAATTATAAATTAACTAATAGCAATAGAGGTATAGCAATTTTGGATTCAGCTGGAGCATTTAAAGAGCAAATAATTGGGATACAGTTTAATTTTAAAAATTATATATTTTCTGTTTTATAGCAAAATTAAATTTTCGATACTTACATTTTTTAAAAATTATTTATAAATTAACTAATAGCAATAGAGTTGGAGCAAATTCGGATTCTGCTGGAGCATTTAAGGAGCAAATAATTGGCATACAGTTAAATTTTAATACGTAGATATTTTATGTTTTTTAAAAAAATTGAAATGCCGATACTTAAATTATTTAAAATTAATTATAAATTAACTAATAACAATAGAGCTGAAATAATTTCGGATTCTGCTGGAGCATTTAAGGAGCAATTAATTGGCATACAGTTTAATTTAAAAAAGTAGATATTTTATACTTTATTGCAAAATTAAATTTTTGATACTTAATTTTTTTTTTAATTAATTATAAATTAACTAATAACAATAGAGCTGGAGCAATTTCGGATTCTGCTGGAGCATTTATGGAGCAATTAATTGGTATACAATTTAGTTAAAAAAAAGAATGTTCTACGCTAACTTCCATCTGGTTCGTAATCACTATATTAAAACGACATGTTGCATTAACACACCAATGGAAAAAGAAGAAATACAATTAACCATAAAAAATATGAAATAAAATCGAATTATAATCGATAATTACGGAAATCGATTATTTACGTAATTGTAATTGAGCAATATACGTTTTGCCATCTTTATAGTCTTGGTTACCGCGCACACTCCCCGCTTCTTGTCACTATTTTGCTCCTAAAAGCTATATCTGCGCAGCCATAACATAGAGCGCGCGAAATTTACCTCATTTCGTCCAATGGAAGTTTATGGGTGTTCACCGTGTACTGGCGGTGTAAAACTATCCACTATCCCGTGGATGTCGTAAGAGGCGACAGAGGGAAAATAACGAGATTTGTTTTTATTTTTTATTTTAGTGTGTTTATTAATTTTTCTGTTTTAATTTGTAACTAGATTTACCTCTTCGACATAAACTCTGCCCGTCGACCTGTCCTTGTGGAGAGTTTCATAATCCAGCACAACCACGGATACCGTGAAGGTGAGGGCAAGCAGCAGCCACGGAATGGCACCACAGCTGCCACGGGAGCCAATGGCACCAATGGCACCGTTGATCCACAACCCCAGCTGCCCGATAGAGTGCGTCAGCTTAAAGAGCTGGTAAGTTTTTTATTATCTATGTCTCATTATGTAATATGTAACCATAACAATGTTATTTTAATACAATATAAGGTATTATTATATTTTATGTTTGCATCCGAGCAGCAATGCGCTGCTGTGTTCCGTATTTCATCTTGGTACTCTGTAGCTTTCACTTACTCCACTGCTGGCCATATATGGAAGCTCAAGGTCGCTCAGCGAGGTATGGAGAGAGCTATGCTCAGGGTTTCTCTAAGTGATAGACTTAAAAATGTAATCGAGGACCCGAGGTCCATTTTTTATAGGATGAGGGTGACAAGCGAGCACACAGTCCACCTGATGGTAAGTGGTTGCTGTGGCCCATAGACATCTACGTCTATCCTCGTATGCGAATCAAAACGCAGATGCGTTGTCAGCCATAAGGATTAAGATGGAATGCCTCTTTTTACCAGTAAAAAGGGTCTCCGGTTGTCTACATTCACCATACGAAACAAAGCAGCATTGAGCCGCTATTTTACGCTGGTATTCTGTGAGGGCGTGGTCCTTCCCCGGTCGAGCCGACCCATTCGTGCTACTACCTATACAATTAATACAGCTCCACGTAAAAATTAGTAAAAAAAAATTAGTAGTAGGTCAATACTATTGCCCCAGAATTTTATGCTATATCTTAGCTTGGACTCAACCAGCACATAATACACGTTTAAAAGTTGATCAATCTTTCCACAAGGTGCGTAAGGCATAACTAGCTGAACTTATTGTATCTGCTATGGCTGCCAGCTCAACTTTCCAGTTTACGATTGTCCAGATGAGTTCCCAAATACTTCACAGAACTTACAGTTTTTATTATTTTCCCATTTACATACGCTTCTCTTATGTCATTGTTTTTAGCAGTGGCTTTGTACATGACAATATTAGTTTTGGTTGTGTTTTGCAATAAGCCATTTGCTGTGAACCATTTTCGGAATATTGTCATAGCTACAATAATCTTGTCCTTTTATCGAGTTGATTTACTGGCGCTGCGAAGAGATGTTGCATCCCTTTGCATTTTCTATCGCATCTACCACAGGGTGTGCTCTGATTAATTCCAGCCGCCAAATTTCATCAACGCATATCGCGCATATATAAAAAAGCATACTGCTTTTTAAAAGACCGGTAACGCACTTGCAATTCCCCTGATGTTGCAGTTGTTCATGGGTGGCGGTCGACATTTACCATCAGGTGAGCCGCATGCTTGTTTGCCCCCTCTTCTATAAAAAAAAACAATATTATGAAATACTTTTTATAAGATGGGAGATATTAAAGTCAAGGTTAGACTTATAAGATTGACAAAAGAACACAGTCCACCTGATGGTAAGTAGATGCTGTGGCCCATAGATATCTACATCTATCCTCAATTAAGAATCATCATACGTGGTAGAGCCCTGCTGCAGCTATATTAGTAGTATTGTTGTAGCACGAATGGGTCGGCTCGACCGGGGAGGGACCACGCTCTCACAGAATACCAGCGTAAAATAGGAAAAGAGGCATTCCATCTTAGTCCTCACGGGTGACAACGCATCTGCATTTTGAGTCTTTATTGAGGATAGATGTAGATGTCTATGGGTCACAGTAACCACTTACCATCAGGTGGACTGTGTGCTCGTTTGTCACCTTATCCTATTAAAAAAAATCACAAAGCAGATGCGTTGTCACTCATGAGGGCTAAGATGGAATGCCTTGTTTCCAGTCAAAAGGGTCTCCGGTTCTCAACACACACCATATGATATACAGCAGTGTTAAGCGTTAATTCTTCTTTCCAGGCTAACGAGCTAGTTAACCAGGGCAATTATTCAGCAGCGGTGGAGTACTATAACAGTGCGATCGCTGAGTGCCCCGATTGTGCTGTGCTGTACTCTAACAGAGCTGCCACGTTAATGCGAAGATGTTGGTAAGTAGCGGCCTGTAATACTCTGTAGTTGAGGGAGATCAATTGGACGTAGTTATGCAAAAAGGATCCAACCCGCGATGAGTTAATTTGAGTTTATGATATTTGAAGTATCCATACTTCAAATATCATAAACTCAAATTATCGGAATGGTTTCTATCTGTTTGTAATTTTTCTTCTTATTTGTGTTACGTTTGCCAAAATTGTTACATCACATAATAGTATAGACCACAAACATTATTCATCAAGTCAACATTTTTGACACAAACTCGGGTTGGATCCTTTTTGCATAACTACGTCCAATTGGCATCCGCTACTTTTTCTACCACCAGGGTGGTGCCACATAGGTATGTGGTGGAAGATTTGACAGTTTCCTCAGCAGTGGAAGTTACTTTTTTTTAGTAAAGTGGAGATTTTATACGTGGTAGAGCCATGCTGCAGCTATATTAATAGTACAGTTGTAACACGAATGGGTTGGCTCGACCGGGGAAGGACCACGCTCTCACAGAATACGAGCGTAAAATAGCAGCTTAACACTGCTGTGCTTCTTATGGTGAGTGTAGAGAACCGGAGACCATTTTTACTGGAAAAAAAGCGTTGTTCTACCTTAGTCCTCACGGCTGACAACGCATCTGCATTTTAATTCGCATTCAAAGATAGATGTAGATGTCTATGGGCCACAGCAACCACTTACCATTAGGTGGACTGTGTGCTCGTTTGTCACCCTTATTCTATAAAAAGAAAGAGATTGATGTTTCTTTTTTAAATATTATTTGTATCATATTAATTAGATTCATCATTTTCATTTTTCATCAATACGGCCCTTCACAAGTCCACTGCTAAACATAGGGCATAGTCCTAAGCTATCTGCATCCATCGACTTCCTGCATCTTGTAGAGGGCCGCCCTAAACTTCGCTTTCCGGTACGTGGTTGCTACTTGAGTTCCTTTCTTCCCAATCGGTTGTTGGTTGTTTGAGCTATATGACCGGCCCATTGCCACTTCAGCTTACTAATCCGTTGGTTATTCTGGTTCTACTGCCTATACTATATTCTCATATTTAAGTCTATCACATAGAGAAACCCCGTGCAAAGCCTTCCCCATAGCTCGTTCCTCCCTTGAAATGTGGTGATGATTCTCGTACGTCATCAAGAGCGAGAACTATTCCCCGTTATTTCACAGGTCGGGCGACACATACGCTGCTATCAGAGACTGCTACAAGGCGATAAAGCTGGACCCTAACAATGTGAAGTCTCATTTCCGTCTCGCTAAGGGCTTGATGGACCTGAAACGAGCTCGGGAAGCCCACGAGTGCCTGCTCTATTTCAAGGACAAGTTCCCCCGACATGCGGCAAGCCATGCCGTGTTTCTCCTGCAGAAGGACATCAATGTTGCCTTGGAGAATATGGAAACTCAGCCCGATGAAGGTGCGTAGGTATTTTAATTTTTTACGTGGTAGAGCCGTGTTTCAACTACATTATATTTGTAACACGAATTAGTCGGCTCGACCGAGGAACGATCACTCTCTCAATACTCGTAATACCGCCGTGAAATAGCAGATTTAGCTGCTTGAGAGTAGAGAACCGACCGCCAAAATTATTTCATTTTAAAAATATGGTGGCCCATAGACATCTACAAAATCAAAATGCAGTTGCGTTGTCACCTCTGAGGACTAAATAATATGCCTAGTATTCTGTAAAAAGGGTCTCTGTATTCAACATATGAAACAGCAGCATTAAACTGCCATTTGTTGATCATAAGTAATACATTAAAGATTTTAACAATTGCGTATCCTAGTTGTCCTATATGATCTACGATACGAAATGCCAAAAGAAAATGAACAATTTTGATATAAACATAAAAGCTTAAAAATTTTTCATGAATATATTCTTGCATTAAGTAGTAAACTATTTAAACTAATAGAGATTTAAGTTTTTTTAAGTGAAATGTTCTTTGGAATCGTTGTGATTTGAAACTCAATGAAGCGAAAAGGCGACACAAAAGAGACAAACATTTTTTTTTATAGGAGAGGGGGCAAACGAGCGTGCGGCTCACCTGATGGTAAGTGACTACCGCCGCCCATGAACAACTGCAACACCAGGGAGAGAATTGCAGATGCGTTGCCGGCCTTTTAAAAAGGAGTACGCTCTTTTCTTGAAGGTCCCTAAGTCGTATCGGTCCGGAAAAATCGCTGATGGTAATCGATTCCACAAGGAAGTCGTGCGAGGAAGAAAACATCTTCTAAATCGCACAGTGGTGGACCGCCAATCATCCAGATGGTGTGGATGGTATCGGGAGTTCTGCCGCGATGTGCGTTCGTGAAATTTGGCGACTGGGATTAATCCGAACAATTCCTCAGAGCACTCCCCATGGTAGATGCGAAAGAAAATGCAAAGAGATGCAACATCTCTTCGCAGCGCCAATGAGCCGAGCCGATCGGAAAGGACTCGGTCGTCGACGATTCGAGCCGCTCTGCGCTGGATGCGGTCAAGTGGAAGGAGCTGGCACTGGGGAGCCCCTGCCCAGAGATGGGAACAGTATTCCATGTGAGGCCGAACCTGCGCCTTGTAAAGTTGCAGGCGGTGTGCCGGCATGAAATACTGTCCCGCTCTGCTGAGTACGCCAAGCTTTTTAGAGGCCAATTTGGCCTTCTCTTCCAAGTAACCACGAAACTGCACGTCACTCTATATGTCGACGCCGAGGATTCCGATACTGGCTGAGGCAACCAGGGGAGTGCCTTGAAACTAAGGAGATACGACAAAGGGAATCTTTTTAGCGGTAAACGCGCAAACTTGTGTCTTCTGAGGATTAAACTGGACTAGATTTAGTCGCCCCCAGTTCGAGACTTTGTCCAGCAAAGACTCGACTTCAGACACAAGAGAGAATGAGATAGAATACATTATACAGGTGTTTCCTATTATGTATCGAGATTATGCATGTGATTTATGAACAGGAAGGATTAAGGACGAAATTTGTTGACTAGAAAATATTTAAGTACTTACGATGATAAAATTGAAAACTTGGAGTCTGTATAATATGTAGAATCAAAAGTAAAATAATTTTTAAACTTGGTAACAATACAATAATAAATAAACACTACAACTAACCTACGTTCTCGTTTCTCTTCTACCGCGTGTGAACGTGCAGTTCACACGTTTCTTTTTATTTAGGCTGTTATCTTATAGTTAGGCGGAATTGTTTACAATTTGCAAGTATTTACACAGTTGGCACCTCCTCAGCTGACGAGAGCGAGAACACCAGCTCGCTGGAGCGCCAGCTGAGGGCCTCCGCGCTGGACTACAGCCACAGATTCTTGGGGCACTGCAACACTACCACCGACATCAAGGAGGCCAACTTTCTGGGGCCCGGAGCCAACTATATTGCTGCCGGGTAAGTGGATATGTTTGATATGTTTGGATTGAGAGATAAGTAGTAGTATTCATAATGTCCAGACAGTTTGAAAAATGCCCAATATGAGTAGGCAATATGATAAAAACTTCAACTTTATTTATATGTATGTAGATATACGCTTTTGTCCCGAATAGAATTGAAATAAAATACCTAACATTACTTTTCATACTTTCAGTTCAGACGACGGCAGCATGTTTATCTGGTGCCGAAAGTCCGGGAATATCGTGAAGTGTCTCCGTGCAGACGAGTCGATCCTCAACTGCGTTCAAATGCACCCCTCCATGTTCCTATTGGCCACAAGTGGCATCGAGGCCGTGGTGCGGCTTTGGAGCCCTAGACCTGAGGTATGAAGTAGAATGATTTCTTATATTTACGCAATGATTTCTTATATTTATGCAATGGTTTCTTATATTTACGCAATTATTTATTATATTTATGCAATTAATTCTTATAATTATGCAATTATTTCTTATATTTTCGCAATGATATTGTGGGAACTGAAGCGGGTACCGGAAGACTGGTGCAAAGCCGTTATAGTCCCAATATATAAGGGAAAGGGCTCGCAGCAGGACTGTAAAAACTACCGTGGTATCAGCTTGCTTAGCATTGTGGGTAAACTGTATGCTAAGGTGTTAATTGAAAGAGTTATGGAATAAACTGATGGAAAGATTTGGGATGTGCAAGCTGGATTTAGAAAGGGGATGGGGTGTACGGATCAAGTCTTTTCCATGCGCATGATTGCGGAGAAGTTTTTTGGCCAAAAACCAGAAAGTTTTTTGTGCATTTATGGACTTGGAAAAGGCTTATGACAGAGTGGACAGGAATGTGTTATGGCAAACACTGAACTCATTTGGGTTGAGTGCTGGCTTGATACAGGCATTAAGGTCTCTTTATAGGGACTCTAGTGCTTGTGTCAGGATCAACGGGGTCTACTCGGACTGGTTTGGCATTCATAAAGGTGTCAGACAGGGAGGTGTGGCTTCCCCGTGGCTGTTTAACCTATTTATGGACAGTTGTTTGCAAACTTTGAAAGTTGAAGAATGTGGGTTGAGAATGGGTGAGTTAACCGTCAAATGCCTTTTATATGCCGATGATCAAGTCATATTTGCATCGTCGGCGGCCGAGTTGCACATGATGGTTACTTTAATGAACTGGTCATTGAAAGTAAGGGGTCTGAAAGCGAACGCAAGTAAGACGAAAGTGATGGTTTTTGAAAGAGAAGAAAGTAAAACGTTATGTGAAATAAGAATAGAAGGTGAGTTGATTGAGCAAGTGGATGAGTTTGTATATTTGGGATGTTTATTTAGCAGGGATGGTAGATATGATAAGGATATAGAACGACGAGTGAATGCAGGAAATAGAGTGAATGGTGCTCTACACGCTATTATGAGGAGTCAGAATGTGTCAAATAAGGCACATATGGCAATTCATAATGCTGTGATAGTCCCTACTTTAATGTATGGTAGTGAAAGTTGGGTCTGGCAGAAGAAGCATGAGAGTAGAATAAATGCTGTAGAAATGCGGTCCTTAAGGAATATGCTAGGGCTGAATCTGAATGACAGGGTGAGAAATAGTGTGATAAGAGAAAAGTGTGGTTTGCAAGATGACGTTGTGACAAGGATTAAGAAAGGAATGCTTCGGTGGTTTGATCATGTAGAAAGAATGAATGAGGAAAGAGTGACAAAGCAAATTTATGTTGTAGAAGTGAACGGCAGGGTAGGGAAGGGACGCCCTAGACGAAGGTTTATCGACTAAATCGGCGATACATTAAAAATGGGACAGATTAGGAGTACCCTTAACCGACGAGCGTGTATGCGTAGATATATGGATGTAAAGGAGGCGAGAGAGGTGTGTCAGGATCGTGCCAAATGGAAGTCCGTAGTCTCTGCCTACCCCTCTGGGTGACAGGCGTGAGTGTTTGTGTGTGTGTATTTTCGCAATGATTTCTTATATTTATGCAATTATTTCTTAAAATTATGCAATGATTTCTTATATTTACGCAATGATTTCTTGTATTTATGCAATGATTTCTTATATTTACGCAATGATTGTTTTTATTTACGTAAACACTACATTAAATAAAACTATTTTATACCGCCTTTATCGCGTTTAGTTTTACTTAATTTTTAATTCCCGACATTTTGGATGCTCTGCAGCACCCATGGTAACGGGGGACGGGTGATCCCGGGTCCCGATGTCGAAGTTAACCCTGAGTACCTTCAGCTTTTTATACTCAATCAAATCTTATAAATACCTTTTGACGTTTCACATTAATCATTCCGCAATAACTTTGTACAAGCGTATTTACACACTTATTTAAAATAACCTGTTACTTAAAATTTCATTACAGCATGTATAATTCTTTATTACTTATTTAAGTTTGAATCTTTCAAAAAAAGCAAAATATATTTATTTTACCACAGTCAACTTTTTTGCCTGACGTTATTTCAATTATCTGTCGCTATGTACCTTATCGTAATTTGAATGATGAAAATTCATTGTCATGCGAATAATCGGTAAAAATATTCAAACAATCGGTAAAAATGTTCAATTAATCGAATCTTTAAATGTCTTAATTTATTATTTGTTTATTTTAAATTTAATTTTAAGAATTACTTAAATTATATGAATCATGAATTAAAAAAGTTTCTTTATTTTATAGTTTACTACTTTGTCAGTATAAATTTGTGTAGGCAAAGAAACTCATGTCCAAAGTCGCGTTGAAAAAAACATAATTCCAATCTTTTTTTTGGGAGATTACTGTGCGTACTTCGTTTGTCTTATTTTGTGACTCTGCTATTAGATAACTTTTTGGACTGATTCTACTATATTCATTGACCTTGTTGTTGTTGTTGACGCAAGTTATATACTGGAATATCATAAATAATAATATCTAATATTATTTTAAAGTCGGTAAAAATTATGCGAGGTAATTTTTACCGACTTTAATATAATGGATTTCTGCAAAGTAACGCCTGATTCTATTAATTATCTAATATTATTATTTATGATCTTATCTAAATAAGAATATCATACTGCGGCTTAGTTGCAAGAAAGTTTAGTAGATGGGGATTTACACAATGGTAGTATAGTCTTTGGAACCATTTTAAAACACATGGGCTTCCGATACAAAAAAATTGATAAACGCAAAATAATTATGAAGAGGCATGGCATAGCATTGCAAAGAATAACATTTTTAAGAGAAATGAAAAATATAACCAATTGAGACAACGTAATATTCTTTGATGCAACGATGACTTTGCTGAATTTTGCTCGTCGGATCCGCCGGAGGAGGATTTGTAGAAGATTGTTTATTAGCTTTCTAATCATGAAGTACAAGAGAATACCATGAGGATATGGATGTAGAAAAAGTCAAAGAGTAGTTTATAAGTTTATAACCCTTTTACAAAATAATATCACTAGACTACCACCATACGACTGCCATTATAATGCTATTGAATTGATTTTGGTCCAAATCAAAGACTAGTTCTTATATGAAATCTTCTTAATGCAAACATATTCTACTTAAAACATACTAGATGAAAATATCTTGTGCTTTGTAAAGAAAATGGAAGGTTTGCTGAATGAAGCATGTACCCATGTCATAAAGGATAATTAGGCAAGTGGTGGTGATGAAGTGCTGGAGTCCATTATTAACAGCCAGCTCATGTGGTACCTTGAGGATCACCAGCTGATTAGTGACCTTCAGTAAGGTTTCCGTCGCGGTCGCTCGGCTGGTGATGTTCTGAGTTACCTAACTTATAAATGGGCAGAGGCAGTAGAGTCCAAGGGCGAGGCGTTGGCCGTTAGTTTGGACATAGCTAAAGCTTCCTTCTTATGGGCTTCCCGAGAAATTGTGCAATTGGATCACCACAGTTTGCTTACAGATCGGAGCATCAAGGTCGTAGTAGACGGTGCATGCTCCGATTACAAGCGCATTAAGGGTGGTGTTGCATAAGGCTGCGTGCTATCGCCAACGCTGTTTCTTCTGCATATCAATGATAAGTTGCAAGCCGGTGATAGTCATTGCTATGCGGATGACAGCACTGGTGATGCTTTATACACCGGCCATGCCAGTATTTCTCGGGAAAACGTCACCAAGTACCGGTACAAACTTGTGTCTGAAGTCGAGACTTTGTTGAACAAAGTCTCTGAATGGGGGCCCCAGAAGACACAAGTTTGCACGTTTACCGCTAAAAAGAATCCCTTCGTCGTATCTCCTCAGTTTCAAGGCACTCCCCTTGTTGCCTCAGCCAGTATCGGAATTCTCGGCGTCGACATATCGAGTGACGTGCAGTTTCCTGGTCACTTGAAGGCCAAATTGGCCTCTAAAAAGCTTGGCGTACTTAGCAGAACGGAACAGTATTTCATGCCGGCACAACGCCTGCAATTTTACAAGGCGCAGATTCGGCCGCAAATGAAATACTGTTCCCGTCTCTGGGCTGGGACTCCCCAGTGCCAGCTCCTTCCATTTGATCGCATCCAGCGCAGAGCTGTTCGAATCATCGGTGACGGAACTCTTTCTGATCGGCTTGACTCACTGCGAAGAGATGTTGCATCCCTTTGCGTATTTTATCACATTTACCACGGGGAGTGCTCTGAGGAATTGTTCGGACTAATTCCAGCCGAACAATTTCATCATCGCACATCGCGACAAAACTCGCGATACCATCCATACCATCTGGATGATTGGCGGTCCACCACTGTGCGATTTAAAAGAAGTTTTCTTCCTCGCATAACTTCCTTGTGGGATCGACTACCACCAGAGATTTTTCCGGACCGATTCGACTTAGGGACGTTCAAGAAAAGACTGTACTCCTTTTTAAAAGGCCCGCAACGCATCTGCAATTTCCCTGGTGTTGCATTTGTTCACGGGCGGCGGTAATCACTTACCATCAGGTAAGCCGTAGGCTCGTTTGCCCCCTCCTATAAAAAATTAAAAGCAAAGTATATGTTTATGGATTATTTTGAAATAGGCATTCATTTTGACTACGTTATTGAAAATCCATTAATAATTAATCTAAGCAACGACAGCTCAACTACTTGTAATGAAAGTGACTGAAAAATTTTATTTTAAATTTAATTTCAAATTTTAAATTCATACAAATTTGCCTCTATAAATAAGCAGCAATAATAAATACGATGAAACTGATAGATCTTGTGTTTTAAATTATACGTTTATAATTTATTATGGTATTAATCGAAACAAAACTGTAAATGATTACCAACTCTAAAGAATCGATATCGATTTTTCTAAAGAATTGAATATTATTCGTACCGATTTTTTGGTTGGCATGCCTAGTCCAATAAGTCTGACATGTGTCAAAAGGTATTTCTTAGATTTGGTTGTGTATAATTATTATTTTTGTCCGATCTACGCGTAAAAATTGTCTAATAAAATCCGTAAAAATTGTTTAATCCAACGAAAATAGAATTTATGGGAACTTTATCAGTGTAAGAAAATCCACACCTAATTTCGTTGTAAGGAGCAACAGTGGGAAATCACAGAAAAATGTTACAGCTTCTGATCATGTGATCCGGACACACGAGTTGATCATCAATTAGACACCCCTGTGGCGCAGTAGCTTAGCAATGAGTCGCTGAGGGCCACGGGTTTAAAACCCGCACGGAATAAGCGTTTATATAGCCCACAAGTAATTATTCCAGTTCTGGATGGTTGTCCTTGTGGAATTCATGTATGTAAACTGCGATCACGATACAGGAGAAAGTGCTAGTGTTGAGGTTACGTTTAAAAAAATATAAGCAATGATTTAATTCATCAAAGTCCATTTATGTACGTAGGCCTCCCAATAAAATGTCTGTTAGGGGTATATTTATTTAACAATTTATGTACACATAAAGTAATGTTACAATGAAAATAAAAGCTATTTTGTACAAAGACACTGCTTATTTCATATTGAAATTTCTTCCAGCAGGCCTGATACTGGACAGATTCAAAGAGAAGCGGATTTAGTGTGCACTCTCATAATATATTTAATAATATTAATATACATAATATAAAATAAAAATAATAAATACATATACATACAAACATACATATACTTAAATAATATACTATATACATATAATAAAATAGATACACATATATGTACAAGACATACATTAGATCATTGGGAAAAGAAAGATAGTGCTCTTTAACTCGCCTTTTAAACATTGAAACCGTTTGAAGAGAATTCCATAACCTAACTACATTTACTGTAAACTGTAAAAGAGTGAGAATAGAACTTAGTTCTGAAGGAAGGGAAATTTAGGGAGATTTTTAAATGTGATTACACAATACACTATTAAAATACTATCAAATTACACAGTAACAACACCGACGACAGTATATTTATACAGAATACTAGCAAATTACTCAGTAACAACACTGACGATAGTATATTTACACAATATACTATCAAAGTACACAGTAACAACACCGACGATAGTATATTTACACAATGTACTATCAAAATACTATCAAATTATGCAATAACAATAACGATAGTATATTTACACAATATACTATCAATATACTATCAAATTACACAGTAACAACACCGACGATAATATTTACACAATATACTATCAACTTGCTATCAAATTACACAGTAACAGCACAAAATATAGTGTATTTACACAATATAGTATCAGAATACTATCTAATTACACAGTAATAACACCGACAATAGTATACTATCGTCGGTGACAATATACTATCGTCGGTGTTGTTACGCTTTCCGGGAACTAAGCGTTTTAAAATTATATTCTAAACTTTTTCTCATTCAGAGTATCAAAATTTAAATGGCGATCTAATAAATGCCATATAGTGTTATATTACATAACTTTTAATGGGTATAAATATACTAAAATCAGTAATAATAAACTTGTTCCCTACATTGGATTATCAACGACTTTTGTGCGGTGGATTGATATTCTTATTGCGACGGTCTCCAGCGTGAATAGTACGCGACATTCACGGTTGTGTAACGTGCATAAGTGTTCCTTTGTCTTGTAACGTTCACAAGAACTAAAAGGGTAACAGTTATCATAACAAGTGAAGGTGTAATTATTTCAATAACAATCTTTAATATAATTGTTATGTAATAAATCTAAAAATGTCAAAAGTGATTTGAGGTTGTTGTACACCACCCCGTGATAATAATGAGTAATATTATGTATGTAAAAATGTAATAAAAATATAATTACACATGTTGTATGTGCCTCGAGTATTCATCATAGTTCAACATATATGCGCATCAGAATAATATTGAACAGCAATGTGTGCCAGAGCATAAAAATGAAAACTTATTAAATATTACACAGTTAAGTAAAATAGTGGGTTGTGTTTTGAGTGATAATTACATTATACACTACATGTGAATAGTGAATAGAAATAATACTCGTCCACGATCTATCATTTTACAACTGGCGTCCCCAACAAAACGCGATGATCTCCTTGGATCTGTAATTAAATATAATAATAGGAACCCTGCAAATAAATTTAATAGCACTCTTTTAGGAGTGCCTGGCAATTGTTCACCTGTATTTGTGACTGAGCATCTGTCTCCTTCGAACAAAGTTCTTCACGCTGCAGCTAGACTAAAAGCAAAGAAAAGGGATACCAATATGAGGGCGGCACTGAAAATATCGGGAATCAAGGAAGTGACACAACATTACTATTTAAAAATGCATTTATTGCTTTTCGAAGTATTCTCCGCGAAATTTGACACATTTTTCCATGCGATGGAACCAATCATTGAAGCAACCATTCCATTCGGAAGTTGGGGTCTCCAAAATGGCCGTTTTGTTGGCGTCCACAGCTTCTTCAGGTGATGAAAATCTCTGTCCACGCAATTTATTCTTTATTTTAGGGAAAGTATAGAAATCATTAGGGCTTAGGTCGGGGCTGTACGGCGGATGGTCTAATAATTCTATGTTTTCTTGCTCTAAAAACTCTTTTGTTCTGTGTGCGGTGTGAGAACTCGCATTGTCGTGATGGAGGATGATGCGGCGGTTGTAGTTCTCTTTGCGGAGTTCAGAAACGACCTGTGGCAAACAAATGCTAGCATACCATTCTGCATTAACCGTTCTTTGTCCCTCAAGAGAAACATTCGTAACATGGCCGGTTTTGGAGACAAACGTGGCCACCATTTTTTTTGCAACACTCCGTGAACGAATAATTTTTGTTGGCTTTATCATTCTCATTCACTCATTTTCGAACACCGAAACTCGTGACTGGTTTTTTGTTTCGGGTTCGTACGCGTATATCCAGGATTCGTCACCTGATACGATGTTTGATGATGACAGCATTTGAGGATCATGCGTGGAATCTTTAGAGAGTTCTGACGCACCAAGTAACGCGAGCCGCTTTTTGCTCTTCACAGAGCGAATGCGGTATCCATCGAGAAAACAACTTTTGTACGCCTAATTGTTCATGCAAGATTATTTGTATTTGACTCATGCCAATGTTTAAAGTTGCCTGAATTTCGCGGTATGTCACATGTCTTCCTCAATCAGCTTACGCACAGCATCAACGTTTTCTTGGGTGACTGCAGTTTTTGGACGACCTTGACGGGACTCATCACTGAGCTTGGCACGTCCACGTTGAAATTCAGAAAACCAGCAATAAATTGTGGTTTTGGATGGGGCTTCATCACCAAATGCAGAAATCATCCGGTCAACACACTGTTTTTGTGTTAAACCACTTCGAAAGTCATAATAAATCATCGCTCTTGAATTTCAATCAATTTTCAAAATTCAAATTTTCCTCAATTGTTGAAAAAGATAAAATTTGGCGTACCTCATAGGCACCCCCGTAAGAGAATAATTCCTATTAGACCACCTCTTCGTGGAACGGTATTTGGCACAAATTTCCCGATCTCTAGGTTAAGTAAATTGATCAATGAACTTACCCATGCGTTTGATAGTAATTCCGAATCACCTAACAAGCTCAGAAAGGAACTACTTAAACATAACGCAAATGTAGTAGATTAAGTTTTTGGATTATTTTTAACGTTTTAGTTTGCTGTAAGTATGTATTATTCTTGATGTTTATTGCAGTACATGTTGTAATCACCTATAATAGTTTGTAGCATTTAAAGTAATACCCTATCTACATATTATGTATATAAATTATAATTTTAGCAATGCATAGAAATGTTAGTGATGCTTTATTAAATGAAATAAAACATTGTTGAATTTGCTCCAGTCACCAGAAAATTACGATACACATGCAAACCGTCTGCATAGAAATAGAAGTTTGAAGATAGCCGTAGCTAAGTTGCACCACTTAGATGAAGTTTAATTTGAACGAAGAATACACTGAGAACGGCTACGGAAGTAGGAATCAAACCATTAAATAGTTGAAGGAGACACATCGATAGAATGAAGAATGTTAAAAAGTAATCGAAATCGATAGAATTGAAGGCACTACTAAAACCTAGCAGCACAAGTACCGTTAAGTATTTTTGGTCTATACCGCACAGGATATCATCCGTAACCTTGAGGAGAGCAGTAGTTGTACTGTGGCCAGGCCTAAAACCAGATTGAAATGTACTTAAGATATTGTTACAGTTAAGAAACTTAGCCAATTGTGTGTGGACAATATGCTCAAGCACTTTTAAAACAAATGAATTTGCTATAGTTGCCACACTTGGCAGGAGAATTGGCTTGGATTTTACTTTTATAGTACTCTTACGACACCAGTGGAACGATGTTCTTACACCGCCACTATATGGTCATGACATCATGGAGTCAAGAAGTTGGAGGTGTTTGACCCCCGTGTCTCGGAAGGCATATACCGGGTGTTTGTGAAACGCTCCCGAAAACGAAGACAGGCGATATTACTAACTTAACTACTAGCTTTGACGATGGGTGAGAAATAAAATCGATCCTGAGAAAAAAATCATCTTTTACTTATTTTCACATCGTTATATTAGCTTTATCCGCGCTCCATCATGTTAATACAGCTAAATGAAACAATAATTTCAATAAAAAAATCATGAAATACTTAAACATAAAACCAGCAGTAGAACTACAATCAGCTCACTAGGGGTCAATGTCCGCCCGGACGCTGATTTGGTACGACGTTGTACCACAATAACTAATATTTTACAACACTTGTCTAAATACCTGATATATCTACTTAACCTACTATTTTGCCACTATGGTTGTCTCCACCTAGCCACTTTATTCACAGGTTAAATAAACCAAATACATGATTTGATTCCACGCTAGTAAAAAAATTACTTAGATGAAATGTTAACAAGGTTAGAGTCATGGTTTTTATTCACCGTGGAGGTATTTTAATTATTCTGATGACCTATTCAGATGAGTTCAGTACTAACTTATTAAAAAAAATAGGTATGAAACAGCTTACCGATCTAAATCCTAAGTGGCCTTATGAGATTCTCCAAGGCACATTAACACGTTGCCGTATTCACGAGCACTATATGCGTACCTACGCGAAAGCAAGAAAAACAAAACGTAACAACAAGAATGTAATAAACAAAACGATTTAACCGCACGTGATAGTCAACACGGAACTGTCTTAAAAACTTAAATTAATAATCAATCCCGCCAAAACAAATGCGTACGAGGCATTCGTCACTGAAGCACTGAGCACTACCACAGGCCGTAAAACCCCAACGTTTATTTTATTTATAAGTTTAGTTATCCCTACGACTAGTCTTCATATGGAGATTAGAAGTTATAGTTGTCATTTTTAATTCATGTCATTTTACAATTACACAATTGTACGCTGACGCAATAAGCAGTTCTTTAATACACAAATTATATTGAAATTAATAAACGTACCTAATTGAGTACTCTGTACTCACACAATTATAAACACTATTTCATCGTTATCTTTGATTTTGTATAAGAAAATAGAAATGAAATGGTATTTAAAAATTAATAGTTAAAATCAATTGCAATTATGATCGACAGTTAAGTAATCTATTAAAATTAATGTAAAAAATAATACTTTATTTTAATTGACTTTCCGTATTTAATCCAACCAATACTTTGAATTTAAAAAGAGGTACGTCAAAATTATTAAAAATTATTTGCAAGTTTTATAGTGATTGCCGCCTCTAATTCTTATGTCGCCGGCAAACAAAAAGCTTAGTAGTTAAATTTCGGTGCAACATGGCAGCGTTGCCAACACCAATTTGTCAAATTCCCCGAAAATTCATCTCAAACTCCCCAATTTAAGGACAAAACTTTAACAGATTCCCCACAAATTCCCCTCAATTTTATTTTAAGAAATGAATCAATTTTCAACTAATTTCATAAGATTTACCTTTTAACTAACAATTTTTTTTTCTTTAAAATTAAATAAAATAAATAGTGAAAAGCATTAAATGATACATAAAAGTTGCCGATATAAATCCGAAAATTAAATGAAGATATCTAAAATAAAAAAACCGACCAAGTGTGTGTCGGACTCGCGCACCGAGGGTTCCGAACAAATCCGTAGGTATATAAGTTTAAAATAATTAAAAATATTTTTATTGTATGTTGTAACTAAAAATTTATGCTTTTCGCAATTTTTCCTTTATCTGTGCTATAATACGTTGATTCGTACCAACTTTTAAGATTCAGAGTTCACGGGAAGTACCCTGTAGGTTTTGATTCTCTGATTCCCTTGCGAATGTCGAAAATTTGCGGCATAAACGGCTGTATCTTTTGATTGCGTTGGCGTAGAAGTTTGATTTTTTCACAGCTCCAAGGGACAGTAGACTTGAGTGTTTGATATGAATTTCAGCTTGATAACTCCACGCGTTCCTGAGAAAAAGGGTCTTGATAGACAGACAGACAGACGGACTACAAAGTGATCCTATAAGGGTTCCGTTTTTTCCTTTTGAACCCTAAAAAAGGGAGTCATTCGATATTAATAAGCAACCTAACAAAAATGTTAAGATAAGTATATCGATTTTCAAAATCCCCGCATTTTCCCCGCATAATACTAATCCCCATAAAATCCCCAACCAACTTTAAATTCCCCGCAATTTGGGGAATTTCCCATATGTTAGCAACACTGACGCGAGGTGACACGAGTCTGCCGGGCTGCGGCAGCGTCTGTGTGAAAGGCAAGGATAGAGTGAATAGTATAATACCTAATGCATTGTTTCGTACCGAGCTAGATGAAAGAGTTTGGCTCACGCGCGGATATTGACCGTAGTCAGCTGATTTTATGATTTATTTTAAATTTCACTGCTGGTTTAATGTTTAAGTATTTTCATGATTTTTTTAATGAAATTATCATTTTATTTAGCTGTACCAATATGATAGGACGTGAATAAAGCTAATAAAACGTTGCGAAAAGATGATTTTTTTTCCTCAGGATCGATTTTATTTTTCACCCATCATCAAAGGTATAGTCAGTACTTTTGTCTGTCTTCGTTTTCGTGACCGTTTGACAAACACCCGGTATGTATACTGCGTTGTTTAAAATTGTTTATCTTCGGAGAGGTCCTTAATCTTCGCAGATGTTTTAGAGAGAGTAGAGTTCACAATCGCGTTTCCGAAGTAAAACTTTTCGATAAGCCAGCGCACGCGTTTATACCCAATAGGAGAAGAGAAGAACATTCTAGTTGAATCCGATTCATTCAAACATTTCCCTCTTTCAATGAGAAAATGCCAGAACAGTCGCGATTAACAATTTGTCTAGAGGAGTAAAGGTTTTATGCGTAAAGACATAACGTTTAATCTTGGTTGTATTATTTTGTATTGTTTGAGTATTGTATATCGCCGATATATCGGTATCGATATCGGATGCATTCCTAATTTAACTCCATTATTTTGGGCTAAACGTGGTCCGAGTGGCTCGCTACTCAGTGGACTCTGCCCACCCCTTGGGGATTGCAGACATGAAGTTATGTTCCAGGACGAGTCCACGGAGACACGTGTCGTGGGCGACGTGGGCTCTGCAGCGCAAGCCAACCAGCAGCGCATGCGCACTGACCCGTTCGAGGCCATGCTCTTCAACATCAGCTTCGCGGGAGGGGGGGAGCGCGACCTCCACTCCCCGGCCTGTCGACCAACGTACGTACCCACTGTGAACATAACCAGCAGGACCCATTCGAGGCCAGCTCTTCAACATCAGTTTCGGGGTGGGGGGAGCGCGATCTTCACTCCCCGGCCTGTACGACCAACGTACGTACCCACTGTGAACACAACCATCAGGACCCGTTCGAGGCCATGATCTTCAACATCAGCTTCGCGGGTGGGGGGAAGCGTGACCTTCACTCCCTGGCCTGTCGACCAACGTACGTACCCACTGTGAACATAACCAGCAGGACCCGTTCGAGGCCATGCTCTTCAACATCAGCTTCGCGGGTGGGGGGGAGCGCGACCTTCACTCCCTGGCCTGTCGACCAACGTACGTACCCTCTGTGAACATAACCAGCAGGACCCGTTCGAGGCCATGCTCTTCAACATCAGCTTCGCGGGTGGGGGGGAGCGCGATCTTCACTCCCCGGCCTGTCGACCAACGTACGTACCCACTGTGAACACAACCATCAGGACCCGTTTGAGGCCATGCTCTTCAACATCAGCTTCGCGGGTTCGAATCCCGGATCGTGCCAAAATCAATCATTGGGGTTTTCGGACAAGAAGTTCTCAGAAGCAGCCCGGAGTCAGTAAGATGGCGGTGCTACATCCCAGTACCTCGGAAGGCACGTAAAGTCGTTGGTCCCTGATCTCTCTCCGGTCTTATCAGGTTACCGACCCACCGGACTATGACAGTGAAGGAATAAAGAGTGCACCTGTGCTTGCGCATACACTCGTGCACTATAAGCCTGTTCCGCGCAGATGGCTAGTCTCCGTTGAGACCGGCCGCCGTGAACGAAATTCGGTGTGGAGGACATTAAGACCCGTATATAGAGACTCCTCTTAATCGTCACTTTTGGCAGGTGGATTGTCAATGCAAGTACCATTTATGCTGCTGCCCGTTGCCGGTATGGTTAGTTTCCGCCTGGCGTTAATAAGATGCGTTATACTTCTGTCGGAAACAATAAGCATTTCCCGTAGTTACCTCTTATGACACTCCCGTGACGAATCCTTTTGTCAGAATGTAATTCTTTAAAATACCTACGTTTTTCACTCGAGTTTTTATTTCTTCTTTCACAATATGGTTATCTCGCAGTAGAACCAGAGTTACAGACAACTTAATTGATGATGATGGTGATGGTGATGATGACAATTATTAGCATTGGATTTGGTCAATCCAACAAAGAAGTTTGCCCGTGTTTAACCCGTGTAGTGGCGGTGTAAGGATATCCCGTGGTTGACGTTAGAGGCGACAGAGGGAAAAAAGAAGGAGATGGGCAGTAGCGTCTTTCTAATAACGAATATAAATAAAAAACTGTGGTTTCCAACCCGCTTGGCAAGCGTGGCAACTATAGCAAATATTCCCCCTATGAGGCAATTTCTGGGGGAGACCCATGTTCAGCAATGGACTTTAATAGGCTGTTACAGTAAAGGTAATAAAGAAGTGTAGAAAAAACACTACGTACATATCAGTTGACGCCGAAAACATACTCAACCTGGGTACCTTTGACGCCGCTTTAACGTTCTGTGTGTGTGTTACCTCATAGCTTTTTACTGGGAAAACCGATTTCGATGATTCATTTTTTATTTGAAAGCTGGTGCTTCACATGTGGTCCCATATAAATTTGATCAAGGTCTGACCAACAGTTTTTGAGTTATTTATAATTTATATTGAATTCGGTTGTACAAAATTTTTCATTTTATATTTTTACGTTTGGCGTTGGAAGTCGGAAGCATTTCCCATAGTCGACTCTCACGACACTCGCGGTTTTAAAGGGGGCGATGCATTTTTTTTTTAAATTTTGCCACTTTATTTGTCTGAATTTAATTATTTAAGAACGCGCCTTTAGTTTTTTACTCGAGCTGGCAACATTTTAAACAATGAAATTTCTTAAGGTACCCGTTCTAGAGCCAGTGTAAGTGATATAGTCCAACCGATCATTGTAATGATGTTGGATGTAGATGATTAGCATAAGATTTTATCAGACTATGTGACATGACAAATATATATAGAAAAAACACTATGTATGGTTCATGACTTTTTCTGCCACCAAGGCGGCGGCACTTAGGAATGAGGTGAAATATTTGACAGTAATCAGAGCGGGGGAAGATAATTTGTTAGAAAAATGTAAAGATTAATGTTTCTTTCTGAAATTTTAGATATATTTTATTTTTTTATTTCAGGTAAAATTTGGAGAACGGATGAGGGAAGGAGTACATTATGAGAACGGTCAATCAAACGCCGGTTTCCGAAATAAACACCAAGTCATTTGTAAATAAAAGAATATATTATTATATATAACATTATAAAATAACGTTTATGTTTCTCTATTAGTTTTGTTGTTACTTTATATTTTTAAATGTTGGATGTATGATATTTTTATACACGATGTATACTCTGTGGTGCCAATATTATTTTCACTCGGGGTTTTGGCGGGAACTTGTACCGACGCATAGTTGCTACTTTAATATCCTTTAAACAATACTTTGAAGTGGATTTCATATGTAAAATTGGTTTGGTTTTGTGTATTAAATGTCCGTGCATGTTGATTATTTGAGCTATAAGTGGAAACGGTAAAGTAAGTGCTACGATGATGAT
The DNA here is from genome assembly GCA_033319125.1 of Parnassius glacialis. Classification (NCBI taxonomy): domain Eukaryota; kingdom Metazoa; phylum Arthropoda; class Insecta; order Lepidoptera; family Papilionidae; genus Parnassius; species Parnassius glacialis. The sequence goes on from JAVANC010000009.1 coordinate 3,143,140, forward strand.
ATAAACTCGCATGTTATTTTGTCTCCTTTGGCGGCTTTGAGGTATTATCATCGTCGAATCTACGTGTTAGAGCCACGCTGCAGCTTTATTATGGTTGTAGCACGAATGGGTCGACTCGACTGGGTAAAGTAGCAGCTTAATGCTACTGCGTATGGTGAGTGTTGAGAACTGAGTTTATAGTCTCGTTTCCAGTAGACAGGAAAGACCCTTAGAAACGAGGTATTCCATCTTAGTCCTCAGGGATGACAAAGTATTTGCATTTGATTTTTTTAATGGAGGATAAATAAAGATGTCTATGGGCCACAGCATTCATTTACTATCAGTTGGACTGCGTGCTCGCTTCGGTGACCCTTATTTTATAAAAATAAATACTGGTTTAAGCTGCCGTCAAAATCTCCCAAAATCCTTACAGTGTGACGCATCAACATACTGTGAGTGTTAACGTATTTAAATGTTGTGTAATATTTGATAGCGTTTGATGTATTATTTTTGGCTAAAAGCCTTATAGTCAATGTCACAATTAGAAAAAAAAGATCTAATTTGTTATTTCAAAAACTAAAAGTAGCGCACGGTTAAACTATTAGTGCAGCTTTTAGTTGTTTTTTGGTAATATTTCATCGGTTAGTTTAAAGACTGAAAAGAGCCTATAACCAGTTGTTTCCATTAATGATTACTGATGTCATTGAATTCTGGTGAAGTTATATTGTAAATATTCACGTAGCGTTAATAAAGTAGGTATGTCCGAATAGAATATCAATATACAGAAGTATGTAATAATTATATATAAAGGTTTTGCGAAATAAAATGTATTTGTAATTATTTCCAACTCTTTTTTGATTAAAAACTGATTATTTCAATCAGCTTCGTAGTGAGAAATTACATCTTGTGTTGCTACTTTTTGGTGTAATATTTTAAATAATGATTTATATTTACCCGAATGCTTCACTACTACAAGGAATAAAACCAATTTTAACTTTTTTAATTCCCGATCTTTTGGGGCACTTTACAGCACCCACGGTCACGGGGGCACCTCCCCTCACTCCGTGACTGGGTTAAACGCGTTAATATCCATAAAATTAATTTTATTCCATAATTTTAAATATCGTAAAATGGAGTGAGTAGAAATCGCGGGCTGAATAGACACAAGTCTGGTTATTTGATAAAGTTGTCTCTAGGTTTGTCTACAGCTCGGGAACGTCTGTTTATTATTACTGTTTATTATTTGCCAACATTTTCCCTTTATTTTGGTAACCTTTAAATGAGTGTCAATTTTGATGACAGTAAAGAAAAGGGCGGTTATTATAAACGTGAGAGTACAAGTGGTTTTATGCTGTGCAAAACTTTTAGTTAAATATTAAGTTCTTCAGTGTTTCCTTATTGCGATTTTTTTTAGGGAGTTGAGTTTCTTGTCTATTATTAATACAAATATGAATATCGATATTGAAAGATTTTATTCTTTTTAATAGTAAAATCTGGATACTAGTATTTTTTCTCGAATTTGAGGTGAATATAGATACGACTGAGGGGTGAATAAAAACGCCTTTGGGGTTAATAGAAACGAAGAAAGGGGTGAATAGATACGAGTGAGGGGTTATTAGAAACGTAAAAGGGGTTAATAGAAACATGATTTTAGGGTTGTCAAAAACTGCACCATTTACTTACTACATAAATTAATTTAAGTAGCTAATTGAAACTAGAATTAAAAAATAAAACGATTAAACCATATTAAAGTTATTTAAAAGTCTTCTATTATAAATGTTAAATTTTGATATTTGTTATACATTAAAATTCCAAATACTTGAGGTTTTACCATTAAACCAGATAGAAGTTCCTGCAGTAAATATACTTAGTGTGCTCATATGATTCAGTTCTATCTAGTAGGTAAGTATATCAGTCATTATATTTGTATTGTTTAATAGAGACGCTCGGTATACGAATTAAAAAGTATCTAAGCGGTGCGGAATAGGTGTGACGCGAGTTATTAGCTTCAAGTCCCGATATTATGTCAATTTACATTTATGTTTAGTGCTTACATAATTTTATAAATAAGTAATAGTGATTTTTAATCTCGTCTTGTTACCTACAACTTAAAATAACCAAAGGGTATTAATCAAAACACGTAGTATCATAATTAGTGTTATATAGTTTAACAAACTTTGAAACATTTATTTTCTGCCGACTTCCAAAAAGGAGACGGTACTCAATTCGGGTGTGTTTTTTTTTATGTGTGTTACCTCATAACTTTGTACTGGGCGAACCGATTTCGAGGATTCTTTTTTTATATGAAAGCTGATAGTTCTCGTGTGGTCCCATATGAATTTGATCAAGGTCAGACCAATGGTTATTGAGTTATTCTTAAATAACCTATATTGAAGTCACTTATATTGAAGTCGGCTGTACAAAATTTTTAATTTTAAATTATTATTTTCATTACTTAAAAAATGTTCAAAACTATGTAAGCAGTGGCTTATTTATCTAATGGCTTTATGTCGGAAATGCTTACGCTGCAAAGCAGTTAAACGTGGTAGAGCCATGCTGCAGCTATATTAGTAGTATAGTTGTAGCACGAATGGGTCGGCTCGACCGGGGAAGGACCACGCTCTCACAGAATACCAGCGTAAAATAGCAGCTTAACGCTGGTGTGTTTCGTATGGCGAGTGTAGAGAACCGGAGACTCTTTTTACTGGAAAAGAGGCATTCCATCTTAGTCCTCACGGGTGACAACGCATCTGCATTTTGAGTCTTTATTAAGGATAGATGTAGATGTCTATAGGTCACAGTAACCACTTACCATCAGGTGGACTGTGTGCTCGTTTGTCACCCTATCCAATTTAAAAAAAAAGTTAAGTTACATTGCTCTGTTATTTTTAATTTATATAATATGGAATTGTATAACTATCAGATTTATTAACCCTTAATGAAATGGAAAACTTTTTTGACGAAAATTAAAAATTGAGCATGGTTATAGGGTAACTGTAGTCCGTAGATTTCAAATATGTTGTCAAAATTTTTGAAAAGTGGGGGGAAGTGGGGTTTAGGCGGTGGGAAATAATTTCCTTTGTTCGTCACTGCATAGCACAATATCGTCAAGTGGGAAATTATTTCCCATTATTCTATACGGTATTCATATTTTTATATATCTTATTTATGTATTTTATATATATATATATATATATATATATATATATATATACTAGCTGACCAGGCAGACGTTGTTCTGCCCTTTCCGAACGACCATTTGCTTTCCCAAAAAACTTCTGAAATTAGCAATAAAAAAATTGAGGGTCACTTATAGGGATAAAAACTATTCTATCTCTCAAGTTGGACCAAACTGCACACAGTCTGCAATTTTTTTTGAAATCGGTTCTATCTGTTGAATACTTAAAGCAACACTACACTACTAAATTGTAGCTTATATTAAACGTTTGTATTTTTAACATAGCGCCATCTATTAAATATTTACTCAATCCAGTTAACAGATATCGTCATCTGACAGAATCGTTTGAAGCTAACAGATAATTGTGACTGTCAAATAATAGACAAATAATTTTCAATAAAATACTATTGTATTGCGACTATAAATTGAGATGTAAGCTATCCTATCTTTTACGTTGGACCAAACTCCACATTGACCAAAAAATTCATTGAAATCAGTTCAGTAGTTTATGAGTCCATCGCGGACAAACAACGTGACACGTACTTTTTATATATAAAGATATACTTCACATTTTTAACTAGTTACATTACACCCAGATTAAATAATAAACTGCATAAATTCCATAATAAAGTTTAGAAACTGCAATAAGATAATTAATTAAACCCACTATTCCCACTATCTATAAAATGCCTAAATTCCATAACAAATTTTAGAAACAATAATAAATAAAATAAAAAATAAAGACCAGCACAATGTTTTAATATCAAAAATCTCTCTCATACAATGTAATGTTTTAGTATAAAAAATCTCACTTTTTAATCTTACATTAAAGTAATAAATTTAGTTCAGTTTAGTAATTGGAGTTTGATTCTTGACCTGGAACAGCAGTATGATAATTTTTGAAGTACGTCTTAGCACACAGAGATACTTTGCAAGTGGTACATTGTATTTTAGTTCTTTGCTCTTTCTTTTTAAGACTACAAAATTTGCATCTTTTGTACGTACTAATTTCTTCTGGCAAATGTATGCCTACGTTTAATAATCGTATTTCTTCTGGAACTCCAAATACACCACCTTTTTTATTTTTAAACTGTATGCCTTGCTGTGCGTGTCCCTTTCTTGTGGTATAATTGTCTATTAATGCACGCGCCAAACGCAACCTGAAATCTCGATGATTGTGTATTGTTGCAACATGCGAGTCGTTGTAACTTATATAGGCATTTATAATTGAAGCGTCGAACATGAAGAAGAGAAGTCGCATCCAATATTTACGGGATTTTCGGCTTATGGGATATGACGATCTAAAGTGATCAAATAAATCTACCCCGCCCATGCTAAGGGTATATGACGCAATAGCCTTTGGACAAAGAACTTCTTTTCTCGAGCCATCTTTTTGGGTCCTTTTGACCATCATTACGTACCGGGGTTGATGTGCCGTTGAAAGCACTGTTATTTCTTTAGTATCCATCCGCTTAATGGCAGTTATTGGCTCTGCTGTAACACTTAAAAATTCATGTTTTGCTAATTTCATTGCTTTTGGTTGCTTATTATTTTTTAGAACATCGGGAAGATCTTTTCTGTTGCTTCTCACTGTTCCTACTGCATAAATGTTTTTGTCAAAAGGGTCTTCCATTAGATTACAACCCGTAAAAAATTATCAAAAGCAACCAACGTATTTGACGGCACATTGTTACAGAGTCTCATTACGACATTGTAGCCCAGTCCCTCGTTTTTAGTACTGTCGCCTTTACCTGTGTAAATTTCAAATTGATACAAGCACCCTGTTTTTGCGTCACATCTAGCCCAAATTTTGAAGCCCCTTTTTATGGGTTTCTTGGACATGTATTGTCGAAAAGAGCTTCTTCCTTTAAATTTTACCATGCATTCGTCGATTGATTGTATAGCTGAATTACATCCTTCACTCTGATATACCTTATTCAGTTCTGTAATAAGTGGCCTTACTTTGTATCATTTGTCGTAGTCTGTGGAGCCTCTTTAGTGGTTCCGTTTCATTATCGTTACAGTGCAAATTTTCAGTAATTTTTTTAAATCTGACTATTGGAAAAACACCCGCAATTTCTTTGTTATAATAAAAAGGATCTGAAGACCAATATAACTCTAAGTCAGGCAAAGGATTTAAACCCATCATGATCAAAATTCCTAGATATGCTCCGATATCTTGTTCTGTGACTGGTTTCCAATTAGTACAATTTTTTTGACACGCATATCTGTTGGTTTGTTCCGTTATAATTAGAATTAATTTATCAAGAAAAATCTTTCAAAAACAGCAAGTGGTTGTGTTTTGTGTGAGGCATTGGCCTTGGGCTTAAAACGCTTTTCAAAAATTGGAACATCATGGGTTAAGTCTTTTATCTTCCAATCTCTTGGTTGGGATCGGTCCCGAACACTGTGAAGTTGAGGCTCTTGCTGGTCATTTTCTAATATGTCATTTATATCAATATCTTCCAAAAAAATTGTTATCTGATCTTTGAATGCTCACTGCTTGCTCAGGAGCTGGATTGTTAGAAGAAATTGTTTCTGGAATATCTATTGTCTGTTCTACGAAATATCTACTATCTGGTTCCTGAGTGTATAGTTCTTGAACTTGAAGTGGATTATTAGAAGTATCTTGCACAGAAAGAGAATTTATTGAATTAGCATTGCTGACTATGTCTTTTGTTGCCGTTGTAGGTTGGTTATCTAAAACTGACAATAAATCTGTATGTGCTGCATGCATTGGCTCGACTTCTACAGTATGCTCATCTAAATTATTTTCGAGGCCAAAAATTTGTTCAAGACGACGTTCTATTAGGCAATCATCTGGTTGATTTAAGATGCTCGAAGAGGGAGAATGGATGCTATTCTCATAACAAGGATCGTCCTCAGAATCGTAGTCGGATAAATCAGATAAGTCACTCATGTTCTCAACTTTACGCTTAGAATTTTCTCTGTCAGTAGTTTTCTTTTTTTCTTATCCATTTCTGTAAATAAGTATTAAAAAGTTGAAGGAAATAAGATACAACAAAAATTAACAAATTTTGTCCGATGGTTTGTCCTAGAATTATAGTAAATGCGATAGTTTGCATTTGTTACATAATCACGTCAAAAATCAAGTAGTTTCTGTGGACAAATCAAATTATAACTGTAAACGGCTTTCACGCGGGCAAAGTCGCGGGCAGTAACTAGTTTCCATATTCTTTTTTACTGCAGGAACAAACATTGGGAAATAATTTCCCACTTTTTGAGACACGAAATTTCCAAGAATTGTTACGTTTATCAGGGCCATTTTCAATTAAAACGGTGAGAAAATATGTCTAGTACACAATGGTATTGCACCTATGCACTTACCAGATTTTTTTCACTAAATTTTCACCTCAACTTTGAATTACACTGGAATATTTCATAAAAAAAAACACCAATGCTGACTTTGACATTGACGTAAGATGACACTTATAGATTTATAGAAAAGTGTTGCTATTTATGATATGAGAAAAACTACCATGGTTGTATTTGTCTATGGTTGACATTGCTTGGTGTTACGAATGATAAAATAAATCGGATTAGTTTTGAACGGAACAAGTGGGTTATTATTTCCCAGTATTTGCTTAAGGGTTAACTAATTATTTTTTATAATGATAATTTTGATGTAGTTATGTTTTCTTTCATTTGACTCTTGTAAGCTTGTGCTCACAACCTACATACTACAACAAAAGCAAATTTGACAACGTTAGCATTTTTTTTCTCTATTCACCCCTATATCGTATCTATTAACCCCGGATTCCCGGTTTATAGAAACAGACTACTTTTTTCTAAAATACAACGAATTTGCATGTTTTTATTCGTTTGAAGCATTAGTATTCGATAAACTACAACAAGACTCACGACATTAAAGTGTTGTATTATCAGCTGATATACAATATATTGTGTAAGAAAAACAGTGTAGAAGTTGAAAGTTGTGCCTATTCACCCCATTTTACGGTACTTATTTCCGACAATTGTAATTATTTTCAACCACATTAAGTTCGATCTCCATCAGTATCAATGATATTGTTGGTTACCATTTTCTTACCACGTTTTAATATCTCGCTTTCGTGTATGTCTGTTCGGGTCCAATTTAGTTATTGATTTGAAATTAACTTCCCGATGAGCTAGATCTCGTACTTGAAAATTTGGTCATAGAGCAGAATCGGATGACAATGTAAGAATATGAAAAAAATGACGAGGTCTTAAGAAAATTAATATGTAAATAATTTTTAAAAAATTTACTTTTAAACGCTAAACCAGTTATGAATTCGGAGGTTTATGTAAACATTATGATTATTAGGACATCCTTTAACTTGTATTAAGGAATAAAAAAGTAGGATTGACTGCTAGAGAATGTCATAAGGGATTAAGTACCATAGTTGAAGTTGTTCGCAATAAAGGATAAATATTATATAATATAAAATAAAAAATGTCAGAAAAACCTTCACAACCTTTGAGAGAGATCCCCTCTAAAGGCCTATGTCTACTACCATATACGTATCCAGGACGTATTATAGGCTGTTCATTTTTTTTTGGATTTTTTATACTCCTTTAACCAATCTGACCAAAATGTGAAAATGCTTGTGTTAGGAATGGTTAGAAAAGTGGTCGTATTCAAACGCACGACTTCGTGTTTCGCAGCAGATTTTTGACTAAAAAACAAAGACTCCAAATTTCAAGTACCGAGAAATAAATAATGCATAGGATAGAAACAGAAACTTTTTTATTCAATATAGATTATAAATAATACTCATTGAAAGTCACTTTTTTAATTTACCACTGATGCGGGAAAAAACCTCTGTCCTTGGAAGAACCAGAATGACAGCTTACAACAAACAAATTAGAAATAGCTTGGTAGCGATCACCTAATTCCCAGGGATTATTATCATCCATAAATTGCTTAATATTATTATAACCCTTTAAAAACAAACTTAGTTTAATAAAGTTCTTGAGCTTTGTGCAGGTCAAATTTTGTAAATTTTCTGGGGGTTTGTTGTAATAGGGTATATATACATCGCCCCAAAGAATGAATTACTGACTCGAAGATATTTTATAGTATAACAATTGTACGCACTATCACAGAGACAGTCATTCGCTCCAACCTTCCCTATGCAGAATAATTGAGCTCGGAGGTGGCCGTCGATGCAGAATTAGAGATACTCAAGTGATCACAACACATATCTGAAAACCGGTTTTGGGTGATCTTGACTTGGATTCGAATCCGGAGTCTTAGTAGTATGGTACTTTAACCAGTAGTTTATTTTACCCGGCTTAATATAATAACAGAACGTAGCGTGTAGTGGTTATGCAAGAGAATCCAATACCACGTAAGAGGCGATAGAAGAGAATAAAACGGAACATCTGCCCTCATGTTCCGTTCCGTCAGCATCTTATTTGCAAATTCCGCAGTAGACTTTTGATATGGTGTAACGGATTCATGATAAAAACAGATGGGTAAAGAGAAGCATTCAAGCTGCAAAGAACTGCAGTGTAATATTTTCATATATCATGGTCACATTTGCAGCTGTATTATGGCTGCAAGGCGAATGGTTAAGCTCAACCAGGAATCATTCCTCTCCATAGAATACCAGCGTAAAATAGCAGCTTAATGTAGCTGTGTTTCGTATGATGAGTGACAAGAATGGCAGACCCATTTTTACTGGTAACGAAGCATTCCATCTTAGTTTTCGGAGCTGATAACGTATTTTGATTCTTAAACGTTTCTTCTCGTTCTTCGTTCTTAAACTGTCGGAAAGGCGAAATTCGACCTTTGTAGTAAAATTGTTCTACTCTGGAAATACCTTTGTACAGTGGTAGAGAGTTTATTGGATATAGATGTTTTTCTAATAATTAATCTTGCATGCAATAATAAAACTGCCTGGAGTATGTAACAGTTTAGTTCTAGATTGTGCTAGCCATAGATTATTATATATTTATATTTGTGCTAGCTATCGTCATTTGAATATTTTTAATACGTTTGTTAAATTAAATATGTTTAGTAAAATCTGGTTTTATTTATCGATCCCGTCATTTGACGAATATGTAATACGTCTATATTTTTGAGATATAAAAAATAAAATGAAATGACATTTGTTTCCAGGAATATGGTCATCATCATCATAATTACATCCATTCACAAGTCCACTACTGAACATAGGCCTTCCCAAGGAATGCCACAAAGCAAGGTCCTGAGCCACCTGCATCCCTCGACTTCCTGTATATCTTACCAGGTTGTCACTCTATCTAGTGGGAGGACGCTCTACACTTCGCATATCGGCACGAGGCTGCCACTCGAAATCCTTTCTTCTCCATCGGTTGTTGGTCCTTCGAGCTATACATATATATGGCCGGCTCATTGCCACTTCAGCTTACCTACTAATCCGTTAGAAATATGGTGAGTGACAAGTTAATAAATATCTTACATTTACATAGAGCCATCTTTATTAGCCTATAACAGTCCACTGCTGGACATAGACCTCCTGTAGTAAGAAATATTTGCGTAATCGCCACGCTTGGCAGGTAGATTGGCGATCTCAGTACCAAATGTCCTGGTCTACGGTTTTTACATCGGGCGATACCGAAATGGTACCGCAATCTATCGGACGCCATGGAATCTTTCTAGCCTAGTCGATGATTGATTTCTTTCTGATCGGCTTGCCTCGCTGGCACTGCAAAGAGATGTTCCATCTCTTTGTGTATTTTATCGCATCTACCACGGGGGGTGCTCAGAGGAATTGTCCGGACTAATTCCAGCCGATAAATTTCACCATCGCACATCGCTACAAAACTCGCGATACCATCCATATTATTTGGATGATTGGCGTGCCACCACTGTGCGATTCGCTAGAAGTTTTCTTACACGCACAACTTCCTTGTGGAATCGACTTCCATCAGCTATTTTTCCGAACCGATACGACTTGAAGAAAAAAACCTACTCTTTTTTAAAATCTCGGCAACACATCTGCAATTCCCCTGATGTTGCAGTTGTTCATGGGTGGCGGTATTGACTTACCATCAGGTAAGCCCGTTATATACTCGTTAGCCCCTTCTTATATAATAAAATAGCCTTTCTCATACTTGCTTTACTACATCCACGGTATTAAATGTGACGATGGATTCTCTACGTCACTACATGGCAAACGTTACGAAAAAATACACATGCATTCATATACGTCACGCCAGTAATTCCCGAGGGGGTAGGCAGGGTTAAATGATCAGCAAATCACTCGGTCCATGTTTAGCCAAAAATGTTGATAAGAGACAGATACATGGAAATATATAAAAGAAAGAAAGAAACATTTATTGCAACACGCCACAAACATCATTAGGTACTGAAATTTTGACATTTGTAAACACGTCAATTAAAAATAGTATTACAAAATAAAATAATAATAGGTATCTAAAGAAAACAATTTGATGGTGGCACTTCACATGGCTATTTGTATTTGCGTATTTGGGGTATTTGACAAATAACTACCATGTGTGGAGAGTATATTTGCCATAATTATTGCCGTATTTGCCTATTTGGCAAATATAGCCAATAACAAATACGGCTTACCGATCGTCTGTCGGTTTTTCAAGGCTCATCAAAGGAGACAAATAGGCAAATACGCAAATATACTGGCCACACATGGTCGGGCTCATAAGTGCGCGAACTGTCAACCAGTACGGACGGACCTGTTTATATCATTTTATAAGTATTTAGGTATCTACGGAAAATGAATTGGAGCAAAGAAACCGTTGTAAGGTTTCTAGAACTTTACCAAATGAACCCATGCATTTGGGACCCTGGAAACGAGGGGCAGGTCAAAAAAGAGTCACTTATGTCTATAGAATAGAATAGAATAATTTGTTATTCAATATAGATCACATGTGTAATTCTTATTGAAAGTCATTTTTTACTTTACCACTGGTTCGAAAAAAAACTGTCCTGGGAAGAACCAGCAAGAAACCCAGCGGGACTTTTTTTTAAAAGCAAATTTTACATTAATGGTTGTACAAACTATATAAGTACAAAATTTATTTTTGAAACAGCTTGGAAGCGACCACTTCATTCCCAGGGGTTATTATTAACCATGTATTCATTTATACTATAATAACCCTTTTTATACAGTTTCAAATTAACATCTGCGTATCGAGGTTACAAAACCAAAATAAAGAAAAGCGAACGATCCGGATCAGGTGCAGCTGATGTGTACCAACCAAGTTGGTTTGCATTTTGATTTACGGATAGTTAGATTTTTATGCAGTCAGCATCCACCAACGCCTTGCTATTGGTCGTTTTTTCATCACTGAATTTTTTTACGCATAACATATAATAGTAACATGTGTTCAAATAATAAAATCGAGCTGCAAATGCAACGTCCATTTGGTAGGTACAACTACTTTCTGCTAGCAAACATGTTTAATTTTTTGGTATTTGGCTCCATGTGTGGACGGTTGTGTTGTTTATTTGCCCGTACGTCAAATTTTTTGCCAAATACGGCACCATGCAATCACAAATACAAATAGCCATGTGAAGTGCCACCATGACGCATATACGAGGGCGACACTGCTACTTGTAAACGATTTAATAAAAAAATAAGTTAAAATTTTGAAAATGGAACTCTGCCAATATTATTGTGTACGTCTTTTATTAATTTGTCATTTGTTTACTATTTAGCGACAAATTGAAAAACGATTGGTAAATCCAATTGAGCATGCCCTAAGCGCATTAAAAAAAATTACGTATAACATGATTACACGTAAATTTTTTAAAGTAGTTTAAATACACACAAGTTTCTCTAATAACCTTATTATTATACTTCCAATTTTCCAATAATTCTATGTTAAACTTCAATTTAAGAAAAAGTTTGGAAAATCCAAAAGTGCACGACTCATATCATCATCATTTTTAAAAACAAATTGAAATATTGGCTACTGAATGCCATCGGCGACCTGTAGTATTAGAGTAGTAATATTTAATTTATTATTAATTATTAATCTTAATTATTTTTTATTAATCTTTATTCATTATTAATTTAATTTAAGATATTCGTTTTCTGTCTTTTATAGCTTTGTTATTAATTTAGTGATAAGTGTACTTTACCTACTTAGTCTTTAGTTTTTTTTTTTTAATTACTTTATATGTTTACTAATATGTTTTGTTTTAAAATTTATTTTAGAGAAATATTAAAATGCAATTGTAAACCTTAATGAGTGCAGTTTCGCCAATAAACTGTATTCTCAGTTTGGCGAACTTAATGTTTTTTGAACCAATTGTATTTACTATGATAATAAATAAATTAAAAAAAAAAAAATAATGTTCATATGATCATCATTCAGGTAACTCCATAAAGTCCAAGACGTATTTAAATATGAATATACATCCTACTTTTAGTACGTACTACTATTATTTATTCTGTACTTATAAAATATTGTAATAAAAATCACTGATTATTATATCTAATAATCAAGTATGTATGTATGAAATTTGGTTTTTGGAATATTTTGTATTTGTACAGCGATCTTTTTGAGCCGCTGCAAACAACCAATACAATATCCACTCATGACGGCTGTAGACGCCGACCTGAGTGAGGCAGTCAGACTGCCGCAGTCTGTTTACAAAAAATAAATTTATACAAGGCCGCTAAAACACCGAAAATTTCTTCATTTCGTAGCCGAAAAAAATTAATTATAGCTAAACAAAATAAAATTAAACTACCATTTACATTCCTTGGCTTTACACAAGATAGATGAAGAAATTAAAAAAATAGATTGAGTTAAACAATTAATATTTTCAAAGGTTATCGTGTTTACCACTCCATGCGGACTTGATAAATCTACACCATAAGTCACTAAAACCACTTTTTTATGTAAAAATAGCAATTAATCGATTTTAAAAAAATATAAAAGTTCAACAAACATTTATCTTTCTGACAATGCGCTTTTTATATAATTTATATGTTTAATATGATTGTTAGATACGATTTTATGCGACAAAACGTTGGAATCTTGATTTTTAGGTGTTAGTAGAACATACCTACGCGCTTTGCGCTAGGCATGCAATTGTCTGTGTCACGTCAGCATGAATTTAACGCGAGAAAATTTTCGTAATGATTTTTTTATGACATTCGATGTCATTTAAGTCAACAAGAAAGTTATGATAGACTTCGATTGGCTTTTCACGAGGAAGCCCCATCTCGTGCCACTGTTTACAACTGGTTTAATGAGTTTAAACGTAGTCGCACTAATCTCACCGATGATCTGCCTGAGGGGCGGCCTTCTAGGGCGACGACTGAAGATTACATCAGTGTTGTGCGACGTATGATAGAGACTGACAAAAGAGTGACTTATCAGCAGATTCGGACAAGCTTAGTATAGGTATGAGTCAAGTGCACAAAATCCTGCATGAACATTTAGCGGTCAGGAAGCTTTGTGCCCGGTGGATACCTCATAATTTGACAGAGGCCCAAAAACTGCGTCGTGTTGATTGGTGTCGTGAAATGGTTCAAAGATTTGACTCAAATGCTGTGTTCGACATACTTACGGGTGACGAAAGCTGGATTTATCGTTATGATCCTGAAACTAAGAGACAGTCTGCTGTCTCTGTCTGTGAGGTCAAAGCGTGGGAAAAAAGATGGTGGCCTCGTTCTTCGGAAGAACAGGTCATTACGCAACAATTGTTTAAGAGGATCGAAAAACAGTTACTAACTGCAGAGTGGTACACTAACAATTGATTGCCACTTGTCTTGGAAAAAGTTCGGGAGAAAGGACCTCGCAGCAGGATCCTCTTTCACCACGACAACGCCTCGTCGCACACCGCCAAGCAAACAATCGACTACTTGGCGACGTCAGACGTGGAATTACTGGATCACCCGCCCTATAGCCCCGACCTCGCATCTTGCAATTTTTATTTATTTCCGAAAATAAAAGAAACTTCGAGGAAAACGTTTTATGGATGCCGAGGAAGCAGTGGCTGCGTTTGAAAATGCCGTCGAAGAGACCCCTAAGGACGAGTGGGCAAAGTGCTTTTCTCAATGGTTACGTCGGATGCAGCGATGTATTGATGTAAATGGACACTATTTTGAAAATATAATAAAACTAATAACTTGCTAGTTTGCTCAGTTTTTGATTTTCTAAGAACTTTCAGTGTCACCCTCGTAACAATTTAAAAGTATGTACTGGTATTTATAGATTATAGTAAGAAGAAAAATAAAATAAAATCGTTCCTCATGTTGTATGTTGTGGCGCGTTAGGCAAACGGACCTCACTCAGCTTATGCTGTCGCCGAAACAACAGCGCTGGTTTTTAGTGGACCCCAAGGACAGTTACTATACTCTTTAGTGGGCTCGTATGGTAAAGCACGGACGTTCGCTTTCGATACATAATAATATCATTAAACCAATCTGTTAAACTATGCTGAAATTATTAATATCAAACCGAAGGTATGTATATATAAATTAAAATTAAAAAATTTGTACAACCGACTTCAATATAAATAAATAAGAATAACTCAAAAACTATTAGTCAGACATTGATCAAATATATGGGACCACATGTGAAGCACCAGCTTTCAAATAAAAAAAGAATCATCGAAATCGGTTCACCCAGTAAAAAGTTATGAGGTAATACACAAAAAAACATACAGTCGAATTGAGTACCGGCTCCTTTTTGAAGTCGGTAGAAAAGAAGCAATGGTGGCCAATGGCCTACACAATCAAAATCCAATGTCCCATTAGTCGCCTTTTACGACATCCTAGGTACGTAACACAATTGGCATATTTCTTATACAAGTCCCACATAAACATAGGACCTATAAGTCCCAGACAAACAAGGGACCAAACTAAATGAAATGTACAAAAATGAATAAATGAAAAGACCAAAAAAATGTACAAATACTATAGTTTCCCACCGGCGATTTTGTTAATTTATACAACACAAATCATTTATGTTTAACAGTTTCAAGGAATAGGTATCTGTGGAAAACAAACAACACCATAGCTTTATTTTATTTTATTTTTTGCTTTACAGTAATTGTTTTTATCCTAATTATGATAAAAATTAAAAAAAAATATTAACGTTCTAAGATTAACAATTTATGTTATTTTCATTTTAGAAATCTCATTTTGAAAACCAATCTATCTTTGGGAAGGCGGATTACACATTAAAGATTGGCCCATTGTCCCTGAGCATTGGCACCTGTTCGAAAATGACAGTTTAGCATTCGAAGATTGTTTTTTTTTAATAATATTAATTTTGGACATTAAAAAC
Source organism: Parnassius glacialis (assembly GCA_033319125.1). Taxonomy (NCBI): domain Eukaryota; kingdom Metazoa; phylum Arthropoda; class Insecta; order Lepidoptera; family Papilionidae; genus Parnassius; species Parnassius glacialis. The sequence goes on from JAVANC010000009.1 coordinate 3,158,573, forward strand.
TCAAAATATTTATGTAATAGTGCCAACGTTTTTCTTTGGACGGTTAATTTCTTCATTTTTCTATTCAATCTTGCAAGACATTAATTTGCTCTTGATTTATGCTCTTAGTATCATCCAGCAGCTCGTAAACCTCGCAACTAGGAGCAGGAACTCTGCCCCCGTTGGCAATACGTGAACGCCAACGGTGGTGGAGTTACCAGGCCCAGTTACGTCCGAAGAGTTGCAGCGCTTCTCCACGTTTTCTTGGTAAGCAATGTATCTGTATTAGATCGGATATGTTCTGAGTATGTGTCAATTAACATCACCTTATTTCACATAATAGAAAAAAATAGTTTTGACCTAATTTGTGACATACATATAATATTGACAACAAGTTTTCACGTAGAAGATCCCCATATCTTCCTGTGGGTGTCGTAAGAGGCGACAGAGAGAAACAAAACAGGACAGCAGTCTTCCTAATAAACGCAAGTGGCAACGACGACGAACATCCTCCCCATAAGGCATAAGGTAACGGAGATGCCTCTGTTATAGATTGCCTTAATATAGTGTTCAGCAGTGGACTTGATAGGCTGTAATGATGATGATGATGAGAGCCACGCAGTAACTGTGGCTGCAGCATGGATATGTCAAGAAACAAAACAAAAAGAATCAAAATGTAAATGGTTGTAGGTACAATAATTCAACATTTCATAACGTATCGAGTATCACAAGATATTGTAAAGTATTATATTACGAAAACCGCCAATCTATGGGGAATTTCAGTCATAATTCTGTTTAAATCTTACTACAGATTGGATCTCGTCAATTTTATACGTACTTAATAAAAATTTTGAAAAAAAATATATAGTTCAAGTTTTGATATGGAAATAAATTTCTTCACAAAATTAGTCCGGTTCTGCAAAGGGCCGCTCGACAACTGTTCTTGGTGTTGAGCTGATTCAATTTATTTCATAATGCTGCATAACGCTAGCATTAAATAATTTTTTCTTCCTTTCTTCTTTCTTTCTTCCAATCTGTGCGAGCCATAATCTATGGTAATCTACGATAGCTGTAACAAGATTATATCTAAGATAGTAATAAGGACGTGCCACATCACATTATGACTTCTTATATTTAAACGAACACTACACATTAAATAAAACATTTTTCACGGATTTTATCGCGTTTAATTTGGACTTTTTAAGCGGGGACTGAGGTGTTTGACATGCTGATGTTATAGTTCGCCCGGCTACCTTCAGTTTTACACAGAACAGATCGGACCATAAATTAATATTCTAAAATTGAAGGTAGCCGGGCTAACTACAACATCGGGATGTCAAACATCTCACCCCCCCCCCCCCGCGCCCCCCGTGACCCCTGTAAATCCCCCGAAACGTAGGGAATTAAAAAGTAAAAATTTAAAGCTATAAAATCCGTAACATTAGTTTCATCCACATCACATTTTTAGAGAAATGTAAGATCTCAAAAGTAATATTATGCGTTGTACATTTGTACACCAATCAATTGAGATGCACTTAATACCAACGACATGTAACGAAGTACGGAGGATTCGAGCCGATGTAATCTGAAATCAAAGAAATCGTGCGTTACTATTGTGCCCATTTACATGTAAAATGAGGTTTTTTGTATTTATTAATTTCTGCTCAAGCCGAGAGATAACGGTTCCAAAGAGCAGTGACTAAAAGTTTGGCAGCGAGTTCAAACCACGGTACAAGTATTTGAACGGTCTACAATTTGTTTAGGGTCTGGGTGTGTGCCAATTTATTTGTATAAAATATACCTAAGGTACAGTGTAAAGAACCGGAGACTCTTCTTCCTGGAAACGAGGCATTCCATCTTAGTCCATAGTGGTACAACGCATTTTGATTATTAATCGAGGGCGGATGTAGATGTCTATGGGTCAGAATTCACTTACCGGTGGACTGTGTGCTCGTTTCTTACACTCACTATATGAAACACAGCAACTTTAAACTGATATTTTATGCTGGTATTCTGTAAGTACTAAGATAGCATTTAAATAATAGCAATGAGGATGCGTGAAAAGAGCCTTGCCTGCGAGACGTATTTACTAAAATTATACGTACGGCTACGGGTAATTAGTAAGTTTTTCTTTCGCTGACTGTCGTAGGTATTCATTTGCAACGATAGTTACTCTGGTTCATTAATTCCGCTGTCAACACGAAGTGAAGAAGATGCTTGTTAGTCTGTAAGCTATTTTCTTCTTTTAAGAAGTAATTAACAGTGATTAACTGGTACACAGTACACTTGAAGATAGGTGGATGTTGTACCCCATAGGTATCCACAACTATCCTTGATTGAGAACCCAAATACAGATAGATGCGTTATCATCCATGAGGACTAAGATGGAATGACGCTACCAGTAAAATGCGTTATTCGTTATACGAATACGAAATAAGTAGCGTTATGTTGCTATTTTACGCTGGTATTATGCGTGAGCGTCGAACTGACCGAATGCCGTTACGGCATGAAAGATATACATATGTAGAAGATCATATGGGCTTCTCTTTTTTTGTGGATTTGTCTTAATCGTCACGTTTAGCAGTCGGATTGGCAACCATAGTACCAGACATTTCACAATTTTGACACTGCTCTTCGTCTCTGGTCTTGGTAATTCTATCGGAAGAGATGAGATTTCTGGGATAAATAAGGCAGATATTACAGTTGAATACTTTAGAGTGTAGTTAGCTATTTGGTTCTACTTTATGAAAAGGTGCAGTCTTGTTCATTTCTAAACGTGGAACACTATTTTTAGAACAGCTGTGGTGTCTAATGTAATGGCTTAACTTCCGAAATTTGACGCTCCATGAAAAACTAACTGCGCTTTTAGTCCCAATTTAGTTCGCCGTAGATTATTTTTATTAAAAATAAACTGAAGAATAAGGAACTAAAATCATGTTTGCAACCCTCAGTGTAGTTATGTGTTAATTATGTAGTATTTAGTTTCTATTTAACAGTATTTTAAGGGACTTCAAATTGTAAAATTGTGCATTTTTAAAGTTATCCTTTTAGGCGTGTTGATGGTAACATTTCAAAATGCAACGGAAGTTGTGCGTGCAGAGCGTAACGAAATTCGGCAGGATGAAGTCGGCCAACATAGTTAAATGTGACTAATATCATTTGTCAATTTATAATAGACGAAAATAATTGTTTCAGTTCAGATAAAAAGTTCAAATTAACTAAATAAAAGTTACTTTGTTGTTAACATTTAACATGATAAAAGCGCTTAGCCCTATATCTATTGGGAGCTATCTGTTGAGTAGACTACGTTAACCGCTTAACATTTTAAAATTAAAATTTTTGGGTCTGGAAAAACAGGACGTCTGGAAATGTAACTCGAACACACAGTTGTTCGTCTCGCTCACACTCCTATCTTGGGGATCTAAGCATCTCGTTTAAAGCTTGCCTTATGAAATCAAGCGCGGGAATGTCGGCTGGGAATTTAAATTTGAAAAACGAACGAAAAGGATGCGCCTCGGTAGTGGCCAGTTCAGTATTACAAACTATTTTAATTTTTATCATAAGTTGAGAAAGTTCAAATTTGTCTTCAAACAAAGTGTTACAGAAAATATAAGGCTTTTGATTTTAAAATTTGGATGGTTTTACTTATTTTAATGTAAATTTTTTATAATAAATGTATGGATTTGGATAAATTTGATAATTTTATTAAATTATGTTTAAGCGTTTCTTTATTTTATAAAACCACAAATAATTGTATGAGAAGAAAACAGATTTATAACATAAAGTTTTATATATAGTCTGACATTTTTGTATGATTTTTAAGGCTTAGCTGACGGACCTCTTACATTTATTTTTCTAAAATATTTTAGTAAGAAAAGTCTTTTGAGAAATAACTAAAAGAACGGCCGTATGTTTGTAGCCAAACAATTTGGATTTTTTTTATAATAAAGGAATTATTAACTTCTTTAATCAAAAAAGTGTGTATGTACGGACGTAAGAAGTTATACTTTTTTAGCGTACCAAACAAAAAATTTGAGAGACAATTACCCACTGAAGTTGTCACTTTTAGGTGTCAGTGTGTGCGCGCATCGTAACAACTTCACTCTCATAATTTTTTCCAAACCAATAGAAGTATAACTTCAAAAATGGACTTAATGCATGAGACTTTCCCTGTCTACCTTAGACTGATGCAGAAAAAGAATAATGGCCTGCTTATCGTAGCTTTTATCCCATCAAACCAGAACCACCCAGACGATGTCTTAAGCAGCCTTATAACCTATATTATTATAATATACAATATGCGACAAAAGTTTTGTCATTTCAACATGTTAAGTTTTGAATTAACTTAGATGAAAAATAAATTAATAAAATGTACCTTTTTGATAAAAACTTCAACAACTTCAGGGTAAAGATATTCCAGGCATTTTCATGGATTTGTAGAAAACTTCTTGAGGAAGTTGTAATAGAAGTAGAATATCTCTAACATCGTATTGTCCTGAAAAAAAATATAAACGGAATAATTACAAAATGCTTATTAGGCAGACAAAGATTGTATGCGGTTGCCATTTTGGTAAAAGAAATTAAAATGGCAATTTTTGTCAAGTTTTTTTTTATAGAATAAGGGTGACAAACGAGCACACAGTCCACCTGAGGGTAAGTGGTTGCTGTGGCCCATAGACATGTACATCTATCCTCGGTTACGAACCAAAATGAAGATGCGTTGTCACCCGTGAGGACTAAGATGGAATGCCTCGTTTCCAATAAAAAAGGGTCTCCGGTTCTCTACACTCACCATAGGTAACACAGCAGCGTTATGCTCCTATTTTACGCGCTACAACTATACTACTAATATAGCTGCAACATAGCTCTACCACGTAAAAAAGTTAGTTTTACTAAGTAAAAAAGGTAGTTTTACTAACTTACTAACCTAGGGGAGTTTAGCGGGAATTAAACCGCCAGGGAACAGCTGCTCTTGTATATCGTTAGAATGATGGTTTCTAACCAATTTAAAGTAAAAGTGGAGCTTGTTTTCTTGGTTTAGCGGTTACTCGCGCGACTACTGAACATGTGGTCCCGAGTGCGAATCAAAAAAATATTAGGTTTTTCTGTCAGGAAACTTCCAGTAGGATGTCCTATTATATGTTAATATACAAATAAAAATAACAATATAAAAATATATAATATACCACCTGATGGTAAGTGGCTGCTGTGACTCATAGACATCTACATCTATCCTCAGTTAAGAATAAAATGCAGATGCGTTGTCACCCCTAAGAACTAAGATAGAACGCCTTGTTTCCAGTAAAAAGGGACTCCGGTTCTCTACACTCACCATACGAAACACAGCAGCATTAAGCTACTATTTTATCCTAGTATTCTGTGAGAGCGTGCTCCTTCCCCGGTTGAGTTGACCTATTCGTGATATTGCCATAATATAGCTGCAGAGTTGCTCCACCACGTATAATACTATTTTCACCCTAATTAGAATAGGTACTGCGTTTGCTAATGAACTTATGATTTAAAGATGGTGTTGCGATGTGAAGGCAGAATTTTTACATTTATATAAAATAATGTATTTGAGAAGCAGAATTGTCCAGCAAGACATCTACCTTGCTTTATCGCTATGTAAAATGCATGCTGGCATGTTGAATGCATTATAGAAAGCAAGATAGAGTTATGCTGAGCCAACAGTACTGTGTTCACACGGTGAATCATCAGGATTTCTTGTGTAGGCGCACCCACGTCTTTTTGAATGACGACTTATCGCAAGTCTTACGTTTATTTACATAAGGTTTAATTTACTTCTTCAAAATAATTATGTTTTCGTCGTGAAAGCTATTATAAAAGCTGTTATAAAAGGCATTATCATTATGATTTTAAGGTTTAAATTAGGTTTGTTAATTTTAGTTGATTTCATTTCTGGGTTCACGTATATCAATGTTATGTAAAAGAATATAAAAATAGAGAAATATCTTGCATTCGGATTTCGTATCATGATTCAATAAAGACGATGATACTATATATAAATATGTTCGTGTATTTAAATATGCATTTTTAAATAACGTTAAATGTACTGCGAAATTAAAAAGCCGACGTTTCGAATCTCTCATTCGACTTCTGTAAACCATACCTATGTATATATTAATGTAAATCATGTACATTGTAAACCATATATGTCATGTATATGTCACGCTGCAACTATATTATGGTTGTAGCACGAATGGGTCGGCTCGACCGCGAAAAGACCTCGATTAGCGTAAAATAGCAGCTTAATACCCACTGTGTTTCGTATGATGAGTGTAAAAAACCTGCGGACACCCTTATTACCGGAAATGAGGCATTCCATCTCAGTTCTGAAAGGTGACAACGCATCTGCATTTTGATTCTTAATTGAAGATAGATGTAGTCATCTATGGGTCACACCATTCACTTACCACCAGGTAGACAGTGTGCTCGTTTATCACCCATGTGCTATAAAAATCATTATTAAAGTCCCTACAAGTCCAATATGGAACACGGTCCTGAGCGACTTGCATCTACTGACGTCCTGTCTTTCCCAAGTCATCACTCGGCCTAGGGTCGACCTATACCCTGTTTTCTTGTACGAGGCTCCAATGAGGGCATCCACGACTTTTTCTGCCACCAGGGCGGCGCCACTTTCGAGTGAGGTAAAATATTTGACAGATTTCATAGCGGGGACGATAATTTCTTAGGAAAATGTAATTTTTAAGGTTTCTTTCTGTATTATTAGTTATATTTTATATTAATTACATTAGAAATGAATAAACGAAACTATAAATATAACTAAAAGACGACTTAAAAAAAAAAGAGTTATAATGTGCAAAAAATTAAAAATCAAACCACTGACGCATTGTGTTATATATTAATATAATACTCTAGACAATGATAAACTAATATTTAAAACTAATTTCTCAATTAAATGACACTGTGTAACAAAAAACTTTACCTCAGTCGCTAGTAGCGACATCTGGTGAGTGGAAGATTATTAGCCTTCATTCCATTGCAAGTTATTACAATTATTTTAAAATTCCTTTAATATAGTCTTTTTAGTGAATTTGTATTTAACATTATAGTCCAAATTAAATTAAACACTTAATAGACCATCCTTTGTAATTTAAAATGTAATTGTTAAAGAACTTGTAGGTTGTGCCCGCATGGTGCGGACACACGTGTGTAAATATTTTAACTGGGAGGGCTCTATTATCATTTAAAATACGCTTCAGTTGACATAAACATTAGAGACGTGGCAGTTCAATGGTGAAAACGTTTACTTTTTATCAAAATAACTTAGTAACAGTGGGGGAATAACATACATACAGGCCACCTGATGGTAAGATCTTGTGGACCGTAGAAACCTATTTCTATCCTAAATTGTCAAACAGAGTGCATTATGTTATACATGGTAGAGACATGCTGCAACTATAGCTGTTATGTTTGTAGTACGAATGGGTCGGCTCGACCGGGGAGGGACCACGCTCTCACAGATTATCAGCGTAAAATAACTGCGTAATGTTGTGTTTCGTATGGTGACTGCAGAGAACCGGAGACCATATTTACTGGATACGAGGCGTTCCATCTTAGTCCGCAGTCCGCCACTGTATTTTGATTCTCAAAGAATAAATGCAGATATCTATGGGCCCACAGTATCCACCTATCATCAGGTGAACGGTGTGCTCGTTTGTCACTCTTATTTAATAACACATATGAGGACTAACTGAATGTCTCAGTACCAGTAAAAAGTGTCTCCAGTATGCTGTTCTTCCTCGGAATATTCTACAGCTATTTCTAAGCTACTATACAGCTAAAAAAAGCTACTATACGGGTTGTTCTACGTAAGCATTATCTGTTAACATTACAGTTAACAATTTCTGCTGGCAGCCAGGGAATACACGTAAAGCCGTTAGTCCTGCGCCTGATGTCTCTCCGGTCGTGTCGGTTTACCGTCCTATCGGACTATGAGTGTGAGGGAACAGAGAGTGCACCTGTGCTTGCGCATACACTTGGACACTATAATCCTGTCCTGCGCCAATGACTAGTCTCCGTTGAGGCTGGCCGCCGTGACCGAAATTAGGTCTGGAAGACATTATTATTCTTTGGTACCGACATTAAACATAAGTTATCCGTAGTTTACGTCACTTAGTCACTTGACTCTAGTATAGGTAACACTATTCATTAAATATTCATAACGCATGTGAGCTAGTCAAAGAACTAGAATTAATGTGTGTTTACATTATGTGCGAGAGTTACATTAGTACAGGAGTTACGACTTTCGATGAACACTTCATTTTGATGTGTTGGTGTTTTGTAGAACATAAACTTTATTGAAAGTTCATAGCCCATTTGGGTTATGGTTTTATAAACTAAAATTAAAAATTAAAAAAAAACCCACAAAACAACAACAGCTGATGATATTCAAACGACTGAACAGATTTTCTCTAAATATAGCTAAAAAGAATCTCGATTAAGACACTTTTCAAACGAAAAAAACTTGTTCAAAATTGCTTCATCCGTGCAGGAGCTATGACGTCACAGATAGACACACGGAAACGAATATACACATTACAGACTACAAACATATAACACATCTATGTTTTCGTCGGGGGTTAAATAGAACTCGAAGAAGAGAAAGTAACTATTCCTTATAAAAAAAACAATAGACTTTGCGCCTAACTTTTCGCCTGTTTTTGACACCTACCTTCTTATATAGTTAAGATTAAGGTGACAAGCGAGCGCACACCTGATGGTAAGTTGATTCGTAGGCCCATAGAAACCTATATCTATTCCCCGTATAACAATCAAAATACAGACTTGCCAGCCCTGACAGCTAGGATGGAATACTTCGATTCCAGTAAGAGGGGTCGCTTTTCTTTTACAACCATTCGAAACACAGTGGCATTATGCTGCTATTTTGCGAATGTCTTTTGTAAGAGTTAGGTCCTTCCCTGATCGATCCAGCCGGCTCATCCGTAATATAGATTCAGGGTCGCATTATCACACATCACATATCTTTCCACTGATTCCAATCTTACTTTTTTTATAGAAAAAGGGTGACAACGAGCACACAGTCCAGGGGATGGTAAGTGGCTGCTGAGACCCATAGACATCTACATCTATCCCGATTAAGAATAAAATTGCAGGTGCGTTGTCTCCAGTAAAAATGGTCTCCGGTTCCCTATGTACGAAACATAGCAGCACTAAGCTGCTATTTTATGCTAGTATTCTGTCGGGGCGTGATCTTTCCTTGGTCGGGCCGACCCATTCGTGGTACGACTATATAGCTGCAGTATGGCTTTACCACCTATTAAAAATCTACCACAAATCTTGTCACTGAGTTGCAATGGCAATGACACTGAGCAGCACCAGTTCGGCGTCTGAATTTATTCTTAAAACTCTTTACGCCATCACCACACGACCTCTTTCATCGTTAGAAGTATTTTGTTTTAATCGCCACGTTTGGCAAGCGGGTTGGCGATTGCGGTAGTGAATGTATTACACTTTCGACGTTGCTCATATGAGATAGTTAGAAGATAGAACCTTTAGTAAACTATTAAAATACCAAAAAAATGGGTCGATCGGTTTTCTTTTCTTGCGTCACCATTACATGACAAAAAATTAAGAAAAAGTAATATATAAAAAAGATGTAATAGAAAAATCTGCCGAGATCTAACTAAACTAGTGTCACTTATATCCGTGTACAGCGATAAAAATATAAAATTAATTTCATTACAACAAACTTAAAAAGACGGAGTTTCAACATGGCAACACTGATAGCGAGGCAATGACCTCGAGAGATTAAACCTATGTACTATTATCTCGTAAAAATAAATAGAGGGTATAAAATTATCAGTTCCATTGTATATAACTTCGTCTAGCTGCGAAGTGTGGGATAGGTTAGGGTGAGGCATGGCTACTGAGAATCATAAAACGCATTTAGAACGATTTATGGCTTAAAATGTTATGTTGGTTTTCTATGTTAGTGTTTGGGAGCTGTTTTCCGGTGTCCGCTTTGTGGGTCTATTTTAATGTTTTTACGTGCAGCCATTTTGAATCGGACGTTGTGTGGTTAAGTGTGACGGGAAGTTTAAGTATGCTGTGTTGAGTTCCTGCGTCATGTCACAATCCCATTCTTCCCGATTTAACAATATGAGGAGTTTATCCATTCGACTGTATGTATGTGATGCGATGGCTTCGTCAATTATGAACCGATTTTGATGATCCTTTTTTTATTAAACTGTTTATACTTTAGGGGTGGTCCCATATTCATTTAGAGTATAAATTCGGCTCCTAAGGGTAGCAAAATAGGGAATGAAGTTGTTGATGGAACTATTTAGACTAAATTGTGATTGTGGTATTAGGTACTAAGTCAACGCAAACGAGTAAAAAAATTACTTTGAATCAGGAGTAAATGTTGACTCCAAACAACTAACTGGAATCAAACAATTTCACATTCAGAAGGCTGAGTTTTAATTCTCCTATAGTGTGTTTAGGCACCGATTTCTGAATGTGAAATTATAATATTCTTTTTTCATTGTTTGAAACCGACTTTTACTTTTTATTGAAAGTATTTTTTTTATTACATTGTAAACGAGCTAACAGTTTACCTGACGGTATGTGGCATCTGCAGTCAATGGAAATCTATCACCATTTTTTTACGTGGTAGAGCCATGCTGCAGCTATATTAATAGTATAGTTGTAGCACGAATGGGTCGGCTCGACCGGGGAGGACCGCGCTCTCACAGAATACCAGCGTAAAATAGCAGCATAACGCTGCTGTTTTTCGTATGGTGAGCGTAGAGAACCGGAAAAAGAGGCATTCTATCTTAGCCCTCACGGTTGATAACGCATCTGCATTTTAATTCGCAAACGAAGATAGATGTAGATGTCTATCAGCCACAGCAACCACTTACCATCAGGTGGACTGTGTGCTCGTTTGTCACCCTAATTCTATATAAAAAAAAACACTTTTTTATAGATTTAAGGATGAGAAATGACTGCACAGTCCACATGTACTGAATGATGCAGACTATGGTTAGTTGCATCTATACTCGAACAAAAATGAAGATGTAGATGCGTTGTCACCCATGATGACTAAGATTGATTGCCTTGTTACCAAAGTTATAAAGGGTCCTAAAACGAAGATGAATGTTTCGAAATGTTCACCCCTAAATAATATTTATTGTGGTTTACCTAGGGATACAATTATATTATTAAGGAACTTAAGGATGATGTTGATAATAATTAAAAACGCCTGCAATGTGCTAATCGCTATCAAGCTGTTTCAATTGTGATTATTGTTCAACATAATATATTATGAACATGATTGTAAGGTGTTATTTTTTTTAAAGTCCCGCTGGCTTTGTTACTTTTTCTTCCCAGGACAGAGATTTTTTTTAAAGCGAGAGGTAGGTTAAGCATAAGAATGACGTATAATAAGTTTAGATATTTATAACATTTATTTAATTAAAAATAAAACTAAAATATTTCTGTTTCCAATTAAACGCATCACAATATCCATCTGTCTGATAATTTTATTGGATCTTTTGTCCTTTATTCCTGCTGCCCGTCAACAGGAATAGGAGAGTGATACCGATCCAACGGTCTCCTATCCAAAAATTAAAAATGTTAAAATTATTCCTATGTAACGTAAGCTGAATTGGATAGGATAAAATATATTTCGGTTGGTATTTAAAGACAATCTCGACAGTTTGTAAGAAAAGTATATTTTTTCGTCATTAAAATGACACAATTCAATTTAACTTCTCTTACATCAGATGACCTCAAAAGAAAGTACTGAAGGTCATTTCTCCTCATCCAACACTGCGATGACAAAAAAGGTTACTTGTCCATGGCCTTGGACGGAGTCAACGATCGGGAACCCTTGCATCCGATTGGTGTACTCCCGTCTCTTTCATTTGCAGGGGAAAGTGCATCGTACTCGCTCTCGCCCGCTGCATACATTGATGTAGCCAATGGGGGACGTGCGCGGGCGCAGTGGCGCGGAGCGTTTGCTCAAATGCATCCAGGGATGACAGCCTTTTCTAAAGCTCTTACATGTACTTTTGTCTTTTTTGTCCTCGTCCCCCTATTGGATTATTTAATTGAGTGTCGGTGTTTAGCCGCATTACCGAAGTCACATTTAATATATCTAAATGGAGCGTTTGTAAACGTATATGTACAATTGTTAGAAATTGTAGCATATTTTTGCGGGAACGAAATGGCGAATCCGACGTTATGTGTTTGTTTCGTATAAATTCTTCTGTACATTTATAGTTTTATTATTAATTATTTATAATTAAATAAATTGACATACATTATTTTTAAACATAATTAGGTGGGTGGTGGTAAAAAGTCCAGTGTAGTTAGTTGGATTAGTTGACTCGCGGGTTGCCTACCGCAGTTTTGTATATTAAGTTATTATTTTCTGTTGTTATCAGTATCATGCAGATTTCCATCTCCTGTTCCAAGTTCTCTATGTTGCCAATTACGCATACGAGATGATATTGGGTAGGTGATCTACACAACAATTAAGTTGTTATTTATCTGTAAATGATTAACGGGCAGCTTTTAAGATTTAATATGCTTATACAATGTGACCAGAAACGAAACGCAGTAATAGTCCAAAATTTTAAATTGCAATCGACATTCTCACGGTTCCAGGTCGTTTATAGATCCTCAATTTATCATGGAATATATAAAGTAATAGGAAATAGTTTGTGGTTACAACGTCTTTGTAAAGAATTTCGTATTTCAGAAGTGTTACAATTAAATGTTTCTAATTTATTAGAACTGTGAAAATTTTATCAAAACGATTAATAAGTAAAACTTTTTTTTACATATCTATCTAAATCGTTAAATGTAAGTGAAGAAAATGTTTATGAATTATTTCAAACAACACTTATAAATTGCAAAAGCATTGAAAATATTAACAGCAACACAACAATGTAATAATGGCGGACCTAACACGCAACCCTGCGGTACCTATTATCGGTAAGCGATCGTGTAGCGAATACATAATTTGTTCTCTACTCGAGCACAGGCCGCGTCTCATTCCAATTCCTCCCTCGCTTCGGCTCTTTTGTTTTTCCTCTTCTATTTTTTACTTTCCAAACTCTTTGTGTAGACTATTTGCTTTTTGACAAGTGCATCGGAGTTCGGAGCAAACATTGCTGGTATGCCTCCAGTTTTTTGTCGGCAGTTTGTCGTAAGAACTCTGTGACGCGTCCTCGCTTTTTGGAATTTGAATCGGCTACCTGTTTTAGGAGTGCTATCTTCGCCTGGATTATTAGGGTATCTTATTCTTAAGCGGGGAAAGGAATTTCAGTTTTGAAGTTCCTCGCGATGGTTGTCTAATAATAATAACTGAAGATGTGACAATAACATATCGTATATGATAGTTTTAGAAGTTTAATTTCTATTTATTTAAAAAAAAATAAGCATGACAATAGCATAATACGTTAACAATAGTAATAAATTAGTAGGCACTCCAATGCTTCAATATATAATAAATTATATATTTTATTAGCTTACTTGACAACTCACTCAATTTAGTTAATTTTAATAAGTTTATGATGTAAATTTGAATATTAAATTTAAAAAAAATCAAGAGCCTAATATGCTGACGATAATAATAAATTATATATTGAAGCATTGGACGGTGCGATTCTGTCTTTACCGATACACGCAACACTCACAAGTTATAATAATGCTTGAAGTTAGGTTATTAATTTAGTTTATTTGAAATAGTTTATCATTTGAATTCGTGGAGATGTTAATTGACTTGGAATTTTTTTTAAATATATTTTCTACCGACTTGAAAAAGGACAAGGTACTCAATTCGACTGTATGTTTTTTATGTGTTCTATGTGAATATAATAATATACCTAATGTAAATAGTGAAATAATATAATGTCTCGTAACTTTGTTCTATGTGAACCGATTTGGATGATTCTTTGTTATTATACAAACACCATGTATATTAATTTCGCGTTGGGTTTTATAATAAGGATCAGCCTATCTTGGATATCTTGTTATTAAAATATCCTGGCCTTTACCTGGACGTATACATAAATGATATTATTATCTTCTTCGTCTATCTCTGGACTAATGCGCGACTTTTCCAAGAATTCTTGATTGCAGAGCACGACTTTGCTAAGTTCGTATGAAAATATTAAAAATATTTTAAAGATGCTAAAGTTATAAGGTACACATATACTAGTGTATGCATACAGCTATGGACATGATTGATGTCTAATATAAAACACACATGGCTAGGCCTGAGTGTAATAATGATTAATAGATATAAAAAGTTAGTAAGTGTACAGTCATCAGCGTCAGTGACATTCTATGGAATCATCATTTACATGACACCCTTTTTTAAAACAATGCATCTTTGTTTACGTTAACCCAGCATTTTATACGCTACCTCGCTATTCTTAAATACATATGTTAAAAGCGTTTTAATATTCCTATCTCTTTCTCCGTTCGAATTTGTCACTTTCTATATAAATTAACATAGAATAATAGAGTTTAGGTTCAGGTTATGTCAGGATATATACGTGGTGGAGCCATGCTGCAGCTATAATATGATTCTAGCAAAAACAGGTCGGCCCAGCCGAGGAAGGACCACGCTCTCAGAGAATACCAGCGAAAAATAGCCGCACACTGCTGTGATTCGTATGGTGAGTGTAGAGAACAGGAGACTATTTTTATTGGATACGAGGCATTCCATTTTAGTCCTCAATGGTGACAACGCATCTGCATTTTGATTCTTAATCGAGGGTAAATGTAGATGTTTATGGGCCACAGTATCCACTTATCATCAGGTGGACTGTGTGCTCGTTTGTCACCCTTATTCTATAAAATATAAAGTCAACAACGTTTTTGCCTACCGATCGATCCTTACGAATGTGTGCGTGCGCAGTAAAATCAGTTAAAATAATGCATTATACCACGCATTTTGAATTTTAGATAAAAAGGACAAAATGTTTGAGATTTATTTAAATTTATTTTTCTTCACCATTTGCCTATACTACTAATTCTGATTTCTGAACCTTCTCTGCAAATTTGGCCGATTATTGCAAAATAACCCTGTATACCACATATACATAGTATAATTTGTTCCCTTAGTTGCAAAAACTTAACATACTGTATATAAATAGAGAGATGTGTTTTATTATTAAAATTATTTTCATTAAGGGGATATTCTGACCAGCTGGTCATAATATCGCCTTAATGTTCAAGTGTATAGGCTCATTGTTCATAGGTCCAGTGTTCAAGTTTATACCCTTAATGTTTGATGATTAGGGAGCTCCCGAATCATCAGTCTTTTCTATCGACTTCAAAAAGGAGACGGTACTCAATTCGACTGTATGTTTTTTTTTCTTTTTTTTATGTTTGTTACCTCATAACTTTTTTCAGGGTGAACCGATTTCGATGATTTTTTTATTTGAAAGCTGGTGCTTCTCATATGGTCCCATATAAATGATCAAGGTCTGACCAATAGTTTTTGAGTTATTCTTAATAATTTATATTGAAGTCGGTGGTACATAATTTTTAATTATTGGTTATAGATGATTATAGATGACACATTAAATATGATATAATTTTAAATTATATCCTATTTAATGTGCCATCTTGTGCATTTGTGTGACAAAATATAGTTCCATTTACTTCCACCAGAAGCACTGTCCACATTTCCAGCAATTTTAACGCCATTATCAAAAACTTGTGCTAATGACACTGTACACTTTTAACAATTCGAACGCTCATTTGTGTATTCGAGGTTATTGTTTAAACCCCAATAGCAAAGTATATAAATTATTTTGACAGAGTAGGTAACCTAAAATTCATACACCCAGGTTAATTTATGTTTATCACGAACACCGTGGGTCCCTTCCGTGCAGCGCACGATATTGTAGACAAATGATATTAACTTTTATTCTCTAAGATATAAAGTCAATAAACGTATGCTTCGTTTAAAAATGGTAGCATCAGTGCACTTAATTAGCGTAGTGCGTTGCATGCACTTTCTCATCATTGTTCTTCATTCCCACCGGTGAGTGTACGGAATTTGATACAATAACCTCATCAGTCGCTATCATCGCTAATAATTTTTCAGGAAAAAACTAATTTTTTCTGTTTGTACAAGTAAAGTTGCATAACGTTGTACAACTTTTAGGAAATATTTACTGTTTATTTTATAAAATTTTATACGTGGTGGCGTCATGCTGCAGCTATATTATGGTTGTAACTCGAATATGTCTGCTAAACTGAGGAAGTACAACGCTCGCACAGTATACCAGCGTGAAATAGCAGCTTAATTCTACTGTATTTCGTATGCTGAGTCTAGAGAACTGGAGACCCTTTTAACTGGCAACGAGCCATTTTATCTTAGTGCTCAAGAGTGACAACATATCTTGACCATTTTGAATCTTAATGAAGGATAGATGTAGGTGTCTTCTATGGGCCACAGCATCCATTTATAATCACGTGAACTACGCACTCGTTTGTCATCATTATTCTATAAAAAAAAACATGCGTTTTGTTTGGTTGGAACGAAGTTCCTTTCGTAGTACCTATTATATTTAAGCTAGTAAGTTATATTTATAGTATATTTAAGCTACAGGCGAAATAGTTACGTCATACTGCTGAGCACAAGCATTTTCTCATTTGTCTGTGTCATGTGTTTTCATCATCATCACCATCACTACAATCACCACCACCACCATCATCATTACAGCACTTCATCAGTATTAAAAAAAAGTGATTTAATGTATTTTTATACTTTTAATTGCCACTATTTCGCATTATCGGATGGGATGGTCAATTACAGGTTCCACATTCTCACTAATTAACCGAGGGGGATGGTGGAACACAATGAACACAAAATGGCGTCTAAAAGCACCTGCTACGGGTTATAATTTAACACGGCGGTGGTAATTGAACCGTGAGTCCGAGAATCGAACCGGAGACGTCTCGGCTGGGTTATTTTGCCGTAATCGCTAGGGGATTACATTCTTTAAAGAAAAACGTGCAGACGTGGCTTATGTTAATGTTGTGTAAAATGTTTCTGCGTGTTAAAAATAAAAAAATATGATTTGGTATGAGTCATAAAAAAGAAAATCATAAAATCTAGACCCGCTGTCTGTCGCTACAGTTACGGACTATCGAAAGCTCACACTGGACATAAGCCTCCCCTGTAGATTGCTTCATAGGGGGGATATTTGCCACAGTTGCCACACTTGGCAGGCGGTTGGCAACCGCAGTTTTATAATTATGAGTGGCTATCAAGAAGTGATGCTGCCCATCTCCTGGTTTGTGTTTCACTGTCGCCTCTTGCGACACCCACGGCACTATGTGAGCTAGCGGATTTCACTCATATTTTTTTATTTTTATATATTCATAATTAATTTTATTTATTTATTTATTATTTATTGCATTCCTTAATCTAAAAGAATACAAAGGGCGGACTTAATGCCTTGAGGCATTCTCTACTAGTCAACCCATGGAGTGGTGAGAATTTGAAGAAGGTGTAGCAATATAGAATAAAAACAAAATAAAAATGATAATTAATTACGTTATATATACATTTTACGAATATATACGTACATACATAAACATACATATATACATATCAACATACATATATAAATAGTACATATACGTGTAGCTTGAACTGTAACGGAGTTATATAATATATTATGGTATTGTTGAGAATATCCACTACCCCATATCATCCTGTGGATGTCGTAAGAGGCGACAGAGGGTAACAAATCAGGAGATGGGCACCAGCGTTAACCTAATAACAACTAAAAATAAAAAACTACGGGTGCCAACCCGCATGCCAAGCGCAGCAACTATGGCAAATATTCCCTATGTGGCAATCTATGGGGAAAATCTATGGGGGAAGCCTATGTTTAGCAGTGGACTTTAATAGGCTGTAATGGATGGATGTATAGAAGATAATCTACCAGGAGCACATGACGCACTGAGAGTTGAAATTATTAAATCAACAGTAACATTACAACTAAGACAAATCTATGGGAAGGCCTATTTTCAGCAGTGGACTTTTTTAACGTTACCTCCACACTAGGATTTTCTCCTGTATCGTGGGGGCAGTTTAGATACATAAATTTCACTAGGACAAACATTTGTAGACCCGAACAAATATTTGTAGAACAAACATTTGTATGTCCTACAAATAATTGTTATGTACTTGTTCCGTGCGGAATTCAAACCCGCAGCTCTTAGCGCTGCATCTCATTGCTAAGCCACTGCGCCACGGAGCCGTCAAATTCACTTCTACTACTTCAGTAGGATGTAACGGTACGGTAATGGTGTATGGTTGGTGGTGTAAAAATGAAATACACAAGATCTACACCAGCTGTTTGTCTAGTTATTAATACATTTTCTTACTCTGTAAAAAGTCCTGAGTGAAACACATCAGGCCTCCTACCAGAAATGATAGGACAATGTCCGCCGGACCACCTAGTACGTAAAGGAAGCTGCCGTTGTATGCTTAGTGTTGAGAACCAGAGCTGCCTTTTAATGGTTTTTTTACTTTTAATGGTTTGTTTACGGCTCCGTGGCGCAGTGCCTTACAATGAGTTACTGCGTTGGGCGCCGCGGGTTCGAATCCCGCACGAAACAAGTATTTGTATGGCCTACAAATAATTGTTCCGGGTGTGGATGTTTGTCCTTGTGCAATTTGTGTTTGTAAACTGCCTCCACGATACAGGAGAAAATCCTAGTGTGGGGGTAACGTTTTTTAAAAAAAGAAAGAAAAGAAAGAATGGTATTTTTTAGAGAATAAGACTGACAAACGAGCACACTGGTCACCTGATGGTAAGTGGATGCTGAAGCCCATAGACACCTACACTTTTTTTCCAATTAGGAATGAAAAGCAGATGTGTTGTCACCGCCGTCTAAGATGGAATGCCTCATTTCCAATTAAAAAGGGTCTCCTGTTCTCTACACTCACCATACGAAACACAACCGTATTAAGCTGCTACTCAACACTGGTATTCATTCATGGTAGTGAGGAACTCCATATTATTCCTCTCGGATGACAATGTATTGGTACTTTGATCTTTACCGGGAGATCGTCGGGAGGCCAAAGCATCCACTTGCCATCAGGTCTTTTTGCTCGTTAGTCACCTTTACTTGAATAAAAAATAAAATACAATAGTTGAACGCTCCCATGAGCACTGCACATTATTGTGCACGATACGAGTACATTGTAGCAAAACTGGATGCATCTTTTTTGGTTCCATTCTAAAACAACGATGAAACTCGTTATTTGCAAACTGCAATGAGAGAATTACGTTTTAAACTTAGATCTTCAAACCGGTACGAGCTGACCGTCGCACAGAGGTATTTTAATACTTATAACTGTAAATAATACCTCGTAATGCCACCGGGATGACGGCCTTTGCGAGTTAATTGATGACATTTAAGGCTAATTCGCAGGGTAGATCTTGGCTTATCGCGATCGACTTTATATTGACTATGTACGCTTTACCATGAATTTAAATAGCTTACTGTAATAATAATTATAAAAGTATCAACCTTTCCCATTAATAATATTAATATACATTGCACATGGTTCATTTAATAGTATCCTCAATTAAGAATCAAAATACAAAGATTTGACTAAGACAGAATGCCGGGTTACCAGTAAATAGGGTCTCCGGTTCTCTACACTCATTAAATGGAACACAGCAGCATTAAGCTGCTATTTTAAGCTGGTGTTCTGTAAAAATCTGTAATAGCCCGTAGGAGTCGGTTATTTTATGTCTCGTATATTACAGTCAAACTCACCTAGTCAAAACCGCCAACCAACTTTAACTGATTTTTGCAGTTAAAAGTAATTTTAACTAAGAACGTTGGTCAAAAACACAAGAATTATAAGCCAGTGGTTAACTATAATCCCATCTGGCGGTAAGTGGTGATGAAGCCATAGATGGTAAACTGTCTTAGCACAACAAAAGCCTTGAAGAATATTTTTTTATATACTCTGATACTTACTCGTATCTTGCAGTATCAGTGACAGTAGGTTAAAGTGCGGCTGGGGTGTCCCTTAGGCCATTCTAAAGCCGCGAACATTAAAACGATATAATCGTTAACCATAATAAATCTACAAAAATAAATAAAATTGAAGTATCTGTTTCTAATTTCAAAATAACAGCTTTTTACTAAATGCATATGAAAGTATTTTTTTTATAGGATAGGGTGACAAACGAGCACACAGTCCATCTGATGGTAAGTGGTTGCTGTGAATAGACATCTACATTTTATCCTCAATAAAGAATCAAAATGCAGATGCGTCGTCACCCGTGAGGACTAAGATGGAATGCCTCTTTTCCAGTAAAAAGGGTCTCCAGTTCTCTACACTCACCATACGAAACACAACAGCGTTAAGCTGCTAATTTACGCTGGTATTCTGTGAGAGCGTGGTCCTGCCCCGGTCGAGCCGACCCATTCGTGCTACAACTATACTACTAATATAGCTGCAGCATGGCTCTACCACGTATAAAAAAAGTAAAAAGTATATACGGTACTTATAACAAAAACACAATTATTTAAAAAAAATTGTCTGGCTGTCTGTTTGTTCCGCCTAAACGGTTAGACCGATTTCGACAAGACTTTCACTGGCAGATTACTGTTATAGGGACTAATGTACGCTAATTATATTTTAGAAAAAGAATTGGGGTTCCGCGCAACATAATTTAAACCCTAAATTACACGCGGGCGAAGTCGCGGAGAGCAGCTAGTTAAAATATAATACTGAAAGAATTGAACTAGAACGTTGGTGAAAACCACTTCTAACTGAGAATGTTGATCAAAGCCATTTTTAACGACAAAAATCCTTCAAAACTGTTTTTATATAAGGGCATCGGGCAAAATTTTTTGAAGTGGTTTGCAAGCACTGCTATTTGACAGCAGAAATAGAAAGAGGGTATATAGGTTTGCCAGATCGGAAGATCAAAATATCTGGTATCTGAATAAATTTTAAAAATGTCTGGATTTTGGGGTAGTTGTCGGGGGAGATAAATATTAAAAATAAAAAGTTTATTTTTTTAATTAAGAGGACACAAAAAATAATTTAAAAAAAACGAATTTAAGTACACTTCATTTTTAGGTTGCAACATATAATATTTGGCATTGGACTTTACTAGGCTCCACCAATTTCAATCCTTTAGTAGTATCACAGTTTTATGACCTTATTAAACTGTCATAGTTTATGTGGTAGTATTCAGAAAAGATTTAAAATTCAAACAATTTACTTGAAAGTTCAGTTAAATTACTAACTCAACTTATATTAAATCGAAGGCCATACATTAACTGTCTGAGCAGATGTTTGTCTCGAGATTTTGAGTTTTGTCAGGAGTCTGGAAATCATTTGAAATGTCGGGAAATTCCAGACGCATCGCGACTATCTGGCAACGCTAGGTATATATAGATACCTAACTAGATGGACTACTAAGCAAAAAAAGATCCTACCACCTAACCGAAACAGTCAACCAATTAAATTAACATCATACTACAAAATACAACTTAAATTTATTAAACAAATAACTTAATATAATATATTAACGTATTTATTAACCCTTTCGCTGTCCCGTGCACTACATATAGGTCATTGCTATTGTCTTACTCTTGTGTTTTAAAACAGGACAGTGAACGTGTTAATATAAGCGCGTTAATGCTTGTCTGTAAAGAACAAAATTAGTATTATAAAAAAAATTCTTTCGCGCTTCCATATCTGGCTCTAAGTTCCAGGCGTCCTACTCCGTCCGTTCCCGTTCAAATTCCATTCAAGTGACCGGTTTACACAAAGGGCACATCCCTATTCATAAGGCCGAGGCGATATCTTTAAATGGCCCTATATTTTAAACTATGAATTCTTGCTTTTTACTTAGAGTAGTATCTTTGTAAAGGAACGTATTATTACATTTAATTTAATTAATTCATTTATGGGGCAATGTATACGCTTTTACAACAAAATCCCAGAACATATTCAAAGTTTATCAATAAACAAGTTTAAAAGTTTTATTAAAGAAAAACTGTACAAAAAGGGTTATTATAATATCAAGGAATACATGAATGAAAATAACCCCTGGGAATAAGGTGATCGCCACCATGCTGATTCTATTAAAAATCATTTAAAAATTGTATAAATGAAATTATTGTTAAGTGAAATATGTTTGAAAAAAAAAAGTCCCGCTGGGTTTCTTGCTGGTTCTTCCCAGGACAGAGGTATTTTCCGAACCAGTGGTAAATAAAAAATGACTTTCAATAAGAATTATGTAATAATCAATATTGAATAAAAAATTATTCTATTCTATTCTATTCTATTCTATTCATTAATTTAATAGAAGTCAATTTTTTTCTTAAAATAATAAATAAACCGTGTAGTGGCGGTGTGCAAGCGACAGAGGGAGACAAACTAGGAGATGGGCAGCGTCGTCCTAATAAAAAACAGTAAAAATAAAAACATTTAAAAAAGCGGTTGCCAATTCCCCTGCCAAGCAACTATGGCAAATATCCCCCTGATATGGCAATTTATGGTGGAGGCATATGTTCAGCAATGGACTTTATAGGCTGTAATATGTTTTCTTATAAAATGAGGGTGACAAACAAGCCCACAGTCCACCTGATGGTAAGTGTATAATGTGACCCATAGATATAAATGTATCCTCGATTAAGGATCAAAGTGATCGTAAATAGATGCTCTTATCATCTCTGATGACTACGATGAAATGCCTCGTTTCCATTAAAAAGGTTCTCCAGTACTCTACACTCACCACAGGGAGCACAGCAGCAATAAGCTGCTATTTTACGCTGGTATTCTGTGAGAGCGTTGTCCTCACCCCGGTCGAGCCGACTTATTCGTGTTGTGGCACGTAATATAGCGTGCAGCGTGGCTCTACCATGTAATGTTATTAATATTATAATAAAGTTACAACCTATATAATGTCAGATTTAGGTCACGGTGGCCAGTCTCTATACTATACTCGTGTTGCCCTTGAATTCGTCCACTTTATAAGTGTTTTCAAAGAACTCTTTTGTAATATTTAAATAACTGCATTCAAATAATGAGTATTGTTCCATAAAGTTGTTTTAAAAGTGCTGCAAACTTAATTTTCTCTGAAGTTGCCTAAATTTTGCGTAGCGTCACCTGACCGAACTCATTGTCATTTCCCGCCATTGTGGATATCGAGTAATCTAAATTAGGATTTGCGACAATTGAAGTGTTTAGATGAAAAATCTATAAATGTTGTTGATATTTTGGCTGAGTAATGTTATTAAATGGTAATGACGTTTGTCTGTTAGAAATAGAATACTATAACTTGTACGAAGATGAAGCTTCGGATCACGCTTTTGCCAGGAGCGAGAAGAATACATCAAGTAGTAAAACAATGGCAGCTGATAAACGAATTCGACGAGAAATTACTAATAGCAATGAACGCAGCCGCATGCAGAGTATTAATATTAAGTAGTAATAATATTTATAGTAATAATAGTAATAATATTTTTAGTAATAATATTTTATTTTAGTAATATTATTTATATTAATATTAATATTATTATATTATTTTAAGTATTACGTACACTTTTACCACGTCATGAAGGGGAGAAGCTCAGCAAGGCAGCAATTTTGCAACAAACAGCTGAATATATTTATTCCTTGGAACAAGAAAAAGACAAGATTACTTTCACAAAATTCTCAAGTAAAGATATTGCTAAATCTCAATGGAGACCCATCTGTGCAGGACAGGATTATAGTGACTAAGTGTATGCGCAAGAACAGGTGCATTCTTTATCCCTCACTTTAATAGTCTGATGGCACGGCAATCCGATCGGAGATCAGGCGCAGGATCATCGGCTTTACGTGATTTCCGAGGTACGGGGATGAAACTCCGCCAACAGTCTATATACGTTACTGCTAAGCATTTGCTACCTTTAGTTTCTGAGAAGGCTAATGATTATCAGTCTAACACGGTGCTCAAATAGGCGGAATTCACATATCTTTAATTGTTTTTTATACTCATACACTATACACTATATATATGAAATACAACCTAATAATTATTGATTTATTGATGTATTAATGCTATGAGACTGATGGTAGGATACTAAAGATTTTTTACTGTCACTATTATTCCCTATTATTTCGTTAATTTTCTAATATATAAAGTTCTCGTGTCGCGGTGTTTGTTACCAAACTCCTCCGAAACGGCTGAACCGATTTGTATGAAATTTTGTGTTCATATTGGGTAGGTCTGAGAATCGACCGACGTCTATTTTTCAAACCCCTAAATGATAAGGGTGATCCACCCCTAAATATTTTGTTTTTGATAAAATTTTTCATTTTTATTTTATTATGATTTAGCATTGAAATATACATAAAATTTCAAATTTTCACCCTTCTACAAACAATCCCTGTTTTTTAATCGTGATTTTTAAAACTCATAAATATTTCCTAGAAATAATGTATATAGCAAAACAACGTTTGCCGGGTCAGCTAGTAATACTGTAATTTTCAGCTATGGAAGAGCGAAGTCACCTGTCACAGGCGTTATTTTGCTTACTAGGTGACCTCGATCGATGATCATATAATGTAACTTTAATATTTGACGAAATAAATAATTTATTATTATTATTATTTATTATTGTAATTCCCGCTGGGTTTTTCGATGGTTCTTCCCAGGACCGAGGTATTTTCCGTACCAGCGGTAAATAAAGCATAAGAGTGACTTCCAATAAGTATATTTTAAAATCTACTAGAGATCAGCTTCTACTTCGCACCTACCGAGTCCAATTGTGAATCTAAGCCATCCAGGGACCCACTCGAACACGCACAAAATTTAATTAAAATCGGTATTTTTTATATAAGCATTGGATGACAAGCCAGCGCCCAGTCCACCTGATAGTAAGTGATTACTGTGGCCCATAGACATCTACATCTATCCTCGATTGCGAATTAAAATGCTGCCGTGAGGACTAAGATTTAATGCGGAAATAAAATTCCAGTAAAAAGGGTCTCCGGTACTCTACACTCACCATACGAAACACAGCTGTTGAGCTGCTATTTTACGCTGGTATTCTGTGAGAGTGTGGTCCTTCCTCGATCTTGCCGAGCCATTCGTGCTACAACTATACTACTAATATAGCTGCAGCGTGGTTCTACCATGTACCAATATAAGGTAGAGCCGGTTTTGAAGTTTAGCGAGACTATAGGAGAGCAATTGATTTTCATATATAGATAGATAGAAGGTTTCTTCACTACCGAGTATGTGTCAAATGAAAACTTAAAATTGTAATTAACAATTTCGTTATTGTCAGCGGGAGTCGAACCGTCATTGCGCGCGTATAGTGAAATTTACAACGAACGCTATGTACCTCATAATGGTGGTGAATCCATATATTTTCACAGAATAATGGTGACAAACAATAACGCAGTCCACCTATGGTAAGGGTATATTGTGGCCCATAGACATCTACATCTATCAGAGATATAGAAAATGCAGATGCGTTGTCACCCCTGTGGATTAAGATGGAATTTCTCGCTTCCAATAAAAGGGGTCTTCAATTCTCTACACTCACTATGCGAAACAGAGTAGCATCAAGCTGCTATTTCACACTGGTATTCTTTGAGAGCGTGGTCCTTTCTCAGTCAAGACGACTAATTGGTGCTACATACATATTGTAGCTGCAACGTCACTCTACCACGTATTATATACATATGAACGAAGTATAAAATAAAAAATAAACGACGGGTTGCACTCCGGGAGTGCCTGCAGAAGTGAAAACTTGAATATTAACGTTGTGCATTTTTGATATTTTGGAATGGCGGAGATTATTTATTATTATCTTATTTCATTTATTTTCATTCGAAATTATTTGTTTGGTAAACGTACACCGCACATGTGCTTATTGTGATGTTATGAAAATATAGGTTAATGCTATAAAGTATAAACATATTACAAATATTACATCTATAATGTGTAAGTACATATGTATCTATATTAATAATTTCGTCAAGCAGTAAAGTAGACTCAATCGAAACCTAATCTTAATAATAAAATTATATTAATTAATAGATGAAAATTAATTAAACCTAACTTACATCCTCTCCTACGCCGCGCCGGCTGTCTACTCTCCGTCCATCTTACGAATTTTCAATCAGAACACGTGACCTGACGCGAGTTTAACATTTTTTACCCATTACAAAAAAAGTGCACAACGCCGCTAAAGAAGTTTTCACTTCAATAAATGTTTTATTTCAAATAATTTCTCTTTGTACAGTGCCAATGTTGATTAAAACGAAATACCTAATATTTTTGTAAAAATAAAAAGTTGTCTTTTTTATTATCAAGCCAAAGTTAAGTGCAGTTCTGGTCTATATAATTGTAAATCCGTCAAAGCAGTTCAGTTATATTTCGGGTGATGTAAGCCACACGTTGTATCCGCCACGTGTGTTTTATAAAAGTCCATCGACAAAGCCAGTTTACGGAGACTTAATGAATCTGATTGAGGACGATCTCAAATATTACTATATCTATTATACTATATTATACATATATACAAAATTTCCTTTAAATTATTACTTGAACGATAATAGAGTAAGTAGCAGGGAGCAGCAATCCGCATTTGTTAAAGTTCCAGCTTCCCGCTAAAAATCTCAATAAATAATCTATTTTTTAATTTTTTTTAAGAAATATAGCTTGTATTTATATTAATTATTATTTTTACATTTTCGTGTGGTATTCTTTGGAGGCCTATGTTCAGCCAGTTATGTGATGATATTTTCTTAGGCCTTAGAATGATAAGTCTTATGGCATTAAAAAATATAAATTATAATATATTTAGCGGGAACTTAAAAATATTAAGAATTAAAGTCTATGTAAATTTACCGAAAAGAAAATTTTTGAAGGATTAAAAAAAGAAAGGATTTTAATTATTGGATTAGAAAGGATTAAATAGAAAGGATTGATTTTATGTTTCGCCCAAAAGTATTTTTATTAATTGGTGTATGATAAACGTATTGCCGAAACCAATCCTGACATGTTAAATTTTTCGAGATGATAACACGTACCCTTAAATAAATCATGACGCCGTACACGAATGAAGTTTTAAAGATAAGAAACTAATTTATAAAGTGTGGACCTTTTATCTGTTAATTAATTTTGAAGCACATCGGTCCGTCGGAAACTTAAATAAGGGCGTGACGATCTTATGCCTTAGTGGTTAGTGTGAGTGCTTGTAGGTCCGACATCGACTATTGTCTATAATATAAAGTATTCAAAATTTAGTAAATTCAAAGCGCAACATATGGATATTATATAGGATAGATATTATACGTGGTAGAGACATGCTGCAGCTATATTATGGTTGTAGCACAAATGGGTCGGCTCGACCGGGGAAGGACCACGCTCTCACAGAATACCAGCGTGATAAAATGTATTAAAAGGTTAAACTGCAACTCATAGGAGAAAATGGTCTACTTGTACTTGCTGCTTCTCACAAGCACTTTGTAGAAGCGATAGCGTAGCTTTTGACTTTCAAAAAGTGCTTTATAAAAGCCAATTTGGAGTGAAAATAGTTTGTTTATGACTTTGAATTTCACTCTAAATTCTAAGTAAAAACTATGACTTAATACCTCATTATTATTTAATTTAGTGTCCTCAAATTATATTACGTTTTCTATTACGAAGATTTAATGCACACATACTTTACGTCTAGAAAATTTTCTACATATGGCAATTATAATTTTTTTATAACAGTCAATCAAAAGTCCACTGCTGAACACAAACCTCTGCTGTAGATTGCCTAATGAGGTCTAATAAGTTTCTGCTCACCAGATGTCGCTAGTTGACACTGAGGTAAAGTTTTTTGTTACACAATATTATAATTTAATTGAGAACTTGTTTTTTAATAAAAGTTTATCAGTATATGGCATTATATTAATACACAAAACAATGCATCAGTGGTTTGATCTTTAATTTTTTGCAAGTTTTTAACTTTTTTTTAATTTTTCTACTTTTATCAATATCTGTGATTTGGTTTATTTATTTTTAATGTTATTAATATAAAATGTAGTTAATAGTACAAAACTAAACAATAACTTTTACATTTTCCGAACAAATTAACATCCCCGCTATGAAGTATGTCAAATATTATACCTCAATTTCTAATGGCGCCGCCCTGGTGGCAAAAAAAGTCGTGGATGCCCTCATTGGGGTGATACTGTCTAGTTGAAACGCTTGGCGTTTCAACCGCAAATTTTACTATATTTTCAGTTGTTAGCATGGACGCTGCTGCCTATCCTCTGTTTCACCTTCCCTCTTTCGCCCCTTTCGACTCCAGTTCACCGCCATTACACGACGGTCCATAAAGTTATATGCAAAAAAAAAACAGAATCTTATTGGATTACATATGTAAATTCATAACTCAAAATAAGTTAGGATGTTTGCAAAACATTAATTTTTTTTTAATCTAAAAGCGATGCTCTGAATTTTTATTTTTTTACTACTGGCTTGTGTTAATATTGAGCGATATGTGATATTTCTTCGTATGTGTGTAAGTCAGACTTGTTTGTATAGTCTAGTAGAGTGTATGGGGTGGTTTGTGGACCTTGGCAGTGAAACGTCAAACCGGACCGCGAGCCGCTACGTGCAATCTAGGGATGTGCGTGCCCGAATATCGATTACGTTAAAATAAAATAATATATAAGGAATAGCCTATTAATATAGTTCCTTTAGAAAATTCATTGAGTATGGACTTTGCAGTGTTGCTAGTTTCTAAGACAAATGGCATAAATATATTATCATCGCCCATTTTTTTTTATAGAATAAGAGTGACAAACGAGCACACAGTCCACCTGATGGTATGTGGATAATGTAGCCCATAGTTATCTACATTTATCATCGATTAAGGATCAAAATGATCGTAAATGGATGCTGTTGTCATCCCTGATGACTACCATGGAATGCCTCGTTTTCAGTAAAACGGTTGTCCGGTTCTCTACACCTCAACATAGGGAACACAGCAACATTAAGCTGCTATTTTACTGTGCTCCATAGACATCTACATTAATACTCATTAAGAATCAAAATGTAGATGGATTGTCACCCCTCAGGACTAACATTAAATGCCTCATTTCCAGTAAGAAGGGTCCAGTATCTCTTAACCAGACGTATATTTACATTATTTACTCAGTTCAGTCACTTGTGATGCCAACCTGCTCTTATTGAGGTAATAAGCATTTAAGAAGAGAGGTTGTCAAATTGTATTTACCAAGAGCCCCAAAAATGGGTTTTACTTCTCTTCCAAGGAATTTGAGTTATATTGTTTCGATGCTGAGATTATAGAATATGTATATTAATTAAGCTTTCTAAAATAAAAAAAAACTAATAAACATTGTTTTACTTTGTTCTTGTAAATTTTTTGATCAATTCTAACGATAACATGATTAATAACTATTAAAATGATGGTAATTTAAAACATGTGCAATAATTAACAAGAATGGCAATAAAAAAATACAATTAATTGAAATGATATAAAAGGAAATTGTTTTAAAACTACTATTTTGCACAACAACAATTTAAATTCCATAGATAATTACACTTTTTGCCCCTTCATTAAGCATGACACTGGTCAATCCATATTCAGCCGTGCCTATCGATAATCGACAACAAAACAGCTGACAGTCCGGTCCGTCCCTAAAAGTCAGAAACAAAAAACCTGTCCACGGGTCATTGGTGACCTCTCTCAGGTAGGGTCCCCTATACCCGCGTCCGTCGTTGGGACAAATTGTTTTAACGGCCTCGTGGCCTATAACCCGTATGCCGCTGCCCTTTTAAGAATAAAGGGAGGTTTTTATGTGTGTCTGTCTGTCACAGCTGTGCATCGAAATTGTTTATTGATAAAATGTTACGACTTTTATTTTCTGTAACGTACGGACAAAAACTAGCGTAGAGAACTGTCTTAAAATGGATTAAAGGAGGAGGGGGAGGGAACTGAGCTCTCTTTATCTAAAGTTGGTGTTGTTTCTTTTTTATTTTTTACTTTTAGACTAATTGCCTCCTTCTTCACCTATTTCGTCACTTGGGGTATCGCAAGAGGTGACTATCGGGTATATCATATAATCAATATCATGG
Organism: Parnassius glacialis; assembly: GCA_033319125.1. Classification (NCBI taxonomy): domain Eukaryota; kingdom Metazoa; phylum Arthropoda; class Insecta; order Lepidoptera; family Papilionidae; genus Parnassius; species Parnassius glacialis. The sequence goes on from JAVANC010000009.1 coordinate 3,188,737, forward strand.
TAGAACCATGCTACAGCTATAAATTATAGTTTTAGCACGATGGCTCGGTGAAGGACCACACTCTCACAAAACACCACCAGTGCAAAATAGCAGCTTAATGCTGCTGTGTTTCGTATGGTGAGTCTAGAGATCCCGACACCCTTTTTACCGGATACGAGACATTCCATCTTAGTCCTCAGGGGTGGCAACGCATCTGTATTTTGATTCTTAATCGAGGATAGATGTAGACGTCTATAGGCCACAGCATCCACTTACCGTCAGGTGGGCTGTGTGCTCGCTTGTCACTTGACTCGCTCATGAAGGGTTCCGTAACAGCGAGTAACATAATTTACGATTTATGACGTTTAAAAATAACTACTTACTAGGTCTCGTTCAAACCAATTTTCGGTGGAAGTTTACATGGTAATGTACATCATATATTTTTTACCGCTTTGGAAGTGTCTTCCGCGTAAACTATTCAGTTTAGAAAAAAAAATGATATAAGAAACCTCAATATAATTTTTGAAGACCTAACAAGAAAAAAAAAATTTTGAGTTTCAGTTCTAAGTATGGGGAACCCCCAAAATTTATTGTTTTTTTTCTATTTTTGTGTGAAAATCATAATGCGGTTCACAGAATACATCTACTTACCAAGTTTCAACAGCATCGTTTTTATAGTTTCGGAAAAAATGGCTAAGACATACGGACGGACAGACAGACAGACATGGCGAATCTATAAAGGTTCCGTTTTTTGCCATTTGGCTACGGAACCCTAAAAAGTCATGCCCACCAAGCGATAGTGGTACAACCATTGGGAAAGTACAACTCTAGCACAGAACACCAGCTTGAAATATGAACTAGTAGTAGTATAATGCTGCTGTGCTGTGTGGTTAGGACGAAAACCGGAGATCCTTTCGTTGAAGTCAACTTAATATTTTACTTCAGAATGAGTGTTGTGTTTGCTGTCGATATTTATAAGCCGAATTCAATAAATAAGGAAGTTTTGAATTCAACTATTTTCGGTAAGTTATGCGATTACCTTAGCCAGTGTGAACCGATTTTAATAAATCTTTTTTGAATAGGCTGTATCTCAATGGTGGCCTTGTTCTAATTAAAAAAAATCCATCAGTAAAGGTAGGAAATGCGGGATGAAACGTTTCTGTAATTATTTACGAGACATTCTAGATCATACGTTGAGCAAGTGATACTGTTTAATGTACTCAAAAGGGTCGAATAATTAAACTTAAAAAAAAGTAAAAATGTCTGGCTTCAAAATACTAGAAAGAGTAAAAGAATTTCTATTTACTTTAACAGCTTCACAAGTTTGGGCGTTAAATTCTTAAATGATAACTAATAAAACACTATGTATGTCTAGTGCAGACTTCTCAAGCTATTACGTGGAAATTATTTCATTCTTTTTAGTTTTTTTAGCCTTTCAAAAAAAAATTAATTATTCTTTCGAATCCAGAATTTAGTTGGCTAAATGTCAACCGCCACAGACCAGTCATTAGCTTTTTTCGCCATCTTGTTGACAACAACAACAACCTACATTATTATTGTAACAGATTTCCGTAGAATTACATTTATGCCACCATTTTATTAAAGCGACAGCAGGCAGCAAAAACTAAATAATGTGGATATTTTATAATATAAACCACTAACGGATTAAACGAGCGAAGGAGACGCTAAATAAGGTAAGAGGGAGACGGATGAATGAGGGCATGGAGCCCTTATGATCGATAAATTACGGTATAGCCACAACATGTTGGCGGGGACCATTAACCGGGCCCGGGGTGGTTGGGCCTGTGGTGACCAGTTCAGATTACGGAGGTGATCCACCTTGAATGTGGTGTACTTTAGCATACTGTTTCATATAGCTCGTGTTAAGATATTTTCTCGTAGAGTTTGTAATTCATATCAAGTACAAAATGTTTGAGACAAAATAAACTTTAAAAAAGTAATAGTTAAGACATAATGTATAAAAGAATCAAGGCCTTGACTTCAGAATTGGAATTATTTCATTCTTTTGAGTTTTTTGAAATTGGCTTTTAATTATTATTAAAGTCTTTTTAACAAATATTTAAAAAAGAAAAAGAAAGAAACATAAAGTCGAATTATAATAAGCCCCCTTCTTTTGAAGTCGGCTTAAAATCTTTCTATCGTTGCGTTGGTGCGTCTGTCAGTGGTCGTGTAATCTAAATGACTTGAACCTTTCCGAGTTCAAATTCACAGAATATATTTGTTTATTCGAAACGGTGGTTCATAACTATGCTAGAATCCGAAAGTTATTAATGGACTCTATATTAACAGAAGAAAATGCTAATTTTCACAATATAATATGTTTTCTTGTTTGTCTCCCCGTCGTACCTGGGTTCGATCCCTGACACAAACGGAATTATTACATTGCAAAAATGCAGATATTTATCACGTGTTCGAGGTGAAGGAGAACATCGTGAAAAATCTGCATGTATGAAAAATTTTGAAGTCTGTCTTGAACATTGAGGCAGTGCGGAGGGCACTACCTTACACTAAAAATCTCTTGGTAATTATAAGATGAGGCCTATGCTCAGTAGTGGGACGTATATATACTGTGACTGTACTTTTATCTTACCCTTGATGAAAGAGGGTCTTTCTACATATAAGTTTTGGAAATTCAAATAAAAGGTTCTAAATCAAGTACTATGTAAACATGTCACAACACAGAGTCAGTAATTCATTCTTGCGGCGATGTTACAACAAAAAATATACAAAATTTGTCCCCCGCCAAGTTCAAAAACCTTATTAAACAAAGATTGTATCGAACGGGTTATTATAATACTAAGGAATTTATGAAAGATAATAAATAGCCCATGGGAATGAGGTGATCGTTACCAAGCTATTTCTAATTTATTTTGTGTAGTTAATTGTGTAACTTAATATATGATTGTAAACTGTTCTTTTTTTTTAAACATGTCCCGCTGGGTTTCTTGCTGGTTCTTCCCAGGATAGAAGTATTTTCCAAATCAGTAGTAAATTAAGTATAATAACTAATTTCAATAGTATTATTTATAATCTATATTTCTATATAAATAATAAACAATTGTTGTCCGTCAGTCTCGTTAAAACTCTAAAATGGCTCAAACGATCATGATGGAAATTTTTGTGTGTGGGTCTCTGAAAGGTTTAGATTTATAATTGGAACCGCTAGGTGGCGCTGCTGTCTGGATCGAGAAATCACCCGTGCGAAGCCGGGGTGGATAGCTAGTCGAGTATAAAAGTTATTTTTTTTATTGATTGAGTGTGACAAACGAGCACACAGTTCACCTGATGGTAAGTGGACGCTGTGGCCCCTATTCTCGATTAAAAAGTCAAAATGCAGATGCCTTGTCACTCCTGAGGACTAAGTTGGAATGCCTCGTTTCCAGTAATATCATTGCTACAATTCATTGAATATAAGTTTAGTCGTCATCATTATCATCAGGCCCATAAAAATGCAATGCTGGAGATGGGCCTCTCCTGTTGCTAGGACGGTTTGCCTTTTTTATAGGATAGGGTGACAAACGAACACACAGTCCACCTGATGGTAAGTGGTTGCTGTGGCCCATAGACATCTACATCTATTCTCGTTTGCAAATCAAAATGCGTTGTCACCCGTGAGGACTAAGTCTCTTTTCCAGTAAAAAGGGTCTCCGGTTCTCTACACGCACTATACGAAACACAGGAGTGTCAAGCTGCCATTTTACGCTGGTATTCTGTGGGAGCGTAGTCCTTTCCCGGTCGAGCCGACCCATTCGTGCTACAACTATACTACTAATATAGCCGCAGCATGGCTCTACCACGTATGATAATTGTTACACTTAGCAGAACTGAGAAGCGCAGTGCCAGAAGTCGCTTACCTCTGATGCTGCTGCAGTTGATGAGCTGGGTATTTACGTTCGATGAATGAGATAGTTATATAGTGTTGTTTTCCAATAACCGGTTAATAATAAATTTGCAGAGAATGTTCAGAATCTATAGTAACAGTTTTTTTGTTTTTTTGTTTGTCCCCAACAGTCCGATTTGAAAAATTATTTTTGTGTATTATATCCAGATTCATGTGTAATAGTATAGGCTATATTACTCAGCTAGCCTTAAATATGGATATTTGTTAAACAAGTCAGAAGAGAAAGCACTCCCGAAATGATTTATCCGCGTACGCTGGTGTTATCGTTGGGGATACGTAAATACAATGTTCTAGAAAAAAATATAGACCTTTACTCCGTCTAAAAAAAAGTCCGCGATACCATATGTCTATTTCTTATACATAAGCCATAATTTTGTGACAAAAAAATATTGAAAATTTAAAAGTGATTTATGAGCGTTATTATTAGGCATGGCCTATTTATCCTTACGAACGAACTTCATCATCAAGACAATTTTATGAAGATAAACTTTATTCTTTATACCATGTTATTTGGACGCATAGTTTAAGAGATAATGTAAAATTAAAATAATTCAATACTTAGCTGGGCGTGCGAACGACGCGACGCTTAAACCCTAGCCGTTATAAAATGCTTGAATTAGGTCATGTCGCGCACCTCGGACACGTGATGATGCGGGTGAAACCGCAGGGCACAGCTAGTAAGTAATATAAGTGAAGAAGGGAAATTGAAGAAAATTTAATTAAATAAAATCTCAAACATTCTGTCGTTTTCATCTTTTAATAACAAAATGAGTGGTAATACATTATTTTAACTGATTTTACTGCGCTCGCACACATCCATAAGGTTCGATCGGTAGGCAAAAACGTTGTTGCCCATAAATCACATTCAATTTGGGATAATTTCAAATTAAAGTGGAAACCTTATTTACTAAAACTGTAATAACGGTATATCAATATTTTTATATATTTTAACTGAAGTTTAACCTAAATACAGCTGCAACATGGTATGTACCAGTTTTTTAACGTGGTAGAGTCACGCGACAGCTTAATTATGGTTGCAGCAGGAATGGGTCAGCTCGACCGGGGAAGGACCACGATCTGACAGAATACCAGCGTAAAATAGCAGCTTAATGCTGCTGTGTTTCGTATGATGAGTGTAGAGAACCGGAGACGCTTTTTACTGGAAACGGGACATTCCATCTTAGTCCTCAGGGGTGACAACGCATCTGTATTTTGAGTCTTAATCAAGGATAAATGTAGACTTTTATGGCCACAGTATCCTCTTACCATCAGGTGGACTGTGTGCTCGTTTGTCACACACATTCTATAAAAAATACCACATAAATGCCCAGCTATGCTATGCCGACTGGACATAACTTGGGTTAAGGGCAGGAAGAAGTTGAAGAAACAAGATCTTACCTATAGCTGTCGATAGATACCACGATCTATCGAAAGCTATGAGATTTATCTGGTATTTCATACGAGATGAGTAAGTGGATTTCTTATAATGCCATTGTATGGATTTTAGATATGTTTTAAATTTAAATGCGGTCGAGTAGTGAGAGAGTAGTAGAGTTTAGGTAATACTTATGTTATTCTGCCTTGTTTAAAGAATCCAGGGTTAAGTTCTAGAAGTACAAAATAAATACAAAGACACAGTCTTAATTTATTATCTAGAGGTTTAAAACTCTACATGTGCTCTACCTTAGTTGACTACTTATTATTACTTATTATTATTATCCTTGTTTTTCTTTATAGAATAAGGATGACAAACGAGCACATAGTCCACGTGATGGTAAGTGGTTGCTGTGACTCATAGACATCTACATCTATCTTCGTTTGCGAATTAAAATGCAGATGAGCAGAGCATGGCTCTACCAGGTAATTAAGTGGTAGGGCCTTGTGAGGTTGGCACTACAAAAAATTGCAATATCAGAGAATGGCGGAAAAAAGAACGGTTGCGTTCATTCAAAGTGACATTTAACCGTTATTCGGAATGCATTCCATGACTAGCCATTAAATTACTCTTGTGTGACAGTCGTTTACGTGCTGTCGACCCGGAAACTGAATCTAGCTCAAGATGTTAAGTTATACCTACAGGGTAACATAACCTTTCACTATTATCACTAGTGCTGGCACTTGAAGACAAACTTCATAAGTTCAGAACACGTGGCTTAATGGTTAGAGTCCCTAGAGCGCGTCTGGGGTTCGAATCCAAATCCAAGTTATGTAATGCAAAAACAGTTTGTCTGTTTGTCGCATAGAGACTTCGCGACTCATTAAATCGTGTATACATAACGTGACCATTATTATTTTCCTCAAAACGGGACAACCTTAAATGATTATGGTCTCAAAAATAAGACATGTATAAGGAATGTTTAATGATTAATCAAAAGTGAAAATGAGCACTAATCTTATGCAATCTGTTAGACTGGAATTTTATATTTTTCAGAAGAACAAATAAACGATTTTTAACCGACTTCAAAAAGAAGGAGGTTTTTCGAGTGTATTTTATTTTTGTATATATGTTACGCGATTGGTTCGCAGATTCTGAACCAATTTTGACAATTATTTTTTTAATAAGTTGGATATACTTTAAGGCTGGTCCCATATAAATTTGGGGAAAAAAATCCAACCCTAAAGGTAGTAAAAAAATATCTAGTTTTAGCAGATTGAAGTCGGTTTTTACTTTTTGTTAAAAGTTCTAATTATATTTATATTGAAGTCGGTTGTGCAAAATTTTTTATTTTACCACTTGTATTAAAAGCTGGTTGTTATAAAAAAAATTGAATCAATAAAAAACTTCACTTTTTAACTTTTAGTTTAAAGATCGATCTATTCAGAACTACCCATATACAAACATAACTTTTAGCCAAGCCATGCTGGCATAAATGGTACGCGCGCCTCGGACGCACTATGATGATACGACAGGGTTTGTATGATGCTACGCTTTTGTTGTCAAAGCGGGGTATCTTTACGTATTTTGTGGACATCGGGACATATTAAAAGCGGAACTGTCCCGCTCAAAGCGGAATGAGTGGTCACGTTAATTATCATTCACCCCATTTACCCATATAATTTAAGTAAACTATGTAGTTTATTTTAATTAGTTCCATATCATAATGCCGTATATATTTTGCTATGGGGAAACACGACTGATAATGAAGCAACGTTGTGTTGCAGTAGAGAGCCATAATACATAAGAGCAGTCGATAATTAACAAGTAAGGTTAATACTGTCATTAAAAAAATCCCGACGGCGTAAAAATTACTAATAATATCCATTATACGATTATATAAAAAATTTACGGCTTTAGTGTAACTTTTGAAAATTTAAGCGAGAATGGTCGCTGACTAACTTTAAACCGTTATAGATCCTAAATGGTCATTGAAAATGGAAAATGTCTAGAGAAACCTAAATATGATTTTCAAAGACCTGATCAATGATACCCTATTTGACATAGTTCGTCGACTTTCATTTTCTTTATGGAGTGTAGAGTAGAAGGAGGACCATCTCTATATATGAAAAGTGTCCCTAAAAACAAGTCCAATAAGGGTGGCGCTGCAGTAGGACAGGATAAATTAAAGAAAAGCGCCAAAAGTAATTATAATAAACCTAGCAAGCTAACAGCATAGCAAAGTGGCGAAGCAATCAGCTTTGTAGCGGTTTCTAACGGTTGCCGTTGAGCAATCAGTTTCAAAATAGGAGGTTCAGATGCCTGGGTGATCAGTAATCGATTGCTGAAAACAGAATTTGAAAATTCGAAACCGTTCTCGAGATAATCGTGAGAAAGACGGACAGACGAGCAGACATCGTGAAATCAATAAGTGTCTTCGCAAGCTTCGCCACTTAATAAGATGAAGAAATTAACAAGGACCGACCAATCCGCTTGGTTTTGTGCTACGTAAATAGTTGAGATTTTGTATACTAGTATTTTACTAACTACTCTAGTCATGAATTTTTTTAAATATTTGAATTCAGCTGACTTCACTCCGTTCACAACAGCTATCTTCATATCGTAGTTTTTCAGACGCCAGCGTTATTGTGGTAGGTTTTGGAACCTCTATTTTCAGTAAATAGTAGGACACTTTTTCAACTTTCGCCCCTTATAAGATGGTTCTCCTTGTATTCTACACTTCATAATTTTCTTCTTTTAATCAATATTGCGTTTGGTTGTCGCCATATTGAATTTTGATTACTGACATTTCTTTAGTGACAATTAGATTGGCATAAGAATAATCAAAATTGGCTCACGCGCTTAGTCTCTAGAGCACCAAAAAGCAACCAATTGATCAGACATGACAGTAATCAAAATTCAATATGGCGACGCGACAACCATAGGCTGATTAGCACACACACACCCCAGTCGGGTAATAAAAAGTCAAAGTTTCTAAGAAAAAAAATTAAGGCCCATTCATACATTTAATCATTAAGTTTTGCTGTACCACCACTCAATTGTCTCCCCCCCCCCCCCCCCCAATTGTTTATTTTTTATCGCGTACTGAAAAATGACGGCGATCATGCAGGCTGGAATTTGTTTATCTCGTAAGAGGCTTTGGAGTCCGTCTGTGTATCAAAGTATCGCTTCCCAAACCCTTTGCTTATTTCTGGCGCCAAATAGCAGTGCTTGAAGTTAGGCCAGACCACGGCAGCGCAAGCACTGTACTATACCGTACTGTACTATCTCTATTAGGTACTATACTCTTGCATACAGTATAGTGCTTGCTCTGCTGGCAGACCGGTGATTATAGCCTGTAATAATACTGCCTTTTATAGGTCAGGCTGAGATAGGCTGACATACCTCTTGGTTCTCAGAGCCTGCGCTTCAGTACCCTTCTTCGTTTGAAATTGGCTGCAGGCCCAAGGACTGAAGTAACCACTTACCATCATGTTGACTGTAGATCCGTTTCTTATTTCAGTCGATAGACACGAATATCGTGGACTTATCCTCGAAAACTAATAGACTAAGTATTCCGTCTACTTCCGATGTACCGACGTCCAAATCAATTATTCTTTGTCGGTTATGCTTCTCAGTTTATCTATTTTTATGGGGCCCATATTTCTTGTCACTTAAAGTTATTTGTGTTTCTTATGTAAAACTTATGACTAAACTCTTTGATATGGTATAGGTCATCTCATCAAAACATAAATGTGTGAAGGGGATACAGTACGATACCCAAAAGAACGTTTAGCGTTATCGATTCTGGCGATAAGAATTGAGATTTGAACGGTTGCTTCATAGCAGTTGCTTAAATCATAGGATCTATGGTAATGTACAACGTTCTTGGAGCTTGGAATACAAATAAAATGGTTATTCACATATGAGACCACCTACACATATATTATAAGTTTATGTTGGTCACATTGCCATTGGGTCGCCATTTTTTATAGAATAAGGGTGATAAACGAGCACACCATCTGATGGTAAGTGGATGTTACCATAGACATCTACATTTATCCTCGATTAAGAATAAAAATGCAGATGGGTTGTCATCCCTGAGAACTAAGATTAAATGCCTCGTGTCCAGTAATAAAAGTATCTCCGGTTCTCTACACACACCATACGAAACACAGCAGCATTAAGCTACTACTTTACGCTGGTATTATGTGAGAGTGTGGTCCTACTACAGTCGAACCAAGCCATTCGTGCTACAACTATAATATAGCTGCAACGTGGCTCTACCACATATAAAAAACGCTTTCTGTTTAGTTGATGTCTAGACGATATTTCGAGAGCTTAAAATATACGCGTTATGAATTCTTTGAATAAACGCCACTATAGTTCTGAATAAAACATCTTAATCATTTATTAGCTTTCTATAGCTATGTTGCGGCGCTGTAAGAATATCCACTACCCCATATCGTCCAGTGTGAGTCGTAAGATGTGACAGATGGAAACTAAAACAGGGGGCAGTACCACCTTCCTGATAACAATTATAGTACGTGAGGGTAATATGGTCATCCGGTTAATATGGCCACTTTCTTATAACTCGAAAACTATGGCCTTGTTTACATAGATGGCTCTATGATACGATAGCTCTTCATCAGTCAATCAGATAATAAAAGCTTAGAATAAAAGGTCAAAAGAAAGGTTTATCGACGCCATTTTGACAGTTGACATTATCTATACAAATAAATAAAATTGAAGTGTCTGTTTGTAATGTCAAAATACCAGCATTTTACTAGATGCATATGAAAGTATATATGTAAGTATACGGTACTTATAACAAAAACACGATTTTTAAAATTTTTGTCTGTCTGTCGGTCTGTCTGTCTGTCTGTCTGTTTGTTCCGGCTAATCTCCGAAACGGCTGGACCTATTTCGACGGGACTTTAACTGGCAGATAGCTAATTTTATAAGGAGTAACTTAGGCTACTTTTATTTTAGAAAAGGAATTAGGGTTCCGCGCAACATAATTAAAACCTCAAAAGTCGCGGAGAACAGCTAGTAGTAAATATTTTAGTCCATTTTTAGGGTTCCGTACCTCAAAAGGAAAAAACGGAACCCTTATAGGATCACTTTGTTGTCCGTCTGTCTGTCTGTCTGTCTGTCAAGACCCTTTTTCTCAGGAACGCGTGGAGGTATCAAGCTGAAATTCATATCAACTACTCAAGACTATGTCCCTTAGAGCTATGAAAAAAATAAACTTCTAAGCCAACGCAATCAAAAGATACAGCCGTTTATGCCGCAAATTTTCGACATTCGCAAGGGATCAAAACCTACAGGATACTTCCCGTGAACTCAGAATCTTGAAATTTGGTACGAAGCAACGTTTTATAGCACAGATAAAGGAAAAATTGCGAAAAGTATAAATTTTTAGTTACATCATATAATAAAAATATTTTTAATAATTTTAAACTTATATACCTACGGATTTGTTCGGAACCCTCGGTGCGTTAGTCCGACTCGCACTTGGCCGGTTTTCGTATGTGTAATTAGTTTTTTAAGTTGATTTTTCGAAGTGTTCCCAATTATTACCAAAAATTGTTTGCTATTTTTTTTTTAATTTGTTACTTTGTGTTTTTATCTCTTTCTATCTCTTAGTTTTTAAAGCTTAAGGTGACTTACTTACCCTCACGTACCTTATAAATAATAAGAAAAAACTGCGAATTTCTACCTAGTATCTATGTAAAATGGTACTACCTAGTATTTATTGTAAAAGTAGTCTATGATATAATTTAGATACAGTTTAGCTTAAATTTAATGAGTCATACGGGTAAGTAGAGCCGTGGTGGTTCAGTGGATTAACCTTTGACTTTCATATAAGTACATGAGCAAATCGAGTTTTATACGTGGTAGACCAATGCTGCAGCTATATTAGCAGTATAGTTGTAGCACGAATGGGTCGGCTCGACCGGGGAAGGACCACGCTCTCACAGGATACCAGCGTAAAATAGCAGCTTAACGGTGCTGTGTTTCGTATCGTTCGTATCGAGAATCGGAGACCCATTTTACTGGAAAAGAGGCATTCCATCTTAGTACTCATGGATGACAACGCATCTGCATTTTGATTCTTAATTGAGGATAAATATATATGTCTATGGGCCACAGAATTCACTTACCATCAGGTGCACTGTGTGCTCGTATGTCACACAGTCCTATAAAAAAAGAAAGAGTTAAAGTCGGTAGTATTGAAGTTGTTAATTGTTTAGTCAAGTTTAGGTGCTGATTTAGCATGTGCTTTGATAAACAAAAAATTCGTGACGACAGCGCATCGGACTCTATCCTGATCGAAATATTCTCACAATGAGGGCTAATAATATTCCAATCACCAGATGTCGTTAGTTGACACTGAGGTAAAGTTTTTTGTTACATAATATCATTTAATTAAATAGTTAGTTTTAATAAATGTTTATCATTTTCTAGAAGATTATATTAATACTCAAAACAATGCCTCAGGACGCCCTCTACTTCGTCTACTGGTACGAGACTGTCATTACATATCCTTAACACAATATTGGACTATATCGAGTACCTGAGTAAGTTTATTAGTTATATCGTGTCAGGACAGAGGTATTTTTCTGAACCAATGGTCAAAAAATTATTTCTTTTAAGATTTTATTTACTTAATTTAATAAAATAATTTTTTACTCTATTCTTTAGTTGCTAGTTATGGTCTCAATCCTTGACACTGTTCCATATTTAAGCTTATTTCGTATATGGGTCAATGAGGGCATCCACGACTTTTTCTGCCACCAGAGCGGCGCCACTTTCGAGTGAGGTAAAATATTTGACAGATTTCATAGCGGGGACGATAATTTCTTAGGAAAATGTAATCTTTAAGGTTTCTTTCTGTATTATTAGTTATATTTTATATTAATTACATTAGAAATGAATAAACCAAACTATAAATATAACTAAAAGACGACTTTTAAAAAAAAGAGTTATAATGTGCAAAAAATTAAAAATCAAACCATTGACGCATTGTGTTATAGAATACTCTAGATAATGATAAACTATTATTTAAAACTAATTTCTCAATTAAATGACACTGTGTAGCAAAAAACTTTACCTCAGTCGCTAGTAGCGACATCTGGTGAGTGGAAGATTATTAGCCCTCATTAGGTCAGTGTTTGCGGTAACAATTTTCTAATAGTACTCGAAAGTTTTTTATTTTTATTTCAAAATGAGTCAATGAGATATTAAAATATAGATGGCCGGTTTTCAAAAAAAAAACAATAAAGTTTCTGAAAAGTAACAAAAAATATCTACCAGTGGTCGTGAACATTTTCTAGAGAATCAGGAGGTGAAAATAATTGGTGATACCAGTTACGGCTCTCCAAAAACATCATCACCATTTTGTAGATTTTGGATTTAGTTTGTTTTTTTTCATACAAAGAGTCGGTAATACAAATGTTAATGTCCGGTTTAGTGACAACGCTAAGTCTAAAACTTACTCATAGGTAGTTCAGAAATGCACTAGGAATGCACTCGCGCGATCGGGTCGAGTCGGCCCCCCTCGGAAATGGTCGGAAGCCCGAGCAGTGACCTAGGGTAACACCACCAGCCAAGGAATTGTAACATGCTTGAATTAGACCAAACGTGGTATGGTTTTAGAATTATTCAAAAAGTACTTTTAACTTTGTTTCTTTTTGAATTCTCTTATTTTGTTTGCAATCGTAGAGTGCGACCGAATGTTTTTATGTTATTCAAATGTTACTTTATGATTTTTAATAAAAAACGGAAATATAGCTTTGTGTGTAGTAATTTATTACATTATTAATAATAAGGCATCTGCCTTTTTATTATATATTATAAAAATAAAAATTACCGTATTGAGGGTAGCTAACTTCAGATTTAAAAGTTTAATAAAGTTTATAACAGACGTCATTTATATTTCAAAATAATAAAAGCCATATCAGTAATTTCTACATTCTACAGTAGTTTTTTCTATAACCTTCACAGAAATGAGACGTGGCCTGTGCCCAGAAATAGGACGTATTTAGGCTCTTACTTTATTAACTCTAACTCTTTTTTTCATTTATATTTTATAATTTTTTCTGAGTTAAGACTTAGTAGCACATAATAGGTACATAATAGTACAGATTTAGTGCTTAGAATCTAGATATAATAGTGATTATTTGAAGGATCGTACTTTCTTCAAAGTTTGCTTTATTTAACATTCCATTTCGGTGCGAGTTAGAATTCTTCATCCCAGTCTAAACAAGAATAATTCGAGCCCGTGAAAGTCCGCGGCCGTGACCGACTGAGTGTATTGACCTGTGTTTCCGATACGTCTATGTTGGCCTAGGTTAAGGCATCGCGTCGGTGCCGGTGACGTGGATGCTTCAGTTCTAGCTAGCAGCCGAGAAATTTTTCTATTTTAGGAAATGCACCAGAAATAGTTAATTTTTTAGAAGTATAATAATGTTAAAAATTCATATTGATATCTATAAACATGTACCGATCTACATTTCTATTTTCATCTAACCAAAAACACGTGGTTATGAAGATATATATTTTTTTAATTTTTAGATAATTTATGAGTAAAATACCAACCTCAGTTCGATTGTTTAAAAAATATCTTAAATAATAATATAGGCTTCACTTCATAAAGCATAGTAAATATATTTTGGTTGTAAAATATTTTTTCTTTAAATTTTCTTTTGCTAAAATATTCATATAATAATTTCCAGCCATCCATTACGTCCATTACAGCCTATATAAGTCTACTACTCATATGCCACCCCCACAGATTACATTATTAGGGGGGTAAATTTGCCATAGTTGCCATGCTTGGCAGTACGTAACTGTAGTTTTTTATTATTTGGAGAATAATAATTTGACAGTAATATGCTTATGTTTTAAAGCCGTCTTATCAATTATAAAGTAGCGTCAGGTTTACATATATATCCAAAAAGTTTAATTAAATAAGAATCTAACAAGAATCCGAAAAGCGCGGCAGGAAGTTTTTGAGAGCCACAGAATAAAATTTGTGGTTGCCACAGATTATAAAGAATTTGAAAATGCAATATAATTGATGATGAATAAAATGCTAAATAAATTGTATATTTTGAGGTAAATAGTAAAAATATATGACATAAAACTTACAAATTTCCTCCGGGTCTTGCGATGCGCGGCTTCAAACTTCTTGACATGTGCACCGGCGTCAAATGGGACTAATGTGTGCAACACCGTGTTATGTGTGACATGTGTCTGAATATAAAAGCTTTGGTTTAAACTTATAGGAATGCAGATATTGTTTGAAAATGGAAAATAATTTTAATTTATTGTGCAGGATATTCGCGGTGGAATCGGAAACAGTATAGTTTTCAGTTTTCACTGTCATGTAGGATGTTTGTTAGTGCAGATGTGTATGATGGTGTGTATGGTGTGGGGCTTCGCGGCGTGCGGGACGCGCGAGATCTCGGGCTCCACTGCGCCGGCGCGATCGTCGCCAGAGAAATTACGTCAGTGAGTGCAGCGCCGCGCGCGCACCCCTTTCTTTTTTTCCCGCCGTAATTAATTTCTTGCGAGATTTTCGGCAAAGTTTTTTTTTTGTTATAAAAAGTCATCACATATGATGTATAAAACCTGATAAAACCTTTAAGAAATTTTACTGGATGCTGCCAAAATCATACGATACCAAGTTATTACACAAAACATTTTTAATTTAACATCTAGTTAAAGCATACGATAACATGTTCTCTTTTCTTTCGCTTATACTTTTAATGTTTACAACTAAAAATAACAAATATACTTGCTATCATAGTTTAAATAAACTATCTATATTAGTAGGTTAAGATAAAGTTAAGGCTGAAACTTAAATATTTTAATATTAACTAGAATTCGAATGGGAGCTTTCACTGCTAAGATTCTTCTAAGAGCAAAAATTCTAATACATTCATGTTTCAACATGGCCGCTTGCTTCCCGCCTTGCCGACGGTCCCGGTTACCTGCGTCACACACACAAATGCGCTCACGCAAACATACGAACAGTCGGGAGACGTGACACAGACGCGGGGCTCCTAACGCCGCTGTGAATTTGAAAGAAGAAAGGAACAAGTGTACTTTATTAAAGTTTTTCTTCGCTTTAGTTTTTTGTTTTAGAACGTAGGTGAAAAATATCTAAGTACTTTTGCTATCTTTGATCTCAGATAAATGGCCGATGGCCCAAAAATATGGTACACTGATATTGGGGTTCAGCGTTACTATTTAAGAGTCACAGCTATGCATTTATCAAACCAACTACTAAGAAACGGTTACTCTAAAAGGGAGTGCATGCCTTATAGTATAACCTTAAAAAAAGGTATGTCTGGCAACGTGTTTTCTAAAAGGCTAACGATAAAGTTTTTTTTTTATAGGATAAGGGTGACAAACGAGCACCCAGTCCACCTGATGGTAAGTGGTTGCTGTGGCCCATAGACATCTACATTTATCCCCGATTACGAATTAAAATGCAGACGCGTGGTCGGTCACCCGTGAGGACTAAGATGGAATGCCTCGTTTCCAGTAAAAAGGGTCTCCGGTTCTCTGCACTCACCATACGAAACACAGCAGCAATAAGCTGCTATTTTACGCTGGTATTCTTTGAGAGCGTGGTCCCTCTCCGGTCGAGCCGATCCATTCGTGCTACAACTATACTACTAATATAGCTGCAGCATGGCTCTACCACGTATAAAAAAGTTTTGAGTTAAGTAAAAATATGTACAGGTGGAGTACCAATACAATGAGCTTTCCGTAAACAAGACAAAATTGCCAACAGATCAGTAAGTTGAGGTGGCAATGGGCAGGCAATGTAGCTCTTAGAAACGAAAACCAATGGGAGAAATAAATCTCGAGTGACGGCCTAGTACCGTTGCGTGGAGTTTTTTTTCTTAAATCTGAAGTGACAGATAAACTTAACGTCTCCCTGATGATAAGTAGCTATTGCAGTCCATGGGCACCTGCACCAAGTTCAAAGAAAGAAAGCTACAGATGCGTTATCACTATTGGGGACTAAGATGAAATGTCTCACAGTCTGTTACTATACTGGTTCGCTCTGGTTCTCCCCATGACTGGTTCTCAGTAACTTTCAGAGCGGAATACAGTAGGGCAAGCACTGCTTTTTGAATCGAAACCTACCCAGACTCCTGGGCAGAAAACGAAGTCGTGCAGCGTAGTATACAGAAAAGAAGTCATACCACCTAGCAGAACATATGACCTGGTAAGATATGCAGAAAGCCAATGTAGGCGGTTAAGGACAGTCATCGATATATATGTACTACGCACTGGATTTCGCATTCCGAACATTGACTATGTTCAACTGAACTGTACTGCAATCCCTACACTAAATTAAGTATTGCGTAAATTGAAGATTTGTGAATTCCATAAGATAATTATTATTAAATTTTATTTAGAAATATGTTTATTTAGATTAAAATAAGTGTATTTTATATTAAATTCTTATATTTCATCATCATCATCATCATTACAGCCCTTCACAAGTCCACTGCTGAACATAGGCCTCCCCCAAGGAATGCCACAATGCACGGTCCCGAGCCACCTACATCCATCGACTTCCTGCATGTCTTACCAGGTCGTCACTCCATCTTGTGGGGGGACGCCCTACACTTCGCCTACCGGTACGAGGCTGCCACTCGAGAACCTTTCTTCCCCATCGGTTGTCGGTTCTTCGAGCTATATGGCCGGCCCACTGCCACTTCAGCTTACTAATCCGTTGGGCTATGTCGGTTACTCTGGTTCTACTGCGGATATCCTCATTCCTAAGTTTATCACGCAGAGAAACTCCGAGCATAGCCCTCTCCATAGCTCGCTGAGCGACCTTGAGCTTCCTCATACGGCCAGCAGTGCAGCAATTCTTATATTTATTTTATATTAAATGAAAGTCTTCGCGCATGCGCGACTACTACTCCCGCGCATGCGCGAATACATGAGTAGCGCACAATTTTTGTTTGGAATAGCTTCTCTAGTACGTAGTATATATATAACACAATGAGGACAGTGCTTTCTGGAATTACTTAGGGGAGGTTGTTTAGCAGTGGGCATATTTATTTTTATTTTTTTATCTATTTAAACTTTTATGCACAAAAGAAAAATCGTACATATGGCGGACTTAATGCCTGACTTAATGCATATGAAGGGCTGGAATGATGATGATGATGATGATGAAATTGAACTACAATTTTGCATGTAGGTTAAATGTAGTAGAATGGTCATTTGGAATGGTAAAATGTTTGGAGTTTTACAAATAAAACGTTAAACGAATTGTTATGATGTGATAACAAATATCACTCTAATAATAAACCACTCATAACACTCAATATTAATAATGGAGTTTAGTGCTTTATTGTTGACTAGCTGTTCCTCGCGACTTCGCCCGCGTGTTATTTGGGGTTTCAATTTTTGTGCGCGGAACCCTAATTCTTTTTCTAAAATAAAAGTAGCCTAAGTTACTCCTTGTGACATTAGCTAACTGCCAGTGAAAATCCCGTGAAAATCGGTCGAGCCGTTTCGGAGATTAGCCGGAACAAACAGACAGACAGACAGACAGACGGACAGACAGACAGACAAAAACTTTAAAAATTATATTTTTGTCATTAGTACCGTATATACTTTCATATGCGATTAGTAAAATACTGTAATTTTGACATTACAAACAGACACTTCAATTTTATTTATTTGTATAGATTACACATTTATAATTTTTTTTTGTAATAAAAGCTGTAATATTATATATTATTGTACGTAACTAGGCGGTAGAACTCCTTAATATTAATATTGTGCCTATTATACTTAAAAACTGTTCAAAACGGAATTTTGAACAATCATTGCTTTTAGAATATGGTGTAGAAACTTGGAAAAAACATAAAACTACGGATAAGTTTCGGAATAGAATTAGATATTAAGCGAATGCTTAGTCGCTCAACCATACTTACAACTAACGATGAAAGAACTATTCTTTAATTCAGGGACTGTTTGGACCTAAAACGTTATTCGTGTACACTATTAGAGCTCATTGATAATTGGTAAAATCACGGTAAAAGTTTTGGACAAAGACTTGAGCTTAAGAAAAAAATGTTTTCGATTGATTTATTCATACAATATTATATAACAGTGGTAGAGCCAGGCGGCAGCTCTTGCTGTCGCACGGATGGGCCGGCTCGAACTGGGGTGGTACCACGACCTCACAGAATACCAGCGTGAAGTAGAGGTTTACCTCTGCGTTTCGCTTGGTGAGTGCAGGTGGCCGGAGGCCCTTTTTACTGGAAATGAGGCCGTGAGGAGTAGGATTCCATCCTAGTCCTCACGGGTGAAAACGCATCTGCATTTTGATTTGTAATAGAGGATAGATGTAGATGTCTATGGGCCGCAGCAACCACTTACCATCAGGTGGACTGTGTGCTCGTTTTTCACCCTTATCCTATAAAAAAGATACAAAAAAATTTGATTCGTTACATTTTTTACACATTTTTTTTAGGTTAATTGTGTGGACGTGAAACTTAGAACCTATACACATCAAACGTGGTAGAGTCACGTTGTAGAGCTATATTATTATTATTATTAGCATAGGGTGACAAACGAGCACATAGTCCACCCGATGCTTAGTGCATTCTGTAGCCCATAGACATCTACATTTATCCTCAACTAGCTGTTCCCGAGGACTTCGCCCGCGTGTAATTTAGGGTTTTAATTATATTGCTCAGAATCCTAATTCTTTTTCTCAAATATAAGTAGCCTAAGTTACTCCTTAGAACATCAGCTATCTGCCAGTGAAAGTCCCGTCGAAATCGGTCCAGCCGTTTCGGAGATTAGCCGGAACAAACAGACAAACAGACAGACAGACCGACAGACAGATAGACAAAAATTTTAAAAATTGTATTTTTGTTATAAGTACCGTATATACATTCATATATTCATTACAAACAGACACTTCAATTTTATTTATTTGTATAGATTAAAAATCAAAATGCAGATGCGTTGTCACCCCTGAGGACTAAGCTGGAATGCCTCTTTTCAAGTAAAAAGGGTCTCCGGTTCTCTACACTCACCATACGAAATCAGCAGCATTAAGCTGCTATTTTACGCTGGTGTTCTGTGAGAGTGAGGTCCTACCCCGGTCGAGCCGGTCCATTCGTGCCACAACCATAATATAGTTGCAGCGTGGCTCTACCACGTAATTATGGTCGCAGTAGGAATCGTTCGGCTAGAACAGGAAAGCACACGCTCTTGTAAACCGAGTATTTGCTTGTACTGGATACGTGCCTCATTATATTTATAAAAGATCTTGGGGGAAGTCCTCATGTCTTATTAATATTTAATTCCGCAGACTTACAGGTTTCCTCATCATGTTTTTCGTCACTGCCGAGCACATGGTAAATTACCGTTTCACCCCATCAAAGTTCACAGTTAAATATAGTCCTCTCCCATAGATTAACTCGTAGAGGGGATATTTGCCATAGTTTCCACGCTTGGAGACCTTGATGCCCGCTCCTGGTTCGTTTCCCTATGTCGCCTCTTACGACTACCACGGGACACGGGACACGGGACGCGGGACACGGGATATTCTTACCACATGTTAAATTAGCAATTATAAGTGTAATTTACAATTTTGTTGTTTATTTGTTTTCTTTTTGTTATTTTATGTGTAAAAGCCCCTGACCACGTCACGTCGTAGATTTTGCAGATTTTATAATAATCGCGTATTATTCAAAAAATAAACGCAATCACATTATTTTATGAAGATCGAAATTGTTAAATATTTGAAAAAACTAGGATGTTTCTTTTAGTTTAAAGTTTCTAAGTATTTCAGCAGAAAATTAAAAAAAATCATCACTCAAATTCTCACTTACTTCCATATCACCGCATCCCCAGACCTAAGAAAGTATAAATAAAACATAACTATCGTTCACTTGGTATAACCGAGTTAGGGACGTTGCCCGGCGTCAGTAGTGTGCGTCTCTTCATTATGTGCGCTCACGTAACGCCCGCTCTGTGTGGGTGCAGTCTAAGTACAGTGCACACTATGAAAAAGGGCGCATGTCACACAGACTTGTACCGTATGCTCCTAATATAATTAATGCAGATTAACTAAGCCAAGTGAATATAATCACTATATTTGACAAAGTTAATCGGAAATGGACGCATCTTTGTACGTCTTTAATGGCGGTGTAATCTGAAAAAGTGTTCAGATAATCTTCGCATTCGTAAATTTGTTCTCAGCATTTAATGAAGCAAACTTTTACACATACCCGTATCGACGTTCCTCTTACGGCGCCTTCCTAATTCAACGACGACTTTTGGTTTTTATCAGAAAAGAAGATAGTAGAGAGTGAATAACCTTTATCTTCTCCCTTACTAACTTGAAAATAAAGAGGGATTAACAAAAATATTCAACCATTTTTCGGACCAGACAATTTAAAATATGAAGAATTTCATACCTTTGCGTTATTTAGTTGTGTGATAAGCAGGGAAACTTCCTCAAACCTCTTTGAGCAAGGCAGAAATTCAAGCGAATTAGAACTCGATCTATATGTGATTGTATAGAAAGATGCCTACTTAGGAAAATAAAACAACTTGCAAAAACGATCGAAGTATCATTTACCATCATTTTGCAAATTATCTATAATCGTCGTACCAAAGACGGGCGTTGATAGTTAACTACAATGCTCACACCGCTCCAAAAGCAACAGCGCATAGCGTCTGCCGTGAGATTTTGGACTATTTAGCGAGAACAAGGAAGAAGTTTCATGTTCGAGAGTTTGGGTTATATTAAAAAAGAAGTTTTAAATAAGTATTAAATCTAAATATACTATATAGTCCATGTATGTTTTATATTGTTATATATAATAAAAAATATATAAATCATGTCGTTTAAATTACATATTACGAAAATATTATCTGCCCTAAAATACCGTTCTATTAAAAGTTAGCTGGTAGATTGTTATATGCCAAGATATCCTATCTCAGATTGCCTGTATTTCAAGCTGTGCTCGTTCCAGATCCTTGGTTATGGTTGTCCACGACGTGGCTGACGGGCGTCTTCGTATACATTTTATTTTGGGTATATTTTTCACTGAAACTGCACCTCAGAAACTCGGTCTTGCTCCAGCTGATGCGGAGACCATTGTTCCCGAGAGCCTGTCTCAATTCTTCTAGTGTGGCTTATAGTTGAATCGCACATTTGTCGATGAGCACAATGTCTTCCGCATATAGCATGCACAGTGGGAGGGGAGGAGTGTTCTGGTATTTGTTATGCTACCATAGCTTGCCAAACTAATTTACACGGTATTCCGTCGAAGATCTTTTACGGTCTATGAACACTAGTGGGAGGTCTTCACTGTGTTCGGTGTTTTCCTATCAGAATCCGTATGACTTGGATTGCATCTGTCTTTGACCTTCCTGGCGTGAAATTGCATTCATTATCAGATACCAGCTAACCAAGACGGTTGTTGAGTATGCGCTCTCAGAGTTTCAGTGTATGGGAAGTAAGTTTGATACCCCTATAATTGCAGCAGTCACTGACATCTCCTTTGTTCTTGTTAAAACTTACCAGATAACTAAGACGCCAGGACTATGGGATATTCATGAATGTTAAGTTTTCATTAAAGAGCTTCGTTAGCCACAGCAATAGGCCCCAGCAGCTACCATAGATCAGCAGGTACACTATCTGGCCCAACTGCTTTATGGTTTTTCATCTTTTTAAGGGCTCTTACGACTTCCTCTTCACTGATCTTGTTCAATAGCCCAGCTATTCTAGGGGTTACAATTGATAGCTTAAGCAGCTGTTTGTTACAATAAAGGATAAATAAAATACATAAATAACAATAAGGGACGCAAAACTCTATAGTACTTGATAGACTCTATCTTAAAATATTAAAAACATGCTAGATATAATAAAAAAAATAAAAAAAAACTTTTTTATGGCCACCGCCATTACAATACGGTGTAATAGACTCCAACACAGCCACGCTGAGTTTAAGTTAGTTGAACGGAGCCAAGTTCAGTGGGGTCTAGGTCTGCGCAGTTCCTATGTAAATATTGGAAGTTAGACCAACCGGTCCCGAGAACCGAGATCGGCTTTCATAATTATTACAAAACAATTCCTCGTCATCGCTGAACCCTAGCGTAAGCAGAAAAACCGAGTAAATTTGTTTCTATATTGATTATTGGAATTAAAAGTACTGTAGGATCTTTCTATTGATATATTCCCACGTTTAAAAGCTTTTTAATTAGTTGTTATGAAAATTGGCAATTTTACAAGTTAAGCATTTTTTTTTCAAAAAATAAACGTTTGTGTTAAGGATTCAAATTCAAATTGTTTAAATTTTATGAAATACAATTCTCATGTTATTACGTCCTAAGATGAACATGGACAAAACAAAGATCATGTTTAATGTCCATGTCACACCTATGCTGGTAGTTGTTGGTAGCACTAAGCTTGAAGTTGTTGACGAGCATCTTTACCTGGGACAAATAGTCCGACTGGGTAAGTCTAACTTCGACCGAGAGGTCAATCGACGGATTCAACTCGGCTGGATAGCGTTCGGGAAATTATGACACATCTTCTCGTCAGGTATACTTTAAAACTTGAAAACGAGATTATACAACCAGTGCGTATTGCCAGTGATCACTTATGGATCTGAGACGTGATCCTCCACTGCTGGTCGTATGAGGAAGCTCAAGGTTGCTCAGCGAGCTATGAAGAGGGCTATGCTATGCTCGGGGTTCTCTGCGTGATAAACTTTGAAATGAGGATATCCGCAATAGGAACCAGAGTGAACAACATAGCCTAACGGATTAGTAAGCTGAAGTGGCAATGGGCCGGCCATATAGCTCGAAGAACCGACAACCGATGGTGGAAAAAGGTTCTCCAGTGGCAGCCTCGTACCGGTAGGCGAAGTGTAGGATGTCCCCCACTGGATAGAGTGACGACCTGGTAAGACATGCAGGAAGTCGATGGATGCAGGTGGCTCAGGACCGCGCTTTGTGGCATTTCTTGGGGGAGGCTTATGTTCAGCAGTGGACTTGTGAAGGGATGTAATGATGATGATGATGAAATCATTGTCAACGGATTGGTAGAATCACTCTTGGGTCGGTAGAGAAGCTTATACTTGAAAGGCTCTATAATTTGCTATTTTAATATTTATCAATTTGAGCTGTTTTTAGGGTCCGTACCCGAAGGATAACCAACGGGACCCTTATACTAAGCCTCCGCTGGTCTTCTGCCTGTCTGTCAGTGGGCTATATCTCATGATCCTTAATATGTAGATAGGCGAAATTTTCACATAATGTGTATTTCTGTTGCCACTATAAAAATAAAATAAATTAAAAATTAAAGGGACTCTTTTAGAAACTCTACTCTACTACTCTACTAGAAACATATAATGGTACGGAACCCTTCATGCCCGAGTCCGACTCGCACTTGGTCGGTTTTTTTTAAATATTTAAAGCCAGTACTAGACTATTCTCCCACCTGATGGTAAGGGGTGATGCCGCCGAAGATAGAAAATCTAACTAACTTAGCTTAACTAAAGCCTATTCATTAGTGGTTTGTAATGGTATGGAAAAACAGATGCCGGCAAACTATCCTACTCCTTTATTTTCACAATAATTGCTACTTGTGTTCGACCCTTCGTAACACGAATTAAAAACCCGAAGTAAAGCGCACAGCGACGGAATCTGATTCTTCACTAAATAATTAAAAACTTTGTACAATCAACTTCAATATAAATTATTAAGAAGAACTGAAACACTATTGGTCAGACCTTGATCAAATTTATATGGGACCACATGAAAAGCACCAGCTTTCAAATAAAAAAATAATCATCGTAATCGGTTCACCCAGAAAAAGTTATGAGGTAACACATAAAAAAACATACAGTCGAATTGAGTACCATCTCCTTTCTGAAGTCGGTAGATAATAAATACACTCGTAAACAAAATGTATGCAGTAACGTGGTGACTCTATTTAACTCTATAACCTCTCAATATCTCACTAATTATTTTTAGTCTTCCTGTATTGTGGCAGGCATTTTATATACATAAATTTCATCAGGACAAACATCCAGATCCGGACCAATTATTTGTAGGTCATACAAATATTTGATCCGTGCAGGATTCGAACCCGCAGTCCTCAGCGGTGAAACTCAGTGGTAGACCACTGCGCCACAGAGTTGTCAATTGTCTATATTAGCCCATCATGTGTTCACTGTTGTACTTATGTACAAATCCATACAAATCCTATACAAATTGCAAAGCACGGTCCTGAGCCATCTACATTTATCATTTCATTTATATATTTATTACAGATTTAGTATTAGAATTATTTTTTATGTTAATTCTGTTAATTTGATTTAATTTTATTGTTCCTACAGATAAAACAATACTAATTTATTTAGTATTTCATCAACTCAAGTAAAACCCTGACATTTCCAAAAAAAAAACCCGGAATCCTGACCAATTCCTAAAATCCAGACATGTCAGGACAAATCCTGACATCTGGTAACCCTACTCTTATGACACAGGATAGTATGGGATAGTGGATTATTTTATGCCACCACTATACGGCACTACGGCTGCATTTGTCGACACCCGTATTTCTCATCAAGTGTTTACTCACTCCATCTAGTGGGGAGCCATCCTACTAATCTAATTAAGAGTTATCGACATGTTTGATTAAAATCCCACACGTCGAGAAGAAAAGTTAATAAATTTTTAATTTAATTTATTTTCTATGAGATCTTTTTTTTCCTTTTTATTTTCTAGTAGCTGTTCCCGCGACTTCGACCGCATGGAATTTATTACGATCGGATTTCATGGGTTTATAATCTTTTGCGCGGAACGGTTTCTAAAATAAAAGTAGCCTAAGTTACTCCTAACATCCGATATCTGCCCGTCAAAATCGCGTCAAAATCGCGTCAAAATCGGTCCAACCGTTTCTAATATTTTAATTTTTTTTTTGCTATAAGTACCGTATTTAATTTTATATGCATTTAATAAAAAGCTGCTATTTTGATATTACAAACAGACACTTCAATTTTGTTTTGTATAGATACATTACAATAATATTAAGGAAAACAAGGGATGCGAACGCGGCGGGTGGTTAGGTCCCGACTGACTGTGGTCCTGACGATGGGAGCCTTTACTGTGTTCACGAATAATGACTAAAAAACTGTGTCAGCATTCTAGGTTCTAGACTAGTGGTGTTTATACTAAGCAATGTTTCTAGGGTAGTCTGCAATATAAACGAGGTAAGGGTGAACAGCACGGGTGTTGTACCATCATCAACATATTAGAAGCCATAAGAACTTTTTGGTCTTTTTTATAGAATAAGGTTGACAAACGAGCACACAGTCCACTGATGGTAAGTAGATGCTGTGGCCCATAGACATCACATTTATATTCAATTGAGAATCAAAATGCAGATGGGTTACCCCTGATGACTAAGATGGAATGCCTCGTTGCTAGTAAAAATGATCTCCGGTTCTCTACACTCACTCTACGAAACACAGCAGCATTAAGCTGCTATTTTACGCTGATATTCTGTGAGAGCGTGATCCCACCCCGGTCGAGCTATTCAAGCTACAACCATAATATAGCTACAGCGTGACTCTACCACGTATAAAAGTCTCCTTGTACAACAACCACGGGACTAAATAGGCAGTGTTTCCACTTTGAGAAACAACTTTTGTACACCGCGCTAACCTTTCTCTCAGATCGTAAAATTGCATATCCAATGATTTCACTGACAGTTGAAAGATTGTGCATCACTCTTCAGTTAGTAGTCTTTGAACTCTCCGAGTAAAGAGAATATTAAAGGTGAAACATGATCTGTGAGCGCCTAGTTTATGTACATTTATATCTTGCAACTGATAAATATGTATTTGTATTTCTGTACTATTTTTATGTTTAAAGGATTTAAAGACGCCGCCAATTCGTATTGTAGCAGCGTGATAGGTTCTTTCATGGTTCATAACCCTTGTAGATATTAAAAGAACTTGTTATATATAAATACTTGTTCTATGTTGTGTTTATGTGTATTTGACTATGGGATGTATAGAATAGAATAGAATAATTTTTATTCAATATAGATTTCAATACATAATACTTATTAATAGTCATTTTTACTATACCACTGGTTCACAAATAACCTCTGTCCTGGGAAGAACCAGCAAGAAACCAAGGGGGACTTTTGTTTTTAAAAGCACAATTTACAATATAATATTTTATACAGTTGTTATGAAAACATTTAGAAACAGCAAGGTAGCGATCACCTCATTCCCAGGGGTTATTATCAGTCATGTACTCTTTAGCAGTATAGTAACCCTTACTAGACAATTTTTGCTTAATAAATGATTTAAACCTTTTGATAGAAAAGGTCTGCCATTTTCTAGGACTTAGTGTATACATTGCCCCATGAAGGAATTACTGACTCTTTGGAGTCGAGTAACTGGTATAACTATCTTATGCTTGTTCCTAGTATTTACAGAATGTACATCACTATTTTTAATAAAACTATTTTTCTTTTTGTGTATATACATTAAAGTATCTTTAATAAATTTAGAGGCCAAAGTTATAAATTGCTCTTATGGCACTCTTTTGCAAAACAAAGATAGTTTCAATGTCAGTCGCATTACCCCATTGCAAGATCCCATATGACATTATGCTATGGAAATAACTAAAATAAACTAATGTAGCTGTTTCAACACATATAAGACATCTAATTTTTTTACAGCATATGCTGCAGAACTAAGTTTGCTAGCTAGTTTATATATATGAGGGCCCCATTGAAACTTCGCGTCAACTGTAATTCCAAGAACAGATACAGTAGATTCAACAAGGCCCAGCTCCTGCCTATTTAAAAGCACATTTGTATTCACCTGTTTAACATAACATTTAATAAATTTCATTTTATTACCGTTCAAAAGCAAATTATTAACGTTTAACCAGTGTACTACTTTTGATATAGCATTATTCACTTCGTAATATTTCAATCATTGCCTTTTTAGTCGAAAAATCTACGAAGTGTCATCAGCAAAAAAATACTATATCATCGTTATTCCCTACCAAGTAAGGTAAGTAAATAAAAAAATATAAACAGAAAGGGACCAAGAACTGAGCCCTGAGGAACACCCATAGATACTACCGATCCGGATGAACTGCATCCATTAATAATAACTCGTTGCGTTCTATTATTTACACATGACATAATAAATTTAAGTGCTATATTTTTTACACCATTATGATGTAGCTTCCTGATTAATGTTTCATGGTGAACACAGACGAAAGCCTTGGAAAGATTACAAAATATACCCAAAGCATCTTCTGAATTTTCCCATGCACAGAAAATATGTTTGATTAGCTCAACACTGGCATCAGTTGTAGCGCGACCCCTTGTAAATCCAAACTAATTCTTATGGAGTAAATTATTTACATTAAAAAACTTAGTATTTGATCTAGAATATTGTTTTCAAAATGGAGGAATGGAGACTGCAAATATACGTTTAGATAAGTACATATATTACAGTTTATAACAGATACTTAAAAAAGTTAAAGGTACAACCTATATACGTCCCACTGCTCAGCATAGGCTTCCTGTAATTTCTGAGAGGGTTTCAGGGCAAGGAAATTATATGTAGGATTTCTCACGATGTTTTCCTTCACTGCCGAGCACGTGACAAATCGCACAATTAACAATTTCATTGGTGCCGGCAGGGATCAACCCCGGGTTACACGCGTACTGTGAAATTTACAGCGGGGGCTTAGCCTCTGAGCTTTTTTTTGTAGAATAAGGGTGACAAGCGACCTGATGCGACACAGCCTACCTGATGGTAAGTGGATACTGTGGCCCATAGACATCTGCATTTATCCACGTTTAAGAATCAAAATGCAGATGCGTTGTCACTTCTGAGAACTAAGATGGATTGCCTTGTATCCAATAAAAAGGGTCTCCGGTTCTCTACATTCACCATACGAAACACAGCGGCATTGAGATGCCATTTTACTCTGGTATTCTGTGAGAGCCATCACGGCTCTTGCCAGATACTACTGAAACAAAAATGTGTCTATGTATTTATTTAGATTGTTTTTGGGAAGGACCAGTTATTTCTATGATAAGGACCAAGGCCTACTGCCACAATCACAAAACGCATTATACAGAATGTAACGAAAATATGTTTTACAAATGCAAATCTCATCTGCACCTGGTGAACTTTATTTCAATAATCTCTTAGTCTGCTACACACTCGTCAATCCAGCTTTCAAGCGTGACCATTCATCATCATCATCATCATTACAGCCTTTCATAAGTCCACTGCTGAACATAGGCCTCCCCCAAGGAATGCCACAAAGCACGGTCCTGAGCCACCTGCATCCATCGACTTCCTGCATGTCTTACTAGGTCGTCACTCCATCTCGTGGGGGGTCGCCCTACACTTCGCCTACCGGTACGAGGCTGCCACTCGAGAACCTTTCTTCCCCATCGGTTGTCGGTTCTTCGAGCTATATGGCCGGCCCACTGCCACTTCAGCTTACTAATCCGTTGGGCTATGTCGGTTACTCTAGTTCTACTGCGGATATCCTCATTCCTAAGTTTAGCACGCAGAGAAACTCCGAGCATAGCCCTCTCCATAGCTCGCTGAGCGACCTTGAGTTTCCTCATACGTCCAGCTGTGAAGGACCATGAAGGCCAATCTAATTCAACCATTATCGCTACCATTACAGCCTATTAAAGTCCACCGTTGAACATAGACCACCGCCATAGATTGAATAAATACCCTCATAGGGGATATTTGTGATAGTTGTCACGCTTGCGACGGCAGTTTTTGTTTTTAATCGTTAGTAGGAAGCCGCTGCTGCCCATCTCCTGATTTGTTCCCCCTGTCACCTCTTACGATATCCGCAAGAAAATATGGGGTAGTGGATATTAATACCCCGCCACTACATGGTAAATCTAATACAACATTAGAGGCCAATGTCCAGAGTGGTCTTTTACGGTTGATAATCTCTATAGTAGACGAAGACGCTTCCCGCCATTTGTACGCTTAGATCTTTTAAACTACGCAACGGTTTTTGATGCGGATTTCATTAATAGATAGAATAATTCAAGAGGAAGGTTTGTGTATAATACATGCATATTATATGTTATATAATTCTTCCATTCGTGTGTATACTCTGAACTCCTCCTAAACGGCTGGACCGATTTTGTAAAAGTTTTGTGTGTGGTTTAGATTCACAATTGGACCCGGTAGGTGGCGTTGTTGTCGAGATTTAGAAATAAACCATCCGAAGCAGGGGTGAACCGCTAGTTTTTTTATTTATTTATTTTAGTTTAATTGAAGTAAAAGAAACCCACAGTCCACCTGATAGTAAGTGGCCGTTGCAGCTCATGGACACCTGCAACCAATTTTAAATAAAAAAGGCTACAGATTGCGTTGTCACATTTGAGGACTGAGACGGAATGTGTTACAGCCTAATTATACTGCACCTCTATACCCTTTTGACTCTGAGTAATTCCATCACAGAATATGCAGACCTTATCTATCACAATGTTTAAAATTTTTATGAAGTGACAATTAAAGATGGTAAAAATTACCTTGCGTACATCCGCTCGATAAAATAAAATGATGTGTCTTACCTAGTTTGAAGAGCACTTCCCTCCCTCCCTTAATTGCGTGCACTACACTAGGAAAGACACACCACTAACGACAATACGACACGTTTTTCGCCTCTACACGAGGCATCTTCAAGTGATATAGACTCTGCGACTATCTGACTAGGTAAGACACATCATTTTATTTTATCGAGCGGATGTACGCAAGGTAATTTTTACCAACTTTAATATAATGGATTTCCGCAAAGTAACGCCTGATTCTATTAATTAAGCAACAATTGTTTAGTAAGGGTTATTATACTACTACACATAATATGACTGATAATAACCCCTGGAAATGAGGTGATCGTTACCGTGCTGTTTCTAAATGTTTTCATAAGAATTGTATAAAAATATTATATTGTAAATTATGCTTTAAAAAAAAAGGCTCGCTGATTCTTCCCAGGTCAGAAATTTTTCCAAACCTGTATTGTATATTGAATTAAAATGATTCTATTCTATCAGTGCGAAGGTGTCGGCTCGGCGTTTATCAACCCACCTGAGCAGCGAGGTAAGGTTTTTAAACGTATTGTGGAGGCAGTTGACGTACATAAATTTCACAAGGATAAACATGCAGACCAGGAACAATTATTTGTAGGCCATACAAATACTTGTTCCGTGGGGAATACGAACCCTCGACCCTCAGCGCCCAACACATTTCTAAGCCACTGCGTCATAAAGTCTACTACAAAAATCTACTAGGTAATTATGGGTATAGGTTTTTTTTGAAGTAAAAACTTCTTTAGCCGCGCTGAGCGATTTGTGGTAAGGAAAAACTTATGGGTTCGCATCACCGATGACCTCGACATACTCGTGACGTATTTCCCGCAAGCGACGCGTAGTATAGCAGCCTGTGTGCATGTATATCATTGAGTTTTCACTTCTGCCAGCAGTCCTTATGACTGCTGTTTTTTTTTAATAGAAAAGTAGGCAAATGAGTACATGGCTCACCGCTAAGTTATCATCGCCGTCTATGAACAATGAACATCCGAAATACTAAAAGAATTGCAGGTGTGTCGCCGGTTCTAGAAAGGAATAAGCTTCAAGGAACGCCTGATATGTTATCAGACAATTCTTAAAGGTTTCCTTTTTATTCTTGAAAAGACTAATTTCTAGCAGTGTACTTTATTAGGCTGACAAAGATGACTTTAAAACGAATACGCCAATTATCAGCTACGGCAATGAGATCGGAAATTTATAACAAATGTAATTAAAAAGCCTGCGGTGTTTCACCACCGTACCTCGAAAAGCATGTAAAGTCATCCCGTCCCATCGGACTATGAGAGTAAGGGAATACAGAGTACACCTGTGCTTGCGTACACACACTCATTTACTATAAACCTGTCCTGTCTATTTGCTAGTCTACCTTGGGACATTAAGACGTGGTGTGAGAACATTAGTATTATTAAAAATACCTTAACCGTGACCTGATGCAAACGAGAGACTTCAATTAATCGTTCAGTACTTCGGAAGTTATAATAATGTCTTAGGCATATATGATACTAATAAATCAGTAATAATAATAATAATAAATTGGTCTTAGGATTAAGTGCACCTGCAATTCCCTGGTGTTGCAGTTGTGCTGGGCGGCGGTCGATACTTACCATCAGGTGAGCCGCATGCTCGTTTGCCCTTTCTACTATAAAAAATCCTACATATAAATGTAATATAGCGTTCAAACTCGAAACGTTTCTCGGAGAACATTTTCTCACGCTTTTGCCTAGCAATTAAATGTGCAATCTGGATTGGACTAGGTGGTTGTTAAAAAAACCCTACGCAATAACTTCTAATGAGAGAGACAAGTTCCAGGACAACCGGGGCCGGATTAGCGCGAACTGTTTTTAAAGGCGTTATAGATTAGGCGGTTTGAACGCTTTAAAAACGCAGCGTTTTAAAATCCATCGTAACTAATAAATTACTGTATAGCATAACATATCCCTTTCGTTCATTGGGTGTCTTAATAGATGACGACGTGTGGAATATGTTGGCCAAAAAAATCTTATAATCCGAAGATCATGGCATGATTTCGGTATAGCCATCTTGTTAACCATGTTGCGCTGGGAGCCGTGGGTTCGAATCCCGCATGGAACAAGTATTTGTATGGCCTACAAATAATTGTTCCGGGTCTGGATGTTTGTCCTCGTACAATTTATGTTTGTAAACTGCCTCCACGTAACGTTTTTAAAATTAAAAAAAAACAAAAATAAATACTTAGATACCTTTGACATAACTTTGAAGCTGCTTTCCGCCATTGGCTGGATATTTTAGGTTTGGTGCGACGAGATGGTTACAGTGTCATCTATCGGAAAACATGAGATCTTTCTGGCATTTTCTATGGGCGCCTTTTACGACAAGTAATTTTGATTCACTCCCACAAAATTGGAATCATAATTCGCGTCGTAGTTAACAACTTAGTAGCGAGCATGCCATTAAGGAAGTAAATAGTAGACAAATGCTCCGTACATTGACTCGTACACACACGAGCGCGCGTCTTTATTGCCCATAAATCACATTCAATTTCGGATATTTTCAAATAAATGAAAATATCCGAAATATACTTTATTTACGCATATTTTTCAAAACTGCAAAAAGTGTATATCAGTATTTATATTTTGAACTAATTATTAAATTTGGCTGGTCTTTGAAAAATCATTCTGTATAAACCTGGAATATGCATAAAATACTGAATAATGAAAATGTATTAGGATATTCGACTTAAAGGCTCTATTTAACTTCTCACTTCTCCGCGTTGCGCACGTCTAGTGAGTTAACAGCCTTAACAAGCTACTTCAAACTTAGTTGTTCATCTGTTAATAATAACTGATCTTTGAATCTTTCACGATAGTTAATACGTCATTACATATTCAAGACTCGTTTAACAAAGTATACCTATATTATCTAGTACAAGTAGATATCTCAGCAGCGACTCTACTAGATAAATGACTGGTCTAGAGAATTCTGTCGTAGAGAAAAAACACAAAAAGGAGCAACTACAAAGGTTACGCCATTTTGAACGCTAATTACGTAAAGCACTTCTATATCTTAACGTTTCTAGGTTTTTTTTCCCTTTTACCAATTCCTCCCGCCAAATAGTAGTGTTTGCACTGCTGTAAGTTATAGTGAGCCAGTATGGCTACAGGCTGTGATACATTTCATCTTAGTCCTCAGAGATGACAACGCGTCTTTAACCTTCTTTGTTAGAAATAAGTAGTCGCTTCTAACAATATCATATGTACTATTAGTCTGTTTCTCACTTCGGTTTTAATAAAAAAAATATATATGCCAAAATTACACATGGGTTATAATATTATGTAGTACAGTTATACTAGCTGCATTCTGCTCTTTTTAAATAAAACTGACAAAAAAGTGTGTTTGTACTTACGTACGCACGTAGGAAGTTATAATTCTTTAGAGTAACAAAACAAAAAAAAAACTACCCAATGAAGTTGTCGCTTTTAGGCGTCAGTGTGCACGCGCATTGTAACAACAATTTTTTTTTTATAGGAGAGGGGGAAAACGAGCATGCGGCTCACCTGATGGTAAGTGACTACCGCCGCCCATGAACAACTGCAACACCAGGGGAACCAGGGGAATTGCAGATGCGTTGGCGGCCTTTTAAAAAGGAGTAGGCTCTTTTCTTGAAGGTCCCTAAGTCGTATTGGTCCGGAAAAATCGCTGGTAGTAATCGATTCCAAAAGAAAGTTGTGCGAGGAAAGACTTACAGCCCACCTGATGGTAAGCGGTTACTGCAATACATGGACAACTGTTAACTAAGAAGGCTATAGCTACGTTATCATCTCTGAGGACCTCGAAGTGCACGGCGGTCCTCACTAGATGGAGTGACCACCTGGTAAGAGATGCTGTCTTTTGTGGTATTCCTTCGGGGTGGTCTTAGTTCAGCAGATGACTTGTGATGGGTTGAATAGATAATGATGATTTTATTCATCATCAATGAGTAAAATGTAATGTTGTTGTCAATTAGGAATAAATATGCTGTGAAATAGCAGTGTAAACAAATCTATCATCTCATTCGTCCCAAGGCTTCAGATGGTTTAGCCACCTCTTATATGCTTACTCATGCTTCAAAAAAACGAAACAAGCTGGTAAAAATAAAGAAGAAGAAGACTACGAACATGATAACATAACATAACATAACATAAACTCTTATACTTGTCACTCAGATTGGTAGGCAGAGAATACGGAATCCGTTTGGCAGAATCCTGACACTTCTCTTGCTTTAATACATGCTCATGTATGCTTATTTACGTATACTTCCTCGTGGGATGACAGTGGCTTTAAAGGCATCATCTATAAAATTGAAGTGTCTGTTTGTAATGTCAAAATAATATCTTTTTACTAAATGCATATGAAAGTATGTAAGGTACTTATACCAAAAACAATTTTTTTTAAATATTTTTTCTGTCTGTTTGTTCCGGAAACGGCTGGACCTATTTTAACGGGACTTTCACTGGCTGATGTTATAAGGAATAATTTAGGCTACTTTCATTTTAGAAAAAAAAATAGAGTTCTGCGCAAAAAATGAAACCCATGAAATCCAATCGCAATAAATTACACGCGGGCGAAGTCGCGGGGTACAGCTAGTCCTTAAATAAATATCTAAGAAATCTACAGATGATTAAAACATTTTTGTGACTGGCTTATATTTTTTTATAGAGGAAGGTTGACAAACGTGCACACAGACCACCTGATGGTAAGAGGATGCTGTGGCCCATAGACATCTACATCTATCCTCGATTAAGAATCAAAATGGATATGCGTTGCCACCCCTGAGGACTAAGATGGAATGCCTCAATTCTAGTACAAAGGCAGCAATGAGATGAATCCCCCTATAGTTTGACCATGGGTATCTATCGGAAGAGGCAAGATGACAGATTCTTTTACGAGATTACATTATTTAATCGTAAAGGTTTCTTTATGTTATATAAGTTTAAAACAATCAGAGTTACGTGCCAATAAGCTATAGATGCTACAGAAAGCGTTTAACTTGGCGTCGACAGTAAAAGGTGTGTGCGATATCCAGTTTAGTTTGACTGAGCACATTTTTACTTTTTATGTGGACAAAAGATATTATTTATTCTTTAAGAATATTAATTATATTCTTACAATAAAAACCCATAGTGTATTACACTGTGTAAAACTTATTGATGACATGAAAAACAATATGAACTTAATCCATTTAAAATTGTTAACATATTAAAAAGACGATGCACACACGACCAATCTTGTAAATTTCCATAAGCAATAATGTCTAGTTTTATAAACTAAACACGTCTAATAATAAACTAAACAT
The DNA here is from genome assembly GCA_033319125.1 of Parnassius glacialis. Classification (NCBI taxonomy): domain Eukaryota; kingdom Metazoa; phylum Arthropoda; class Insecta; order Lepidoptera; family Papilionidae; genus Parnassius; species Parnassius glacialis. Next base: position 3,224,021 of record JAVANC010000009.1, read on the forward strand.
CGACAAGCAAAAAAATGATGAGGACGGCCATGTTGGATCGAATGCGCGGGAACGCATCGGATGCGTTCGATAAATTGACATGCTCCTTATATGGTCTCTTGTTACCATTCGTCTTGAGCAGAGACACAACCATAGAACTATTTATTTCAGAGGGTTACTACTGACTTGTTGCCCCAATTAAAATATGCTTATGTTTATATTGTTGGATTATTAAATGCTAAGTGTGTTGCCGTGTAGTGGCGGTCAAGAATATCCACTACCCCATATCCTCCCGTGGGTGTCGTAAAAGGCGACAATGGGAAACAGGCGGGAGATGGGCAGCAGCATCTCCCTGATAATAGCCAAAGTTACAATAAAAAAAAAAAACTGCGGTTGCCAACCCGCTCGCCAAGCGTGGCAACTATGGCAAATACCCCTCTATGAATGTAACAAAGAGACGGCCCCCAGTCCCCGGCGGCCCCGCTATTCCTGGCTACGGTGGCGACCATGGTAACGGCGGGGCAGGGGGTGCTAAGAATCTCCGGTGGAGGTTCGGTTGCCACCTTAGACGACTCGACCTGGCAACGTACAACGCACGCACCCTGAGGACTGACGAGAAGATCGTGGAGCTGGAAGAAGAGATAGACAAGTTGCGCTGGCATATTATAGGATTATCCGAAGTCCGAAGAGAGGGGGAGGATACGGTAATCCTCGAATCCGGCAACTTGCTCTATCACCGGGAGGGCGACCATCTGTCCCAAGGAGGTGTCGGATTTATCGTCCACAAGTCTCTCGTTAACAACGTTGTAAAGATCGGGAGTGTGTCGACGAGGGTTGCGTACCTTATACTCAGAATCACCAAACGGTATTCGCTGAAGGTCATACAGGTTTACGCACCAACCTCGGCACACCCCGATGAGGAGGTGGAGGAAATGTATGAGGATATCTCTAGAGCCATGCATTCCTCCAAAACCCAATATACGGTGTTAATGGGAGACTTCAATGCAAAACTAGGCACAAAAGAGAACGGTGAGCTGAAAGTAGGGAAATTTGGAATAGGGCAACGGAACCCAAGGGGCCAGCAGCTGGCCGACTTCATGGAGAAAGAGGGACTCTTTATGATGAACTCTTTCTTCCAGAAGCGGCCCCACAGGAAGTGGACCTGGTCGAGCCCCGACGGTTCGACAAAAAATGAGATTGACTTCATTATGACGACCAGACGACAACTGTTCAGTGATGTCTCAGTGATCGCGAGGGTGAAAACCGGCAGCGATCACCGAATGGTTAGAGGCACACTGAACCTAAATGTTAAGTTGGAGAGGTCTCGTCTGATGAAGTCAACGCTCCGTCCCCCTCGTGCTCTAATCCAAAGTCCCGAAACCTTTCAGCTTGAGTTACAAAATCGTTTTCAGTGCCTAGAAGACTGCAATGAAGTGGACGATATGAATGACAAGCTCGTGGAAACTGTCCATGCGGTCGGAGCTAAGTTCTGCAAGACCCGCCGCAGAAGAACACAAAAACTCTCCGATCACACTCTTAATCTCATGGCTGTTAGACGGGAGATGAGGCTACATTCTTCAACAGATTTGACAGCATACAGGCAACTGAACAGACAGATCTCCAAATGCATGCGGCGGGACTTGCGCAACTTCAATACAGCTCGTATTGAAGAAGCGATCGAGCGGAACCAAGGCTCCAAAGTCTTTGCCAGAGATCTGTCTGCCAGAAAGAGCCAACTGTCAAAGCTGAAGACCGAATGTGGCAGCATCGTTTCCGGGGCACCTGAGATTTTGAGTGAGATTGAGAGGTTCTATGGGCAGCTGTACACGTCATCGTTGGAGCCACACGCAAGTGTGAGTAACGATCCAAGAGCGAGTCTTATTCGACACTATTCCGAAGATATCCCGGACGTCAGTCTGAGCGAGATTAGAATGGCTCTCCAACACCTTAAAAACGGCAAGGCCCCAGGTGAGGATGGAATTACAGCGGAGCTTCTGAAAGCGGGTGGAAGACCGGTACTTGAAGTCCTTCAGAAGCTCTTTAATTCCGTCCTCCATGGTGGCATTACACCGGAGGCGTGGAGCAGAAGTGCGGTGGTCTTGTTCTTCAAGAAAGGCGACAACGCTCTCTTGAAGAACTACAGACCGATTTCCCTTCTGAGCCGCGTCTACGTGCTGTTTTCGAGAGTCATTACGAATCGTCTCACGCGCAGACTTGACGACTTCCAGCCTCCCGAACAAGCCGGTTTCCGAAAGGGCTTTAGCACCATAGACCACATACATACCCTTCGGCAAATTGTACAGAAGTCCGAAGAGTACAATTTACCACTGTGTCTGGCGTATGTGGACTATGAGAAAGCCTTTGATTCCGTCGAAATTTGGGCGGTGCTGCAGTCCCTTCAGCGATGCCAAGTTGACTGTCGGTATATCGAAGTGCTGAAGTGTTTGTACAGTAGAGCTACGATGGCTATCCGAGTACAGAACCAGAGTACGAAACCTATCCAATTGCAGAGAGGTGTAAGACAGGGTGATGTTATATCCCCGAAACTCTTCACCGCTGCATTGGAAGACGTTTTCAAGCTTCTGGACTGGAAAGGATACGGAATTAACATCAATGGCGAATACATCACTCACCTTCGATTTGCCGACGATATAGTCCTTATGGCAGAATCGCTGGAGGACCTAAGCACTATGCTCAATGACCTCAATAGTGTCTCCCAACGGATAGGTCTTAAGATGAACATGGACAAAACAAAGATTATGTTTAATGTCCATGTCACACCTATGCCGGTAGTTGTTGGGAGCACTAAGCTCGAAGTTGTTGACGAGTATGTTTACCTGGGACAAATAGTCCGACTAGGTAAGTCCAACTTCGACCGAGAGGTCAATCGACGGATTCAACTCGGCTGGGCAGCGTTCGGGAAGCTACGACACATCTTCTCGTCAGACATACCTCAAAACCTTAAAACGAAATTGTACAACCAGTGCGTGTTGCCAGTGATGACTTACGGATCTGAGACTTGGTCCTTCACTGCTGGCCGTATGAGGAAGCTCAAGGTCGCTCAGCGAGCTATGGAGAGGGCTATGCTCGGAGTTTCTCTGCGTGATAAACTTAGGAATGAGGTTATCCGCAGTAGAACCAGAGTAACCGACATAGCCCAACGGATTAGTAAGCTGAAGTGGCAGTGGGCCGGCCATATAGCTCGAAGAACCGACAACCGATGGGGAAGAAAGGTTCTCGAGTGGCAGCCTCGTACCGGTAGGCGAAGTGTAGGGCGTCCCCCCACGAGATGGAGTGACGACCTGGTAAGACATGCAGGAAGTCGATGGATGCAGGTGGCTCAGGACCGTGCTTTGTGGCATTCTTTGGGGGAGGCCTATGTTCAGCAGTGGACTTGTGAAGGGCTGTAATGATGATGATGATGATGATGAAGTGTGATATGTGTTCAAGTTTATGTCGATCTGGGCTATTGTTTGTAGATCAGCTACAGAAACTAAAACGGATAGCATTTTTTGCAGCGCCACTACAAATTTGTATTTATATAAGATAAGAGACAGATCAAATAATAGATACCTATTGTATATTTATTTGCAAAACTATACTTATCTCTTTGGTCTTCCATGTTTTACTATCTCTGTATTCTACACTCTAATATTAGACAAGTTTGATAGCTATATCGATTAGTTATTTCTTTGGTAATTGCCTCGTACGGTTGCATTATGTCAAGTAACTTTTTTTGTACTAAGAATTTTTCTTTTATAATAATTTATTCAAAAACTTCTCCACGATATGTGTGTATGTGTGATTATGAGGACAACTTAAGTTAGACTGTTGATGACGACAATATCTCTAGTTTTAAGGCGTCTAAGCAGATGAAATAACTTGAAGTTTATATCAATGTCGAAGCACCAGTTTCAATATATTCAATTTTATTATTTAAAATCTACTTTAAACCGTTATTTAAAATATGAAAGAGGAGCAATAGTCTGCTGGTGTTCAAGGTCCGACCAAAACACCCCTAGATTAGATTTACCGAAAGATCAGTTTGCAGCTGTGCACAACTGTAGCGTGGTATAGATACACTGCAGCGTATGATTATAACATTGTAGCAGATTATGACTGCAGATCGAAAGCCCAATCATACCGTTACTGTTATCTTTACAGCCTATTAAAATCCACTGCCAAACATAGACCTCCCGGGTTTCCTCGTAGGGGATATTTGCCATAGTTGCCACGCAAGCGGCATGCGGTTCGGCAACCGCAGTTTTTTTATTTTTAGTCGTTATTAGGAAGACGCTGCTGCCCATCTCGTGATTTGTTTCTCTTTGTCGCTTCTTACGACACCCATAGATTGATTTGGGGTAGTGTATATTCTTACACCGCCACTGCAAGGTAACAGCCCCATCATACCCTAATTTAATGAAGCACATGCTTCACATCGTCGGTTTGGGTATTTAATCGTTTGACCTAAAAGACATTGTATTGTATACCGTCATTGTTTGAAAGCTTTAAGACTTTTCTTGCATTTCCCATTTTATTAGAAACTATCACAAATTAAATGTGATTTTTGGGTAACATCCTACGCGTACGCGCGCTCCTCTGTGTGCGATTCAATTCACAACGCTTATGCCGCCGAGCGCCCCTCGCGAATGTGTGCGTGCGTAGTAAAATAGTAAGCGTTAGATATTTATGAATCAGTTAAAATAATGCATTACCACTCATTCTGAAATTAAAAGATGAAAAGGACAGATTGTTTGAGATTTTTTTTAATTAATTTTTTTTCACCGTTCGCCTATATTACTTATTATGAACCTTGTCTGCAATTTGGTCGTATATTGCAAAATAACCCTGTACTATGGGTTTTCTTAAAATATCCCGCTAGGTTTTTTACTGGTTCTTCCCAGGACAGAGTTATTTTCAGAATCAGTGGTAAATTAAGCATAAGAGTGACTTTCAATAAGTAATGTTGCAGTTGTATTCTGGTTATAACTTGAATGGGTCGGTTCGACCGGGGACAATACACGCACCGATATTCCAGCAACTTAATTCTGCTGTGCTTAGTTTAGTGCCTGTAGAGAATCGAAGATCAATTTCACTGCAAACGAGGCATTCCATCTTAGACCTTGGGGGGGGACTATGCATCTGCATTTTGATTCTTAATCGAGGATTGATATAGATGTCCATTAGCTACCGCATCTAGTTACCATCAGGCGGATTGTGTGTTCATTGGTGACATTATTCTAAAAAAAAAAAGATTGGGAGACATAGGATAAAATAGACTAATTGAGTTTTAATAGAATCAGGCGTTATCTGCGGAAATCCATTAAATTAAAGATAATAATAATTAATTATCCAAGAACCGCGTAATAAAATAAAATTATGTGTCTTATACCTAGTTTACTGCTCGTTCAATAATGTGAGGGCGGGAGTTATGTTCAAACTAGGTAAGACATCTTTAATAATTGAGTTTATATTATAGTTCCAGTTCTAAAGATACCTTGTCTATGGTCGGAGTGAACGTTAGATGCCGAGTAAATTATGTCTAAAAAGTGCATTGCGACAGATAAAAAGACATTTTTCAACGTACTTAGGAATGTATATTTGCAGTCTGTTTATGAGTATTTTGTACTCATAAAGATGTCGTCGTTTCATAGTTTTAACTGAATTATGTGATAGTTTTTATACATTGTTAAAGACAGTTTTGTTAATGCTTATGTTTGTGGTTTTTAGTTTTTGTATATATCTCTAGGGACGTCGCCTCTGGCAAAATACTTGTAAATTGCAATTATGGAGTTTTACCGTTATGTCAGATTCATAACCATTCAAAATGATTGCAAAAGCCTGTAAAAAAGAAGTTTTACGATTACCGACTTTTTGCTCGGGGGGTCTATCTAATAAGTCTATTTCTTCTATTTCTATTTTCTACCGACTTCAAAAAGGAGCCGGTACTCAATTCGACTGTATGTTTTTTTATGTGTGTTACCTCATAACTTTTTACTGGGTGAACAGATTTCGATGATTCTTTTTTTATTTGAAAGCTGATGTAGGTATCTCATGTAGTCCTATAGAAATATATTAATCAGAGTCTGACCAATAGGTTTTGAGTTATCCTTAATAATTTATATTGAAGTCGGTTGTACAAAAGTTTAAATATTAAAGAGACAAATGTAGTTTAGAAAACAGTCACAGTAAACAGTCCACCTGGTTTTTGTATAGGATATTTAATAAATTTATTTTTAATAAGATTAATTAACAGACGTACCCACAGTCTACCTGATGGTAAGTGGCTATAGCAGTCCTCACACAAACCTGCCACAAACTTCAAACCACAAATAACTACAGATGAGTTGTCATCTCAGGAGACTAAGATGAAATAAATGCCTTAAAGCCTGTAATTACACTGGACCTTTATACCCTTTAGACACACGGCAATGTACGCTTGCTTGGCGGCAGAAATAAGTAATGTCACAACCTATTATATAACATTAATACGTGGTAGAGCCATGCTGCAGCTATATTAGTAGTATAGTTGTAGCACGAATGAGTCGGCTCGAACAGGGAAGGACCACGCTCTCACAGAATACCAGCGTAAAATAGCAGCTTAATGCTGCTGTGTTTATTATGGTGAGTGTAGAGAACCCGAGACCCTTTTTACTCGAAAAGAGGCATTCCATCTTAGTCTTCACGGGTGACAACGCATCTGAATTTGATTCGCAAACGAGGATAGATGTAGATGTCTATAGGTCACAGCAACCACTTACCATCAGGTAGACTGTGTGCTCGTTTGTCACCCTATCATATTAAAATTGATTCATAGTCGACGATAGATGTAGATGTCTATGGGCCACATCAACCACTTATCATCAGGTGGATTGTGTGCTCGTTTATCACCCTATCCTATAAAAAAACCTACCCAGATGAACCTCTAAGCAGAAATGAAATCCTATCACTTAGTGTTTCCTTACAGGGTTTTATCAAATTCTTGCTTTGACAGTGTTCACAGCCCGTCTAGTCCTAATATCATAAGATATATTGGTTTAGCCCAGACTTATAGGATGAAAAGGTACTAACTACCATCTTGTAAATTGTCAATTACCCTTATAATTGTTACATTAAGACGGTTTTTTGTTATTTTATGTAGTAAGGGAATATATACACATTTAGTTCACGTAACGACACCAATTATAATATGGTGAGACGAAATGTTGCAGACACTGGCCATGACTACTTAACAATGACTTCTTAACAAATCTTTGTACAGCACGTGTAGATAGTGATGCATGGACAACAGGGTTCGCCGCACCCACCACAGCATCCACCACTGCAAGTTCCGCAATAACTTTTTTGAATGAGTTTAGTTTTAGGATTAGATAATACTTTCAGATGTTACAAATTTAACTTGGTAGAGCCACATTCCAGTGAATTATGTCTTTGTTTTTACATTCAAATGATTCCCTTCAACCGGAGAAGGACCATTCTCTCAAAACCAGCGTCAAATAGCAGCATAATGGTGTCATGTTTGTTATGGAATAAGGTTGGATGTAGCCCATAATTATTTGTCCTGGAATAAGAATCAAACTGCAGATGTGTTGCCACCGCTGGAATTTAAGATGGAATGCCTCGCTTCTAGTAAAAACAGTCTCTAGCATTAACCTGTTATTTGACGCCGGTGTTCTGTGAGAGCTCGGTCCTTTCCCGGTCATGCCAACCCAGTAGTGCTACAACCACAATATAGCTGCAGCGTAATCCATTCCATCTTAGTTTTTAGGGGTGACAACACACCTACATTTTGATTCTTAATCGAGGGTAGATGTAGATTTACATATATGGGCTATAGCATCCACTTACGTCAGGTGGACTGTGTAGGAGTAGTGCTACAACCATGATATAGCTACAGCATGGGTCTACCAAGTGAGTAATCGTAACTGGCGGGAACCGAAGACTATCTTTATTGGGTATTTTTTGTATTGCAACTTAATACTGAAGACGATAACGCTTCTGTAGGTTAATTGTTAATTAACGATAGATACAATAAACCATTTGTGACAGCGTCCACTTATCGTCGTCCATGTTATTATTCTTTACGTGTACATGTTATTATTATTTTATACGTGGTAGAGCCATGCTGCAGCTATATTAGTAGTATAGTTGTAGCACGAATGGGTCGGCTCGACCGGAGAAGGACCACGCTCTCACAGAATACCAGCGTAAAATAGCAGGTTAACACTGCTGTATTTCGTATAGTGAGTGTAGAGAACCGGAGACCTTTTTTACTGGAAAAGAGGCATATCATCTTAGTCCTCACGGGTGTAAACGCATCTGTATTTTGAGTTTTTATTGAGGATAGATGTAGATGTCTATGGGTCACAGTAACCAATTACCATCAGATGGACTGTGTGGTCGTTTGCTACACCATCCTATAAAAAAAAATTCGTGGAGCTTAGGTCGAAATTTTGGTGCTGGCATTTAATTTCCAAGTATGCAATTGGAGTTCTCATTGGTACTATCATAATCATCATTATAATTACAGTTTATCAAAAGTCCCCCCACCCCCACCCCCAATTAATTGCTATACAAGGGCGTTAATGACCCTATTTGTAATGCTTGAGGCAGGCGGGTTGGCAACCGCAGATTTTTTTAAGTTGTTATTAGGAAGACGATGCTGCCTGTCTCCTGACTTGTTTAGATATTAAGTAGTGGATATTCTGACACCGCCACTACGCGGGCGTTATTTAACTTGTTTTTTTTTTATAAAATAAGGGTGACAAACTAGCACACAGTCTACCTAATGGTAAGTGGTTGCTGTGGGCCATAGACATCTACATCTATCTTCGTTTGCGAATTAAAATGCAGATGCTTTGTCAGCCGTGAGGACTAAGATGGAGTGCCTCTTTTTTTCACCATACGGAACAGCAGCATTAAGCTGCTATTTTACGCTGGTATTCAGTGAGAGCGTGGTCCTTCCCCGGTCGAGCCGACCCACTCATGCTACAATTATAATATTAATATAGCTGCAGCATGGCTCTACCATGTATAACTTGTAAATCATAATTTAAAATAATAATAATTTCAAGGACTAATTTACCAAATGAAAATATTTATTAAGAAACACAAAAAAATTGTTAAAAAATAATACAAAACAATTTCAAAGAGCTAAAATGGGATATAAACATCAAAATCGAACATCGTGATTAGGAGTTATCACATAACATACTTAAATAAATATTCCAACGAATCAAGAATCTCCTTTTTCGTCGTCGGTTCACGAAGGGAAAAGCTTCATGTCTGATAAACTAAAACGTTTTGCGGGCATATGACGTCCAACCATTATGGCCTATAAATGTCCACTGCCAAACATAGGCCTCCCCAATTGATTGTCTTATTAGGGGGTTTAGTACCATGCTTGGTAGGGTTAGTAAACGCAATTTTTTGAGAAGATATCAGTAAGATGCTCCTGCCCATCTCCTGTTTTTCTCTGTCGCCTCTTACGACACCGGTACGATATGGGGTATTGGGTATTCTTACCAGCACTACCAACACTAGGTCGGCACTAATTTGGTTATAAAATATATAAAAATTAATGTTTGTTTGTTCGTATTTTTTGAGCTGTCATACCGTTCATCAGATTGCGCTAAAACTTTGTCAATTTATTGCTTATATTTGTGAACGACAGACGGCCCCCAGTCCCCGGCGGCCCCGCTATTCCTGGCTACGGTGGCGACCATGGTAACGGCGGGGCAGGGGGTGCTAAGAATCTCCGGTGGAGGTTCGGTTGCCACCTTAGACGACTCGACCTGGCAACGTACAACGCACGCACCCTGAGGACTGACGAGAAGATCGTGGAGCTGGAAGAAGAGATAGACAAGTTGCGCTGGCATATTATAGGATTATCCGAAGTACGAAGAGAGGGGGAGGACACGGTAATCCTTGAATCCGGCAACTTGCTCTATCACCGGGAGGGCGACCATCTGTCCCAAGGAGGTGTCGGATTTATCGTCCACAAGTCTCTCGTTAACAACGTTGTAAAGATCGGGAGTGTGTCGACGAGTGTTGCGTACCTTATACTCAGAATTACCAAACGGTATTCGCTGAAGGTCATACAGGTTTACGCACCAACCTCGGCACACCCCGATGAGGAGGTGGAGGAAATGTATGAGGATATCTCTAAAGCCATGCATTCCTCCAAAACCCAATATACGGTGTTAATGGGAGACTTCAATGCAAAACTAGGCACAAGAGAGAACGGTGAGCTGAAAGTAGGGAAATTTGGAATAGGGCAACGGAACCCAAGGGGCCAGCAGCTGGCCGACTTCATGGAGAAAGAGGGACTCTTTATGATGAACTCTTTCTTCCAAAAGCGGCCCCACAGGAAGTGGACCTGGTCGAGCCCCGACGGTTCGACAAAAAATGAGATTGACTTCATTATGACGACCAGACGACAACTGTTCAGTGATGTCTCAGTGATCACGAGGGTGAAAACCGGCAGCGATCACCGAATGGTTAGAGGCACACTGAACCTAAATGTTAAGTTGGAGAGGTCTCGTCTGATGAAGTCAACGCTCCGTCCCCCTCGTGCTCTAATCCAAAGTCCCGAAACCTTTCAGCTCGAGTTACAAAACCGTTTGCAGTGCCTAGAAGACTGCAATGAAGTGGACGATATGAATGACAAGCTCGTGGAAACTGTCCATGCGGTCGGAGCTAAGTTTTGCAAGACCCGCCGCAGAAGAACACAAAAACTCTCCGATCACACTCTTAATCTCATGGCTGTTAGACGGGAGATGAGGCTACATTCTTCAACAGATTTGACAGCATACAGGCAACTGAACAGACAGATCTCTAAATTCATGCGGCGAGACTTACGCAACTTCAATACAGCTCGTATTGAAGAAGCGATCGAGCGGAACCAAGGCTCCAAAGTCTTTGCCAGAGATCTGTCTGCCAGAAAGAGCGAACTGTCAAAGCTGAAGACCGAATGTGGCAGCATCGTTTCCGGGGCACCTGAGATTTTGAGTGAGATTGAGAGGTTCTATGGGCAGCTGTACACGTCATCGTTGGAGCCACACGCAAGTGTGAGTAACGATCCAAGAGCGAGTCTTATCCGACACTATTCCGAAGATATCCCGGACGTCAGTCTGAGCGAGATTAGAATGGCTCTCCAACACCTTAAAAACGGCAAGGCCCCAGGCGAAGATGGAATTACAGCGGAGCTTCTGAAAGCGGGTGGAAGACCGGTACTTGAAGTCCTTCAGAAGCTCTTTAATTCCGTCCTCCATGGTGGCATTACACCGGAGACGTGGAGCAGAAGTGCGGTGGCCATGTTCTTGAAGAAAGGCGACAAAGCTCTCTTGAAGAACTACAGACCGCTTTCCCTTCTGAGCCGCGTCTACGTGTTGTTTTCGAGAGTCATTACGAATCGTCTCGCGCGCAGACTTGACGACTTCCAGCCTCCCGAACAAGCCGGTTTCCGAAAGGGCTTTAGCACCATAGACCACATACATACCCTACGGCAAATTGTACAGAAGTCCGAAGAGTACAATTTGCCACTATGTCTGGCGTATGTGGACTATGAGAAAGCCTTTGATTCCGTCGAAATTTGGGCGGTACTGCAGTCCCTTCAGCGGTGCCAAGTTGACTGTCGGTATATCGAAGTGCTGAAGTGTTTGTACAGTAGAGCTACGATGGCTATCCGAGTACAGAACCAGAGTACGAAACCTATCCAAATGCAGAGAGGTGTAAGACAGGGTGAAGTTATATCCCCGAAACTCTTCACCGCTGCATTGGAAGACGTTTTCAAGCTTCTGGACTGGAAAGGATACGGAATTAACATTAATGGCGAGTACATCACTCACCTTCGATTTGCCGACGATATAGTCCTCATGGCAGAATCGCTGGAGGAACTAAGCACTATGCTCAATGACCTCAATAGTGTCTCCCAACAGATAGGTCTTAAGATGAACATGGACAAAACAAAGATTATGTTTAATGTCCATGTCACACCTATGCCGGTACTTGTTGGGAGCACTAAGCTCGAAGTTGTTGACGAGTATGTTTACCTGGGACAAATAGTCCGACTAGGTAAGTCCAACTTCGACCGAGAAGTCAATCGACGGATTCAACTCGGCTGGGCAGCGTTCGGGAAGCTACGACACATCTTTTCGTCAGAAATACCTCAAAACCTTAAAACAAAATTGTACAACCAGTGCGTGTTGCCAGTGATGACTTACGGAACTGAGACGTGGTCCTTCAACTGCTGGCCGTATGAGGAAGCTCAAGGTCGCTCAGCGAGCTATGGAGAGGGCTATGCTCGGAGTTTCTCTGCGTGATAAACTTAGGAATGAGGATATCCGCAGTAGAACCAGAGTAACCGACATAGCCCAACGGATTAGTAAGCTGAAGTGGCAGTGGGCCGGCCATATAGCTCGAAGAACCGACAACCGGTGGGGAAGAAAGGTTCTCGAGTGGTAGCCTCGTACCGGTAGGCGAAGTGTAGGGCGTCCCCCCACAAGATGGAGTGACGACCTGGTAAGACATGCAGGAAGTCGATGGATGCAGGTGGCTCAGGACCGTGCTTTGTGGCATTCTTTGGGGGAGGCCTATGTTCAGCAGTGGACTTGTGAAGGGCTGTAATGATGATGATGATGATGATGATTTCTGAAAAAGTTATAGGCACACTACAATGAACTTACAGTAGGTGGCGCGCGTAACGTACCAACAAATTTATTTGTATGTTATATATTACTCATCTTCATTGAATGTATTATCATTCCTAATCAAGTAATATGTCTCCCAAAGTTAAAACAATATTTCGACAGTAATTTTTTTTCTGTGGCAGCAACGCGTGTACCAGCTAGTAAACTGTAATTTTAAAGTTTAATTTAGCAAATGTAAACAAAATTAAGAGTAAAGTTCCATGTCTGAGAAACGAAAAAGTTTTAATGGTGTGTGAAGTCAGGGCACATATTAGTTTTATGCGGTAAACTTAATTCTCCTTTTGAACCCTCTCAGAAATGAAAAAGGTATGTATTTCTTCTTTTTATGATGCGTAAATGATAAACCATCCATTCATCGTCATCAACCCCATCCAAACCTACAAAAGTACACTAATCGATATCTATGCCTCCCCCATAGATTGTCACATAGGGAGTTTCGGCCATAGTTACTGCGCTTGGCAGGCGGTTTTACTTAAAATAAAAGTTTAAAATTTATTTATATAATAACAGAATAGTTTTTCTAACTGGACTACTTACTTGATATTATATATTTGGAAATTTTACACCACTAACATACTTTTTTCATAGCGAGAACAGACTTTGTAATATACTTCTATAATATGTATATGGATAAATGTTATATCTACGAGTATATGTTGTATGTTTGCATATATACCATTGAAATCCCATTTTTTACTTTTGTTATCTCTATATCCTTCTTTTTACACTTTCATCTTTTTATCTTAGCGCGACACTAAGGTCGTCGATATTTGTATAATATTAGTTTTTTAATATTAAGTTTAACAAGTATAAAGTAGTAGAATAGAATAGAACAGAATGGAAAGTGGCGCAAATATGAGTCTCTGAGAGATGACTATATATTTGTGCCATTTGCTGTAGAGACTATCGGTCCGTGGGGTCCACGTGCGGTGAAGTTCTTAAAGGAACTCCATCCGCGGCTGGTCGTTGCTGCTGGTGATAAGAGGGCTGGTTCTTTCCTCGCTCAAAGGCTAAGTATAGCCATTCAGCGGGGTAACACAGCCAGCGTTCTTGGCACGATACCGCGGGGAGTAGGACTATATGATATTTAAGTTTCTAGTTTTAGTTTTTTTTTATTATTATTATAGTTTTTAGTATTGTAATTAAAACTAAATAATAAATGAGAATGGAATAGAATAGAATAGAATGATTGTTTATTCAATATTGATTATTACATAATACTTATTGAAAGTCATTTTTTATTTACCGCTGGTTCGGAAAATACCTCAGTCCTGGGAAGAGCCAACAAGAAACATAATTTCACTTAACAATAATTTTGTTTATACAATTTTAAATGTTTTTTCATAGAACCAGCATGGTGGCGATCACGTTATTCCCAGGGGTTATTGTCATTCATGTATTCCTTGATATTATAATAACATTTTTTGTACAGTTTTTCTTTAATAAAACTTTTAAACTTGTTTATTGACAAACTTTGAACATGTTCTGGGATTTTGTTGTAAAAGCGTATACATTGTCCCATAAATGAATTACTAATTCTGTGGAGTTTAGTAACTGGCATTACAAGCTTATGTTTGTTCCTAGTGTTTAAGGTATGAACATCCTTATTCTTATTAAAGCTATTTATGTTTTATGTATGTATACATTACATTTTCATAAATATATTGCGATGCCAAAGTTAATATGTTTATTTCTTTAAATTTTTCTCTGAGGGACTCTTTACAATTTAGGTTATAAATCGCCCTAGTAACATAAGCTATTTAGTTATATTTCAGATTTTTTTTGAATTAATCAAATTAAAAACAACTTAATTCGGATCCCTGTTGCCATGCGGCATGAGTTGAATAAGTCAAAATTATGTTACGAAAGTATATAGGCTCGGGCTATCTACCTGATTCCGACCGCTCACGTAAGAACTTAGGACTCCATCAGTGTACCAAAGGCACCCTAATCATGCTGCTTGTTAACCTATATCCCGATTCCTCTACTCAAAATGCGACCTATTCCCAACGTATCTAAGTTGCAAATCGAAGAGACGTTCTTGGCTTATACATCGTTTAGAATGTGGACGGCGTTCTGGTCAATAACTGTGGTGCAAAGCGCAAAAACGATTGCAGTCCAGGACGACATTCTTTCGTCTCCACCTTCCATAGGGAACATTAGAGGCATGGTCGAACGGATGATTCGAATTGCTGATGCTTTGACAAACTGTGTGCTATATTACAGGAATTTTTATTGACCGATTTCCAGAATATTGTGCACGAGTTGTTTGTTAGAATTTAATGAGAAATATAACTTGATCGGGATGGTTATACACCGTGAGTGATACGAAAATACTGTAAGACTAAAGGCAGATTTTTCAAAGTTAGATAACAGTTATCCATCGAATAACCTGACTGAATAAAAAAGTGAAACAATTGCACTATTTTATTCATACAAATGTGATTTTCAATTTGTTTACGTTTCATTTTAACATATGAATAAATATTAACAGATGGTTGAAAAATCCGCCTTTAATCTTCTAATATATAAAAACGATGTTTGTTTGTTCGTATATTATGCGCTGCCATACCGTTCATCGGAGTGTGCTAAAACTTTGTCAACTTATTGCTAGCACTTGCGTGAAGGTTATAGGTATATTACAATTAAATTACAGTAGGTGGCGCGCGTATCATAACAAATTTATTTAAAAGCCCTATATCCTTCAATTTCAATAAATCTATTATCATTTCTAATTAAATAATATAAAAGTTGCATGCAGGTGGCTCAGAACCGCGCTTTGTGGCATTCCTTGGGAGAGGCCTATGTTCAGCAGTGGACTTATGAAAAACTGTAATGATGATGATGATGATGAATATAAAAGTTAATGTTACAGCCTATATACGGCCCACTGCTGGGCACAGGCCTCCTCTCATTTCTGAGGGGGTTTTAAGGCAAGGAAATGTCCGCCGCGTTGTCACAATGCGTGTTGGCGAACTTCATATGTCTTCGAAATATTTTTTTTCTTATTTCTCAGATATGCAGGTTTCCTCACGATGTTTTCCTTCATCGTCGAGCACGTGGTAAATCAGTACTTAAAATTGCAAGTAACAATTTCATTGGTGCCAGCGGTGATCGAATCCGAGTTACTCGCGTACTGTGAAAATTAAATAATACTCTTCCAAATTTAAAACGATTCTTCTGCAGCAGCAACCAGCAATGCGTCAGGTAACCAACTAGAGTTTCATAAAAACAACATTACGTGTTTAAAACTAAACACGTAGAATTCGGTAGTGGAGCGCCTTCTTATTTAAATAATTTAATTATATTTTATTAAAATTAGTTTAATGATTAATCGATTAACGTTGACTTTAACTTTGCTGTAAAAACGAAACGACTGAGCCCCTGCAATAGGACATATGTAGGCTGTAATTTAACTAATTCCTGAAATAGAAATAAAGTTATTCAATTTATGGAACTTAATTATCACCGTGTATTGGCGGCGTAGGAGTATTTACTTGGTAGAGCCACGCTGCAAATATAATATTATGTTTGTAACACAAATGGGTCGACTCGGCTGGGGAGGACCACGCTCTCACAGTATACCAGCGTAAAATAGCAGCTTAATACTGCTGTGTTTCGTATGGTGAGTGTAGGGAAACGGAGACACTTTTTACTTGAAACCATCCATCTTAGTCCTCGGGAGTAGTCGAGGATATAATATGTAGACGTCTATGGGCCACAGCATCCGCTTACCATCAAGTATCTAAACGGTATGCCCGTTTGTCAGATTTACTCTATAAAAAAATATAGTAACGCATCATCCACTCCTAAAAATTGTACTCGCTAAACGCCTGCGAAGCGTGACAATTTGACGGCTTCGTGGCGCGGTGCAGTGATTTAGCAGTGAGTTATGACGCTGAGGGCCGCTAGTTCGAATCCCGCACGGAATAAGTATTTGTATGAGCTACAATCTTAGATTATTAATAGGTCTTCGCACGCTGAGCGCGCGAAGACCTATCAATAATCTAAACCTACAAGTAATAATTGTTCCGAGTCTCAATGTTTCTCCTTGTTCAATTTATGTACAGGTAATATTCAAAAAATAACTGTAGCAAATATTTCTTCTATGAGGCAATCTATGGGGAGGACAAAACAAAAGACGATTTGCATTGCATTTACCGAGTGCTAATGGCGTAAAATCGTCTGACATCCTGCTAGCCATTGTAGCCGCTA
This sequence comes from Parnassius glacialis, assembly GCA_033319125.1. Lineage (NCBI taxonomy): Eukaryota > Metazoa > Arthropoda > Insecta > Lepidoptera > Papilionidae > Parnassius > Parnassius glacialis. The sequence goes on from JAVANC010000009.1 coordinate 3,240,925, forward strand.
GATATTAGCAGCAAAAAATGCAAGGAAACATAAAAATAAAAAAAATGCAAGGAAACAAAAATAAAAAATGCAAGGAAACATAAAAATAAAAAATGCAAGGAAACATAAAAATAAAAAAATGCAAGGAAATATAAAAATTGAAATATTAGGTCCTTATTTAATATGAAATTGGCGTTTTGTACGGGAGGAATATAAAGTAATTTTTTTTGTAAAATATATTTAATTTATCAAAGTATGCATCGTTGTTATCTATGCACTTTTGCCACAGAGTAAAGAGCTTTTGCCATCTTATAGGTAGTTCATTGATCCCTTTACTAAAAAAACCATGGGACGAGAATCAATAAACTCTTTGAAGGCGGTTTGGACTGCCGCATCGGAGTTAAATTTTTCCCTGTAAGAAGTTGTTCAAATTCCGGAAAAAATGGTAATCTATTGGAGCAAGGTCAGGGGAGTACGGTGGATATCGCAGACATTCCAGTTGTAGCTCATCTAACTTAGTGGTTGTTTGTTATGCAGTGTGTGGTTTTGCGTTGTCGTGAAGCAGCAGTGGCCTAGAGCGATTGACCAATCTCGGTTGTTTAGCAGCTAGTTCTTCCTTCATGGTTTGCAGTTGCTGACAAAAGATATCTGCTGTAATCGTTTGGCCAGATTTTAGAAAGCTGTAGAGAACGACACCGGCGCTAGTCCACCAAACATTCACAAGTAACTTTTTTTGTGTAAATTTTCGTTTAGGGCAGGATTTGGCTGGGTCTCCAGGGTTCAGCCATTGCGACGAGCACTTCCGATTATCCTACAGTATCACTTTTCATCACAAGTAATGATTCAATTTAAAATCCCCTCATTATTGTGTCGGTTGAGCAAAGTAACACAGCAGTTGACGCAAGTTCGATTCACTCAATTCATGAGGTACCCATCGTTCAAGTTTTTTTACTTTCCCGATTTGCTTCAAGTGGATTAATACAGTTTTATCACTTACCCCGAAGCCTGCAGCTATCTCTGAAGTGCTTTGTGATGGAACCGCTTCCACAATAGCCTTTAATTCTTCATTTTCCACTTTGGTCTCCGGCTGTCCACGGGGTTGGTTCTGAAGGTCGGAATTTCCAGAACGAAAACGTTGAAACCAAAAACGTACCGTGCTTTCTTTTGCGACACCAGCGCCGTACACATCATTAATCCTTCGAGCTGTTTCTGCAGCACTAGTGCCACGGTAGAACTCATACTCGTAAATATACCGATATTTCATGTTTTCCATTGTGCTGTAAAAAACGACGTCAAAGAAAAAATAAAGAGAAAAAAAAACAAATGAATGACTGTTTTCAAAACGCAAATGTACCAGCAAAATTAATTTATAAATTTGAATTTGGAATGCTTAACCAAAGCGGAGATATTTCAGATCAGAATGGTCAGTGCGACAAAACGCTAATTTCATATGTAAGGACCTAATAATTCCCCAAAAAATGTCTCGATGACATTTATGTAGTCTGTGAACGCACTGTTTGTAGCGCAACCGATTCTTTTATGCTTCAAAATACTTTCAGACAGACTGAGACAGACTCAGAGAGACCTAAACAAATAACCGGCCAAGTTTCCGTACCTGGAAATTGGTGATGCTCTATACACCGGCCGTGCTAATATTTCTCGGGAAAACGTCTTCGAGTACCGGAACAAACTTGTGTCTGAAGTCGAGTCTTTGCTGGACAAAGTCTCGGACTGGGGGCGACTAAATCTAGTCCAGTTTAATCCTCAGAAGACACAAGTTAGCGCGTTTATCGCTAAAAAGAACCCCTTTGTCGTATCTCCTCAGTTTCAAGGCACTCCCCTGGTTGCCTCAGCCAGTATCGGAATCCTCGGCGTCGATATATCGAGTGACGTGCAGTTTCGTGGTCACTTGGAAGAGAAGGCCAAATTGGCCTCTAAAAAGCTTGGCGTGCTCAGCAGAGCGGGACAGTATTTCATGTCGGCATGCCGCCTGCAACTTTACAAGGCGCAGGTTCGACCTCACATGGAATACTGTTCCCATCTCTGGGCAGGGGCTCCCCAGTGCCAGCTCCTTCCACTTGACCGCATCCAGCGCAGAGCGGCTCGAATCGTCGACGACCGAGCCCTTTCCGATCGGCTCGATTCATTGGCACTGCGAAGAGATGTTGCATCCCTTTGCATTTTCTTTCGCATCTACCATGGGGAGTGCTCTGAGGAATTGTTCGGATTAATCCCAGCCGCCAAATTTCACGAACGAACATCGCGGCTGAACTCCCGATACCATCCACACCATCTGGATGATTGGCGGTCCACCACTGTGCGATTTAGTTAGTTTATGTTTTCTTCCTCGCACGACTTCCTCGTGGAATCGATTACCATCAGCGATTTTTCCGGACCGATACGACTTAGGGACTTTCAAGAAAAGAGCGTACTCCTTGTTAAAAGGCCGGCAACGCATCTGTAATTCTCTCCCTGGTGTTGCAGATGTTCATGGGCGGCGGTAGTCACTTACCATCAGGTGAGCCGCATGCTCGTCTGCCCCTCTCCTATAAAAAAAAAAGAAAAAAAAGCGCATGAAGTGTTTCGTACCATCGTAATACGCATTTCTAGTAGGAGAGCCCGTTTAAATTTTTAATTTATTTTAATTTTTATTATTTGTTGCTAGAGCAGCAACAGAAATACAAATTCTGTGAAAATTTCAATTGTCTACTTATTAGGGATCATGAGATACAGCCTGCTGACGGACGGACGGACGGCCGGACAGCGGAGGCTTAGTAACAGGGTCCCGTTGGTTACCCTTTGGGTACGGAAACCTAAATAAACCGGCCAAGTGCGAGTCGGACTCGCGCTCCGGGGGTTCCGCACAAATCCGTAGTTTAAAATTATAAAAATATTTTTATTATGTGATGTAACCAAAAATTTAAGATTTTCGCAATTTTTCCTTTATCTGTGCTACAATACGTTGCCTCATACCAAATTTTAAGATTCTGAGTTCACGGGAAGTACCCTGTAGGTTTTGATTCCCTGATTCCCTTGCGAATGTCGAAAATTTGCGGCATAAACCTGTATCTTTTGATTGTGTTGGCTTAGAAATTTGATTTTTTCGCAGCTCCAAGGGACAGTAGACTTGAGTATTTCATATGAATTTCAGCTTGATACCTCCACGCGTTCCTGAGAAAAAGGGTCTTGACAGACAGACAGACAGACAGACAGACAGACGGACAACAAAGTGATCCTATAAGGGTTTCGTTTTTTCCTTTTGAGGTACGGAACCCTAAAAAGGTGAATAATAACGTCATTCAGACTGAATTTCACACAGACAGGCCCCTCACTCTCATAATCCGATGAGACGGTAATCCGACACAACCGGAGGGAGATCAGGCGCAGTACCAACTTAACTTGCTTACACAATACACAGGTACGGAGATGAAACATTATTAACTGGAATTCTTGACAGAAAAACTTAATAAATGACTTTTTTTGCCCCCCCCCCCCACCCCTCCCCGAACCTAGGACTTTATGATCAACAGTCACATTTACGTTAAACCAATGAGACAGTCAGGTGAACATCCAATAAACGACGGCGATTAATTGATGTACCAATCACGAGAAACACGTCCGCGCCTTGTTTTTCAAAGAGAACCTATAAATAGCCTGCCCAGGTCAAGGTTGTCCTCATCCTCAGTGGTCTAGAATAGAATAAAATAGAATAATTTTAATTCAATACAGATTACAAGAATACTTACTGAAAGTCATTTAAGCTTTACCACTGGATCAGGAAAAAACCTCTGTCCTGGGAAGAACATCGGCTTTAAAAAATTTACTATGTAATATATTATACAATTAAGTATATAAAACATCGATCACTAATAAAAAAACTTTATAGATACACAATCAGTGACTAAGAAATGTCCTTATCGAATGAACGCCCAGTCGAAAATTTGGGTGCGCTTTTAATTTGTAAATACAACTTTAGGCAATTCAACTAAGGTTGAATTTATATTAATGTATATTTATTTCAACTAGAATTACGTCAAAACAATTGGCGATAGTTTTTAGAGAACTTTTGCATTTTTTTATTAGTGATCGATGATATGAACATTTAGAAACAACATGGTATCGATCACCTCATTCACAGGGGTTATTATCAATCATCATCAATCAAATCAAAATCATGTATCATGTCGCTATCTTACTTTTACTTATTATATATTTCAGTTATTGCCGTGTGGTCGCGTTATAGAATGCATCATCGAGCCATGGTACAGCTATATCATGGCTGCAACCCAACGAAAACTTTCCTTAGTTGCTGTATTCATTGTTTTCTAATACCAAATCACCCATGGTGGATTGGTAGAGAATGCCAGGCATTCAAACCGGTATCTACAAACAATTTCAGGCTTAAACTCAACTTGTTGTTTGCAACTCAAATTTGTTTTTTTTTTATAGGTTAAGGGTGACAAATGAGCACACAGTCCACCTGATGGTAAGTGGTTGCTGCGGCCCATAGACATCTACATCTATCCTCGTCTGCGAATCAAAATGCAGATGCGTTGTCACCCGTGAGGACCAAGATAGAATGCCTCATTTCCAGTAAAAAGGGCCTCCGACCACCTGCACTCACCAAGCGAAATGCAGAGGTAAACCTCTACTTCACGCTGGTATTCTGTGAGCTCGTGGTACCACGCCTGTTCGAGCCGTCCCATCTGTGCGACAGCAAAAGCTGCCGCGTGGCTCTACCACTGTATAACTGTAACACTGTTGTGGTTGTAACACAAATGGGGCGGCTCGACCGGGGAACCACGCTCTCACGGAATACCAGCGTAAAACTAGCTTAATGCTGCCGTGTTTCGTATGGTGAGTGTAGAGAACCGGACACCCTTTTTACTGGAAACGAGGCATTCTATTTTAGTCCTCAGGGACGCATCTGCTTAAATGAGGGTAGATGTAGATGTCTATGCTAACACATCCACTTACCTGGGGCTGTGTTTTCGTTTGTCAAACAACATTCAATAAAAAAGTTTTCATAGTTAGATAGGTCAAGTATAACCATACTTTAATTTGCTGCCGACTTCCAAAAAGGAGACGGTACTCAATTCGAGTGTATGTTTTTTTTTATGTGTGTTACCTCATAACTTTGTACTGGGCTAACCGATTTCGATGATTATTTTTTTATACGAAAGCTGATAGTTCTCGTGTGGTCCCATATGAATTTGATCAAGGTCAGACCAATGGTTATTGAGTTATTCTTAAATAACCTATATTGAAGTCGCTTATATTGAAGTCGGCTGTACAAAATTTTTAATTTTAAATTATATACGTAAAATATTCAGTCAGTTACGGGTAGCGGCATCGACGATGTTAGACATCTGGTACTGCAGTCGCCAATTCGTACCAAACGTGGGGATTCAACTAACGCCTCAGAAAATAACTATCGGTTGTACTTTTACTTAACGATTTCTCTGTAAATGCAAAAGTATCCGTGACAAACGAGCAAACTGCCCACCTATTGGTCAGTGGATTTTGTATCCCGCACTCATGAAGTCAGCTCAGTTAAGAATTAAAATGGAGTTGTGTCATCACTCCCTGAGGAATCAGAATGAATAATTCTTAAGATGGGTTCTTGTTAATCACCATACATATTGCACTAAGATGCTATTTCACGCTCGTATCCTTTACGATTAACACGTATAGCGACTAAATTTATTTTCCCATAATTAAAAAATAAAAATTAAGCAATGGTATTTTAATGTTTTATATTTGAATTATTAAAATGTTAATTTGAATTTATTGCAACGGTGAATAAAAGTTATGTACATAATTAAAATTAATTATTTAAAATAGGGATCACGCGTGAGAACCTTCAATAAATCGTAGATAACAACGCCCGAGTAACAATTTTGTGAGTTCTGCAGCCTTAAAACTATATTTACGTATATTTATAGTTGGCTGCAGACATTAAGGCATCAAAATGGGCCGGTTGACTGCCACTTTAGTGATGTACCATTTGACGAATATGGCCCTTATTAACATCGTATTTAGTTTTATAAGTACTATTTGAAGAACAGTAATGACGAACATGTGAACTTCGTAACAACAAGATCGAGAAAAGATTCGTAAGAGAAAATATTCGTAACAACAAGATCGAGAAAAGATCGGGAAGAGATTTGGTCCTGGTAAAATATCTTAAAGAAATATGCACAATTTAAATGACATAAACCTATATTAATTCAGATGACATTGACATTAAGATGCGCAGGTAGTCTATGGATGTAGGTGGCTCAGAATTATTGCACTTTGTGGTATTCCTTGGCGAAAGCAAAAATGTTCAGCAGTGGACAATGATTATGATGAACCGAATGGACCCAGTAACAAGTGGTTAAATTAAAAATGTTGTGCTACCGGCTTCAATATAAATTAATTAAATAGCTCAAAAAGTACTGGTCAGGCCTTGATCAAATATGGATCCACATGAAAAGCACCAGTTTTCTAATAAAAAAGAATCATGGAAATCGGTTCACACTTAAAAAACATACAGTCGAATTTAGTACCTCCTCTTTTTTGAAGTCAGTTTAAAAGAGTAAAAATCTCTGGATTTTCACTTACCATATGAAACACAGCAGTATTTCATTTAATGGTACTTTCTTAAGTTTCTCTGCTTAGCTTATGTTTAAGCGGTAAAGAATGCCTGAAGACATCAAGGTAGCCAATTGTAGACTTTATGTACAATAGAGCTTTTTAAATAATTAAATAAATTTAATTAAATTTTAATATTTTTACCACCACTGCCAGTTTCACCAATTTTACTCTAATTTCCTTTACTGAAATATTTCACAACTGCATTCACCATTAAAAAAATGGCGGCGTGCCTACCCTACTGCATCATCCACAAAGCATGAGTTTAGTACCGTATCACATTCCCATCGCCATCGAGTTTTTTTTATAGAATAACGGTGACAAACGAGCACACAGTCCACCTGATGGTAAGTGGGTACTGTGGCAAATAGATATCTACATCTATCCTCGATTACGAATCAAAATGCAGATGCGTTGTCGCCCGTGAGGACTAATATGGAATGCCTCGTATCCAGTACAAAGGGTCTCGGGTTCTCCACACTAACCATACGAAACACAGCAGCATTAAGCTGCTATTTTACGCTGGTATTCAGTGAGAGCGTGGTCCTTCCCCGGTAAGGCCGGCCCAATCGTGCTACAACTATACCAGTATAAAAAATAATGAACGCTGGATATTAACATATCTCTTTTTTCTGCTTAGTTTATATTATTTATTTATTTACGCCTGTCATTTAAAGGGGTAGGCAGAGACTACGGACTTACATTAGGCACGATTCTGACATACTTCTCTCTCGCCTCCTTTACCTCCTTTACATCCGTATACCTACGCATACATGCTCGTCGGTTAAGTACTCTTAATCTGGCCCATATTCAATATATCGCCTATTTCGTGGATAAACTTTCACATAGGGCATCCCTTCCCGACTCTGCCGTTCACTTCTGTAACATAAATTTGCTTTGTTTCTATTTCCTCCTTCATGTTTTCTACATGACTATACCACCGAACCGTTCCTTTCTTAATCCTGGTCACAACATCATCTTACAAACCACACTTGTCTCATTTATTCAGATTCAGTCCTAACATCTTCCACTCCATCGAGCCACTCCTTAATGACCGCATTTCTACAGCATTTATTCGACTCTCGTGCTTCTTCTGCCACACCTAACTTTCACTACCATATATTAGGGCAGGGACTAACACATCGTTATGAATTGCGATATGTGCCTTTTTGGACACATTCTGGCTTCCCACAATAGAGTGAAGAGCCCCATTTACTCTATGCCCTGCGTTTATTCGTCGCTCTATCGTTATCATATCTACCATCCCTGCTAAATACACATCCCGAATACAACAAACACATCCATTTGCTCAACCAACTCCCCTACTATTCTTATTTCACATATAGTTTTACTTTCTTCTCTTTCAAAAACGATCACTTTCGTGTTCCTTTTCATTCTTTTTTTTAAACTTTATATATTTTATGTATTTTATACTCATATCATTGTAAGTCTAATGTGATCTATTTATTTTTTACTCAATGACATCTACGTAAAATCAGCGTTTTATCTCAGTCGGTACCTTTTAAGTAACCTTAACTTTGATATCCTAATAAAGTCGAGCGAAAATGCATTTGACAAAAGGCACATCCCTATGGGACAGGTTTGCCGTGTCCTTGGGGAGAAATGCCGCCGCCGCGCGCCGCGCCGGGCGAAAGTGCGCGGCACTGACCACACTGACCACTGCAACTGCGTCCGTCGCCGACGACTTAAGCTGGGGACACACCACGCTCCGGTTTATTTGCCTATGAACTAGTATTTTATTTTTTATTTTAATACTGTATGTTACTGGTCGCCGACGACTTGGGCTGGGGACACACCACGCTCCGTTTTATTTGCCTATGAGCTAATATTTTTTTACATGTATTTTATTACTGTGTATCGTTGTGGTTAGTGCCACAGTAACCACTGCAACTGCGTCCGTCGCCAACACCTTAGGGTGGGAATACCACACTCCATTTATTTGCTTACGAACTAGAAAATATTTATTTAATATTTTTTATTGTGTATTGTTGTGGTCGGTGCCCCACTGACTAGTGGTCAGTGTCATACTGACTAGAGGTCAGTTGGTCAGTGTCACACTGACCACTAGTCAGTATGACACTGACCAACTGCATCCGTCGCCGACTTCTTAAGATATTGATGGACACACTACACTTTTTTATTTGCCTATGAACTAGATTCTTTTTCAATAAATTTTATTACTGAGTATTATTGTGGTCAGTGCCTCAATGATCACTGCACTTTGTCCGTCGCCGATGCTTTAGGATTTGCCTATACACACTTCATTTTATTTGCCTATGAGCTAAAAATATTTTTTAATTTTATTTTATTACTTACAGAAAACTACAGCTAGTTTTAATATATATATATATATATATATATATATATATATATATATATATATATATATATAATTTTTATTTATATATATATATAAATGTATATATATTATGGGAATCGGTTTTGAAATAAATCTAATTCTCACTATCATATATTTTTTTATATTCAAGTTTATCAAAAAAAAAAAAACAATTCGCTTTCGAAAGTCTTGTGTTTTATCGAAAAATCGCTACTTTTTATGTGTCTACTTTTTTTTATAGGAGAGGGAACAAACGAGCATGCGGCTCACCTGATGGTAAGTGACTACCGCCGCCCATGAACAACTGCAACACCAGGGGAACCAGGGGAATTGCAGATGCGTTGCCGGCCTTTAACGGCCGGCCTACTTATGCCTCATTCTCTCTTTATACATTTGCCTGTTTCAGTTCTGTATTTTTTCTGTATCTTTAATTAAAATTATGTACATAGTTAAGTAAATTAGCTATTTTTATATATTTGTAATCAATGTAACGTTCCATTTCTTTCATCGTCTCACATGTCGTTCCGAATGTAATACAATACAAGCAGATACAACATGAATAACAACTAATCGATAAAAGTTTTCAAAAATGTATATTTTTTATGGAAGCAAGAAAAGGTATAAAGAAAAAAATAACTAAAACACTCAACTTGAAAGGTTCAGCACTGGTTAAGAGACAAATAATTTTAAGGTATCTTTGCCTATCATTAACGCTATGGTTCTTTACACAGTCAATACTTAGCTAACACCCACGGGATTAAAATGGGGTAATGGATTTCCTTTGCCAAAATACGGCAATTTCTTTTATTCATTTATTCAGTACAACCTTTCACAAGTCCACCGCTGAACATAATCCTTAATTTCTCTACTTTTTTAGTGAATTACTGTTCCGGATTGATTTATTCCTACGTATATATGTCTCTTAAAGTAATTGCAGATATTACCTATATTTAAAATCACAGATTCATCTAGACTTCATGGCGACACGTGAAAACAATGTCGCATGTCACGCCAAATAAAAAATAAAAAACGCGATATCGACATCGATGACCCAACAAGTAAGTCAAATGAGGAAAGGCTGTTAACTTATTAATTTTGTTAAACGCGGTAGTGCCATGCTGCAGATATATTATGACTGTAGAACAAATGGGCCAGCATGAACGGGAAAGGACAACGCTCTTACAGAGTACCAGCGTAAAATAGCAGCGTAATTCTGCTGTGTTTCGCATGGTGAGCTACACTCACTGGCGATCGTTTTTACTGGTAACGAAGCATTCCAACTTAGTACTGGGGGATGAAAGCGAATCTGCATTTTGACTCTTGATCGAGGATAGAAGTAAATGCCTATAGGCCACGGCATCTACTTAACATCAATACCTAAACACTATGCTCAATGACCTAAATCGTGTCCCCCAACGGATAAGTCTTAAGATGAACATGAACAAAACAAAAATCATGTTCGTTGTTGGGAACACTAAGCTCGAAATTGTTGACGAATATGTTTATCTGGGACATATAGTCCGACTAGGTAAGTGCAACTTCGACTGAGAGGTAAATCGACGGTATCAAATCGGCTAGGTAGCGTTCGGAAGATTAGGACACATCTTCTCGTAAGACATACCTCAAAACCTCAAAACTGGACAACCAGTGCGTGTTGCCATTGATGACTTATGGATCTGAGACGTGGTCGTTCACTGCTGAATGTATGAGGAAGCTCAAAGTCGCTCGGCGAGATATTTAGAGGGCTATACTCGGCGTTTCTCTGCGTGATAGACTTAAAAACGAGGACATCCGCAGTAAAACCAGAATAACTGACAAAAGCAAAGAATTAGTATGCTGAAGTGGTTGGCCATATAGCTCGAAGCACCGACAATTGATGGGGCAGAAAGGTTCTCGAGTGGCAGCCTCGTACCAGCAGGCAAAATTTAGGGCATTCCCCCACTAAATGGAGTGACGATAGACCTAGTAAGACATGCAGGAAGTCAATGGATGCAGGTGGCTCGGGACCGTGCTTTGTGGCATTCCTTGGGGGAGGCCTATGTTCTGCAATGGACATGTGAAGGGCTGTATTGATGATGATGAATGATGATGAAGATTGTAATATATTTTTTTTAAATGTTTAAAATTTTAATAATTTAGTAAGGTGTAGAAATTAATAATATAAATTCGTTCTATTGTGCTCGGTGTTCCTACAGCTTTAGGGCTGGTTTTTGATTTATCGTTAAGCTTAATGACGGTCAAAGTTCCGTAGTAAAGTTAAAAAATTGTTTATTAACTAAAGCGACGTTTGATTTGTTTAATTGCCTGTATCAGTTTTTAATGAACAAACGTAGAAAGAAAATATAATGTTAGTAGAGGCGTTAGGAATGAATTTTAAATATTATTGGTCGGGCAAAAGGTTTCTTTGTATTTTGTTCGTATAAAATTGAACAAAAATCTCTTTACTTGTACTGTTTGTATCTGGCTGGTTTCAACATCAATACATAGGACATTAAGAAAAATAAGAAAAAAAATTCCCGCCATTTTTCAATTGTTTTTCTGTCCGCCAAAATGTGAATCTAATGAATAAATTCGAGGCATTCTGAAGTTTTATACAAAAAAGGGAAAAATGCGACTCAAGTCGCGAAAATAATTTGTGACGTTTATGGACCTAATGCATTGTCAGTAAGAGTAGCACAGTTGGTTCAAGCGTTTTCAGTCCGGAAATTTTGATGTCAAAGATGCAGCTCGCTCTGGCCGCTCTCGTACGGATAACGTCGATATAATTTTTAAAATAGTGGAACGAGATCGGCATATTAGTTGTTATGACATAGCCAAGGAATTGAGAATTGACCACAAAACACTTTTGACCCATTTGAAAAAGTCTAACTTTACAAAAAGCTCGATATTTGTGTACTACACGAGCTCACTGAAACCGAACCATTTTTGAAAGCTTTGATCACTGGTGATGAAAAGTGTATCACCTACGATAATAACGTTCGATAAAGATCATGGTCAAAGGGTGGTCAAGCTCCACAGACTGTAGTGAAACCCGAATCGATACACAATAAGGTGATACTGTGTGGACGGTGATATTGGAAGGACATCGTTTAAGCTTTTACCGCCGGGCAAAACCATCGACTCGGATCTCTAGTTCCAACAACTAATGAGACTTAAACGAGGAATTGAGAAAAAACGACTGGATCAACAGAAAAGGAGTGGTCTTTTATCATGTTAACGCCAGACCACAAACATATTTGGCCACTCAGCAAAAATTGAGACAACTTGATTGGGAAGTGTTAATGCATCCACCATATAGTCCCAAACTTGCACCCTCAGATTTTCACCTGTTTCGGTCTCTTCACAACTCTTTGGGTAGTGTTAGGTTAACATCTATCAGATAACCATGATATAGTATTATTTGCAGATGACACTTCTTTAATTTTCAAATTAAGTCGACAATTGCTAAAATATGACGAAGTAAATAATGCTATATCTAAATTAGTAAATTGGTTCAATGTTAATAATTTGCATTTAAATGACACTAAAACGAAATGTATGCAATTTATGAATCCAAATGTCAAACAATTAAATACTAATGTTATTTTAAATGGGGAGAAACTGAGTCTTGTAGATATCACCATTTTTCTTGGAATCACACTAGACGCGAAGTTTCAATGGAGCCCCCATATATCAAAACTAGTAAGCAGACTTAGTTCTGCAGCATATGCCGTAAAAAAGATTAGAAGTGTAACTAGTGTTGAAACAGCTAGACTAGTTTACTTTAGCTATTTCCATAGCATAATGTCGTATGGTATTTTGCTATGGGGACACGCAGTTGACACAATTTATGCTTTAAAGCCTAAAGAGTCGCTGCGACAAAAAATTCAGGAAATTAATATATTAACTTTGCCCTTTCAATACATTTATGAAAATGTAATGTACGTACACAAAAATAAAAGTAGTTTTACAAAAATAAGTGATATTCATTCTGCACAAGCTAGTAGTTAGTACCAGTTACTCGACTCCATCGAGTCAGTAATTCATTCTTGGGGCGATTTTTACGCTTTTACAATAAAATTCCAGAAAATATACAAAATTTGACCTGCTCAAAGTTCAAAAACTTTAATAAATTAAGTTTGTATAAAAAGGGTTATTATAATATTAAAGAATTTATAGATGATAATAACCCCTGGAAATGAGGTGATCGCTACCAAGCTATTTCTAATTTGTTGTGTTGTTAATTTGTGTAACATACATGATTGTAAGCTGTTATTTAAAAAAAAGTCCCGCTGGGTTTCTTGCTGGTTCTTCCCAGGACAGAGGTTTTTTTTCGAACCAGTAGTAATTATTCAAAAGAGTGACTTTCAATAAGTATTATTTATAATCTATATTGAATAAAAAAGTTTTTGTTTCATCAAGAGAGGACTGTCAAATTACTTGTTACATTTTTTTGATCAAAAAGCCCAAGATTTCTACAGCAACGGGATTTTGTCCACAGATAATACACTATTATGTCACTACCTACAAGATTTCAACAAGTTATCGAACAAAATGGCACACAATATATATTATAATTAAATGTAATTAAACATTGAAAAAAAAAGTATATAAAATACGAAGAAAATTTTTCCCCAACCTAGCTAGCTAGTAGTACCAGTTACTCGACTCCATCGAGTCAGTAATTCATTCTTGGGGCGATTTTTACGCTTTTACAATAAAATTCCAGAAAATATACAAAATTTGACCTGCTCAAAGTTCAAAAACTTCATTAAACTAAGTTTGTATAAAAAGGGTTATTATAATATTAAAGAATTTATAGATGATAATAACCTCAACCCGTGGTTGTCGTAAGAGATAAAGAGAATGGATCTGAACCAGGAAATATCCGGCAGCATCTTCCTGATAACAGATGATTGCGGTTGCCAGTCGTGGCAAGGATTGCAAATAGTCCCCTATGAGGCGTTTTATGTGGGAAATTTATGTTCATCGGTTAACTTTTGATAGGGTGTAATGGTAGTTGCAGAAAAGAGATGGCAAGCTTTATGAGTTTGGTATTTTCTGTGATGGTGGACAGTCTTTTGTCGTTCTAGGTAATATTATTGTAGGGATAAAAACTATGGTATGCATAAGCGAAATATGCATATAAAATTGCAACCACTTTAGCGTCCCGGCGGGGATCGAACTCTAGCAACTTACCTACTGTAGAATAGGGTATTACACTCATTTTCAAAAAGTGTTTTAAATGAACCCCAGAGTGATAATGAACCACTATAATTTTTATATAAATATTTTAAAACCGAATAGTGACATAAAAATTACTTTTAATCTATCGTTTTAAATTTTAGCGTGAAAACGCTAGCCGCCATACGGTTCAAGTCATGACGTCACTGTCCTAGAATTTTGACAATTTTGCAAAGGAATAAGACACTTTTGAATGTTTAATAATGAGTTATCATCTACATCATTGTTGTGTTGTACCTGATTGCAAAAAGACGAGCATAAGAACGCCGGGGAAGTTATGGATTAAAGTGCCAATTGATTTAAATATGAGAAATACTTGGTTAAAACTGGTAAGAAGAGACCCGAAGGCATTGTCTACAAAATCTAAACTATACTTCTGTGAAGATCACTCTGATGTAAATATGACTTATATTTAACTATCGATTAAACAAAACAAAACATCATGACATGATAGGTACCTATTGCAAGTCAAATTTTGTAATAGATTAGGTTCATCGCTCGTCTGACCCGCCCTTTGTGGGCCATTTTGATAGCCCTTGCACTTGCAGTGCAGTGTTTTACTTAATTCCTGTTTTCTTCTATTATATGGGAATAAAGACATAGTTTGTACTCAGACCAAATAAAAAAGTGACTTTTTATTTCGTCTGAGGGTTTGTATAAAAAAATATAAGTAACAAAAAGTTTTTCTCACCTAAGCTTATATTATAATATCTATAATATTAGTGCTAAAAGCGAAGTAATAAACTCGCTTTTACGAATCCGTCTTCCATGATGCCTTTTCAATAAAATTTGGAATGAAAGTCAACAATCGTAATGATAACTTGAAAAATTTCGAAATTAACTAGTTAGTACACAGCATATAACCTATTTCTTTGACCTAGTGACGTCACGACGCTATCTAATATGGCGGACATGGTTTTGCACATTTGAGGCATAGGTAAAAAAAAAATCTTTAAATTGAAATTTAAAATTTATAATGCATTTTTATAAATAGAAATCAATATTTCTCGTTTACTTTTTACAAAATCTATTATAAATATATATTCTTTGACTTATTTTTACATTGTGTAAAATACCCTATTTAAGACGAGCGCTAATCTTGGAGCTATATTTATAACTAGCTGTTCCCCGCGACTTCGCCCGAGTGGAGTTTATTACGATTGGATTTCATGGGTTTTAATTTTATTTTTGCGTGGAACCCTAATTATTCTTTTTCTAAAATAAAAGTAGCCTAAGTTACTCTTACGTAAGCTACGTGCCTGTGAAAGTAACGTCAAAATCGGTCCAGCCGTTTCGGAGATTAGCCGGTACAAACAGACAGTCAGACAAAAAAATTTAAAATTGCTTTATATTTTATATTTGGTAAAAAGCTGTTATTTTGATATTACAAACAGACACTTCAATTTTATTAATTTGTATAGATATATCAATTTAACTTTCTTCGACTACACATCCACACACACATGTGTTTTGTTTTAAACCGAAGTGGCTCACGAACTTACAGCCTACCTGATTGTAATTTATACGTGTAACCAGCGTAAAATGGCAGTTTGACACTGCTGTGTTTCGTATGGTGAGTGTCTAAACTCAGAGAACCGGATCTAGAGAACCGGAGACCCATTTTACTGGAAAAGAGGTATTCCATCATAGTATTCACGGGTGACGACGCATCTGCTTTTTGATTCTTTATTTAGGATAAATGTAGATGTCTATGGGTCACAGCAACCACTTACCATCAGGTGGACTGCTCGTTTGTCACCCTATCCTATAAAAAATATGGTTACTGCAGTCAATGGACATCTGCAGCGAACTTTAATTAAAAAAATAAGGCTACAGATGTGTTGTCGAGATGGAATACCTTACCTTACCGCCTGTAATCACGTCTAGGTTTACCTATACTGACTCTCCATATCCTCCAGACCGAAATACAGAAGTGCAAGTACTACTAGGTGGCTGCAGAAATAGGTTAGTGTGGTACCTGCTCGTCTACTTCTACAACGGTACGTGAGGGTAATATGGTCACTTTAAGCTTTGCCGCCCTATAAAAACAAAACTAGGAAGAGGGCAGAGACAAAAACGTAAAGTTGTAAACTATACTTAATATATTAAGAAAAAAAATAGCAAACAAGAGCAATGATTAGGAACACTTCGAGAAATGAACTTAAAAGAAACTAACTACACTACACAATACTAAAATCGACTAAAATCTACCATAATGTCAACTGTCAAAATGGCGTCTATGAAGCAGCGCCATTTTGACGCTTTATTATTTGATTGACTCATGAAGGGCTGTCGAAACACAGAGCAATCTATGCAAACAAGGCTGTAGTTTTTGAGTGATAAGAAAGTGACGATATTAACCGGATGACCATATTACTCTCACGTACTTATATTATATTACTTTTCTACAGAATGCTAGACAGAAGGGACGTCCTACCTAGAATTAGTTGATTTACGTTGTTTGTGTTTTGATTCTACCTCCTCTGGTTTCTTTTTACGTTAATTTTCACTTTGACTTAAGTCCCGCCGTTTGAATTCGGGACAAAAGATACAATTAAGTTTATATTGTTATTCCCCCAGCTATTTGTTTTATAGGATAAGGGTAACAAATGAGCACACAGTCCACCTGATGGTAAGTGGTTCTGTGGCCCTATACATCAACATTTATCCTCGATTACGAATCAAAAAGCAAATGCGTTGTCACTCGTCAGGACTAATATGGAATGCCTCGTATCCAGTAAAAAGGGTCTCGGGTTCTCCACACTCACCATACGAAACACAGCAGCATTAAGCTGCTATTTTACGCTGGTATTCTGTGAGAGCGTGGTCCTTCCCCGGTCGAGCCGACCTATTCGTGCTACAACTATACCAGTAATATAGCTATAGCATGGCTCACCACGTAAAATAAGTAGGTAAACCATGATTATGTAAGGTATGCTTTTAGTAGTAATAATGTCCTTCAGACCGACTTTCGGTCACGGCGGCCAGTCTGAACAGAGACTAGCCATCTGCGAAGGACACGATTATAGTGTCCGAGTGTATGCGCAAGCACAAGTGCATTCTCTATTTCCTCGCTATCATAGTCCTCTGGGATGGTAATCCGGCACAACCGGAGGTAAGGTAACAGGTAAGGCGTAGGGCCAACGGCTTTACGTGCCTTCCAAGGAATGGGGGTTAAACACCGGTAACTTCCTGACTACGGGTTGCTACTGAGGATTTCTTGTCAGAACAACCCAATAACTGATTTCCTCCCGGTCCGGGATTCAAAACCGGGAACTCATTATCAGTAACTGCGTTTACGACAACAAGACCAACGAGTTAGTCAATAGAATATGAGGCTTCAGTAACAGTTTATGGTATATACGACCACTGCTGGGCACTGGCCTCCTCTCATTTCTGAGCTATTTTCGTTGGAGTCAATTATCCTATCTTTGCGGGAGGCCTACGCAGCAGTGGATTTTTGAAAGACTAAGAAAGAATCTACGACGGTTTAACATTGCTTGAAGTCGTCATAACTTGCCTAATGAATAGTTTGTTAAAAAACTGTTTATATACGCATTTCGTACATAATGAGACGAATTAACGAACCGATTCTAGAAATTATAGAAATCGTTACATACAGATATAAACATATATAGGTATATATGTTTATATATATGTATATATAAACATATATACCCTACAGCGGTTCAGCATCTATTACTGCTGCCCAGGGCCACCAGAGCTAAACCTACCAACCTTCAGCTCCCCCCCCCCCCTTCCTCAATCAATCGGTAAAATGGTGTTTAATATTATTTTGAAATGAATAAAACTAGGTTGGCCCCCGCTGCTCACTTACCGGTCAGTAGGGTAGTGGTATTGCGATTAGCGGTGACGGTGATTGTGCACGCAATTGAGGGCGGGCGGGAGGTACTCTTCAAAAATTTTTTTACATGGTAGAGCCCCGCTGCAACTATGTTATTGTTGTAACACGAATGGGTCGGCTCGACCGGGGAAGGACCACACTCTCGCAGAATACCAACGTAAAATAGCAGCTTAACGCTGCTGTGTTTCGTGTGGTGAGTATAGAGAACTGGAGAAAACGAGGCATTCCATCTCAGTCCTCAAGGGTGATAACGCATCTGCATTTTGATTCTTAATCGAGTACAAAATGGGCCTCAAATTCCATTTACCATCAGGTGGGTTATGTGCTCGTTTGTCACCCTAATTTATATGAATAAAAACATACATACATACATACATATAATCACGCCCCTTTCCCGTAGGGGTAGGCAGAGACCACTTCTTTCCACTTGCTACGATCCTTACATACTTGTTTCGCTTCGTCCACTTTCATTATTCCCTTCATACATGCTCTACGGTTTAGGGTACTCTTGACCTGGCCTTGATGAATAAAAAACTATGTAAAATACATTATTTTTCTCATAATGTATTTCCGCAAAGTAACGCCTGTTTTTTATTAATGAGTAGAAGTAGTAGTAGAGATTAATGAGTAATGTAGTATTTTATATAAAATAAAATCTGCCATTCGGGATCATGGATGCCAATTATTCCAAATATACAAATTTTAGTTTCATTCGTCTCGCGGCCGACCCTTGCCAATGCACTTATTCTAAGTTTTTCTTCGAGACACAGAGCGACTCGATCGGTCGAAGCGAAATGCGATTAGAAACCGGTTCTGGAACTGCATGAGAGGTGCATTGCACTCACCGACTGCTAAGCTGCAGTCCCCGCGGCGTTCCCGACTGCGTACCGTGTAAAATCCCTTGTAAGCATAACGTTTACGTACGAGTTAAAGGCAAATTTTGCTGACTACAAAGGCTTTTGTTAGACTTTAAGTAACCCTAACTTAATAAAATAAGTAACTTCGTCAGTTTTCCGAGTTGGAATGCAACGTTTGTTGTTAAAACGAGCTGCGGTATACCGCGTTAGCGATAAAATAAGTTGGATTCATTGACATCGGTCATGCGGTTCAGATATGTAGCTTAGACTGGATTAGGTAAGGCTGGATGTTTAAGGCTAGATTCAGGTTCGTAACGTAAATACCTGCTAGCTCGTTTGGTTAGTTTTATAATGAAGTGATTAATACGAGACTGTTTGATGTAAAATGTGCAATATTATTTTCTTATTAAGTGAACTGTTCTTATAGGCAGAAAGAATCTATTGATATGATCTAGATATTGATTTACTAATAACAGTCTTTTTAGTTTAGTAGTTGCAAACGCGGCTGCTGATTAAAAAGTCCCGGGTTTGAATCCCGAGTCGGGTCAAAAAAATTAGTTATTCACTTTTTCTGTAAAGGAATCCTCAGTAGAAGGCCTGAGTTGGGATGTTGCCAGTATTTCACCCTCCGTGCCTCGTTAAGCACGGAACCTGCGCCTGATCTCTCTCCGGTCGTGACGGATCCCGTCCCATCAGACTATGATAGTGAGGGAATAAAGATAAAACCTGTGCTTGCGCACACACTCGGACACTATAATCCTGTTCTGCGCAGTTGGCTTCGTTAAGGTCTGGAGGACATTATTATTTACCTGTCATTGTCTCGCAGTACATTCACTTGTAAGTGTACCCGTAGATGCACAAGCATGACAACACTATTATTGCTTTTTTTATAGAAAAAGGGTGACAAACGAGCACACAGTCCACCTGATGGCAAGCGGCTGCTGCGGCCCATAGACATCTACATCTATCCTCTACTACAATTCAAAACGTAGATGCGTTGTCACCCGTGAGGACCAAGATGGAATGCCTCATTTCCAGTAAAAAGGGCCTCCGGCCACCTGCACTCACCAAGCGAAACGCAGAGGTGAACCTCTACTTCACGCTGGTTTTCTGTGAGGTCGTGGTACCACCCCAGTTTGAGCCGGCCCATCCGTGCTACAGCAAAAGCTGCCGCGTGGCTCTACCACTGTTAAAAACGCGATCGTGATCATAACTCGTGCCGCTTTTGTAACAGCCTTTACCTGAGTCTTCTTTAGTATTTTGAAGTTTAATTTATCCAAATTATAATTAAAGGACAATGCCCAAAATCGCCCTGTGTAATAAAATCATCGGACATACACGATAATTAATTTTCTATTTTATTATGTTAGTTGCAAATACTTTTATAACACGGACTAGCTGCATGCAAAAATTAACATTAAAAAGTATTCTACTCGACTAATAACATCAATCGCCGCCATCTTCGCCAAACATCATGTAGTGTCGAAAAATGATTAGGGATGCCCAATCGATTGTAATCGATTTTTGAATTTAATGAAATACATTTTGAATTTATTTCGTATAAAGTTTCAAAAAGAAGCTACAATAAAAATATAAAATCACCATTTTTTTATATTCTTTTATATTATTCCCTAAAAGTATAATTTAAAAAACCTACTATACCTAATGAATGAGGTCATACTCGATTTTGAATAGGTAGTTAGAATAATGCTGAAGAAAAATATTCGTAAAGATAATTATTCAGGATTTTCTAACGATCATTTAGAAAGGATTGTATTCTATGTCTTACTAAACGATAACTTACGAGTTTACAACAATTAATATTAAAAAAAAAACACTTATCGTTACTGCATTAATTATAAATCTGTTCTTTAAAAAGAGCAACATTGTAGACTAGATAGAGACGTTATTATTAATATTGTTACAAGTATGGAAGAAGTAGAGACGTACGAGTATTATAAGTAAAGTAGGATATTGTTATACTTGTTATGGTATTAATATTATCGTATGAAAAAGATGATGTATGATGTGATGTGTGTTTGTAACGTATGGCTATAACAAATCTTAGGACATATTCATAAATCGTATCGTATTTGGCGCTTCTATTTTTGATGTCACTAAATGGTCACTTGTCAGTCTCTCATGAAAAAAATACGATCTCCAAATCGATCCAAATCGAACATACTAGAAACGAATCTCGATTAAATTAAGCATTAACAAATCTATTTTTGATCAATCGCGACATTTTCAAACATGCCTAATATGAACAGAGAACAGTATTAACGATAGTTTACCGTAAATACAAATAATTGTATAGAAACATCATTAAATTAATAAACATAACATCACGCTTGTATTTCTCAGAAGGAGTAGGTAGATGTGTGTAGTACTGTTATGTTATACGTCCCATGTAATAGGGGGTGCGCGTATTGCCAAACACCGGACACAAATCCAGACTCCGTGCTACTTATAGGAACTTCAAGTTATAAGAACCCAATAATAAATTGTCGGACCCTGGGATTGAACCCAGAACAGAACAGTTTTTCTGTCTGTCACAAGGAACAGATGTTCCAAATATGCAAAAGTATTTCTTGAGTCGTTTGAAATATTCTTGAATAAGTCCAACTCGTGAGGTTTTTGGATTGATTCATTGAATCGATGGAGTGTTCTAAGTCGACATCAGGTCATCGGATAAGGATTCTTCATATGTATATCGATCTGGAAAATCGATTATTTTATAATAAACAATCGATTAAAAGATTTCAAATCGACATGCCTACTTTATACTGTCATCCTTCACTCTGTCAAAATTACATTGGTTGGCGTCGTTTGCTCTTTCTAATTATATCGGTGTTTTGGTGAATTTCGGGACTATATATTGAACATTACGACTTGGCTATTTTAACGGACTCTGATTGCTTTCAAGAACGACTTATCTTGCTGTGATTTTCGGAACTGTGTACCACTCAACGATAACCTAGCATTCATAAACGGACTTACGCATACGCAATGGAAAGTGTATTTTGTGTAAATTGCGGCTCTGCTGGTGGCTCAATGTTGTTAAAAGATGAACAGAGAAGCAATCGTGCAATATTGCTGTAATTGCATCGTTGTACGCAGAACCATCGGTTGCTGTGCCCATGTTATGACCATCATTTAGTACTTGAGCTTTACGAGACATCAAAATAATATTGACATCCTTGCACAGTTTTTAGACAATATTCTAATTTCCAATTTAGAAGATGAACAATATACATGAAATTGTACTGTGTTTTATTTCTAATTCAAACATAATAAAATAAATGTATTTGTAAAAACAATGTGTTGATACGCTCGCTGTTCGACGGCATGTCTAGCGGCGTGACTGGAAACAGCCTAAATCCTATACATTTAGGTACTAGGTATCTTACCGTACCGTATATGCTAATGACAACATCTAAATGCTAACAGCCATTATACACATACATTTTTATTTTTACATTAATACACAAACATTATCTCTCATTTCGAAACTAATGCTAAAAAAGCAGGTTTGTTAACTAGATTCTATGCATTTATACGTTGCACTTACATACACTTAGGCTTTAGAACAAAAACTGCATACCTATTTATCTAGATAGGTACTAAAAATAGCTAAATGTTTTAGGACATCGTTTTTCAGTTTGTTAAAAATCACTCGGAGCTATGAAAAACCGTAATATTCGTGGTTCGATTATAACCTCAAAATCTGATACTTTTTTTAAAATATATCTTTTATGCAGCTAGTCCGCTATAAAAATAAGGTCATATAGCAATTTACTAATGATCGACAATAAAACACATAATTTTCCGATGCTCTTGGTTCCAGGGCGAACAATGTATGGGAGCAGAGCAATGTCCTTTAGAGCCGGGACGGCATCAGTGGCTGCGGAACTAAGTAAGTTTTACGTGGTAGAGCCATGCTGCAGCTATATTATTATTAGTTGTAGCACGAATGGGTCCGCTCGACCGGGGAAGGACCACGCTCTCACAGAATACCAGCGTAAAATAGCAGCTTAACACTGCTGTGCTTAGTATGGTGAGTGTAGAGAACCGGCGACCCTTTTTACTGGAAAAGAGACATTCCATCTTAGTCCTCACGGGTGACAACGCAACTGAATTTTGATTCTTTATTAAGAATAGATGTAAATGTCTATGGGCCACAGCGACCACTTACCATCAGGTGGACCGTGCGCTCGTTTGTCACCCTTACCTATAAAAAAATTATTTATCTAGTTTTTTTTAATGCTCAATAGAAGTCTCAAGCTAACTAACTGTCTATCTGATGGTGAGTGGCTACCTACTGTAATCCATGGAGATCTGCAACTAACTTAAAAAAAGAAGACAACAGATGCCTTGCCATCACTAGGGACTATAAAGGAATGCCTTTATAGTGAATGAATTTTGATTCTTTATTAAGGATAGATGTGAATGTCTATGGGTCACAGCAACCACTTATCATCAGGTGGACTGTGTTCTCGTTTGTCACCCTATCCTATAAAAAAATATGAGTCTTTGAGAGATGACTACACATTTGTGCCATTTGCTGTAGAGACTATCGGTTCGTTGGGTCCACGTGAAGTTAAGTTCTTAAAGGAACTGTATCCGCGACTGGTCACCGCTGCTGGTGATAAGACGGTTGGTTTTTTCTCGCTCAAAGGCTAAGGATAGCCATTCAGCGAGAAAACGCAGCACACGTTCTTGGCACGACACCACATGGAGTATGTCAATTAAAATGTTTAGTTTTAGTTTTTCTTTAATATAGTTTTTTTTTAATATTGTGTGTAACCCTTTAGTTAGATTTTTTGCATGCCTTAAGCGTAAAGCGCGTAGGTATGTTCTACTAGCGTTCTAAAGGCGCGTCTACACCAAAAATGTTGATAACATTTATGTTTCCGACATGTTGACAAATCTATAAAAGTTGGCGACATTTGTTTCAAAATGTTGCAAGAAGCGTTTCCACCGAGAGAACAAATGTCGGCAACAAGCGTATTCCTTTGATTTGCTACATTTTGAAACAAATTTTGTTGATTTGTCAACATGTCGTAAACATAAATGTCGTCTACATTTTTGGTGGCGACGCGCCTGACAGAAACATTTGTCGGCAACACGTGTTGACAAATGTTGAAAACTTTGGTGGAGACGCGCCATAAGAATTCAACGTTTTGTCGCGTTAAATCGTATATAGCAATCATATTTTATATTAGATAGTATTTCTATTCTTCTGCTTCAAAATTAGTATACAGATGTATACTAATTTTGAAGCAGAAGAAAGGTGATCGCAAGATCTCAGTGCGTTAACGGACTTCAGAAATGTTAGGAACTATTTAAATTTTCAGTTTTCCTTAGCCTTTTTCTTCGTCGATACTTAGGCAGCTACGGCTCAGCAGGTAGTGAACAGGTGTCAAGTTTGACGCTGCCCTCTAGCATATAGTACGAGGTGGTAAGCCCCATCTATCGATGAGTATTTCTGGTTTTCCCAAATCCGCTCCTTATAACACCGGAGGAATAAAAGAGGGTGATAGATAAGCAGGAAGTTCAAGTCTGTTAAACGTCAATTACACCTACTGGATTTAGTGACAACCTGTTAATCCAGGGTCTCGTATATTTGATGTTAAAACCGTCATCGGTTGTGGTAATTTATGTAAGAGAGTTACTTCATATCCATCGCCCCATTTAGTTTCCGAGATGATCACGGGAAAGTACAGCCCATGTCCAGCAGTAGACCGATGAAGATATAACTAGTAGATAATGTCTGTAAACATTACGTCCGCCATTTCCGTCCTTTCTTATGAGGTATGCAATAAATAACACAATTATCGATGTCTATTTTTATAAAGTATAGGTGACAATCGACCACACAATCCGCCTGATGATAGTGCTTGCTGCCATAGATATCTACTTCTATCCTCGATTAAGATATAAAAATGCGTTTTCATCAATAAGGACGAAAATGGAACACCTCCTTTCCAGTAAAAGGTCTGCAGTTCTCTACTCCCACTACATGAAACACAGGAGCATTAAGCTGCTACTTCTCGATGGTATTGTGTGAAAGCCTTTCCCCTATGAGCTGACTCATGCGTGCTACAATCATATCGTAGATCATATCCCGCTGAGTTTCTTGCTGGATCTTCCCAGGACAGAGGTTTTTTCGAACCAGTGGTAATCAAAGAAAAGAATGACTTTCAATAAGTATTATCTATATTGAATAAAAAAGATTCTGTTTCTGTTTCATATTAAACATGGCTCTACTGCGTTAAAAATCTCTTATGTAATATCAGTTCAGGGGGTTGTTTGCATGTCATTAGGATATGAATTTGGACTAATCTTCAGAATGACTGAACCAATTGTTATGACTTCACGGATAGATTTTTTTTATAGGATAGGGTGACAAACGAGCATACAGTCTACCTGATGGCAAGTGGTTACTGTGGCCCATAGACATCTACATCTATCCTCGTTTGCGAATCAATATTCAGATTTGTTGTTACCTGTGAGGACTAAGATGGAATGCCTCGTTTCCAGTAAAAGGGTCTCCGGTTCTGTACACTCACCATACGAAACATAGCAGCATTAAGCTGCTATTTTACACTGGTATTCTGTTAGAGCGTGGTCCTTCCCCGGTCGAGCCGACCCATTCGTGCTATAACTATACTAATAATATAGCTGCAGCATGGCTCTACCATGTTTAAAAAATAAAGATTAAGAAATAGATAGAGAGTAAGAAAGCTATACCAGAAATGGTCTAAGCTATATTTTATCCAAAAGGCCTGATTTATTAAAAATGAAATTAACAAATTTGAAATAATTAATACTATTTGATGATTTTCTTTGTCTGTGTAGTGGCGGTGAAGAAATATCTAACTCTCCTGTGGGTGTCGTAAGAGATGACAGAGAGAAATTGAAATAGGAAATGGCCAACAACATCTTCATGATACACCTTTCTAGACGTGGTAGAGCCATTTCATTACAGCCCTTCACAAGTCCACTGCTGAACATAGGCCTCCCCAAGGAATGCCACAATGCACGGTCCTGAGCCACCTGGATCCGTCGACTTCCTGCATATCTCACCAGGTCGTCACTCCATCTAGTGGGGGGACGCCCTACACTTCGTCCGCCGGTACGAGGCCGCCACTCGAGAACTTTTCTTCCCCATCGGTTGTCGGTTCTTCGAGCTATATGGCCAACCTACTGTCACTTCAGCTTACAAATCCATTGGGCAATGTCGGTTACTCTAGTTCTACTGCGGATATCCTCATTTCTAAGTTTCACGCAGAGAAACTCCGAGCATAGCCCTCTCCATAGCTCGCTGTGCGACCTTGAGCTTCCTCATCCGGCCAGCAGTGAAGGACGACGTCTCAATTCCATAGGTCATCACTGGCAACACGCACTGGTTGTACGGTCTCGTTTTCAAGTTTTGAGGTATACCTGACGAGAAGATGTGCCTTAATTTCCCGAACGCTACCCATCCGAGTTGAATCCGTCGGTTGACCTCTCGGTCGAAGTTGAACTTACCTAGTCGGACTATTTGTCCCAGGTAAACATACTCGTCAACAACTTCGAGCTTAGTGCTCCCAACAACTACCGGCATAGGTGTGACATGGACATTAAACATGATCTTTGTTTTGTCTATGTTCATTTTAAGACCTATCCGTTGGGAAACACTATTGAGGTCATTGAGCATAGTGATTAGGTTCTCCAGCGATTCTGCCATAAGGACTATATCGTCGGCAAATCGAAGGTTAGTGATGTACTCACCATTGATGTTAATACCGTATCCTTTCCAGTCCAGAAGCTTGAAAACGTCTTCCAGTGCAGCGGTGAAGTGTTTCGGGGATATAACGTCACCCTGTCTTACACCTCTCTGTAATTGGATAGGTTTCGTACTCTGGTTCTGTACTCGAATAGCCATCGTAGCCCTATTGTACAAGCACTTCAGCACTTCGAAATACCGTCAGTCAACTTGGCATCGCTGAAGGGACTGCAGCACCCCCTAATTTCGACGGAATCAAAGGCTTTCTCATAGTCCACATACGCCAGACATAGTGGTAAATTGTACTCCTTTGTCTTCTGTACTATTTGCCGAAGGGTATGTATGTGGTCTATGGCGCTAAAGCCTTTTCGGAAACCGGCTAGTTCGGGAGGCTGGAAGTCGTCAAGTCTGCGCGCGAGACGATTCATAATGACTCTCGAAAACAGCACGTAGAGAGAGAGAGAGGTAGAGCCATGCTGCAGCTATATTAAATGTACAGTTGTAGCACGAATGGATCGGCTCGACCGGGGAAGGACAGCGTGTCCTGGCTCTACCATGTAAAGTTTATTTTAACAACATTACATGGTAGAGCCACGCTGCACGCTATATTACGTGCCACAACACGAATAATTCGGCTCGACCGGGGTGAGGACGACGCTGTCACAGAATACCAGCGAAAAATAGCAGCTTAATGCTGCTATTTTTCGCTGTGCTTGTTACAGTGAGTGTAAATAATCGGAGACACTTTTTACTGCAAAAGAGGCATTCCATCTTAGTCCTCACAGCTGACAACACATCTCCATTTTGATTCGCAAACGAAGATAGATCAGGAGGACTGTGTGCTCGCTTGTCACCTTATCCTAGAAAAATAAAAATAAACAACTAAACATAATAAAAACTGCGGTTAAGTCAAAGTCAGAGGTTTTATTATTTTATTATGAGGCAATGGGAGGTCTATGTTTAGTAGTGCACTTTTAGGCTGTAATGGACGGATGATTATCTTAAATATAAATGTGGCGTCATTTATAGATCCCAAGCAAAGTCAGGGCGGGCGCTAGTTAAGAAACATAACTAACCGCAGGTAAAGTAACGGATAAAGTGGTTCTAAGCGTCGTGGGTTCAAATCCGCCATTTGACTACTGTGCACTCCTAACACAAGCATTTTCCGCTTACCAGGAGTGGTTACACGACATATTAATGATGTAAATGGCATTGGCTAATATTTATTGAAAAAAAATTATTTATATTTTCTCCTCGTATAACGTCTGATCTAATCGGCGATAGGGAGTACAAAAGCGAGAGTAACGCTCGAGAAATCGCTAAACTAATCCTATCGAGCGTCGTGATAAATGGCAAACCAAACGTCGGGAGAACTGAACTTCCGTAGATCAAAGGATCCGAACTCTGGTTCCATTTTTCATAAAACAAATCATACGTACGAATCTCGTGACGCCACTTTATGTTTTGAATTTACAATTTACTTTATTTGAAAATATACAGTATAATAATACATTGTTAATGTTTAAATTAAGTTATTACAAAAGCCAGTTAAGTTTTCACTGAGTAATGATAACATACTTGATAATTGAGCAGAGTCTGATAATGAATGAGAATGATTAAACCTAGGGACTATGTAAGTTATTTTTCTGCCGGCTTCCAAAAAGGAGACGGTACTCAATTCGACTGTATGTTTTTTTATGTGTGTTACCCCATAACTTTTTACTGGGTGAACCGATTTCGATGATTCTTTTTTATTTGAAAGCTGGTACTTCTCGTGTGGTCCCATAGGAATTTGATCAAGGTCGGACCAATAGTTTTTGAGTTATTCTTAATAACTTATATTGAAGTCGGCTATACATAATTAAAAATTAAAAATTTTGTACAGCCGACTTCAATATAAGCGACTTCAATATAGGTTATTTAAGAATAACTCAATAATCATTGGTCTGACCTTGATCAAATTCATATGGGACCACACGAAAACTATCAGCTTTTATATAAAAAAAGAATCATCGAAATCGGTTCGCCCAGTACAAAGTTATGAGGTAACACACATAAAAAAAAAACATACACCCGAATTGAGTACCGTCTCCTTTTTGGAATCGGCAGAAAATGTTTAATTTTAAATTATTAAGTGGCGAAGCTTGCAAAGTCACTTATTCATTTCACGATGTCTGTCCGTCTGTCCGTATAATTTAAAAATTAATAATTTTGTACACCCGACTTCAATATAAGTTATTTAAGAATAACTCAAAAACTATTCGTCTGACCTTGATCAAATTCATATGGGAGACCACACGAGAACTATCAGCTTTCATATAAAAAAATAATCATCGAAATCGGTTCACCTAGTACAAAGTTATGAGGTAACACACATAAAAAATACAAAAAAAAATACAGTCGAATTGAGTACCGTCTCCTTGTTGGAAGTCAACAGAAAATTATGACTTTAACTATTGTAACTCGTCCCGTTCGAGTTTTAGACCTAAGACTATATAGTCTAGATAGTTATAACGTAGCTGTAGTCTTCTTTGTTTGAAGTTGGTTGCAAGTTGCAACTGAAAAGTTGTTTGTCACTTCAATTTTATTTAAAAAAAATGGTTTGTATATGGAATCCCGTCTGGTTCCAACGGGGATAGATTTAGGGTTCACTCTACAAAAATATAGCACCAAAATGCAGCTGAATTTATATTTTCTGCCGACTTCCAAAAAGGAGACGGTACTCAATTCGAGTGTATGTTTTTTTTTATGTGTGTTACCTCATAACTTTGTACTGGGCGAACCGATTTCGATGATTCTTTTTTTTATATGAAAGCTGATAGTTCTCGTGTGGTCCCATATGAATTTGATCAAGGTCAGACCAATGGTTATTGAATTATTCTTAAATAACCTTCAATATAGTCGGCTGTACAAAATTTTTAATTTTAAATGATGTAAGATTAAAACATAATGAAACTATGTAAACGCAAGCTTGCAGATAACAACATTAATATTTATGATTATTAAATTAGCGTCTCCATTATGTACGCGGTAGGTTGACAGGAGTTGTAAAAAAACCAGGCGCGAGTTCGTTACACTGGTTATTTTGCCTTATTTGTAAACATTGGTCTCGACTTAAAGACGTAATCCACTATAAACTATGCTATACAACTTAATGCGACAACGACTACTAATAAATAACATTGTTGTCAACGGACCTAATATAACTGCATACTGGTCTTTCCATCTGCAAGTTTTTGCAAATGGTCTGAGCCAGAGGTTGTTGATGTAATATTTGTATAGTCTATGAAAAGTCCACTGCTGAACATAGGACACCCCCATAGATTGTCTCATAGGGGGGATATTTGCCATAGTTGTAATGTTACTGTTGCTTTAATAATTTCACCTCTCAGTGGGTCATGTGCTCGTGATAGATTATCTTCTATACATCTATCTATTACAGCCTATTAAAGTCAACTGCTGAACATAGGCCACCCCCATAGATTGCCTCATAGGGGGGATATTTGCCATAGTTTTAATGTTACTGTTGATTTAATAATTTCACCTCTTAGTCGGTCGTGTGCTCCTGGTAGATTATCTTCTATACATCCATCCATTACACCCTATGAAAAGTCCACTGCTGAACATAGGCCTCGCCATAGATAGCCTCATAAGGGGGATATTTGCCATAGTTGCTACGCTTGGTGGACGGGTTAGCAAACCCAGTTTTTTTTATTTTAATTGTTATATGGTAGGCGAAAAGTAGACAGACGCTGTTGCTGCTGCCCATCTCCTGGTTTGTTTCCCTCTGTCGCCTCCTACGACACCCGCAGTGCGATCTGAGATAATGGATATTCGTACACCGCCTCTACACGATGAATGATGTTGTAACGATATTTGAAAGTTTTGTTTACAACATATATCCACGTTTTTAAGTGCATAGATTCAAGGCGTGGATTAAATCTAGAGTTAAGAGGAAATGCGGCCCGAGAGACTTTTGAAAATTAGGTATTTGAAGAAACTATCGCTATCACTCTGCGGGCGCTTGGAGTCCGATAAGGACAACTGCAGATCCGGCTCAATAGCCTAAGTAAAAATGCATAATTCTAGGTTTGGTTCCCTACCATTTCCTCCTCCAATATTGGGCCAATTTAAAAGATATTTTATAAACTGAATAAGAAGGATTTTCATTGTGTCGTTATATTTTTATTTTTTCAGTATTATTTATCAAATTTGAACACTTGACCTCTGTTGACAGCGATCTAAATTTACAATTTTGAGAATTTTGTAAGTGCTTATAAAGATATCATCAAACAGAAAAACATAGAGATATAGAGGTTGATATTTATTTTACTGTAAAAACTCATTGCTGTAAGGTCATAAACCAGATAGAAATCAGGCGAGAGCGTTTGTATGGAGAAAAGGCCGCCCGCATTTCCTCAAGATTTAGGGGTGTCAGAGCTGAAGTTTAATTCACTCAGTTCTTTCATTTCAATGTAAGTTTTTGGTAACGAACAAATTGTACTCTACAAAGAAATTAAATAATTTTTTGGAGCTAATATATCAACCCGTGGGTGACGTAAGAAACGACAGAGGGGGAAACTAAACCTGCCGGGCTATTTACAATCGTCTCGGAAAGCGAAATCGACTCGGATTCGATAACTTCTCGCACCGAAACCAATAAACGCTATTCACATTTAACGTTCGGATAAAGGTCACTTAGATACATCCCATAACTATTGTATCGTGTTTTAGTTATATGCATTTATGAATTTTGTAGATAAATAGGCATTTTGTATTTTTTTAGAGTAACGCCTGAACAAAAACATAAGGCAATATTTTGGCGTTAGCCATTGATATCGAATATAAAAAATATATAATTTAACTATATAATAAATAACAAAAAAAGTGCGAGAAGTTATCGAATCCGAGTCGATTTCGCTTTCCGAGACGATTGTGAATAGCCCGGCAGGAGATGGGTAACAGCAACAGCGGCTGTCTACTCGTTCGTCAAACGTGTGCCCATGGTCAAAATCAGCCAGTCGCATCACCATCATCATTTCGATGAACAGACAAAAGATTTTAACGCTTTCATTGGACGCCGGGTTTTATATATGAACTATTTTTGCCCGTCTTGCTACGAACGTAGGTTCTCTATCGCCGCTTGCATGGGGTTCCTTATAGAAAAAGTGACCACTATATCAATAAATCATTGCTGAATTATGTGCACTGTGTTTCGTCTTCGATAGCTTGCAGCCCAAGAATGCTTTAACAAAAACGTCATTTTAAACGTCTGCAACAACACTATTACTAGAATAGTAAATTATATTTATTTATTAATTAAATGTACACAACTGTTTACACTTTGTTTTACATATTTTGTAATTTATTTATTTATTTTATAATATAAGGCTGACAAACGAGCACACAGTTCACCTGATGGTAAGTGGTTGCTGCGGCCCATAGACATCTACATCTATCCTCTATTACAAATCAAAATGCAGATGCGTTGTCACCCGTGAGGACTAAGATGGAATGCCTCATTTCCAGTAAAAAGGGCCTCCGGCCACCTGCACTCACCAAGCGAAATGCAGAGGTAAACCTCTACTTCACGCTGGTATTCTGTGAGGTCGTGGTACCACCCCGGTTCGAGCCGGCCCATCCGTGCGACAGCAAAAGCTGCCGCGTGGCTCTACCACTGATTAATTAAAGAATTAGTTTAATAAAACTATTCCTTTTTCACTATCAATTTGCATAGCTATAAATGAAAATACTTGCAATATGAAATATGACAAAAAACATTGCGAATTGATACCCTAAACTTTACGGTTTACAAAATTTTCAAAAAATTTTTTTTCCATTTTGAATTATGTTTTATAATAAGGCAATCTAAATTAATTTAGTGAATTTTTACTAGCGGGACATTCATTTCTATTTTGATGGACTAGTAAAGTAAAATGCATTTGTTTCCATATTAAAACATAAATTTTCTAAATAAATAAATAAATAATTTTTCATCAGAAATTTAATAACCTACCTAGTGTGCCTTATTATAAGTCCAGCACCGGCGGTGGTAGTAAATGTTTTGGATAAGATAAACCATTACATTATCAAAAACACTTACATTTGTCAATATAAAATGTACAGAACCATTCCCTTAACAGTATCCGGTACTACGTTATTGTTCTTTTTACACCATTCCAACCGGTTGTAACGCATCGTGTGAAAATTATAAGATGGCTCTCGGACTCGCGTCTCGCAGTAGCTGGGAGACTAAGAACTAGAGCCTAGAGTCTAGACTGTAATGATAAATCTATACTTAGTAACTTATTAGTTACTGGCGACCCACCCGACGTTATTTAGATAAAAGATAATCGAACACTGTTTATTATATCAATCTTTCGTTCTTTTTAAGAAAACAGAATCTCACTTTTCTACTGACTTCAAAAAGGAGACGGTACTCAATTCGAATGTATGTTTTTTTATGTGTTACCTCATAACTTTTTACTGGGTAAACCGATTTCGATGATTCTTTTTTATTTTATTTGAAAGCTGGTACATCACATGTGGTCCCATATGAATTTGATCAAGGTCACACCAATAGTTTTTCAGTTATTCTTAATAATTTATATTGAAGTCGGCTGTACAAAATTTTTAATTTTAAATTATTCCGGTACAAGTGGTTCACCATTTAAAATATTGTACAATCGAATTCAATATAAATTATTAAGGATAACTTAAAAAATACTGGTCTGGTCTTGATCAATTTATATAGGACCGCATTAGAAGCATCTGCTTTCAAATAATCATCAAAATCGAGTCACCTAGATAGGGGGAACACATATAAAAAATAAAAATAAATACAATCGAATTGAGTACCTCCTCCTTTTTGAAGTCGGTTAAAATATTGCCTAGATTACTCCTGGCATTACTTCTTATGTGTTGGTTTTTATTAGTTGTTAGTTTTATTACAATCTGTTCAGCCATTTCGAAGATTAGCTTGGACAAACAGGCAAACATTTTAAAAATGGTTGTTCGTCTTGGTAGTATGAAAATAATTCCCTGAGACTAATAACCAGTAATTTCAATATTACAGACATGCACTTCAATTTTATTTTTAAGTAAAGATTACGTTATTTGACATAGTGTAGATATTAATTAAAACATGAACATCAACACTTCGTATATTCTTTAAATATTTTTGTAATGTTACACATGACAGAGCTACGCTGCAGTTATATTATGGATGTAGCCCGAATGGGCCGGCTCGACCACGCTCTCACAGAATACCAGCGTTAAATAGCAGCTTAATGCTGCTATTTCGTGTGGTGATTGTAGAGAACCGGAGAGGCATTCTATCTTTATCCTAATGGGTGACTACGCATCTTTTGTGTTATAGGATCGGCTGACAAGCGAGCACACAGTCCACCTGATGATAAGTGGTTGCTGTGGCCCATAGACATCTACATCTACTCTTGTTTGCCAATCAAAATGCAGATGCGTTGTCACCCGTGAGGACTAAAATGGAATGCCTCTTTTCCAGTAAAAAGGGTCTCCGGTTCTCTACACTCACCATACGAAACACAGCAGCGTTATGCTTCTATTTTACGCTGGTATTCTGTGAGAGCGTGGTCCTTCCCCGGTCGAGCCGAGCCAATCGTGCTACAACTATACAATTAATATAGCTGCAGCATGGCTCTACCACGTATGATGCATTAAGATAGGAATAAGAAGGATAGATGTATAGATGTATATGGGTCGCAGCGTCCATTTATCATCAGGTAGACTTCGTGCTCGTTTGTGACGCTTATTCTTTAAAAGTCGGTAAGTTGAAGTGGCATGGGGCTGGCTGAATAGCTTGAAGGACTGACAACCGATGGGGAAGAAAGATTTCTCGAGTGGCCGTCTCGTACCAGTAAACGAAGCGGCTCCCACTAAAGGATTGATGACGTGTTGCAGTCAATCTATGGGTGCAGGTGACTTACGACCTTGTTTTGTGACATTCTTTGGATTTATTATGGATTAATGAATAAATGAATGAATAATGTTTAAATAATTTTACGAATAAATAGTTTTAGTAACATATTTTACACAAGTTTGTGTATATAGTACTCGTATGTTATGTTTAAGCGTGATAGAGCCACGCTGCAGTTATATGATGTTTGTACGACGAATCGAATACAAATGTAGATATCTATGAGTCACAGCATCTACTTATTATCAGGTGGACTGTGTGCTCGTGTGTCACCTTTATTCTATATAAAAAAAGTCAATATCTGATCTATTTTTGCTGTGCAGTACTAATGCCACTGCTGTTTCTCGGTTTGATCCTTCATCATCGTTACAGCGAATCACGAATCCACTTCTGAGCATTGACCTCCCTAAAGGAATGCCACAAGGTACGGTCTTGAGCCACCTTCATCCATCGACTTCCTGCATCGCTTACAAGGTCGTCACTCCATCTAGTGAGCGCTTCACTTACCGCCACGAGGCTGCCACTCAAAAACATTTCTTCCCCATTGTTTTATGGTTTAAAGGTAACTATAATAGTTCACTCGCATCGCATCACTAGCTTGTAACTATAGTAGTTACAAGCTAGTGATGCGGAAGTACTGTTCGAATCCATGGCCCACGTAATACAATAATTAATGTTTATATGAGTTAGTGATGTAGGTTAGGGTATGATGGGACTGGCATACGCTAAGCGGTGAAAGTCCCTTAAATGTTTGTAGAATAAAAATATTACAAGCGACCACAGTAAGGCATTTCTTATTTTATATATGGTAGAGCCATGCTACAGCTATATTAGTAGTATAGTTGTAGCACGAATGAGTCGGCTCGACCGGGGAAGGACCACGCTCTCACAGAATACCAGCGTAAAATAGCAGCTTAATGCTGCTGTGTTTCTTATGGTGAGTGTAGAGAACCGGAGACCCTTTTTACTGGAAAAGAGGCATTCCATCTTAGTCCTCACGGCTGACAATGTATCTGCATTTTGATTCGTAATCGAGGATAGATGTAGATGTCTATGGGCCACAGCAACCACTTACCATCAGGTGGACTGTAAGCGCGTTTGTCACCCTATCCTATAAAAAAACCAGCCAAGTGCGAGTCGGACTCGCGCACCGAGGGTTCCGAACAAATCCGTAGGTATATAAATTTAAAAATATTAAAAATATTTTTATTATATGATGTAACTAAAAATTTATGCTTTTTGCAATTTTTCCTTTATCTGTGCTATAAAACGTTGCTTCGTACCAAATTTTAAGATTCTGAGTTCACGGGAAGTACCCTGTAGGTTTTGATTCCCTGATTCCCTTGCGAATGTCGAAAATTTGCGGCATAAACGACTATATCTTTTGATTGCGTTGGCTTAGAAGTTTGATTTTTTCACAGCTCCAAGTGACAGTAGACTTGAGTATTTGATATGAATGTCAGCTTGATACCTCCACGCGTTCCTAAGAAAATGGGTCTTGACAGACAGACTGACAGACAGACAGACAGACAGACGGACAACAAAGTGATCCTATAAGGGTTCCGTTTTTTCCTTTTGAGGTACGGGACCCTAAAAATCATCATTAGAAAAGTCCACTGGCCTTAACATAGGCCTCCCCCATAGATTGCTGCAAAGGAGGATATTTGCCATAGTTAGCAGCATAGCTTAGCAGGTTGGTTGGCAACTGCAGTTCTGAATAATTTCTAGCTGTTATCATGAAAAAACTTCTGCGAATCTCCAGTTTCATTTCCTTCTGTCGTTTCTTAGGACACCCGCTACGAGGTGATATCGGGTAATGGATTTTTTTTATATGATAAGGGTAACAAACGAGCACACAGTCTACCTGATGGTAAGTGGTTGCTATGGCCCATAGACATCTACATCTATCCTCGACCACGTATCAAAATGCAGATGCGATGTCACCCGTGAGGACTAAGATGGAATGCCTCTTTTCCAGTAAAAAGGGTCTCCGGTTCTCTACACTCATCATACGAAACACAGGAGCGTTAAGCTGCTATTTTAGAGCGAGAAAGAGCGTGTTTCTTCCCCGGTCGAGTCGATCCATTCGTGTTACAACTATACCAGTAACATAGCTGCAGCGTGGCTCTACCACGTAAAGGATCTACCACGTAATGGATACTCCTACGCCGCCACTACGTAACATGTACCTTCATCTATCAGATGAGATCACAAAGAATGAGTGTTTCAAACACTTTTGTTGGCAAATTGCTTAACAAACACACTTTTTTATATTGAATAAGGGTAACAAACGAGCACACAGTCCAGATGGTAACTAGATGCTATGCTCCATAGACATCTACATTTATCCTCGATTAATAATCAGAATGCAGATGCGTTATCACACCCAAGGACTAAGATGGAATGCCTAGTTTCCAGTAAAAAGGGGCTCCTGTTATCTACACTCACCATACGAAACACAGCAGCGTTAAGCTGCTATTTTAAGCTGGTATTCTGTGAGAGCGTGGTCCTTCCCCGGTCGAGCCGACCCATTCGTGCTACAACTATAATATAACTATAGCATGGCTTTACCATGTTAAGAAAACTACTAAATATATCTAATTTTCGAATAGGCTGTTTAAAAAAGTGTTTTAATATCCACTAAACAATTTCATAGCTTTATACGGCGGTTTTTTTCTTGAGAAAAAAAACAAAATCTTAAGAACTCTTACTCTTTGTTTTTTTTTAATTAGAGTGATTACCGAGCTAGCAGTCTACCTCATGGTAATCGGCTACTACAACTTGTGAACCCTAACGACCAATAGGCTGTACACAACAAAATAACAAAACGCAAAAAAGTAATAAAAATGAATACAAGGCTAGTTAGTGGTTAGTTGTGTATTAACGGAGTCAGAAGACCCACTTATCACATGTCATCCCGTGGTATCCGTAAGAGGCGATCGAGGGTAATAAAACAGAAAATAAATAGAACAAAATATTTTTTATGCAATATAGATTATTACATGATCCTTATTGAAAATATTTTTTTCTATTTTCCACTGGTTTGGAATATACCTCTGTCCTGGGAAAAACCAGCAAGAAACCCAGCGGGACTATTAAATGGGCAGCAATATCTTCCTTATAACTCAAAATAATCAAAAATTATGTCTACTAACTCGCAAGCCAAGCGCAGCAACTAAGGCTTAGGTCTAATATCTCCCCCATTAGGCAACGTATATCTACGATCACCAGTTTTTTTATAGGCTGTAATGATAATGATAATATCATTAAACTGGAAATATGGTTTTATAACAAGTTTTCTTCCTCGCACAACTGCCTTGTGGAATCGTCTACCACCACCGATTTTCCCGGACCTTCAAGAAAAGGTATTTTTAAAAAGGTCGGCAACACATCTGCCCCGGTTACTTACCATCAGGTGAGCCGCATGCTCGTTTGTCCTCTTTCATAGAAAAAAAATACTGCAACTTTTCGTAACTTATCAAGTCATCCAAAGTCTGATTAGTTTATTAGCTATTCGGCATTCACGAGGTTGGCAATTAGAGAAGAATTTATTACGAGAGTTATGAGAGTATTTCAGAGAAAAATTTAAAGAATAAAAATATATTATCTTTGGCCTTTTAGTACACTGACGAAAATTTAATGTATGTTCACAAAAACAAAAGTAGTTTTACTAAAAAAAAATTATAAACATTGTAAATACTAGGGAAAAAAACACCATTACCAGTTTCTCGACTCCACAGAGTCAGTAATCATTCTTGGAGCAATGTATATACTCGATTACAACAAGGTCCCGGAAAGTGTACAGGCTCTCTCTATTACCAACTTTAAAGGTTTTGTTAAGCTGGAACTGTATAAAAAGGGTTATTATAATATAAATGAATACATGGTTGATCCTTGTGTGAAATATAAATCAATACAAATTTCCGATGTCACAAACCTAGGACACCTTCAAACAACAGAGTTAAAATAAACTCGCCAAGATGCTGCAGGACAGCGGAGACAGGAGAGACACGAGAGAACATTCCTCCGACTATAACGGGAATAGCTCGTTACTGAAAATAGAAAAAACTATATGTAAATATTCTAAAACGCAAGGTATTTGAGTTCGATAGAGAGATATCGAACTCAAATACCTTGCGTTTTAGAATATTTACATATAGTTTTTTCTATTTTCAGTAACGAACTATTCCCGTTATAGTCGGAGGAATGTTCTTTTATACTATTCATGATCATCATTATTGCAGACTCTTAAAATACTATTATTGAACAGTGGAAGCAGTAAAAAAAACCTACAAAAACTACCCTGAGCCACATCGACTTCGTACCTGTCTTATCGGGTGTTCACTCCATCTATCTATCTATACATACATACTAGTACAAATAAATAAAATTGAAGTGTCCGTTTGTAATGTCAAAATTACAGCTTTTTACTAAATGCATATGAAATCATATACGGTACTTATAAAAAACTACAATTTCTTAAATTTTTCTGTCTGTTTGTTCCAGCTAATCTTCGAAACGGCTGGACCGATTTTGACGGGAGTAACGTAGGACACTTATATTTTAGAAAAATAATTAGGATTCCGCGCCAAAAAATTAAAACCCTAAATAACACGCGGGCGAAGTCGCGGTAAACAGCTAGCTTTTTAAATGAAATTAAAGTGCCAATCGAATTTATAGGCCCCCTGATGGTAAATGGTGACAGCCCGTGGACACCCGCAGCCTACTTTAAGGCTATAAATGCGTATGCCGTAATGCCGTGTAGTGGCGGTTAAGAATATCCACTACCCCATATCTTCCCGTGGGTGTCGTAAAAGTCGACAGTGGGAAACAGGCAGGAGATGGGTAGCAGCATTTTCCTGATAACAGCAACATTATAATAAAAATTTGCCGTTGCTAACCCGCTCGACAAGCGTGGCAACTATGGCAAATACCGGCTACGGTGGCGACCATGATGACCCCGGGGCAGGGGGTGCTAAGAATCTCCAGTGGAGTTTCGGTTGCCACCTAAGACGACTCGATCTGGCAACATACAACGCACGCACCCTGAGAACTGACAAGAAGATCGTGGAGCTGGAAGAAGAGATGGACAAGTTACGTTGGCATATTATAGGATTATCCGAGGTCCGGATAATCCTATAATATAAAAGAGAGGAGGAGGACACGGTAATCCTCAAATCCGGCAACTTGCTCTATCACCGGGAGGGCGACCATCTGTCCCAAGGAGGTGTCGGATTTATCGTCCAGAAGTCTCACGTTAACAACGTTGTAAAGATGGAGAGTGTGTCGACGAGGGTTGCGTACCTTATATTCAGAACCACCAAACGGTATTCGCTGAAGGTCATACAGGTTTACACACCAACCTCAACACATCCCGATGAGGAGGTGGAGGAAATGTATGAAGATATCTCTAGAGCCATGCATTCTTCCAAAACCAAGTATACGGTGTTAATGGGAGACTTCACTGCAAAACTAGGCACAAGAGAGTACGGTGAGCTGAAAGTAGGGACATTTGGAATAGGGCAACCGAACCCAGGGGGCCAGCAGCTGGCCGACTTCATGGAGAAAGAGGGACTCTTTATGATGAACTCTTTCTTCCAGAAGCGGCCCCACAGGAAGTGGACCTGGTCGAACCCCGACGGTTCGACATAAAATATGTTATATGTTTACCACAGACAAATAATCCGACTAGGTAAGTCTTACTTCGACCGAGAGGACGATTGACAGATTCAACTTAGCTGGGCAGTGTTCGGGAAACTACGACACATCTTCTCGTCTGGTATACCTCAAAAACTGAAAACGAAATTGAACAACCAGTGCGTGTTGCCAGTAATGACTTACGGATCTGAGACGTGGTCCTTCACTGCTGGCCGGATGAGGAAGCTCAAGGTCGCTCAGCGAGCTATGGAGAGGGCTATGCTCGGGGTTTCTCTGCGTGATAAACTTAGAAATGAGGATATCCACAGTAGAATCAAAGTAACGGACATAGTCCAACGGCTTAGTAAGCTGAAGTGAAGAAAGGTTCTTGTGTGGCAGCTCAGGACCGTGCTTTGTGGCATTCCTTAGGGGAGGCCTATGTTAAGCAGTGGACTTATAAAAGGCTGTAATGACGATGATGATGATGACAAATGCGCTGTCACCTTTGGGGACTAAAATGGAGTGCCACAGCCTGTGGAGTGAGAGACCCTGCTTCGCTTTGTATAGGCTGCCCATCGAGAACCTTTTTGCCCATCGGGCGTCAGTTCTTTGAGTTATATGGTCGTGCAATTGCGGAATAGCAATTGCTATTTCAGCTCACTGATCCATTACGGTCCGTTACTGTGGTTCTCAACCGTCAACCGTGTTTTTTTATATAATAGGGTGACGAACGAGCACATGATGGTAAGTGGTTGCTGTGACCCCTAGACATCTACATCTATCCTCAATAAAGAATCAAAATGCAGATGCTTTGTCACCCGTGAGGACTAAGATTGAATGCCTCGTTTCCAGTAAAAAGGGTCTCCGGTTCTCTACACTCACCTTATGAAACACAGCAGTGTTTAGCTGCTATTTTACGCTGGTATTCTGTGAGAGCGTGGTCCTTCCCCGGTCGAGCCGACCTATTCGTGCTACAACTATTCTACTAATATAGCTGCAGTATGGCGCTACCACGTGCAAAATGTAGTGGCGGTGTAAGAATATCC
Source organism: Parnassius glacialis (assembly GCA_033319125.1). Taxonomy (NCBI): domain Eukaryota; kingdom Metazoa; phylum Arthropoda; class Insecta; order Lepidoptera; family Papilionidae; genus Parnassius; species Parnassius glacialis. Next base: position 3,282,252 of record JAVANC010000009.1, read on the forward strand.
AATACCCCATATCATCTTGTGGGTGTCTTATACTGGAACAGGAGATGGGCAGCAGCGTCTTCCTGACAAATTGAAATAATAAACTGCGATTGTCAAACCGCTTACCAAGCGTAGAAACTAAGGCATAGTTCCCCCCTATGAGGTAATCTATGGGGGAAGCCTATGTTCAGCAGTGAACTTTTATAGGTTGTAATGGAAGGATGGATGGTTGGACTTTAGTTCTCCTTCAGATATCTTTATTACTGATTATACCGAGCAGAGAAACTTCAAGCAAAGCCCTCTTTTTAGTTCGTTGAAACCTCAAGCTTCCTTATACGGCAAGCAGGGAAGAACCAATTTCATATGTCATCACTGGCAACACTTCTTTTTACACTCTTCCAAACCAAATTGGCGATATATTGAAGACTTGCCCGCGGTTCTGCTCGCGTTTAATTTAAAATCGATCGATTTTTGTTCAACATCGATTTAAAAGACTTGAATTTGAGATACGCTAACACTTTTTAACTAAAATATGGCTTATGCCATATTCCGGTTTGTTATCTATAATATTGCCAAGTTGCATTAGAATCCGTTCAGTAGTTTTTATGTTATTGAGTCACAAACATACAAACATCCAAACAAACTTTCACATTTATAATATTAGTAGTAAGAGGCGGCTACTAACGTTCCTGCCGCAGTGGCAATCTAGGGTGTAAAAAAGTTTTTTTTTTTATCCATAATCATGGTCTTATATGTACGTATACAATGGTAGACTTCTCCTTTTGTACACGAAATGCGCCCGTATCAGAACTATTAGAAGTAAGCCAGAGCGGCCGCTCTTACTTATCATAAAATTTACTAAAGCAGAACTACTTTTACTAAAATTATCGCTGAGCGTTAACAACATAATGAAATACAAAAATTATAAAAAAATTAAAAAGAAAAAAATTGTGTGTGTAGTGTGTAGTGAATGTGTTTGTGTGTGTGAGTGTGTGTATATGTTTTCATACGTTTCCCCTCTGTACGACATAAGAGGTCTTGGGAGTAGTAGTGGGGATGACCATTAATTGCCTCCTTAATTGTGATGTATGTATGCAAACAGGGGTAATATCCTACATTGGCCACGCGGCAGGGCGGCAGGGGCGTAAGACCTTCCTGGCTCCCTAGATCATAGCTGCCGCTGACACGTTACACACGCGCAATTGGGGCTATCGCAATCAGTTCCTATATATAAAAAAGTACTCTCTATGAATCAGTTCGTTGTGACTTTTGCGCGGAGCACACGTGTGAGTACAAGTCACAGTGGATACCATTAGTAATAAAGAGCGTGAAATTTGGACAGGTGTGATAGACGTGTATAAAGAGCTGCTTCTCCACCCAGTATCTGTTTTGCGGTAATACCACATAAAGAACGTTACTTGAACGTGGTAACGTTTTTAAACATGATGCAGCTATATTTTGGTTGTAATTATTAATTAATTAGTTGTATGATGGATATATGTGTCTATGGGCCACAGTATCCAGTTACCATCAGGTGGACTGTGTGCTCGTTTGTCACACTTAGTTTATAAAAAAAAAACCAAGGCTATTTGATTCTTTGATATTTGGATAAAACTGGCACCATTCTCCACGCGTGTTTTGCGGGGCGCACACTCTCGTAATGAACGCCAGGCATGTGAGTAGCCGCCTTTAGGTATATGGACGTGAAGAAGGCAAAAGAAGTGTCAGGATCGTGCCAAGTGGAAGTCCGTAGTCTGTATATATGTGTAGTGCTCGATATTAAGTAGTTAATTAAAAAAGTCCAATAGTTTTAAATCGTTTATTACATCAAATGCATCGCATTATTATGTTTTTTTTTTAAATTTTAAACAATAAATTAGTTGGTGTGATACAATGTTGCCATGGATAGTAACTATTTATCAATAATGTTAGTTCCTTTATATATAACGTTTAGTTTTGATATAAACATACTCTTGTATAGTTAATTCTCAATATTAAAAGTACACACATGTTATGAATATGCAGTCGATCGTACCCTTTTATTACTTATTATTGTGTTGGTCAAATATAAATAATTAATTAATTAGATTGTAAAATAGAAAATTGGAATTTCAATTATAAATACATATTTCTCCACGGTTTTCGAGTGGCGACCTCGTACCGGCGGACGAAATGTAGGGCGTACCCCACTAGATGGAGTGACGACCTGGTAAGATATGCAGGAAGTCAATGGATGCAGGTGGCTCAGGACTTTGCTTTGTGGCATTCCTTGGGGGAGGCCTATGTTCAGCAGTGGACTTGTGAAGGGCTGTAATGATGATGATGACGATGATGATTTCTCCACTGTATATAAGATTCAATAAGGTGGGACTACTAGACACTTTTTTATATTTGTTTCTCGTCGTATCTTTTTATTACCGTTAGTGATCAATTAAAGACAATATTAACTGTTATTAAGTATTATTTTTAATCTATATTGAATAAAAAAGTTTCTGTTTCCGTTTTAGAAGTATGAAATCACAAGTAAAAACGTATTGATGAACTAGAATCTGTCTCTACACTAGCGATTCAGTAGGCAGATATGATTTCACTATAAAGTTTTTTTTTATAGGATAAGGGTGACAAATGAGCACACAGTCCACCTGATGGTAAGTGGTTGCTGCGGCCCATGGACATCTACATCTATCCTGTTACAGATCAAAATGCAGATGCGTTTTCACCCGTGAGGACTAGGATGGAATGCCTCATTTCCAATAAAAAGGGCCTCCGGCCACCTGCACTCACCAAGCGAAACGCAGAGGTAAACCTCTACTTCACGCTGGTATTCTGTGAGATCGTGGTACCACCCCGGTTCGAGCCGGCCTATCCGACACAGCAAAAGCTGCCGCCTGGCTCTACCTTGCGTACATCCGCTAGATAAAATAAAATGATGTGTCTTACCTAGTTTGAAGAGCACCTCCCACCCTCCCTTAATTGCGTGCTAGTGCACGAGTGTAGTCACTAGGATAGACACACCACTGACGACAATACGACACGTGTTTCGCCTCTACACGAGGCATCTTCAGTTGTAGTAGAATGCAGTGGCTGACCGCTAAGTGAGCGGCGAGCCAAAAACAGAAAACAAACAGCTGCGTTGTATAAATACCAGCTATTTTGGCTTCATTTGATTTTATCTAGCGGCTATACGCAAATTAATTTTTACCAACTTTAATATAATAGATTTCTGCAAAGTAACGCTTGATTCTATTAATTATCTTAAAAAGATATGATTTCAGCCAAATACATTTTATTTTAATATAAACTACGTTAGAGAATGTTTATGTCAAAACTGCAGTTAATAACGTAGATATAGTAGGTATTATTTAATCTCATACCGTGGGATTAGATAAATAAATCACACTATTTCTATTTTCAATAAGGTTTGTTATATAATATTCACTTTGATATATTTAAAGGTAAGCTAGAGAAGGAATGAATAAGGCGTAAAAAAATATTTTTTTTAAAAAAAATTGTCTTTGGTTGCTGTAATGGTAAAAAAGATTGTCCGTTGTACTTCGCAGGTACATGAGAAAAATATGCCACGGGCAGAAAAATAAATGTTAATGTTTTTTTTTTTAATAAATATTGCATCGCGCATGATGACAACGTATCAGTGAACGAACGTGTGGATATAAATTCAAATCACTGGTGCATTTTATCCTTAAATCACACTTAGCATTTTTAAAATGGGATATTTATTAACCGATTATGATACAAAAACACATTTGTTTTCTTAAAATAGCACCAATATACATATATCAGCACAACGCGTGCACCAAAGATCGTTGGCAACACTTTTTTATATAAAACAATTCAAAAATTAGCGACAACAAACTTTAAGTGGCAAATTAACCAAAAGAAGGTATTATGAGTATAAGAGTCGAGTTTTCTAAATATTTTAGACGCGATTAGCACATATAGATAGTATATTGAACATTTTGCACCCTATTTTTGATCACACATCCCTAAAACATTAGAAAATATACAATAGTTTTATGTAAATAGATATGTAGTCTTATAAGTCAAATTAATTATTCACTATGGTAACACTTCCTACGGAATTATAGAACAATAATAATTGGTTTTCATCGATTTCTTTCTAATATATAACTAATTTATGTAAGATAAGTAATTTTAAATGTTTTTTTTTATTTTGCTACCAATATTTACTCGAACAAAAGTGAAATCAGGTTGCACTGACATGCTTTTGTCAAAGATAAAAAACTGTCTTAATAAAATTACAACTCGAACAAAATTATATTAACAATTAATATAATAAACATTAACAAATTTTAAAATTTACAAACACTACAACTTAATAAACAAAAGTGTAGCCAACTACAATTATATAAACATACCTAATTTTATTTGGTCTCAGTTAACGGTTGTCTTAACAAAATCCAATGACGTACAATTATTTATTACAATGATATGGGGCTCTTCAGTAAAGTTTCCTGTATTACGATAAATATGACAATTGGCAGAGTACATGCGTAGAAATTAAAAAAAAAATACTTTGTCAAACAATGACACATTATGTTGTCACAATATGGGGATTCATAAGTCCCTTTGAATAATTTTACGGTATCTGTATTTAAAACATGCATTCATTTGATACGTATGAAATTGCTGAAATGACAATATGATATAGCCTATATATAGTAATGAATTTAGATTTTTTTCTATGTGCGCATTATAAGAATATGGTTGGATATAGTGACAATTTTACTCTTAATTTTATAATATCGCCTTGTAGGGTCGTGACTTTTAAATTATTTATATATTTCTTGTATGAAAAATACAACAGAATGCGTTCACATTATAAAATGAATCAGAATTTATATAACTTATAGTAGTATTTTTCCACTTCCTACAACACGCACTTGATGTTATTGCGCAATGCGAATCGAGCTGTCAATTTGACAGTTCTATTCTCATAGTGCACACATAGATATTTTTACTTTAACCATTTTATTGAATTTGGTAACACAACCAGATCTGTATAATAATTTTCGTAACCTAAGTTTTGGCAATTGCATATTATTTTGCCCAAATATTATTTAGTAAGCTTTTCAAGGTGAAAACACTCTCAAACTTCGCAATAACGTTGCAAGTACATTAGCCAAACATTCGGCTCGCAGAGCCAACTGTCCTTCGAGGGTTGAGTTGGAGTCTTGTCCTTGACTCTGGTTTTTTACGCTGTGCTCGTGGATTATTTGTGCCATTTCAGCGCCAGCTAGATCCTTAAACGCTGCGGTTACATCGTGCACTCGAAGCACTAGGTTCCTGGTTTGTAACGGTGAAGATGTGTGCCTACCTAGTGCCTGGAAACATAGAATAAGTATTCAAAACAAAAAACAAAAAACATTATTAAGGATACTGAATAATATAAGCCAATAACACTTTATTGTTTCACGGATAACATTAACATTTCTTTAAATATTAAAAAGAAAAATTACGAGTAAGAGTAAATAAATTCAAAGCCACAGAGAGATCATCTTTCTCATCATCATTACAGCCCTTCACAAGTCCACTGCTGAACATAGGCCTTCCCCAAGGAATTCCACAAAGCACGGTCCTGAGCCACCTGCATCCATCGACTTCCTGCATGTCTTACCAGGTAGTCACTCGATCTAGTGGGGAGACGCCCTACACTTTGTCCACCGGTAAGAGGCTGCCACAGAGAGATAACGATAGTAAAATCTCTAGAATCACCAAGGACACCATGGGAAGTACCTCTTAAATTATACACTTTCTAATAGTATTATCATATCATACTATCATTATGAATATCACTATCAGTTATCACTTAAGCAGAGCGGTGGACTAATTGCTCCATAACCCTCTTAGAATGGAGAAGAAGCCTGTGCCCAGGAGTGGGACATATTTTAGGTTAGGTACGTAGTTTAGGTTTTTTCCATCATTGTTTATGGAATTACTTTGGTAGTAATACGAGTAGCGGCAGTGGGATCTCGGCTCTATAACTCCTCATAACTCCCACTGTCTGAATTAAAAAAAATACTTCGTGTATCGCATATCGTAAGTGAAGCACTGAATCGATCTGTGTGTGCGTAATTTGAGGGATGCCAGTTGAATAAAATTTTCCGCCATTTTTTTTTATAGGATAAGGGTGACAAACGAGTACACAGTCCACCTGATGGTAAGTGGTTGCTGCGGCCCATAGACATCTACATCTATCCTCAATTACAAGTCAAAATGTAGATGCGTTGTCACCCGTGAGGGCTAAGATGGAATGCCTCATTTCCAGTAAAAAGGGCCTCCGGCCACCTGCACTTACCAAGCGAAACGCAGAGGTAAACCTCTACTTCACGCTGGTTTTCTGTGAGGTCGTGGTACCACCCCGGTTCGAGCCGGCCCATCCGTGTGACAGCAAGAGCTGCCGCGTGGCTGTACCACTGTTAAAACCATTGCTTAAAGTATTTCCCAATTTATTAATTTATTTGAATAAAGCGGGACAAAAAGTCCGCGTGCAATAATTTGATTGAAATGACAAAAATGAATGAAAATTGAGTATTTCTTTTCCATGAAAAACAAAATGACAAGAAACCTTTGCGGATTTTTATTGTTTTAATCCATTTTTTCAAATTCTTCCATGGTTGGTTTGATATAGGAAATTTATAAAAAATATAATAATCAATACATTAGTAGTAAATAATTACAAAGTACACCAAAAAATGGATTACCCATTTTCTCAGAAAAATTACCATTTACTTTCAGACAGCACTTGCACGTCTATTTATGTTTTGTTGGTTTTGTGTTCCTATGAAATGTATGCGTTTGAAATGTTTGTACAAAACGATGAACGATGCTTAGAGTGCTTCACTTGCAATACGCGCGGCGCACGAATGGGTTGACTGGACCGTTTTCAGAAAATAAAATAGTAGTTGTTCTTTCTGCGTCTGTTCACTGTCCAGTCTTGTCTGATTGCCATACCATCGGACTATGAGAGTAAGGAAATAGTGCCTTTGTGTTTGTACACTCTCCTGTACTATAATCCTGCCTTGCGTAGATGGTTAGTTTCCGTTAAGACTGACTGATGTGATTGCGATTCGATCTGGAGGACATGTGGGTAGGTGTACCTGTGCGAGATCGGCGAGGCGGCGCAGCGGCGCCAGGCAGTCTGCGAGCGCGGCGGCCGCGCCCCCCGCGCCCCCCGCGCCCCCCGCTCCCCCGGCGCCCCCCAGCGCGCCCACCAGCGCACGCGACGTGCCCACCAGCGACACCGCACACGAAGTCAGCTCGCTGCGAGCGCGCTGCAAGACGGACATACCAATACCAACCGTACAGACAAAACCATTTGACACTTTTTAACAGGATAGAAAGAAAGAAGAGAGAAAATGAAAAGAAGATATTAACTGATACTGATATTCATCATCATCATTACAGCCCTTCACAAGTCCAAAGCTGACCAAAGGCCTTCCCCAAGAAACACCACAATGCATGGTCCCGAGCCAACTGATCCATCGACTTTATGCATATCTTACCAGGTCGTCACTCCATCTAGTGGGAGGCCACCCTATACTTCTTTTCTTATGTTAAATTTAAAATCTGTTCCAGGAAAGAAGTCCCGCAGAAATATGCGAACAAAAATGTAATGTACTGGAAACTGACAGCAAATGTCAAATTTCGTGAAATTTGACATTTGATGTCAATTTCCAATACATCAAATTTAAGTTCGTATCATGGACGTACTATAGAAACAGGATTGAGTACTCGAAATCGGATTCAAAAAACGTGTCATACAAAAATAAATTTTATTAGTTGGACGTAAGGTTCATTTTAATTTCGATATCGTACGAGGCAAAAAAAGCTGAGAGAGAGTTAAACGTCTTATACACGGTCCATCTTGACGTACATCCCACCAAGGTCATGCACGGCGCACATTGCAAAACTTTAATGAATAGGCTTGACGTACGTCACTTGACGGTACGTTCTTGACGTGCGTCAAGCTTACTCATTGTCGTTCGTCGTTTAAGTTAAAACTTAAAAGTTAAGAAATATACCATCAACATCCATCCAAATGTTTCGTCAAACGAAAGTAATTTTTTGTATATGTAAAATAAAATAAAAAAACTCCATTTTTATCAACATCATTAACATCATTATAGCCCACAAGCACAACAAAGTCCACTACTGAAATATCCTTCTCCAATAGATTTTTTTAATACGATAAGGGTGACAAACGAGCACACAGTCCACCTGATGGTAAGTGGTTGCTGCGGCCCATAGACATCTACATCTATCCTTTAAGACTAAGATGGAATGCCTCATATCCAGTAAAAAGGGCCTCCGGCCACCTGCACTCACCAAGCGAAACGCAGAGGTAAACCTCTACTTCACTCACCTGTGAGGTCGTGGTACCACCCCGGTTCGAGCCGGCCCATCCGTGCGACGACAAAAGCTGCCGCGTGGCTCTACCATCATAGGATTTACCTCATAGGAGAAAATATTTCATCTTTGTTCGTATAGGAAAAATATTTTAGTATTTATTTCAATTATAGTAAAGTTACTTAAAATTGATCTTACCTGAAATTTAACCTCATCGATATCTTCACCTCCACCATGAGAGTGTTGGTGCGAACATTTCTGAGCAACTTGATGTAATCGTTGCAAGAGGCCATCTACAGCTATTTCTGTCTTACATAGAAGATTCTCTATGGAAACATGTCCGTTGTTTCCCGCTTGGAACTCTGGAAATTTTACTGTGGGGGGAGAAGGTGGTGTTGGTATATCATCAACTACGTCTTCTTTGAATCGCACGTGGTTTTGTGTTTTGGGCGTCGGGCTTGCAGTATCCAGCCGAAAAGATTTTCTTTCTGAGAGAGGTGGACTAAATATTTTCTGATCACTGCCTGGAGCACCGTTTAATAAGTCAGGCCGATTACTAAACCTTCGATTCATTTGAGGAGAACATAATGATAATGCAGTTGATATTTCTTTATTCTTCAATATAGTTGTTTTTGTTTCGGAATTCGATCGCACATGGCGATTCTGTAACGTTAGTGAACTGTAATTTGGTGTAGATCTAATACTGGATTCTTCGTCCGCTAATCTGCTTTCGTTTTCAAGGTTTCGATAAGTGCTCAGATTTCGATGAAAGTGAGGAGATCCGATACTAGCAAGACGCTGCTCTGTATTCCGAACCGGAGATAGTTTCTGTGAATTTTTTATTCTTAAAACTTCGATACTCGGTACGGGAGGTAAGGGAGGTTTCTTTGGGGGTAACAGTAAAGGTGGAGGAGGTGACAATATTTTATTCTCTATTCGTGGTGGTATTTGAGGTGGTTGTTGTGCGTTTTTCTCATTTATATCGCAAACTACTTTGTAATTTAACTTTCTATTATTTAGTGTGCTGAAATGATTGCTTGTTATTTCTACAGCACTTAATTCATTGTTTGTACACGTAAAGGAATTGGACCTAGGTCTGGGTGCTGGTGTTGGCGGTGTTTTTGGGGGTCTTTCTGGAGGTTTATTTGGTTCAATGCTTTTTCTTCGGGGAGGTGGTCTTATTTCACAAACATCAGGCATAGTATCTGAATTTTCTACGTTACCATCTACTTTATCTGTTTCTTCAGAACTATCATCACTTTTATTTTTATCTTTGCTACAACACGAAAACATACCTTTTCTCTCAACTGTCGGGTATTCTATAATATGCGCGTTGCCATTTGCTTGTTTCTCTCCTGCAACACTTTTCCTTTTTCCTTTCGGGGAATCCGTTTTGGACTGAACTTGAATTTTATTTTTATCTTTTAATAAAAGACTATTTCTTGCCTCACTTAGTGTTTTCGCTGCAAACATATTTCTTATTTCACTCACACTTAATGTTCCTCTTACGACGTCACCATTGTTAGATTTGACATCGTTAGACATTACTTGCTCAGATTTTTGCTGCGGAAGTTGAGCTTGATTGACATAACCGTTATTATCTCTATCTAGTGTTGATGAGTTTGAAGCAGGCGGCGGTGGAATGATGTAAGACATTATTTCTTCGGGTGTAAGCTCGATAGCGGGAGTTACTTTCACTGTGGGTGGTGGAACAGTAACAGTTGCAATAAATTCTTCTAGTTCATCATCATTAGTTTCGGGCATGTTGTCTTCCGTTGTATCTTTATCATCGGCAAACGAAGGAGGTACAACTGGTAAAATTTGAGGCACTTGCGTAGCACAGTCTAATTCATCGGGCGTTTGTGGGGGAGGTATTAAAGTTAAATCTATAAGCTCAGCATCATTATCAACTATAGTTTCTTGATAGTAAAATGGAAACTCAGCACTCACTGAGTTTTCTTTACTACTTTTCTCTCGTAATTGTTTCAGATACTCTTTTAAATTAGATTCTTTATTGTCTAAAGTACCATTTGGGCTGTGTAAGCCGAAACTTGTTCTGACAGCTTTATTAGTTGGTTTGTTTTGATGTTTACGAATTGGACTATTTGTTGGTGTATATAACGATTCATTATCACTTTCAGATTGACAAACGTCGTTATTTAGTGCTAATAAAGCATCAGTGAGGCCACAATTGTTAAGTATAGCACTAAGCCCTTGAGACTGTCTTTTCGTTAAATCACTAGAAGCCTCTTTTTCTGGTTCTGTTACCGTCAAACCATTTAAGCCTTGGTTAATAGTTTCTGTCAATAACAATAATGAGTCACTGTGTTTTAATATGCCAGGAGCATCATCCGCCGCTGACATTCTACTTGCGATTGATTCTGTATCACTCTCTAACTGGTCCACACATGTTTCTCTACCTACTAGCTCATCCCTTAGAATACCATTATTATAACCGTTCTCATTATAAACATCACAATTTTCAGTCAAATATTGTTCAGAGTTTTCTACAAGCTTTTGCATTTCTGCAACCCTTCGTAACACTTCTTCGTTCTTAGCTTCAACTAGTCTTGGGTTATTGGTAGCATTTTCCAGAAGTTCCATTGACAAAACACTTTGAAGGTCGAAACCCATGCCGTCTTCCAAATAACAAGTCTCATTCGGATCAAACAATCTGAAGTCTTCGCTTCTTCTACACTTTTCGAAGTGTACGTCATGTCCTAGCAGACCAGGCTTGGAATCGTATCCTATTAATGGGCTCGAATTATTACTGTGGTTACGATTTGCAATACTGGAGTTCATGTTTGTGTCTAAATTAGTTTTCGATTGCTCTGGTGTAGAATGGTACGGTGGTGGCATACTAAATATTGCGAAATGTTTCTTAGAAAATTCTACGGGATCGTCATAATGTAGATAGCTCCACTTTGCCGGTACAACGTTGTGTTGTGATAGGTAAGGAGGAGCTGGAATGAAAAAAATAATAAATCAATACAAAAATGCTTGATCAAAACCTGTTTTTAAAATGTATACACATAAATTGACGTATGTGGCGCTACAGGTAAAGTCACTCTCAGTGCAATAGATGGAATATGTTTTTTTAAATAATATTTTCATTAGATCAATTTGTTTATTAGCTTTTTAGCTGAAACATTTTATATATTATAACGTTCAAATTATACGAGTTTAGTAGAGTTATATTTGTTAAAAGTAATGGGTTTAGGTTAGTTTAATGTAAGCAGTCCACTGGCAATCGGTTGTACCAGCCTAATGCTTCCTCTACACTACTCGCGAAGTAACTTCGAGGAAGTGCTCGTCGAAGTCGATCGCAGTCCGAAAAACGTGACCACACACTCGTGCTACTTCGTGAAGAGCTCAGTCGTCTTGAGTCTCCCGCACCGTTAACATGAATGACGTTCAAGAGGCAGCTGCTTTATGTACCTAATTGTGTGAACACTACGACGTCAATGCGTTAACTAAATAAATAATTAAGTAGAAAGCTATATATTTAATATTTATATATATAAAAAATATTCATAACTGGCGTAAGCCGAGTAGTATAGTGAGACGCTTCGTGTAACTTCGAGGTACTTCGCGAAGCCCTTTGACTCTGGCGCGAAAAACCGACAGCGATCGGAAGTCGCCCGAGGCGAAGCGAGGTTGGACGAAATGAATCGAAGTACCTCTCTACACTATTCGCCTCGTCCGAATTCGATCTACTTCACGAGTAGTGTAGAGGAGGCATAAGTATTATATTAATATTGCTATCTTCACAAATCTACAAAATCCTATAGAAAATACGTTTAAAAAATAAATTTAAGACTGTAGGGCATTTCATTATCATTTCATTGACACCAAGGGCGACAATAATATATAATGAACTACGTTGCTAGTGGCCACGGGCTGTAAAAGATACTACATGAGGTGGACAGTTGACGTGTCTGTTTATTTTATTTTTATTTTATATTATTAGGGATAACAACAGCCTTCATTCTGTGATACATAATTCTTATATAATATGTCTTTACATAGGGCCAATAACAGTCATCCACTTTTTACAATTTAGCATGAATCAGAAGTAAGAAAAGAAAAGTAACAAAAACTTTGATCAAAAACAATACTAAGTTTGTCATGGCTGATCTAGGAAAATATTTATGCTTTAATAAGATAATATAATATAATATAATATATATATATATATATATATATATATATATATATATATATATATATACATATACACATACAAATACATACACACACATACAAATATGTAAACATACATCAACATCACATATAATCAAATTTATTTAAATACTTATGCATATAGGTAAACATATATATACAAACATAAAATAAATAAATATACATACAATATACCCACGTACACACACATACTCACATTACACACATATACACACATTATATAAAATTCCTTTTATTTGAATTAGCGAATTGGACATCTAAATTGAGATGCTACTACGGATACCCTAAATTGAGATGCTACACGGATACCAACATAAACAATAAAGATTAATTGTCTACTTCTGTCAAAGCATGTACTATCTTTAGTTTAAATGTATTTTTTGAATGGATAAATGGGTCAATATGGGAGAATTTACTGTTAAAAATTTTAACCATTCTGGTGAGGACACTATTCCTGCCATAATTAGTATGATGTAAGGGAACACTGAATAACGGTGTATGTCTAGTCCTACGTCGGGGCACATTAAAGGAGATCTGTGAAAGCAGAACAGGGCAATCAAGTTGAGCGCGTAAAATATCAAACAAAAAACCCATCTCACGACGTTCTTCTAACGTAAGAAGATTAAATTTACGACAATTATTACTGTAAGACATGAATGTTTGCGTGGTGACGTCACACCTGAAATTTAGAGATTTTAAAAACTTTTTCTGAATACGCTCTAAGCGTGCTTTATAAACTTCGTATAAAGGCGACCATACCGGACTAGCGTATTCCAATATACTTCTCACGTATGCAAAATATAACGTTTTTAATGCTAAAGTACTTTTAAACGGTTGACAGGTTCTAAGAACAAATCCAAGCATACGGTAAGCTCTATCTGCTATATTATCATAATGCATATTAAGGAGCATCTTGGAGTCAAAACAAACGCCGAGATCACGTACATCATTGACTCGTGTTAATACTTGATTATTAAAGTTATAAGAAAAAACAATTGGATTTTTCTTGCGTGTAAAGCTTATAATCTGACATTTTTTAATATTGACGTAGATCTTATTTTGTTGATAAAAAGAAAACAAGTTATCCAAGTCGTATTGTAACAATCTACAATCTTCAACAGAACGAACTGCCCGGTATATTTTTGTATCATCCGCATATAATAGGTGATCAGAATGAGAAAAACAGTTCGCAATGTCAAAGATGTACGCATTGTAGAATAGCGGGCCAAGGTGCGATCCCTGTGGGACACCCGAGGGAACAGTTACATAGTCGGATCTGTATCCACCCAGTACTACAGCCTGAGAGCGATTAGAAAGATAGGAGCTCACCCACCGAAGTAGGTCTCCTTGAATTCCAAGCAAATAGAGCTTGTGGAGCAGAAGGTCGTAGTCTACACGATCGAAGGCTTTTTCAAAATCAGTGTAGACCACGTCCACCTGATCACCATTCTCCATGTGCAGGAGGACATAACTCGAAAACAAAGACAAATTCGATACCGTAGATCGCCCTTTTATGAAGCCATGCTGTGTTTCAGGAATACCACGGATTGTAATGGGGTAGATGAAACTGTAAACGATTTTTTCGAAAAGTTTACTGATAGTGTTCAAAATTGAAATCGGACGATAATTTTCAATTGAGGTTTTTGGTCCTTTTTTATGTATGGGAATTATATTTGCTGTTTTCCATAAATCGGGGAAAATACATTCATCGAGAGAACGACGAAATAGAATAGTAATAGGCAATGACAAGCTATCAGCACATGAAACCAATACAATAGGGGGAATACCATCAGTTCCAGGTCCCTTAGATTTATCAAGTGATTTTAGGAACTTAAGAACTATTTTTCGAGTAATATGTATGCGGGATAGTGACTCCGTGGTGGAGTATTCAGAAAAGTGATAAGGCTGAGTTTGGCTACTTGATGATGGTGTAATGAAAACACTTTCAAAAAATTTATTAAAAGCTGAGCAAATACTTGCACCTTCCTCATATTTCTGATCTCCCAGTGTAAACTGTCTTGGGTAACTGGAACAGCCTTTTTTTGAACTGACATATTTCCAAAAGTGTTTAGGATTGGACCTAATATATTGTTCAGCATTGTTAGTAAAAAATTTAAAACAATTAAATTGAATGCGGTGTTGTCGCGCTCTTAAAAGCGAAAATTCATCATAATCTCTCGGATTACGGTATTTTTTCCAAATACAATGAGTGCGCCATTTTTCGCGAATGAGTTTTATTAAAGAAGAGGAATACCATACAGGATAATGATGTCGGCTGTTAGAATACATATTAATGGGTACGTAAATGGAGAAGCATTAATGTAATTTGCTATAAAAAATATCTAACGCTTCATTCATTGTGTCGGCGGCATTTAATTCTGAATACCAATCAATATTTTTAAAATAATTATTTAACTTCTCGTAGTCACATTTGAAAAAATTAAAACGCGGTTGTTTACGTTTTTTAAAAGGCGGTATGTTAATATCAGGTATTTCAATATTTAACGCAGGATGATATGCATCTTCCTTTAAGAGTGGTAGAGAGGTCCTAACAACTAATGGAGAATTGCAAAAACATAAATCGAGAATATTACCCTTTGAATTACCATTATAATTGTATTGCTTTAGACCGAGGTACCCTAAATCATCAACAAAAGATATCGCTAAATTATCCATAAAAGATGAACCGTCGACGTGCGCAATACAATCGTAGGAGTCCCATCTTAAACATGGCAAATTATAATCTCCCACAAGTAAAAAATTACCCATGGGATAATTATCAACGCATTGCGATAATTTTTGCTTAATATCATTCAGTCCACTCTGTATTACGTTAGATTCAGGTGGAATGTACGCTATAGCTATATGTAAGTCGATCGAGGACCCAAGCGCACGTGCAGGCAAAGTCACGCACACAGACTCGTGTGTTGTAGGTGCAGTGGACCATTGGCCGCATAGACTTGCACCCAATTCGCGACGTACGCACACTAACACTCCGCCACCGACCATTTTCCCTGATAATAAAAAATTACGATCACTTCGAAAAACATCATATCTAGGGTCACATATTTCGTTGTTATATATATCACTTTTTAACCAAGTTTCGGTCAATAAGATTATGTCATAGTCTTGAGATAAAATATTGTTATAAAGTTCATAACATTTCGTACGTAAACCACGAACATTTTGATAGTACATGCTTAAACCCTTTTTTAGATTGCTAAAAACGACTTTTAAAACAAAGAACAATTAATGTAAATAATGAATCATAAACAAACAAAAATAATGTGTTCAGAGTTACGTTGCAATTTATAATGATACGCTTTACTTTACGTAAACAGTAAGAATATAAACTTAGGTAGGTATTTGTAAATAAAGTACTAAAGTCGGAATTTAACAATTTTATGTAGTTTTGTAGATTATAATTAAATATTACATTAATGGTAATCCTCCTAATCAAGCAATCGTTACATTTGTATGTATATATTAAGTGTAATTTGTAGTCATAAAAAAAGTTTATGTGTATATTAGTAAAAAACATATATGAATTCAGAACAAAAAACAAAACTACTTGATTACTTTTTAACATCACTAACATTAAAAATGACATAAGAATTACCATTTCTTTGTTGTTTTGTAAACATGAATCCAAAATTAAATGAAAAGTTAGCCACATAGACCAATAAAAGTTGTATATGCATGTACGAGTATAATATATTAAATATAAATAATAATATGGTATAAAAAATATAGTAAATACGGTCTTTAAAATAATAATTACATAGTATATATAATAAAGTATTTGAAAAACATTTGTATACATATAAATAGTATCATTTTGTGGTTTTAGAAAACATTCAGCCATGATAGTAGAAAACAAAATGAATACACTGTTTAAGATAAGCAACAACTTAAAGTAAAACAGTCATTTAATTTTATTTAAATCTAAAGTGTTTTTTATGTGAATTTTTGGAGAATTGTCGTCTTTCCTTGTATAAATTTTACAGTTACGTACCCACACGTATTTAAATTTAGGATTTGCACTTCTAGCGGCGGCTTTGGTTTGTTTTAGCAGTATTTTATTAGACGGTATGAGGTGTTCATTAACATATATATTTCGCGATTCTCCTGGGATTCCTATGTCGATTGTAGTTAAACCCTTCTTCTTCCGTATAGCAGAGATGATGCTGTCTTTCAAGAGGATTGATTTTAGTTGAACCACAATATTTTTTGGTAATTTATTGTCGCTGTCACGTGATTTAACACGATGGGCATTAATCAAGTCTTCGGCAGATAAATCTATCCCCGTGTATTTGCCTATTGCAATAACGTAGTCTGAGATAATTTCATTCTTTTTTTCGGGGATCTGAGAGATCTCAATGTTCATGGCGCGATCACGTTGCTGCATGTAATTATAATCATTTTTCAGAGAGTCATATTTATCTCGCAATTCTGACATATTTTGCTGCAGCAGATCAACCTTTTTGACTTCCGATACTACATCATCAATACGTGTTATCAGAGTGGTTTGTTCGGCTGAATGATAAGTTAATGAGTTTTTCAATTCGGAAATATCATTCATCATCTCGTTATGCTCACGAGTAATTTTCACAGTACTAATTTTTATAGATTCCAGCTGTTCCCTTATTATCGTGACGTCATCCTTTACTCCTTTAATTTGAGACACTTCATCTTTCAAACTTTTAAATTCTTTCTTCTGTGACTTCCCAAAATTATTAAAGAATTCCATTATTTCAGTTTTGAACTCCGTAAGCTGAGAAGACGACACGAAATCTGCATCTATTTGTTTACGTCGTCTATGTGTTATTTTTTGATAATCGTGAGTAGGCAAATCAGTGTTTGAGCCACTCATGGATCCACCACTAAGAGGTGAGCCCGCTCTAGAACCGGGTGGTGACCGCTGCACGCTCATGTTAAGATGGTTAACGAGTATTGGCACTGTGTATGTAAAACTATGCGTATGCGCGGGACGAAAAATCGCTGGTTGTCTCCTTTACTCGAGAAGGTGAGACGAAGGGCAGCACTAGCACCACGTCGCACCGTTGTATTATGCGGTTATAATAGGAATTAAGTGACAAAAAACTATATTACTAGATTGAACTTTATGCACCACTTAATTAGATTCGAAATATAAATCACGTTAAAATTAAGTTTTTATTTTATTATTAGAAATTCACAACAACTCACGATACGTCTACTTCTGACTGCGCGCGATGTGAAGTGCTGAACTGTTACTTTAATGTTATTGTCATTATCATTTCTCTTTCTATTTTGTAGAAAGAGAATCTACTGCTACACATTATCATCATCATCATTACTGCCTTTCACAAGTTCACTGTAGAATATAGGCTCCCCCAAGGAATGCCACAAAGCACGGTCCAGAGCCTCCTACATCCATTGACTTCCTGCATGTCTTACCAGGTCGTCACTCCATCTAGTGGGGGGTCGCACTACACTTCACTTACCGGTACGAGGCTGCCACTCATACACATCACATAGGCGTCCTAAAGTACTGTCACAAAGCGTGGTGCTGAGCCAAAATTCGTCGACTCCATCAGTTTTTAATTTAAAGTCCGCGCTACACACTGGTCATTGGTACGAGGCTGTCAATTTTTTCCATCAGATTTCGGTTTTTCTAGCTATACGGCCGGTCAATTGCCACTTCAGCTTACTTATCCATTCGGCTCTGTTAGGTTTTTTTATAGGATAGGGTGACAAACGAGCACACAGTCCACCTGATGGTAAGTGGTTGCTGCGGCCCATAGACATCTACATATATCCTCGTTTGCGAATCAAAATGCAGATGCGTTGTCACCCGTGAGGACTAAGATGGAATGCCTCTTTTGCAGTAAAAAGGGTCTCAGCTTAAAAGGGAAATCAGCTGATATCATCGTTACGGATTTAAACATGCAGATAAACTTCGATCATCCCCTCCGCTATAGGGAAGTTATAACTCCCTGATTATATCATTCTAAAAATGTACTAAGACAACTTACCTATATCTTCAGTGACTGGTTCTCTTTCTAGTTCTACATTAAGCTCTTTGCCAGTCGCTAGACGGTAATATCTGAAAGGAAGTACAAATACATAAATATTTATAGAAATATATAAATATCCAGCGTCAGCTTGTTAGTAGCTGGTTCTATATATATAACCAGTAAGCTGACGCTGAATACAGGTGTCTCCAAAGTTTTGCAGAATTAACATAACGCTTGGCATACACACAAGCGATCATAGATCCTTCACAGATAAGAAATTTTGGATTAATCGAAGACCTAATGCCCAGTGTAAGGCGTCTAAACAAGACGTTGAGGACGACCTGGCCGGATAGGCAAGAAATCAATGGATGCAGTTAGCTCAGAACCGTGCTTTATGGCGTTGTGGTAGTCTTAAGGATGACTTGCGTTCAGTCGTGGAAGAATTATGGACTATGATAATGATGATAACGATGACCAATGTCTTACAAAAAAAAAATGATTTGAATTCTGCATCTAAGACACCTTGATGTCAATGCACATTTTACATTTTCTTAAATGTAAAATGTGCATTAGCTCTCCTGTTTACTGCTCTAACATTTTATGTCTACTGTCCTAGACAATAAAGTTCACCTGCAATCTTATGAAGATATAAAAGTATAAGTACTATATATTTACTATTATTACCCAGGATTGAAGATCACTTTGGTTACGACAGCTAGTTACTAAGCCACAGATCTTGGATACCAATCTTAGTTGGAACCAACATTTGTGCCAGAACATAAGTTGTTGATTTCTGCATTCCATAAACTAGATTACATTGGATTCCAATGTAATCCAGTTTCTATCTCTTTGCCTACTGGACCGAAGTTTAATCTAATCGAATTATATAATTTAGAACATATAATGCCAAACTACTAGTTCCTCTTAATTTATGAGGCATACTTGCGACCATTTACATGGTAAACAAAATTTTTAACTAAATTATACAGATGCAACACGAATAAGTTAGCTCGACCTTTTAAGACTCTTACACAATACCAACGTAAAATAGTAAACAACGAGAATCAAAAAAAAAGAATCAAAAAAAGTTTTACTGATATCAAGATATTTGTATCATAGTCCTCCATTTTGATTCTTCATCGAGGATAGATTTAGGTGGACCATCAAGTTGACTGTGTGCTCGTTTGTCACCCTTTCTCCTGTGTAGAGTTTGTGGTGGTTCAGAATTCACAAATGCGTACTTTAAGCCAAATTTTGGATAATTATAAATTTAGATATAAAACTGTTTGCTCGTCGCGTATATAGTATAAAGCAGTCTGACGTGGACTGACAGGTCTTATAATCAACATAAAAAGACGGTACTTCCAAAAATTTAAAGCGCATCGCTAACAACCTGTATAAAAATATTATGATACATTCCTAGATCTAACTGGTTAATAGAATTATATGTTTGGACCAGGAAACTAACAATATCAATACAAGCTTACCCCGCAATAACCAAGGGCATCTCAGTAGCGTCCCTCTCATCCATGAGCAGGGCGAGGACACGATCCCTTTGCAGGAATATTGCTACATCAGCGCTTCCAGAATATTCGCGTTTCACTCTGATACCCTCCACTTCTTCCAGAGATGCTATTGATTGAGGCTGGTAATGAAATAAATAATTTGTGAGTAAGTTTAATGTGTTTAGCTTTCTATCGTAGTAGTGGTAGTATTATTATCATCCCCGTGGGTGTCGTAAGGGGCGACAGGAGAAAACTAAAATATAAGATTGACAGCGGCATCTTTCTGATAACAAGTGACAATATTATTATTGTAAAACTACGGTTGCAAACACGCCTGAGAAGCCTGACAACTATGGCACAATAGATTCAATTTATGGGAAGAGACTATGTTCAGCAGTGAGGTTTTGATGGGCTGTACTGACTGAATGAATGAATGAACCATTCGTTCGTTATTTGCTTATTGCCTACGTCAATTTTTATAAATACTATTAAGAATGAGGGGCAAGAAGAAATTGAAGAAATGAGGGTAGAACTGTAATTACCCACCCGTTCTAGTAGTATAAAGTATCGCGCAGGTGACTAAGAGGGATCAGTTGGTAATTCTACGAGTCTCACTGTCCTTATTATACCCGTTAGGCTAAAACATTACCTCCACACTAAGATTCTGCCTAAGACAAGTGTCGTGGTTCTGTTTTTCTGGTGTAAGCAAGGAATATCGTGTCGCTGAGAGGCTGCCCTGTGTTACATTGAGATGGGGAGTGTTGCTGCTGGTTTGCATACTTTGGTAATCATGTAATTATGTCCTACACGATACACTAGTGTGTGATTGTGACGGGAATATATTACGGTTGGTCGAACTGTATTGTTCTATACTGAATATATAGTGCAGTACACTGTATTATTTTTGATAATGAGTTTGTTAGAGAGTAATATTCTTTATTTAAATTATTAATTTTGTGGATAATTTTTAACAATGCATATATTTCATTATTACAAATAATAAACATGAACCTAGAATGTATCCTTGGGGTACACCAATGCGTTATTAAGGAAACAATAATTTTCAAAATTACCACAGAGTTATTTCTGCCAACAATCTGACTGAGTCCGAAGCGCGGTGACACCAGCAACACGCGCTCAGGCCGACTGCTGCTGAAACATTTCGCTCCGTAGCTCGGAAGGCTCGCGACTATGTCCAAGTAGTGGAGTTTTGCCTGAAAATTATAATGTACAAAAATTATGAAATATTCTAATATTTCTAGCAATAACAGGAGTAATCTTGTAGATTTGAGATTGTGTTAGTAATTAACTTTTGGGAGTTGACTAGTACTTAATTTATAGGTAAGTAATTAAGTATCAGATTGGATTAGTAAGTAGTTTTTAGTGTCATTGGAAGTAATTGGAAGTAAATACTTTAGAAATGAGATGAGGGGGTAACTCGAACTTTAGGCCTAGTCAGTTTGAATAGCCTATCATGTAGAGGATGGGGGTCATGGTTGAATAGGGGCAAAAAGTTCTCATTACACTCGTAGGGGGTCAAAATGGCCAAAAACCAAAAGATTAAAAATTCTTATTTCGGCTATAACTCCGCCTCCTTCGGAGGTCCGCACACAGTCTTTACTTGCCGCGTCCCATTCTTATAATTATAGACGTTACATTAAAATCAATGTTCTTCAAATATCGATTACGTTCTATTTGTGTAAGTACATTTTATTGTAATTATAGCTGTGCCTAACGGGGTCCATTAATTGTGCATTTTAATTATGTTTGATGTTTAATAAAGTTAATGGGATTTAATTGTTTGTATAATTTAGACTATTATCCCAAGTGTTTACACTATTGGATTTCCAAAATTGAGAAAGGGAAGAAATGGCTCTTTGTTATTTTTTTCTTATTGCCTCCTTTGTTGATTTTTATTTTTTCATTCTATGTAATATCTGTTTGTTATTTGTCCATCCGATGGTAAGTGGGTGCTGTGGCCTAAAAAATCTAGGAGTACATCTACCCTCGATTAAGAATCAAAATGCTGATGTGTTGCTACCGCTGAGGACTAAAACGTAATTCCTTTCCTTTCTAAAATAATTTCCTGTAAAAATGGTTTCCAGTTCTCTACACTCACTTTATGAAACACAGCAGCATTAAGCCGCTATTTCACGCTGGTATTCTGTGAGAGAGTAGTCCTTTCCCGGTCGCGCCGATCCATCGTATTTGTTATTGTATTTTGCGTAATCCCTCAAGACATAAATGCCAGATGCCGTTGAAAATTACGTTGAATATATATATGCGCTGTGAGTGTATAGTCTGATAAGAATCTATCACATTTATAATATACCTGCAGCTGTGTGAGCTGCCGCTGGCTGCCGGTCATTTGTGCGTTTAGCTTGAGGAAGTGTGCAATAAGTCGCCGCAGCTCTTTCCGCTTCATGCTTTCTAGGAGACCGCTCGGTACAAAGCGTTCTAGACCAAACTCTCGCCTATAACAAAAGACATTATCGTTTAGGGAATTATAAAAGGGTTACGTGTTACATTGAATCAAAATTACAGTTGTTACATTTAAGGGACGCGCTTCTTTGCAATTGGTAGTTTCGTCTAATTGATTTAAATATTTTTTTTAAGTATCTAAGTAAACAAGTTGAAATTAAAATTAATCACGCCATAAACATAAACGTGAAAAGTCTAGTATAAACAATGTTCGGGGTTGACCGTGACCTCATAGTGCTTTTTGTGAACACCACCCGTATTTGTACCTATGTATTATGTAACATATGTACATATGTAAGTATCAATAAATAATGGTCGAAGGACCGACCGCCCTTGAAAAGTACGAGTCGATTCATTTACCCGTCAACCTGTCAAATACCGTACAGACGTTCCGTACAGACGGAACGTCTGTACGATAGCGAAAAGCTCATATTTTTTTTTGATCAAAAATTTTGTTTCAAGTCATAAAGATATAAATGAACAAGTACTCACTCTACAGCCTTAACAGTAAGTTTGGTCGGTGAAAGATTATTGGCTAGGGCGTGCTGGTGCATATGCAGAGCAGCCAGCCGAAGCGCCACTTCCGGCTGGAGTTCGGGCGCAAAGCGTTCCTGAGCTACGTCGTTGCAGCACTGTAAGTACAAGTAGTCTAGCGCCACTAAGTCCCGCTGAGCCAGCTCCGCTGCGGAATTTGGTACAAATACCACGCGGTACAGACATCGCATTTTATGCGAGCCTGGTTTCGCTGCGATCTGAAAATGAAAAAATAGCAAACTAGGTGGTATGACTTCTTTTCTCTCTAGGACTCAGTCTTCTACTTATTTCTGCCGTCAGGCAGCCGTACTTACACTGCTGTGTCCCGGTCCAAACGGTTTGGACAGCCAATGTAATTTTACGTGGTAGAGCCATGCTGCAGCTATATTAGTAGTATAGTTGTAGCACGAATGGGTTGGCTCGACCGGGGAAGGATCACGCTTTTACAGAATACCGGCATTAAATAGTAGCTTAATACTGCTGTGTTTCGTATGGTGAGTGTAGAGAACCGGAGACCCATTTTACTGGAAAAGAGGCATTCCATCTTAGCCCTCACGGGTGACGATGCATCTGCATTTTGATTCTTTATTGAGGATGGATGTAGATGTCTATGGGTCACAGCAGCCACTTACCATCAGGTGGACTGTGTGCTCGTTTGTCACCCTATCCTTGTTTTTGTGGTTGCTGTGGCCCATAGACATCTACATCTATCCTCAATAAACAATCAAAATGCAGATGCGTTGTCACCCGTGAAGTCTAAGATGGAATGCCTCTTTTCCAGTCAAATGGGTCTCCGGTTTCTACACTCACCATACGAAATACAGCAGTGTTAAGCTGCTATTTTACGCTGGTGTTCTGTGAGAGCGTGGTCCTTCCCCGGTCGAGCTGACCCATTCGTGCTACAACTATACAATTAATATAACTGCATCATGGCTCTACCACGTACAAAATAGATATATATGTACATAAGATAAATACTAACGAATGAGACTTAACTATCAACAAATAGTTGAATATCCATTTCATAATCATCATCGGCGTTAATAACCTGCGGAACTCTAATGTTGGACATAGGTCTCTTAGGCGCAACAATGCAATACTAACACAATATATTTCGATGGAGCAACGTTACCAGTGCGAGGGTATCGAGTCAGTTTCCTTCTCTGTGTGGCAAGTTTAAACAGTGGTAGAGCCACGCGGCAGGTTTTGCTGTCGCACGGATGGGCCGGCTCGAACCGGGGTGGTACCACGACCTCACAGAAAACCAGCGTAAAGTAGAGGTTTACCTCTGCGTTTCGCTTGGTGAGTGCAGGTGGCCGGAGGCCCTTTTTACTGGAAATGAGGCATTCCATCTTAGTACTCATGGGTGACAACGCATCTACATTTTGATTTGTAATAGAGGATAGATGTAGATGTCTATGGGCCCAGCAACCACTTACCATCAGGTGGACTGTGTGCTCGTTTGTCACCCTTTTCCTATAAAAAAAAAGTATTGGCATAATATTCTTTAAGACGACACATCGAAAACCGTTTAAGCGGGCTATCGCCGGACTGATCCGAGTTAGTACATAATTTCTATAAAAACGCCGTCATAAGGTCTAAAATTGCGTAGCGCCCGCGACGATTCAGACCGCTTAGAAATCGCTTAGAATCTTAAAAATATTTAAAAAAAATATTGTTTTTTAATTATGAAAATAATGAGCAAGCAAATTACGAATATTGATGTTATGACTGTATTTGAGTGATTCCCAAGCATATAGTTTAAGTAATTTCGTTGTAATTTCAACTATAGTGATATTTTCGAGGTTTTTTCGCAAATAATTATGATCGAGTCAAAATTATACAATCGTGTTTTTGAATAAGCAAGTTCAAGATTAAGACATGAAATTATCTATATCAAAATTCCAGTTTCGTTAGTCGTGTCATAATCCTATACTATTCCATGAAAGAAGTGCATTTTCTGGCGGTGTCGCCTTTACTTATGAAGATTTAGACGGATCTTTGTTGGAAAAGGAAATCTGAGACATTTTGTACAGAAAACATTTCTATGGAAGTGCAACTTGTTCTCATTATCTTGTATCTACTGACAGGTTTAAATTTAAATCGCAAAGATAAAATCAAAGACATGTCTATTAGTAATATTCTTCAGGCAGGATACGGTCTGCGTAGAACAAGATTATAGTAATCCCTCTCCAGTCGTCGCTTATCGTCCTATCGAACTATGAGAATGAGAGAATAGAGACATTCCAGCACTATAATCCTGTCTTGCGCAGATGGCTAGTCTTAACCATCAACATTACGGTTTGAAGGACATTAAAATTTAAAACATCAACATACCCTAGCTAGGGACTCTTTGGGATCCAAAAGCGTTAGTTTGTTTCTTCTTAAACTCTTTACGTGTTCCACCACAAGGCTGAAGTGTTCATCAGCCGTAATGCAAAGCTTGTCCTTGAGGCTGCTGACAACATCCGCAACGCTGGTCGTGGCATCGTATTTAAACGACTTAGTTTGACCGTTCTCCAGGAAAACTTTGAGGACGTTCGCCATTGGTGGAAGACATAGATCGCCCAGAGAGAAGGCCGAAGGCTGAAAAAGTATAAAGTTTTGTCATTGGTAAATGTTAACTATTAAAGGGTAATAGTCCATTCAAATTAGCGTTCAATCTCGCAATGAGAGATAATAAACTGAATTTTCATATATACCTTCATTTTGGCGTTCTAAAGATTGTCTCAAAAGTCTCATAAAATCTCGTGTTTTCGAATAAAATTTGTCGCAAATTTTAAGGTTTACAATTTTTGTTATAGATGTTTACATAATTGGAGCAATAGAAACCGATCTGACCGCGAAAAACTGTTTTTCTTTTACCTTAAATAACTTACGACGAAGACACGAGATTTTGTGAGACTTTTGAGACAACTTTCAGATCGCCAAAATGAAAGTATATACAAAAATTCATCTTATTATCTTTTATTCCGAGGTTGACCCCTTTTTAGGGTTCCGTACCTCATAAGGAAAAAAACGGAACCCTTATAGGATCACTTTGTTGTCCGTCTGTCTGTCTGTCTGTCAAGACCCTTTTTCTCAAAAACGCGTAGAGGTATCAAGCTGAAATTCATACCAAATACTCAAGTCTACTGTCCCTTAGAGCTGTGAAAAAATCAAACTTCTAAGCCAACGCAATCAAAAGACACAGCCGTTTATGCCGTAAATTTTCGACATTCGCAAGGGAATCAAAACCTACCGGGTACTTCCCGTGAACTCAGAATCTTGAAATTTGGTACGAAGCAACGTTTTATAGCACAAATAAAGGAAAAATTGCGAAAAGCATAAATTTTTAGTTACATCATATAATAAAAATATTTTTAATAATTTTAAACTTATATACCTACAGATTTGTCCGACTCGCACTTTGCCGGTTTTTTTTATGTTAAAGTGACTGGACTGTAAATTATATGACTCAGATATAGTGGTTATTAAATACTATAATAAAAAAAAAACTAAAGATGAAAACTTAAATTATCATACAGTCCCACTCCCCGCGGTATAGTGACGCTGTGTTTCCTCGCTGAAGGACTATACTAAGCATTTGAGCGAAAAAAGACCCAACCCTCTTATCCCGCCGGCGATACAGTCCCTTTAAGAAAAGTTATGTCAGAAAAGTAAAAGGATAAACTTACGGGGTACATAGGCGCTCCATTCAGCTGTACGGAGTCAGCGAATCGCACCCTCGGAGGTCTCGCCCGTAACCGGGCGCGTTTTGCAGCGGATAATAAGGCGGACCTCCTGGCCTGATTCCCGGTCCTTGCGGGTTGGCAGACCCTTAGAGTGACCTTATCAGTGCAGGCTCGTACTGCTGATATAACGTGTTCCCTTGCAGCATGGCTGACATCTTCACCGTTGACACAGAGGATTTGATCGCCGGGTTCTAGCTGAAATGGTATTTTAGGAGATTATTAAATGTTTTCATGAATGTACATGGTAGAGCCACGCTGCAGCTATATTGGTTGTATACGTGTAGCACGAATGGGTCGGCTCGACAGGGGAAGCACCACGCTCTCACAGAATACTTGCGTAAAACAGCAGCTTAATGCTGCAGTGTTTCGGATGGTGAGTGTAGAGAACCGAAGACCCTTTTTACTGCAAAACAGGCATTCCATCATAGTCCTCACGGCTGACAACTCATCTGCATTTTGATTCGCAAACGAGTACAGTTGTAGCTGTATATGGGCCATAGCAACCACTTCCATCAGGTGGACTGTGTTCTATTTTGTCATCATTATCCTATAAAAAAGTTTTTTTGTATTTATGTCTATATTTTATGGATAAATAAAACATTAATATTACTGAAGTTAGTTAAAATTGTTGTTATTACAAAATGAAATAATTCCAAAATGATATTTATAATTTTTTTATAAGGTCCCAGATTCGTATACCGGATTGGAGCAAAAATCTGATACTGAGCTTTCTGTTATGAAATTCCCACAGCCCGAAGTCAGGAAGTAAACCGTGTTTTACCCCTTGCCTCGGAAAGCACGTAAAACTGTTAGTCTTTGCACGATCTCGTTCTGGTCGTCTCGGGTTGCCGTTCCATCGGATTATGAGTGCGAGGGAATAAAGAAACCTACTAATCGCATACTTAATATGTACTAAGATAGATTAAAATATATATTAAATGGAATATATGCAGTAAATATTGTTAAATAGTTAGACAAATCGCAAACTGACGGAAGCCCTCAGCAGGTGATAGCAAACGGCCATGGGCTAGGGAAAAGGGAAAGAAATCGGCGGACTATTCGGGTGCTATCGAGGAGCACCGCCTTCTGCATTTGAGGCCGAGGAGGTTCGTCACGGAGTCCCAGTCGCCTTAGATGACCCGAAAGGTTGACTGGGATTAATACGTTACGCAGAAGCGCGACTATATGAATAATTTCGATCGGTAGACGACTTGACTTACAACTTGCTACCTCGTGAGCCAGGTCCAGATATTTAGTCTGCTTATCTGTTTAGTCTCATGAGGTTCTCGTCATATATGTCATATGTAATGTCGATCAAAAATATCCTTGACTATGCCCGGTCCATCAGCATATTATCAGGCTTATTCGCAAGAATAGTCCCGTAGATGGCAGACTGGGACCCAGTAGAGTCTGGCGAGATTATTTTCGAGCATGGCATCTGGCAAGTACTTATAAAAGGCAGTTTCTGATTCACGAGAACCGGAGAGGACATCTCTAAGTGACAAACGGGCATGACGACAAGTACGGCAGGTGTCGACAGTGCCATCTCTTAGAATGTATTTCCGATAATTTTTGGTCCTAATAACCTGATACTGTATCACATAGGCAGGCTAGCCATAGGTAGGACGGCCCCCACTAAGTGGATGGACATAAAGGAAATCGATGTATGCTGGCGACTCAGCACTGTACTTTGCTTAGGGGAGACCTATGTTCAGCAGTGATTTGCGTAGAACTAAATGATGATGATAATGATGACGAATACTTAAATGAATGATGATGATTAGTTAAATTGACACTATAAGCAATATATTTGCTGCCAAATTCGTACAACTTACCTTTCCAACACTGGGCGAGTTGTCAGTGACGAATCTGACGAGTACGGGTTTCTCGGAGCCGGCCACAAATCCGAAGCCAAGCTCCGGATCCCTCTCGAGCACCACGTCCCGGGGCGCGGGGGGAGAATCGCAGGAGCAGCCCTCAGGCGCCACGTACGTAGTAGTTTTATTAACGTGGCTGAGAATATAAATAAGTATAATAAATAATATAACAAATACTGTATAAAAAGTGTTTTCATTAAAAAAGCCACTAAAGTTGGTAAAAAATTACTTCGCGTACATAATTTTTTACCAACTTTAATATAATGGACTTCGGCAAAGTAACGCCTGATTCTATTAATTACCTTAAAAAAGCTACTTTTAAACCGCGACTTCGTCCGCATAGAACTTAAACAAAAAATCTGCAGATCTATAACAGCGCTCTTTGGGCAAGCAGTTCAATTATTCCATCCATCCATTACATCCTATATAAGTCCATTGCAGAACAAAGGCCTCCCTCATAGGAGGGATTCTGCTATAGTTGTCACGCTAGGCCAGTTGGCAACCGCAGTTTTTTATTACTTCGAGTTTTTTTTATTATCATGAAGATCCTGCTGTCCCTCTCCTGTTTCAGTTTCCCTCTGTCGCCTCTTACGACACCCACGGGACTATAATATGGGGTAATATATATCCTTACACCACCACTACACGATGAACGATCTATTAAATAAAACACACACAGAGACTTATATTAAAATTAAAATTAATTAAGATTCGGGTGAAAAATAAAACTGGGTTAATGATCAGCGTCACACTAATCCCAACACCACTACCCTTAATACAACTACACTAAGAAAGACACCACCGTCGATAATATGACACGTGTTTCACCTACAAACAAGGCATCGTCTAGCGAAATAGACTCTGATGGCTGAATGAACACTTAGCGCAATTGTGGTAGGGAGAGAGGTGCTCTTCAAAGTATTGGTATCATTTTTATTTTTCATCTGGACCTTTCTTAATTACTTTTACACTTTTAGTATAATAGATTTCCGCAAGGCAATGCAAGATTATATTGTAAAATAGCTGTTCCACGCGACTACACCCGCTTGTAATTTAGGGTTTTAATTGTGTTGCGCAGAACCCTAATTCTTTTTCCAAAATATAAGTAGCCTAAGTTACTCTTTATAACATCCGCTATCTGCCAGTGAAAGTCCAGTTGAAATCGATCCAGCCGTTTCGGAGATTGGCCGGAACAAACAGACAGACAGACAAAAATTTGAAAAATTGCGTTTTTATTATAAGTACCGTATACTTTCATATGCATTTAGTAAAACAAGCTGTTATTTTGACTTTACAGACACTACAATTTCATTTATTTGTATGTATATTGTATGTATAGACTATAGAGAATAGATTGGACGAGGCTGTGGTAGCGCCTGAAGAAATATATTAGCAATTTTCATGTCATAAGTTGTGTTGTTGATTTTTTTGCATTTGTTTTTCTTGGAAATCAAGTAAAAGGTTAATTTTATATTCAACTGATAAAAGATATAAGTAACGACTTATATTTCATTGTTCCTTGTGGTGGCTGGTAGAGAATGTCTATATTCATTAAGTCCGTTCATTGTATTCTTTCTATGAGAAGAATGCAATAAAGATTTCATTTATTACAGCCTATGAAAAATCCACTGCTGAAAATAATCCTCTCTCATAATATATTGCCTCATATCAATCTATCTGGGATACCTCAATATCTCACATACTTGTCACAGTTGCAACGCTTGGCAGGCGTGTTGAACACCTCAGTTTTTTTATTGTTACGAGTTTTTGAAGTGGAAATTTCTTTAGCGGCGAGGAGCGATTTTTGGTAGGCGAAAAACTTATGGGTTCACGTCACCGATGACCTCGACATGCTAGTGACGTCACGAGCATGTCCACTACGCGTAGTATAGCGGCATGTGTAACATGTATGCGCATATATCATTGAGTTTTCACTACTGTCGGCCGTCCTTAAGGCTGTCTCTGTTTTTTTTATTACCATAAAGATGCTGCTGCCCATCTCCTGTTTTATTGCCCTCTATCCTCTTACCTCACCAACGGGACGATATGGAGTAGGTTGATTCAGTCATGCCACCAATAAAAGGCCTAATAAAAGTTAAAATAGTTTTTTTAAAAGAGCCGTATATGAACAACTGCAACACCAGGGAAATTGTAGATGCGTTGCCAGCCTTTTAAAATAAGTAAATAAATAAATTAATTATCAAAATCTTACTTGATATAATATGGCTTGCCCCTGCTGTCCAGTGCCTGCTCCCACCCATACGGGAGTTCTTCATCGTCCTCCTGTCCACTGCTGTTTCTGATGTTTGGCCAACTTTCAACCGGCGGGAGCCAACTGGCCGTTCGCGTGATGTGACTGAAACATAAAATTAAAATTAAACTGCTTAAGCGTTGCATACGTTTTAACACGCTTCCATGAGCTTCGCGTGTATCTATCTATCAATCAATGTAATGTAATCTTTTAATGTCTTTTTCATCAACTTGTAGACAGCCGATTGATTTGAAAAATTGCACTCGTATCAAAGACTGCTGACAATACAATAACTTAATAAATGTATCTTAGTATTCTTACCAGGATCACCAGGATAAAATAAAATAATCAGCTTAGTATCGATGTGTGTTGTTTAGGTTTTTCTAAATATTATTAGGTATATAATTTAAAATTAAAAATTTTGTACAGCCGACTTCAATATAAGCGACTTCAATATAGGTTATTTAAGAATAACTCAATAACCATTGGTCTGACCTTGATCAAATTCATATGGGACCACACGAGAACTATCAGCTTTCATATAAAAAAAGTATCATCGAAATCGGTTTGCCCAGTACAAAGTTATGAGGTAACACACATAAAAAAAACATACAGTCGAATTGAGTACCGTCTCCTTTTTGGAAGTCGGCAGAAAATTAATTACTATTATTCAATGACAAGGTTTTAGAGTGACAGCCTTGTAACTTTAATCTCATATAGAGCTAGTACGAGGTAGAGCCACGCTTCAGCTATATTATGATTGTATTACGAATGGACAGCTCGACTGGGAAAGGACCACTCTCTCACAGAGTACCAGCGTAAAATAGCAGCTTAAAGCTGCTGTGTGTCGTATAGTGAGTGTACCGACCCTCTTTACTGCAAACGTAGCATTACATCTTATCTTCTTAGTCCTGAGGGGTGGCAACGCATCTGCATTTTATTTCTTAATCGAAGACGATGTAGATGCAGATGTCTACGGGCTACAGCATCCACTCACCATCAGATGGACTGTAAATAAAAAATATTATTCAATAACAAGGCCTCGAGTAGCAGCCTGGTACCGGAAAGCAAAGTGGAGGGCTGCCTTCCGCAAAATAGAGACGATCTGGTGAGATACGCAATGGTATTCCTTGGAGATGCCTAGGTTCTGCAGTGGTCTTACTACTGTATTGATGATGATGATGATTCATGAATAAAGAGACCTACTGCACTGATCTGATAAATATAAAATATATTGTAGCTCATACCACACGATTTGTTGCTTGCTATCCGTTTTTATTTTTTTTCTATAGGTACCAATATTTGCCCACGCAATTATGAAAAATCGAATATAATATAGTGTATATTACACTATTTTTCATCCTGCACTTGGCTCTACCACGTACAGTTCGATCTTTAAAGTCCCTAGATTAATTAAATAAGAACTTTAGCAGTCAGCCTACACTTGTGCCAGCACTATTTATCAAACTTGAATTTGTCAGGATATTAAAATCTAAGTTGGAATTTAACACGGTTATTTTAGGAATACGAGTACCTAGGAGAATTTTAAAATTTACAAGCAAAACGGCAATAACATAATTATGTAAAACGTATCGAATAATTTGTTTAACGAAAATATACAGAAATTGTAAGTATTTAATTAATTGATGTCAGAAGTCCGTTTCAAAATGAGACGACCTTAGAGTAGACGATCCAATTTATTTGCAATCCATTACAGCCTGCAAAAGTCCACTGCTGAACATAAGCCTCCCCTATAGATTGTCTCATATGAGGGATTTTGCTATTTTGAGAATGTTTTTAGGGTTCCGTACCTCAAAAGGAAAAAATAGAACCCTTATAGGATCACTTTGTTGTCCGTCTGTCTGTCTGTCTGTCTGTCTGTCTGTCTGTCAAGATCCTTTTTCTCAGGAACGCGTGGAT
Source organism: Parnassius glacialis (assembly GCA_033319125.1). Lineage (NCBI taxonomy): Eukaryota > Metazoa > Arthropoda > Insecta > Lepidoptera > Papilionidae > Parnassius > Parnassius glacialis. Next base: position 3,315,123 of record JAVANC010000009.1, read on the forward strand.
GTATCAAGCTGAAATTCATATCAAATACTCAAGTCTACTGTCCCTTAGAGCTGTGAAAAAATCGAACTTCTAAGCCAACGCAATCAAAAGATACAGCCGTTTATGCCGTAAATTATCGACATTCGCAAGGGAATCAAAACCTACAGGGTACTTCCCGTGAACTCAGAATCTTGAAATTTGGTACGAAGCACCGTTTTATAGAACAGATAAAGGAAAAATTATTATTTTTTATATATCATTATTACAGTGGTAGAGCCACGCGGCAGCGTTTGCTGTCGCACGGATGGGCCGGCTCGAACCGGGGTGGTACCACGACCTCACAGAAAACCAGCGTGAAGTAGAGGTTTACCTCTGCGTTTCGCTTGGTGAGTGCAGGTGGCCGGAGGCCCATTTTACTGGAAATGAGGCATTCCATCTTAGTCCTCACGGGTGACAACGCATCTACATTTTGAATTGTAATAGAGGATAGATGTAGATGTCTATGGGCCGCAGCAACCACTTACCATCAGGTGGACTGTGTGCTCGTTTGTCACCCTTATCCTATAAAAAAAAAAAAAAATTGCGAAAAGCATATATTTTTAGTTACATCATATAATAAAAATATTTTTAATAATATTAAACTTATATACCTACAGATATGTTCGGAACCCTCGGTGCGCGAGTCCGACTCGCACTTTGCCGGTTTTTTTTTTCAAATATAGTGCACATAATGTTTTGTTTCACTGTTTTGTCAATTGAATATTTTAATATAGCTGTAGTAAAATATGTTTGTGGCACGAATGCGTCGGTTCGATCAGGAAAGAACCGCGCTCTTACAGAATACAATCGTAAAGTATAAGCTTAACACTGCTGTGTTTTATATCGTGTGTCTAGAGAACCGGTGACTATTTTTACTGGAAGAGAGGCATTCCATCTTAGTCTTCACGACTGACAAACTACAGTTAGCTATTAATTATTATACGTGATAAAGCTACGCTGCAGCTTATTATGGTTATAGCACGTTTGGGAAGGCTTGACCGGGGAAGAACCATGCTCTCACAAAATACCGACATGAAATAGCAGCTTTATACTGCTGTGTTTCATACGGTGAGTGCAATAGGAGACCCTTTTTACTGAATTTGCGGCATTCCATCTTAGTCCTCAGGGGGAAAAGGCATCTGCACTTTGATTCTTAATCGAAGATAAATGTAAACGTCTATGGGCTATAACATCCACTTACCATGTCGACCTAGGTCTACTGTGTGCCCGTTTGTCTGTTATACATATAAAAAAATCGATTTCAGTCTCCGGACGTCAATGGGGCTGACGTCTTGTAATGGTCGAACTTTCCAGGACGGATACGATCTAACTAAAATCTTTCTACTGCTTTACTTGTACACGGCCATTATCTGGGGGCACGGCAGTGCCCCCGCCAAGTCGAGCAAAAAAGCGGCACGGCCGTACCATCCTTTTCTCGAAGCAGTTCAGGCCATTTCTGAAACCCTATAACTTCGTTATGGATAAAACTAGAAGCATGAATTTTTACTAACCAAGTAGGCATTGTATAGACTCGGTATATTTCAAATTTCATTAAATTTGAACTAGTAGTTTAAGAATTATAACTAGTCAAAATTTCTTAATTTTGTCACTCACTGACTGACCGATCATCAAAACTCTGAGGCACTTCTAGCAGACATAGAAACTTTAAATTTGGAATACTATTATTGTTTAATATATAAATCAAGGAAAAATTAAAATATTTTACAATTTCAGTCCAGGTTTCGAGATACACCAACTGCATAAATAACTTTGTAATCCCATTTAAACATATAGTATTACAAAGTTACATTTGCAGTGAATGAATCAGTGTACCTATATAATATGTGTAATGGAATAATAGGTGTAAATAGCTACCTAGATATAACTATCTACAAAAAGCATCATTATTATTAGGACAGAATTCTTCTTTTCTTTTCTTATCTCAACGTTAAGGTACATGATCTTCACATGATATATCATTGATTTTATCTTTTTAACCGACTTCAAAAAGGAGGACGTACTCAATTCTACTGTTTTTTTTGTGTGTTACTTCATAACTTTTTCTAGGTGAACCGATTTTGATGATTGGTTTTTTATATAAAATCTGGTGCTTCTCGTGCGATACCATATAAATTTAATCAATATCTGACTGATAGTTTTTGAGTTATCCTTAATAATTTATATTGAAGTCGGTTGTACAAAATTTTTAATAAACACAAAAAACATATAGTTGAATTTGTCGTGACGCCGCAAAGGAGCAAACCTCAATTTTTCAAAAAGTTACAGGGGAGCATGAAAATATTTATTATTCCCCAATTACTAGCTTTTTTCATCAGAAAATTAATCTTATTTGTAGTTTTCCATTAAGTCTAATATACTTAATTTTCTGATGAAAAAAGCTAGTAATCGGGAATAATAAATGTTTTCTTGCTTTCCTCAAATTTTTTGAAAAATTCAGGTTCTCCTCTTTGCGGCGTTAACGACGAATTGAGTACCGGCTCCTTTTTGAAGTCGGTAGAAAAGATATTGCTGCCCGTTTCCTGCTTCACTTTTCTTCTGTCGCCTCTTACGACACCCACGGGACGATATAGGGATAGTCGGGATACTCTTACACCGCCACTACACAGCTTACAATAAAAGTTAAGTTAAGTTACAGCCTATATACGTCCCACTGCTTGGCACAGGCCTCTTCTCATTTTTGAGAGGGTTTTAGGGCAAGGAAATGTCCACCTCGCTGCCTCAATGCGTGTTGGCGAACATTACATGTTTTTTTTTATAGGATAAGGGTGACAAACGAGCACACAGTCCACCTGATGGTAAGTGGTTGCTGCGGCCCATAGACATCTACATCTATCCTCGTTTGCGAATCAAAATGCAGATGCGTTGTCACCCGTGAGGACTAAGATGGAATGCCTCTTTTCCAGTAAAAAAGGCCTCCGGCCACCTGCACTCACCAAGCGAAACGCAGAGCTAAACCTCTACTTCACGCTGGTATTCTGTGAGGTCGTGGTACCACCCCGGTTCGAGCCGGCCCATCCGTGCGACAGCAAAAGCTGCCGCGTGGCTCTACCACTGTTAATGTTTCCGAAATATTTATATTTTCTCAAACATGCAGGTTTCCTCACGATGTTTTCCTACACCGCCGAGCACATGGTAAAACAGTACTTAAAATTGTAAATAAAAATTTCATTGATGCCGGCGGGGATCGAACCCGGTTTGCTTCCGCTAACCAACTGAGCTACGACGGCTCTGATTACAATACTAAGATATAAAGGCAATCCCATTACGTAAATCCACATCCATATTATTTTTGACATTCCCAATTCTGTATACAACCGTCTAACAGCATCGTTATCATGTAAAACAGCAGCTGACATAACAAGACATAACGCAGCCCGCGGAGGGGGCTCACTCAACGTGACATGAGTAATAAATACCCTCCCTTCCCTACAGGCACATATTTTTTCAGGCACGTTTTATTTCTAAGCCGCTTTTATAGCGCTTATATTGCCATAAGCTTTTAAGGTTCCGGTTTCAAGTTTCTTCTATGCGTTAACATTTTTATAGAATACACATGGTAAGTGGATGCTGTGGCCCATAGACACTTACAGCTGATTTGTCACCCCTGAGGAGTAAGATGGAATGCCTCGCTTCGAGCGAAAAGGGTCTCCGGTTCTCTACAAACACCATACGAAACACAGAAACATTAAGCTGTCATTTTACGCTGGTATTCTGTGGGAGCGTGGTCCTTCCCCGGCCGAGCCGACCCATTGGTACTACCACCATGCTCCGATCCAGCGTGGTTTTACCATGTTCAAAATCGTGGTGGCAGTTTCCATACATAAATTTCCCAAGGACAAACTTTCAGCCCCGGAACAATTATTTATTTTGTAGGCCATAAAAATATTTGCTCCGTGCGTGATTCGAACCCACGGCTCTTAGCGCTGTACCTCTTTAATAAGCTACTGCACTACGGAGCCGAATTGATATGTTAGAAATAACTCTTCCAGCATATCATTTTATATTTCTATTTCCAAGTCCTAAGATCTAAGTAATAATAACTTGTAAGTAAAACTTACTTAAATGACTTTCAATAAGTATTATTGTAATCTACGTTGAATAGAAATTATTCTATTCTATTCTATTCTAAAAGCATTTGACGTGACGAGCGATGTGACAACGCATTCGGAATACTTATGAGCGGCCGTCGGGTTTACGTCACGGGTGTAAATGACAACACACCCTCTACTCAGGTACACTGAACACCCACCGTTGCCCCCTCACAAACTCATAACTCTTTTTATAAAATGGAAATTATAATTAGAGCTTAATACTAATAATTAAACGAGTACTTAGTAGACGAGTACTTAATAATTAAACGAGCTTATAATCCACCTCGGGGTAAGTGGTTATTGAGGCCCTTCAAACAACGGCTGGTAAGCTATAATATGTAAATTCATAATGTAACAGTAAAGTAAAGTAAAGTTGCAGTCTATTTACGTCCCACTGCTGGGCACAGGCCTCCTCTAATTTCTGAGAGGGTTTTAGGGCAAGGAAGTGTCCGCCGCGCTGCCCAATGCAATGCCCAATGCGTGTTGGCGAACTTCACATGTCTTCGAAATATTTTTTGTCTTATTTCTCAGACATGCAGGTTTCTTCACGATGTTTTTCTTCACCGGTGAGCACGTGGTAAATCAGCACTTAAAATTGCAATTAACAATTTTATTGGTGCCGGCGGGGATTGAACCCGGGTTGCTCGATTACTGTGAAGCTTACAGCGAGCGCTAACCATCTGAGCTGCCACGGCTCTCTGTATAAACACTTATATAATATATATTGTACTTCGGAGAGTGTGCCTATGAGCTTCATGAGCTCATACCGCCATCTCCATTCATCTATCGGAACACCAGACGTTCTGCAGGTTACCATCTACACTTGGTTGAAATTCCGAATATACGCACGAAGCGGTTTAGGTCCTCTTTGATAATGCGCACAGCCAAGGAATGGAATGCCCTGCCGGCGTCTGTTTTACCGAATGCCTATAACTATAACTGCACCTCTTCAAAGTGCGTGTTAACAGGCTTCCCCTGGGCAAACTGGCTCCATCGTAGACCTCATCTTTGCCCTCTGGCCAGATGGAGGTCAAGAGTGAGCCCATTTATAATATAATAATAAACCTAGCAAGCTAACAGCATAGCAAAGTCGCGAAGCAATCAGCTTTGTAGCGGTTTCTAACGGTTGCCGTTGAGCAATCAGTTTCAAAATAGGAGGTTCAGATGCCTGGGTGATCAGTAATCGATTGCTGAAAACAGAATTTGAAAAATCGAAACCGTTCTCGAGATAATCGTGGGACAGACGGACAGACGGACAGACATCGTGAAATCAATAAGTGACTTCGCAAGCTTCGCCACTTAATAAACATCTTTTGTAATGCGTACAGCTAAGGAGTGGAATAATTCGCCAGCGTCAGTCTTTTCGTCTGAATACAATCTGGCGCCTTCAAAGCAAGAGTGAATAGGCTTTTGTTACGCTAAGACAGTGCGATTTACCATCTAAGGCTGCATCACCATTTACCACCAGGTGGGATTGTGGTCAAGCACTGGCTTATAATAAGTAAAAAAAAATATATATATATATATAAATGTGTATTTATGTATTTGGATTACATTTGTATCGTAATACTGTATGTAATTAACCGAGTAGTCGCGGTGTAAGAATATCCACTACATGTACTCTGATCTATTGTACGTGGTAGAGCCATGCTGCAGCTATATTAGTAGCATAGTTGTAGCACGAATGGGTCGGCTCGACCGGGGAAGGACCACGCTCTCACAGAATACCAGCGTAAAATAGCAGCTAATCACTGCTGTGTTTTGTATGGTGGGTGTAGAGAACCGGAGATCCTTTTTACTGGAAAAGAGGCATTCAATTTTAGTCCCCACGGGTGACATCACATCTGCATTTTTTCGCAAACGAGGATAGATGTAGATATCTATGGGCCACAGCAACCACTTACCATCAGGTGGACTGTGTGCTCGTTTATCACCTTTCCAAAAACAAATATCTCGTGGATGACGTAAGAGGCAGCATCTACCTGGAAAAATCAAAAAATGTCAGTTTTTTGACATCATATGATGATGATGATCAGATGTCATAGCACATCTAACCCGGGTTACAATCTAGGGCTCCATCGGAAATTACCATCAGGTACATTAATTACAAAACAGATTTCTTTTTATAGGATAGGGTGATAAACAAGCACACAGTCCACCTGATGGTAAGTGGTTGATGTGGCCCATAGACATCTACATCTATCCTCAATAAAGAATCAAAATGCAGATGCTTCGTCACCCGTGAGGACTAAGATGGATTGCCTCTTTTCCTGTAAAATGGGTCTCCCGTTCTCTACACTCACCATACGAAAAACAGCAGTATTGAACTGCCATTCTAAGCTGGTATTCTGTGTGAGCGTGGTCTTTCTCCGGTCGAACTGACCCATTTGTGCTACAACTATACTACTAATATAGCTGCAGCATGGCTCTACCAAGTATATACTAAGAGTAAGAAGGTAAGAGCTGTTGTGATGATTGGCTTATTTAGGGGTGGGGCCTATAGATAAGGCCAGCTCTGGAAATCATTTTATTAAGAAAGGCAACTTTTAAATAAAAACACTTGGCTACATAACTACAAGCGAGAATAATTTTCCGCAGCAACTTTTATCCCTCTAGAGTCTAGATTAACATCTTTTAAAACTTCGGTCTCCGTAAGCGGAACATTTTATTTACTTTTCACAATTCGCCGACGACGGTAGCAGAAATTCTCAAATAAAGCACTCTAGCCATGAACGAAGCTTCAGAGCCGGTAAATACCTCGCTTAAGTCAAATGAATAGGTAATTATACCACGAATTTTGTAAGGAATTCATTTTGTTGCGGACGCAGTTTAAAATTCAGCGGGAGACATTTTATTCATGCTGGCAACGATGGAATTTTGTCAGGAATAATTTTCAAACTTTTGACATTCTACAGTTTAAATAGTTGTAGCTTTTTAGGGTTCCGTATCCAAAGGGTAACCAACGGGACCCGATTACTAAGCCTCCACTGTCCGTCCGTCCGTCCGTTCGTTCGTCCGCCTGTCTGTCAGCGGGCTGTATCTCATGATCCCTAACAGGTAGAGAGTTGGAATTTTCTTTTCACAGAATGTATATTTCTGTTGCCGCTATAAAAAAAAATAAAAATTAAAGGTGCTGAAACGTGTTTTACGATGGTACGGAACCCTGCATGCACGAGTCCGGCTCGCACTTGGTCAGCTTTTTATAAAATAAGAGTGACAAACTAGCTTACAGACCACATATGCAACTACGTTTACGAGCACTAGAGCAACGAGGCAGTCAATAAACTAAAGTACATACCTATCACAACCCCAACCTGCCTTACCTCCCACAACTGAACAGAGGTAGCCACTTGTTTACGAGGTCTGAAAGACATGACTAGGAGACACCTGTTTTCGAGTTCTGAGAGGACGTATATAGGCTATTACTTTTTACTGTATTTTTCACAAAAAAAAAACAACATATCAGACTAAAAATACCAAGCGGCACAAAACAAATCATTCACCTTACACAACATGGAACCATTTGTTACATTTCCCCCCATGTTAGACTGGCACTCTTTTTTTTTTACCGGAAACATATTTTGTCAGACGCGTCTCATGCGTCACGCGGCGACATTTTACGTGGATTGCTGTCACGAACAGGGCTCCGAGATTTTATATAAAATCTTTTTAGTGAGTGGCATTCTGTATCGCCTTTCTTTGCTGAGCTCTTTAATGGTTAATTTGCAATAAGCAGCAAAGGGGAAGGCCCACCGTTCATATATGCTTCGGCCATTGGTGCCCACATATAAAAGCATATGGAAATGATAATATGCAATTAAAAAAATGAAATGGTTAAGGAATTTATTTACTTATTTAATTATTAACCTTTATTTACATAATACTTATTTTTATCTACAATACTAAAAACTATAATAATAATTTAAAAAAAAAACTAAAACTAGAAACTTAAATATCATATAGTCCTACTCCCCGCGGTATCGTGCCAAGAACGCTGGCAGATTTTCACGACACAGTTCTTTGAACGATGTCATCCGAAGGGCTCTTGTCTCTATAAATGTTCCCTCGGTTTTAGAGCCTTGTGGAATATTTAGAGACGATGGCAAGAGACCCGACGGTATGACATTGGTCCCTTGGGAGAGAGGTAAAGTCCTAGTGTGGGATGCTACTTGCGTAGACACTCTGGCGGTCTCTCATCTCAGGGGTACCTCGTTTAGAGCCGGGGCGGCATCAGAGGCAGCTGAGCTGAGTAAGTGGCGCAAATATGAGTCTCTGAGAGATGACTACATATTTGTGCAATTTGCTGTAGAGACTATCGGTCCGTGGGGTCCACGTGCGGTGAAGTTCCTAAAAGAACTCCATCCGCGGCTGGTCGTTGCTGCTGGTGATAAGAGGGCTGGTTCTTTTCTCGCTCAAAGGCTAAGTATAGCCATTCAGCGGGGAAACGCAGCCAGCGTTCTTGGCACGATACCGCGGGGAGTAGGACTATATGATATTTAAGTTTCTAGTTTTAGTTTTTTTTAATTGTTAAGGAATTGGTTTAAAAAAATCCGAATTTTAAAGATATTATAAAGGTTTTTATTTTCACAAGAACAGTTTTTTAACAACAAATGACTTCGTATTTTCGTGTTATTTAAACCACAACACACCGTAAATGTCGTCTTGAATAAATTACTGAGAGCTGGGAAGAACTCTGGCCGGTGTGAGAGCTGGGGTCATCGTTAACAGTGGATATCGAGTCCAAGTTCGTGCAGAGGTTATCGTAAGAAGTAGGAGCGAGATCCATTTTCAAGCCGTGGTCAATAGGATGAGAAGAATTATCGGAGTCCATTTAGAAAACTTATTCGTTGCTTAAATAACAAATCCGCGAGAAAACAAACAAAATAACACAAATTCAAAGGAATTCGACTTGAGACCATGGACGTATAAATAAGGCGGACAGAATTTTGTTAAGAAAGGACTGATGCACTGTAATGGCGGCGGTGCAAGCATGTTTGCGTGTTATATAGGGTTGTCATGTAAAACAAAATTTCCCCATTTTTTTATAAAACAATTTGTCAAAATATAACACAACTTTGGTGTAATACTAATTTATTATTACGTAACTAATAAAAATAATACATTTGACTATTAAAAAAAATCTAAGAATTTAAAATTTAGATTTTGATTGAAATCGAATTATTCTATGTCAATCAATTTCCATTTAAATTAATTTTATTGCAAACATTATATTATACAAAAATTGTGTTATATTTTTGTAACGAAATATATTATAAATATTTTTAACGAAATATATAACAAATAAACATATTATATATAACCAAAAAAATTAATTTAAAATATATTATTTTACAATTAGTATGAAAACATTTAGAAACAGCATGGTAGCGATCACCTCATTCTCAGGGGTTACTATCAGTCATGTACTCTTTAGTAGTATACCCTAATAATCCTTACTAAACAATTTTTGCTTGCTAAAAATTTTAAACTTTGATAGATAAGGCCTGCATATTTTCTGGGACTTTGTTATGAAAGCGTATACATGAAGGAATTACTGATTATTTTGAGTCGATTAACTGGTATAACTAACTTGTGCTTGTTCCTAGTATTTACAGAATATACATCACTAAATACAAATACATACATTAAATTGCCGTAAATATACTGAGAGGCCAAAGTTAATATATTTATTTATTTTAATTTTCTGCAAGTGTAAAATAAAGTTATTATTTATGATAATTAATAGAATCAGACATTACTTTGCGGAAATCCATCATATTAAATTTGGTAAAAAATTATCTCGCGTACATCCACTCGATAAAATAAAATGATGTGTCTTACCTAGTTTTAAGAGCACCTCCCGCCATCCCTCAATTGCGTGCACTATCCCCGTCACCACTTATCCCAGCACCACTACTCCCAACACCACCACAATAGGAAAGACACATCATTTCGAAGCGGTCAGCCACCGCAGAGTCTACATCACCTGAAGATGCCTCGTGTAGAGGCGAAACACGTGTCGTATTGTCGTTAGTGGTGTGTGTGTCTTTTCTAATTTAGTGGTGTTGGGAGTAGTGGTGCTGGGATTAGTGGTGACGGGGATAGTGCACGTAATTAAGAGAGGGCGGGAGGTGCTCTTCAAACTAGGTAAGACACATCATTTTATTTTATCGAGCGAATGTACGCGAGGTAATATTTTACCAACTTTATTATTATTTATGACAATAAGTCATTTGTCTTTTTTTCTAAAAAATTTGGTTGGATAATTTTTCTAAAAAAATTTCTTTTACTTTCGAAGGTTCTTGAAATCCCATCTAATTTAGAAATATGGTGAAATCAAATCGCCAAATATTTTTCTGCTATATATTTAATAACTCTTATCATGTGCTCTATCCCTGCAAATATGTGCTCAAATTCAAAGCTTACAAAAACCCTGTCATTTTTTTAATTTTTTTTTTAAACGTTACCCCACTAGTTACACTAGGATTTTCTCCTGTATCGTGGAGGCAGTTTACAAACACATGTTGCACAAGGACAAACATCCAGACCCGGAACAATTATTTGTAGGCCATACAAATACTTGTTCCGTGCGGGATTCGAACCCACGGCCCCAAGCGTTGCAACTCATTGCTAAGCCGCTACGCCACGGAGCCGTCTATTGGCAATAAACGTTTCTAATATTATTGTAAGTATATACTTTTGTTGTCTTCCATTGTACATTGTAATGTTTTCCTTAATAATCTTTCGTACAACCATTTCGCAAGTACAACAAATATTAAAAAAATCGTTAGACGGAAAACGTAAACCTCCTAAAGTTTTCAAATTTATTAATTTATGAAAGAAATGCGGTGCATTTTTGGCATTTAGTTTTTCTTTTGTTGCATAATGACCAATGCTATCCGGCAGATATCCTATTATTAACTTACTACAAAATGCATATAACTGCATTATAATCGATCGGGTAATTTTTCAGAAAAATTATAACAAAAAAGTACACATAAAACAACCTTAAGAAGTTTTTGGTCACACATATATTATACCGTATCCGTGCCGACGTGGGTAAAAATAGCAATTTCCCAAATTTCGGGTAATTTTCCCTATAAATATAATTAACAACACTGATCACGTGACTCATGTTTTGTGTTCCAAAAATAGCATTTTAATTTAAGACATAAAATTCTCAAATAAGTGATTATAATTACTGAGTCACCTATGAAAGGTGATTCCTTGATGTTTTTTGATAAAACCACTATGATTTTTACAAAATTTAACGACGCAAGACGGCATATTGATTTTTGTTTTTACTTACGCCAACTACTTCTCTCGGACGACGTTTGTTGCGTAATGGCGGGCGCTAGACTTATTATTAGTGTGAATGTGTGCGTGACCCCTTGTACGTACACGCGAGCTGACTTATTATGGGTGCCTCGCTGAGTTGTATAGCGAGATTCAGTCCGCCTTATTTATACGTCCATGCTTGAGACTATTTAGTTTTGATAATTATGACATAGGCCTAGCTGTCAGATTCGATGTTGCCAATTAACAGACATAAAATCGATAAATAGATAGCGATTTTTTTATTCGATTTATAATTTCATAAAAAAGAATAATCTTTGATTCTCTTTAAGTTCTGAACGCCTTTTTAAATATGTTTTGTTTTATTTATTTAAATTCCATTATGTTATTATAATAATAAATGTATTTTTAAGAACAGATAAAAATAACAGTTAAATTGTGCAGTAGCGTTTTTGTTATGGTCTAAAGAGTTCATGGTAAATCAATTCCCTTGTTTAATTATCATAACATAATAATAATTATCGAAAAATAATATTACCATTATAATAATGACACCATGAAAAATCGATTGAAAAAACATAATCGACTTTTTTAACGAGATTTGTAATTAGCAACACTTTTTATTTTATCCACAAACTAATGACTTGGGGATTTACCTAATTTCATTTTTATCTTTTCGGACCTTTTTGTGTACAAAAATGTTGCAATCTTTTTTGGATACATAAATACCGCGATTATTTACCTTAAAAATGCAAATTGTTGGGCGTTTCATGGCTAGAATTGGGCATTCCCCTTTGCAAAAAAGGTTCAGAATTAGTATCGTAGGCAAATGGATAAAAATTAATTAAAAAACATCTCAAAAATTCTGTCCTTTTCATCTTTTAAATTCAAAATGCGTGTAATAGATTATTTTAACTGACTTTACTGCGCACGCACACATTCGTAAGGGTCGATCGGTAGGCAAAAAGGTTGTTGCTCATAAATCACATAGAGATAGATATATAACTATATATATATATATATATATATATATATATATATATATATATATATATATATAAATATAAATATAAAGTGCCGTGTAGTGGCGGTTAAGAATATCCACTACCGCATATCTTCCCATGGGTGTCGTAAAAGGCGACAAAGGTAAACAGGCAGGAGATGGGCAGCATCATCTTCCTGATAACAGAAAATTATAATAAAATAACTGCGGTTGCAAACCCGCTCGCCAAGCGTGGCAACTATGGGAAATACCCCCCAATTGATTAGAGCAACAAAGAGACGGCCCCCAGTCCCCGGCGGCCCCGTTATTCCTGGTTACGGTGGCGACCATGGTAACGGCGGGGCAGGGGTGCTAAGAATCTCCGGTGGAGGTTCGGTTGCCACCTACAACGACTCGAACTGGCAACATACAACGCACGCACCCTGAGAACTGACGAGAAGATCGTGGAGCTAGAAGAAGAGATAGACAAGTTACACTGGCATATTATAGGATTATCGGAGGTCAGAGGAGAGGGGGAGGACACAGTAATCTTCGAATCCGGCAACTTGCTCTATCACAGGGAGGGCGACCATCTGTCCCAAGGAGGTGTCGGATTTATCGTCCACAAGTCTCTCGTTAACAACGTTGTAAAGATTGAGAGTGTGTCAACGAGGGTTGCGTACCTTATACTCAAAATCACCAAACGGTATTCGTTGAAGGTCATACAGGTTTACGCGCCAACCTCGGCACATCCCGATGAGGAGGTGGAGGAAATGTATGAGGATATCTTTAGAGCCATGCATTCCTCCAAAACCCACTACACGGTGTTATTGGAAGACTTCAATGCAAAACTAACTAGAGAGAACGGTGAGCTGAAAGTAGGGAAATTTGGAATAGGGCAACGGAACCCAAGGGGCAAGCAGCTGACCAACTTCATGGAGAAAGAGGGACTCTTTATGATGAACTCTTTCTTCCAGAAGCGGCCCCACAGGAAGTGGACCTGGTCGAGCCCTGACAGATCGACAAAAAATGAGATTGACTTCATTATGACGACCAGACGACACCTGTTCAGTGATGTCTCCGTGATCGCGAGGGTGAAAACTGGTAGCGATCACCGAATGGTTAGAGGGACACTGAACCTAAACGTTAAGTTGGAGAGGAGAGGTCTAATAAAGTCAACACTCCGTCCCCCTCGTGCTCTGTTCCATAGTCTTGAAACCTTTCAGCTCGAGTTACAAAACCGTTTTCAGTGCCTAGAAGATTGCAATGAAGTGGACGATATGAACGACAAGCTCGTGGAAACTGTCCATGCGGTCGGAGCTAAGTTTTGCAAGACCTGCCGCAGAAGAACACTAAAACTCTCCGATCACACTCTTAATCTCATGGCTGATAGACGGGAGATGAAGCTACATTCTTCAATAGATTTGAGAGCATACATGCAACTGAACAGACAGATCTCTAAATGCATGCGGCGGGACTTACGCAACTTCAATACAGCTTGTATTGAAGAAGCGATCGAGCGGAACCAAGGCTCCAAAGTCTTTGCCAGGGATCTGTCTGCCAAAAAGAGCCAACTGTCAAAGCTGAGGACCGAATTTAGCAGCATAGATTCCGGGACACCTGAGATTTCGAGTGAGATTGAGAGGTTCTATGGGCAGCTGTACACTTCATCGTTGGAGCCACACGCAAGTGTGAGTAACGATCCAAGAGCGAGTCTTATCCGACACTATTCCGAAGATTTGCCGGACGTCAGTCTGAGCGAGATTAGAATGGCTCTACAGCACCTTAAAAACGGCAAGTCCCCGGGTGAGGATGGAATTACAACGGAGCTTCTGAAAGTGGATGGAAAACCGTTACATGAAGTCCTTCAGAAGCTCTTTAATTCCGTCCTCCATGGTGGCACTACTCCGGAGGCGTGGAGCAGAAGTGCGGTGGCCATGTTCTTCAAGAAAGACGACAAAGCTCTCTTGAAGAACTACAGACCGATTTCCCTTCTGAGCCGCGTCTACGTGCTGTTTTCGAGAGTCATTACGAATCGTCTCGCACACAGACTGGACGACTTCCAGCCTCCCGAACAAGCCGGTTTCCGAAAAGGCTTTAGTACCATGGACCCACCCTTCGGCAAATTGTACCAAAGTCCGAAGAGTACAATTTGCCACTATGTCTGGCTTATGTGGACTATGAGAAAGCCTTTGATTCCGTCGAAATTTGGACGGTGCTGCAGTCCCTTCAGCGATGCCAAGTTGACTGTCGGTATATCGAAGTGCTGAAGTGTTTGTACAGTAGAGCTACGATGGCTATCCGAGTACAGAATCAGAGTACGAAACCTATCCAACTGCAGAGAGTTGTAAGACAGGGTGACGTTATATCCCCGACACTCTTCACCGCTGCATTGGAAGACGTTTTCAAGCTACTGAACTGGAAAGGATGCGGTATTAACATCAATGGCGAGTACATCACTCACCTTCGATTTGCCGACGATATAGTCCTTATGGCAGAATCGCTGGAGGACCTAAGCACTATGCTCAATGACCTCAATATTGTCTCCCAACGGATAGGTCTTAAGATGAACATGGACAAAACAAAAATCATGTTTGACGTCCATGACACAACTATACCGGTAGTTGTTGGGAGCACTAAGCTCGAAGTTGTTGACGAGTATGTTTACCTGGGACAAATAGTCCAATTAGGTAACTCCAAATTCAACCAAGAGGTCAATTGACGGACTAAACTCGGCTGGGCAGGTTCGGGAAACTATGACACCCTAGTCCCTATGGGTGAGCACCCTAATTCGACAGTGTAGCCAACGATACAGTATGATATGCCATTTTACTGAGCTCACTCAGCGAACATGAAAATAAATCAGTTAGCTTTGACATGATGTTGATCACACGCAGCGCGCGCGTGAATGGTGCTTGTTGCATCAGTGTGGTGCGCGCGCGCGGCACTGCCAGTAACAACGGCCGCCGCCGACGCCCCGCGCTTCCGTCAGGTGCATTCAGTCGCACCATCTCCAACACTCTCGGGCTGTGTATCCTACCCCTGATCACCTTTAACACGTACACAGCGAAAGTGCCTTCTCTTCTAATTTCGAGTTAGAAGATAAGTCAGAGTTAGACGAAGAGAGAATAACAGTGGTAGAGCCACGCGGCAGTTTTTGCTGTCGCACGGATGGGCCGGCTCGAACCGGGGTGGTACCACGACCTCACAGAATACCAGCGTGAAGTAGAGGTTTACCTCTGCGTTTCGCTTGGTGAGTGCAGGTGGCCGGAGGCCCTTTTTGCTGGAAATCTATCTTGTCCTCACGGGTGACAACGAATCTGCATTTTATTAGGATAAATGTTTTGATTTGTAATAGAGGATAGATGTAGATGTCTATGGGCCGCAGCAACCACTTACCATCAAGTGGACTGTGTGCTCGTTTGTCACCCTTATCCTATAAAAAAAAAGCTTGTAGTACCCTACCATACCGAGTAAAAATAGAGTAGGATACAACAAGGGATATCCCGGGTACACTCCGAATTCCTTTAAGTATAAGAATCTAATAAATTTATTTCTGATCCGCTCTAACATATATTTGTATTTGGCTTCATGAGGAGCCCAAATGACGGCGTTCCACTCTAAGTGGCTCCTTACGAGTGCATCATATAGCGCTCTCAGAGCCCCGACATTAGTGAAATTATTTGCAAGACGCATTATCAATCCGAGATTACGCTATGCCTTTATACAAACATTACTTACATGTAATCTAAAGTTTAATTCTGCAGTGAAATGTACACCTAGATCTCTAACCTCCGTTACTCTATGAAGCATCTTCCCGTCCATCATGTATGGGTGATGAATTGGGGCGCGTGAGCGGCAAAAGGACAGCACTGAGCGTTTAGAGACATTAAAAAAAGTTTATTATCTATGTTCCATTCTAAAACTTTATCAATATCATGCTGTAAAGAGTCACAATCATATTTATCTCTAATTTTTAAAACTAATTTTAGATCATCGGCAAACAGTAATGAAGTACAAAAATTTACTACATTGGGCAAATCATTTATCATTAAAATGAACAGCATTATTTAGATTACTGCCTTGACTAACACCAGATCTAGTAGGGTAGGGTCGAGAAAAGTGCCCATTGCAATCAACAAACTGATGCCAGTCTCGCAGGTAACTGGTGAAATATGATAGCGTGCGAGGTGTGCAGCCCACACAAGCCAACTTACAAAGTAGAACATCATTGTCGATCGTATCGAAAGCCTTTCTAAAGTCGAAGTAGACTACGTCTACTTGCAGGCCAGCATCAACCGCGGGTACTAGATGCGTCGTCAGCTCCAGTACGTTCCCAGTTGTCCCCCGCCCAGGGACATACCTCAAAACCTAAAAACGAAACTGTACAACCAGTGCGTGTTCTTCACTACTGGCCGTATGAGGAAGCTGAAGGTCGCTCAGCGAGCTATGGAGAGGGCTATGCTCGGGGTTTCTTGGCATGATAATGGCTTAGAAATGAGGATATCCGCAGTAGAACCAGAGTAACCGACATAGCCCAACGGATTAGTAAGCTGAAGTGGCAGTGAGCCGGCCATATAGCTCGAAGAATCGACAACCGATGGGGAAGGAAGGTTCGCGAGTGGCAGCCTCGTACCGGTAGGCGAAGTGTAGGGCGTCCCCCCACTAGATGGAGTGACGACCTAGTAAGACATGCAGGAAGTCGATGGATGCAGGTGGCCCAGGACCGTGCTTTGTGGCATTCCTTGGGGGAGGCCTATGTTGAGCAGTGGACTTATGAAAGGCTGTAATAATGATGATGATGATATATAAATAAATAAAATTGAAGTGTCTGTTTGTAATTTTAAAATAACAGATGTTTTACTAAATGCATATAAAAGTATATAAAGTAATAATAACAAAAACAATTTTTAAAATTTTTAGTGTCTGTTTGTCTGTCTGTTTGTTCCGGGTATTCTCCGAAACAGCTGGACAGATTTTGTCGGGGTTTTCACTGGCAGATACTTTTATATTATTTTATTTTAGAAAAAATAATTAGGGTTACGCGTAAAAAATGAAAACCTATTAAATCGTAGAAAATCCCACGCGGGCGAAGTCGCGGTGACAGCTAATTTCAAATAAAAGTAGAAGCTTTGTTTACTGGTATTTTCAAAAACTGCAATAACTATATATCACTATTTATATATTTGAACTTATGTTTGAAATTTGGCTACTCTGAAAAATAACCCTGTATAATATATAATTGAATAAATATATAATCGACTGCTTCGTAGGTCTAGTGATCGTTACGCGATTGCTGATCGCGAGGAGCCGGGTTTGAATGCCGGACCAGACCAACAACATGAGTTATTTAGTTTGTAGCCGGTGGAAGGAAAAGGAGAGATCTCCCGTCGGGCAAGGTGTTCTGCCCGGGGAGCGGCCAACGCTCCAAGTGGTAGTTTGGAACTATTCTATATATACCACTTTAAGTTCGGAACTTTGTTAGCGCGATTTAGGCTTCGATGTGTTTCGCTTGTGGCGCGACGACAGCGCCGCCACATCACCCCGCTGCTCAGACCGGAGGTCAATAATGCAGTCCGATTGCCGGTGCGAACTTAATGCTGGTGGGGTATGCATGCTGTGTGCGTAAGGGCAAGTGACGCCGGTGCGAACGATATGCCGGTGTGTAATGCATGCTATACTACGCACTTGCAAGTGATGCCGGTGAGAACGATGAGCCGGAGCAAGTGCCAGAGATTGCCTTGTAGTCTGCGGTGAGTCGAGAAGAAGGCAAGTAATCTGCGAGAGTGCCTTGAAGCAGTGTCGAGCAGTAAGGCTCATAGCCATGCCGAACACTGTAGCGCAGACAGAAGGCACAGGTAGCATTATTATTCCAGTGCTGCGATGAACCTTTATAAATCTAGATGGCTTGCAGAATGTGAATACTGCAGACAATATCTGCCCGGGATCGAATGAATGTGGTACTTGAGGTCGATAACATAGGTTTTGAAGTTCTCGTTTCCGAAGGTTGTTGGTTGCGTGTTCAGATCACGTCGGGGTCACCACTGAAGCGAGTAGGTGGAAAAGGGGAGATCTCCCGCAGGGCAAGGTGTTCTGCCCGGGGAGTGGCCAACGCATATACATATACATATACATATACATATACATATACTGCTATAATTTCGAAACTTTGTTAGCGCGATTTAAGTTTCGATGTGTTTTGCTTGTGGTGGAAATTCTCAGAAGCAGCCTGGAGTCAGGAAATTGGTGGTGTTTCACCTCAGTGCCGCGAAAAGCACGTAGAGATGTTGGTCCTGCATCTGATCTCTCTCCTGCCGTGTAGAATTACCATACCATCGGATTACGAGTGCGAGGCCGAAAAAACCTTTGTCAAGGATATGGTTTTTAAAGGATGACAGTGGTGAAGGTAAGACCCTTTTTACTTTTTGTTTTTAAAGAATAAGAATGACAAACGAGGACATACTTCACCTGATGTTAAGTGGAGGCTGTGGCCTATAGACATCTACATTTATCCTCGATTAAGAATCAAAATGCAAATGCATTGTCACCTCCATAGATATACTTTTTAATATTTCTATGGTCACCTCTGACGAATGCGATTGAAATGCCTCGTTTTCAGTAAAAAGGGTCTCCGGTCCTCTACATTCACCAAACGAAACACAGCAGCATTTAGCTGATATCTTACGCTGGTATTCTGTGCGAGCGTGGTCCTTCCTCGGTCGAGCCGACACATTCGAGCTACAACCATAATATAGATGCAACATGGCCCTACCACGTAAAAATTTGCAAACTTATTCTAACAACGGAAGACTATGATGACAGTATTCCGTTAATCTTGTTCAGAAAATTATGATAATAGTTCTGATGATGAGCTTACGTCTTTAGCATTGTAAAGGTTCACATTCATAGTAACGAGCCGCCTTAACGCACCCACGACTAACAAGGACAAACTAAAATAAGTCTTTTTCCATAGACTTTTAAGAATAAAATTGCTTGACGTTGCTGCCTGTAGCTCCAGGTCAGGGGAGGAAAGAGGATTGTTAAAACGAGGCAAGCTTAATTTTAAGCGCTGAAAATGGAAAATTAAATGACAATAAGATGTTTAGACGTACTAAGGAGATTATATAAATTTTTATATTTATAATCTACGTTTACAGTTGTGTAATGGCAACGAAGAGTTTTGGCGGGAACTATTATTACTATTATTGTTTAAATAATGGTTTAAACTGGATTTTGATTTGTAAAAGTGGTGCGATTTTGTGTATTAAATGTCTGCGCATGTGAACTACTATACTATCATGTTTGATGGATCATGCATCCCTTATTCCAGCACTGTGAAAAACCTAGGCCTCTGTTTGGACTCAACTCTCAATTGGTCCACTCACATTCAAACAATAAGTGCTTCAGTTATTGCTAAGTTGAGTGCCCTAAATCGCCTTAGAAACTTCCTTCCGGTCAAGGTAAAGATAACTCTGGTGCAGTCTCTTATTTTGCCCATTATTGATTATGCTGATGTGTGTTGTACTGATCTTAATGAGAACCTTCTAGACAAGCTGGATCGTCTCGTAAATAACTGTGTCCGATTCATCTTCTGTCTTCGCAAGTTTGACCATGTTTCCTCCTTTAGATTTCAGCTAAATTGGCTTCCCATTCGCCAACGGAGGCAAGTCAGGACACTTCTCACACTTTTTTCTATTTTATTCGACAATCGTTGTCCCGACTATTTGAAACGTAAGTTTCAATTTCCATCTGATACGCATAAAAGATCTCTACGTTCTTCGGAGACTCTCACGCTCTCCATTCCACTTCACCGTTCCGGTTTCTCTTCTTCCTCGTTTACTGTACGAGCTGCGCGACTTTCGAATGCACTGCCTGAAACTTTGAGACAACGCTCCAACAAAGTAACATTTAAAAAGTATGTTAAAGAACATTTTTTTGAAAGTCGTAAAGAATTCCTAAGCTGGCGTCATCATCTTAGTTAATCTGTGTTAGTAGCTAATTTCATCATCATATGTTTTTTACGTATATATGTATATTTGTGTGTATATATGTATTTATATGTGTATATATATATGTGTGTATGTGGTATGTATATATATATATATATATATGTATATATGGTATAATTATTTTTTTACCTTTATGTTTATATGCTATAATTTCTAAATTCATTATATTTCTTATTCTTTACTGTTATGTGTTATAATAACCGCCTTCGATGTTTTTCCACTCCTCAAGGTTGACAGGCAGAGAATGCTTTAAGCATTATGTCCGCCTTTTGTACTTATATATTTTATAAGGTTCAAAAAAGTTAAATAAATAAATAAATAAAAACTATTAGTGGAAACGGCGAAACAAGTGCTCCGATGGTGATGTGAATCTGAAGATAAGGTGTCTGTCTGCTTTAGGCAGCTTAAGATACTATCGCCAACTGTCTGCCGGCTCAAATTGCCGTCAAGATCTCCCAAAACTACGCAACATGACGCATTAACATATTGTGTACCAGTGTTCTACAAAGGGTTATTACCACTTGATACTGAAAATCTATAAAGAAATGGCTTAAAGGGCAAGCATCCAAGATAAAAACTTAATAAAAAAAGTTTTGGAGTACGAGATTACGTCATATCAAACCATTGGTGTCGAAAGAGGCAAGAGGGCATGAAAGAGGAGACAGCGGCATCACTTGACAATGATTCAATAAAGCTGTGGTTGCCAAGTCGCTTGTTAAGGGTGGCAACTATGGCAGATATACCATGAGGCAACCTAATGAAGGAAGGTTCAGTGTCAGCAGTGAACTTTTGAAAGGCTATAATGAAATGAAATTTAGTAAAAAATGTGGTGAGGAGACATCATCCTGATAAGAACTCAGTTAAAACTGTGGTTGCCAACCCGCTTGCTAAGCGTGCCAACTATGGCAAATATTCCCTTATGAGTTAATCTTAGGGGAGCCTTCTGTTCAGCAGGAGACTTTTGTTGGGCTATAATGAAATGAAGTTTACTAACAAATTGCCGTGTGATGGAGACTGAAGAGACTGTCACTCATTTCGTTCTGTGGGTGTCGTAAGAGACGACTATAGTAAAATATCAAAGCACTTGTGGCTTTCTATAGATGACAGTATAAACATCAATATAATCGCTTATGCTAGGCCTAAAATACACCGGCAAGAGAAAGCACCGTCAGCGGTGCGAGACGTCTAGAATCTAGATCTTCTAAACGCCTGGGCTTCTCAATTCATCAGTTTTTTTATAGAATTAGGGTGACCTGGTAAGCTTGTGATGATTAAGGATTACGTGATAGAGCCACGCTGCAGCTATATTATGGTTGTAGCACGAACGGTCGGCTCGACTGGGGTAGGATCATGGTCCAAGACCATGCTTTTGAAGTTGATATTCTTACCCTACACTATGTAGCAAAATGGTCGGTCAGTTCAAAATTAGTACATGTGAGCTGCAATGGCAGATTTAAAAGGGGCGCGGGGAGAGGTGAGCGCCGGATTTTCTTCCCCGCCTCCATGGTCGGAGTTCAGTCTGCTCTTCTCGCCTCCACCGCAGGAGCTTTGACATTTTAAATGTCTAGCTCTCCTCGGGAAGTTCAACATTAGTTGGACATGAGATGTGAAATTGATTGTTGATATTCTTACAAAATACCAGCGTAAATAGCAGCTTCATGCTGTTGTGCTTAGTATAGTGAGAGAAACGGAGACACTTTTTACGAGATACGAAGCATTCCATCTTAGTCCTCACGGGTGACAACGCAACTGCATTTGATTCTAAATTGATCTTTGTGGTTTTGAAGTAAATTTTTTAAGTATATTCTGTATTATAAATGCAAATAATCACCATTCTCCAAGTAGGCCAATATAAGGAATAAACTATCCGACCTACATGCCCCGAATTCGGAATCTCACAATATGCGGTGCGCGCAATAAATTCCAGAGAGCGCTGTATTGAAAGATCGCGAGCATTTTGCAGCGCATTATTATCGGGCCCTTTGGGCTCGGGGCAAATCGCCGGGAAATTGAATCACCCGATTGTTGTATTCACGAAAATATATTTCAGACAAATACACCTACAGAAATTCAAGTCAGGTAATCGCACCATCAGAATAGATTGAGAAATATCCGAATGAAATCCAAGAAAAAGGTATTATGACTTCGTTTGTGTTTGTCTGTGAACTAGGTGTAATAACATAGAATTTAGTTTGTTTATTATAATATGAGAATACTTAACAAGCTTAGCATCCTTTTAGTAGAGCCACGCTACTATGTTATTGCTGCACCACGATTGGGTCAGCTCGACCGGGCTAGGATCACGCTATGACAGAGTACCAGCGTAAAACAGCGGAATAATGTTTTGTTTCTTATGCTGAGTATAGAGAACCGGAGACCCTTTTTTCATGTAAACGAGGCATTCCATCGCATCTGAATTTTGTTTTTTTTTTATAGGATAAGGGTGACAAACGAGCACACAGTCCACCTGATGGTAAGTGGTTGCTGCGGCCCATAGACATCTACATCTATCCTCTATTACAATTCAAAATGTAGATGCGTTGTCACCCGTGAGGACTAAGATGGAATGCCTCATTTCTAGTAAAAAGGGCCTCCGGCCACCTGCACTCACCAAGCGAAACGCAGAGGTAAACCTCTACTTCACGTTGGTATTCTGTGAGGTCGTGGTACCACCCCGGTTCGAGCCGGCCCATCCGTGCGACAGCAAAAGCTGCCGGGTGGATCTACCACTGTTAGAGTATCATTGAGAGGTGACAATACACCTGTAGCATTATTTCTTTGAAGTTGGTTTCAGGTGTCCTTGCCGCAATAGCCACTCACTGTAATGCTGCAATGTAAATAAGTAAATTTTATTGTCACTTGATTTTTTTTTAATTTCGTTTACATAAACTGTAGTGACCGGACCAAGAGCGCAAACTGTAAATTCAAATCGCATTAAGCTACGTCCCAACTGGTTGCAGCGTAGAATTTGTATAAACCGTAAAGGGCAACGATTATAATATTTTGTCGGGGTAAAGCGAGAGCTGGGTGCACCCTCCGTGACGGGAGAAGCGGTTTTATTTTACCTCTGCAGCTACTCCCACCTAACAGAAATTCTTCCTGTTATTTTTCCCCCTATTTTGTATTTTCCCATGTTAAAATGTGGTATAAAAATTATCATATCCTTCTTATATGCATGTATATTATAAATGTTAAAGTTTGTTTGGATGTTTGTATGTCTGTAGTTCAATCACGTAAAAACTACTGAATGGATTTTGATGACTTGGCAATATTAGAGATAACAAACCAGAGTAAGATACAGGCTATATTTTCTACCGACTTCAAAAAGGAGCCGGTACTCGATTCGACTGTATGTTTTTTATGTGTGTTACCTCATAACTTTTTACTGGGTGAACCGATTTCGATGATTCTTTTTTTATTTGAAAGCTGGTGCTTCACATGTAGTCCCATATGAATTTGATCAAGGTCTGGCCAATAGTTTTTGAGTTATTCTTAATAATTTATGTTGAAGTCGGTTATAACAAATTTTTAATTTTTAAATATTTGCATAAAAAAATTTCGTATTTTCTAAATCACAGTTTTAATTCATAGCGCATTAAAAATGGCAGGTTTTTATTTAAACGTGAGCGGAGTTGCGGGTAAAAAAAATGTGCCAATTCAAAAATAATAATATCATAGTTAAAAGTACAGTTTCAGCCAGTATTATTCCCGCTGCAGGGTACAGGCCTCTTCTTATTTCTGGGAGGGTTATGGACGGTTAGTCGGATCTGCGATGTACCTGTACGAACTTATGTTTTATTGTCAACATAATTACGCATTGGGCATATAAGTACGAAATACACGGATTTCACATGTCCTTGAAATATTTAATTCCTCAGAAATGAGGGTTTCCTCACGTTGCTTTCCTTCATCGCCGAGTACGTGGTAAAATAGCATATAAAATTGCAATTCAAATATTATTAGTGCCGGCGGAAACGGAATAAATTGCAGTGAATTCACATATAATTCCTAAGTATGGATCGAAGCATACTATTTTTATAATATATAGTAATACTAAAGACAATTTTTTATTTACAATTGGTCCAGAAAATACTTTTGTCCTGGAAACAACCAGCAAGAAATTCAGCCGCATTACTTTTTTAACCGACTTCAAAAAGGCGGAGGTGGTGCTAAATTTGAGTGTGTGTGTATTTTTTTATAGGATAGGGTGATAAACGAGCACACAGTCCACTTGATGGTAAGTGGTTATTGTGACCCATAGATATCCACACCTATCCTTAATTAATAATCAAAACGCAGATACGTCGTCACCCGTGAGGACTAAGATGGAATGCCTCTTTCCCAGTAACCATACGAAACACACTATACGAAACACAGCAGCGTTAAGTTGCTATTTTACGCTGGTATTCTGTGAGAGCGTGGTCCTTCCCCGGTCGAGCCGACCCATTCGTGCTACAACTATACTACCAATATAGCTGCAGCGTGGCTCTACCACGTGTTTATAATTTTTGTATGTATGTTGCGCGATATCTTCGCATATTGTGAACCAATTTTGATGATTCTTTTTTTATTAAATAGGTTTACTTCAAAGGTGGTCCCATATACATTTGGAGAATAAATTCCATCCATAGGGGTAGCAAATAAATAACTTCTTTTTTAGCATTTCAAAGTCAGTTTGTACATTTTGTTAAAAGTTATAAGTGAGTAATATTAGTAAGTGACGGACATTGACAAAAAAGAGAATACCTCCGTTCTTTAAACTGGTATTCTGGCGCACACGTGAATTTTTCGATATTGAGTAAATTAATTGGTGCAGCCTGCAGATAATGAACCACAGTATTGCGTTTTTTATAATTGGAGTGATAAACAAACTTAGGGCCTATCTGATAGTAGTGATAGTTTAGGCTGAGATTTCATATAGGGTGGAGCTATGCTGCAGCAATATTAGTATTATAGTTGTAGCACGAATGGGTCGGCTCGGCCGGGGAAAGACCACGATCTCACTGAATACCAGCGTAAAATGGCAGCTTGACACTGCTGTGTTTCGTATGGTGAGTGTAGAGAACCGGAGACTCATTTTACTGGAAAAGAGGCATTCCATCTTAGTCCTCACGGGTGACGACGCATCTGCATTTTGATTCTTTATTGCGGATAAATGTAGATGTCTATAGGTCACAACAAACACTCACCATCAAATGGACTGTGTGCTCGTTTGTCACCGTATCTTATAAAAAAAATTGGAGCTGCATACGAACTTAGGGCCTACCTGATAGTAAGTGATAACTGCAGCCTTTGAAGAGCTGCAACCAACTTCAAACAAAGAAGTCTACACTTGAGTTGTCACCTCTGAGGACTAAGATGGCAAACCTCACAGTCTGTAACTATATTGGCTCTCTACTCTTTACATCGGAACACAACAGTGCACGCACTGCTATTTAGCGATAGAAATAGGTAAGAACATAATACCTAGACTTCAAGGAGACTCCAAGGAGTTCTACCTTATCCTCCAGAAAAGGAGTACCTAGCTTCACAACGTGAGAAAAAAATTCTGAGGTTACCCGCAACCTCTTGTCACTAAGCGTGCAGTTCACTCGCGCTCAGCCAGCGGAATCAACAATGGCGGATTTGCGCCATTGTTTCGCGATATTATTGTGCTATAGAGATAACTTACGGCCCCGCTCACTCTCGATCCGTTTTTAATCATAGATTAATTCAGAGTTAAAACAACCATAGTGTACGCTCTGGTTATTGTTGGAGGGGAGTGAAAAACTCGTCAGAGATTTATGATATTGTAGTGATATATTTATAGTAGTGATATAATTATAAGAGTCTTGGTGACTCGGAGGTTAAGCGGTCGCCGTACATTTTACAGAACGCGAGCATCCCGAGAACAATCCCGCTGTCACCAATCGAATTGTTAATTACAAAATTATCATGCTTGAATTTTTTTATCGTTTGATCCAAAAACACTTCAAGACCTATAAGATATTTAGAATAACCAAAAGTCACTTAGTGGAGCAGTGGCAGTCGAATCCCGCTCAGAACGGTATTTGTGTGGGCTACAAATAATTGTTTGTCATTGTTCAATTTATGATTGCAAATTACCTCCACGATACAATAGAAAATCCTAGTGTGTTTAACAATACATTATGTTGTACTTTTTTTTAATAGTTCTGAGTACATTCAAGTAACTTTTAGAAAATATGAAGATTAATTTTTTATGAAGGCAATTGCAATTTATTTATTGCAATTAATTTATTGTATCTACTTACGTGTCTTATATCCTACCTTCCTACGTGTCGCAAAATTCGAGTAGGGAAAGGGAAGAACCATATTTCCAGTCATTAACGAAAGAAGTATTAACGCACGTTGATGAACCGAATATCACTAATTATTTTACGGGTAAACCACAGCCACATTTATATTTTATGTATGCTTTGTACATGTTTCTAGTTCTCAGCTTAGTTAATCGCCATTATCATGTCCCTAACCCTACATTTATCGCTTCATAGAATCCAACGAAGTGAATCTCTCGTCACAAATTTCTGTAGCAGTGACTACGCAGTTAAATGGCATGGAAATATTACTCCATCGGACCGGGGGGCTAAGGCAGCGGTTCTCAACCTTCTTGCTTACGATCCTAAACACCTACAGTTATTCTTAAATATTGCTGACAGTTAAATGTCAGTTATGATGGT
Organism: Parnassius glacialis; assembly: GCA_033319125.1. Lineage (NCBI taxonomy): Eukaryota > Metazoa > Arthropoda > Insecta > Lepidoptera > Papilionidae > Parnassius > Parnassius glacialis. Next base: position 3,342,238 of record JAVANC010000009.1, read on the forward strand.
AGAGTACTAGTGAAGTGGTTATCATGAATATTTGTACCAATTTACAAAGGTATTGGAAAATAGATTCATAGTTGCAAATAATCTTTTCTTATTAATTTGAGGTCCTCTTGCGTCCCAAGCGAACCCAAAGTTGTTTTGCGACCTGAGGTTAAGAACCGCTGGTTGGACTAAGGATATCAAAACTATATAATTTATATTATATGTATCTAATATGCAAGTTCGATTATTTTTTTGATAGAATAGGGGTGACAAACGAGCACATAGTCCGAATGAACACAAGTGGATGCTGTGGCCCATAGATATCCAGGTACATCTATCTTCGATTAAGAATCAAAATGCAGATGCGTTGTCACCCCCGGGAACTAAGATAGAATGCTTCGTTTCCAGTAGAAACAGTCGCCGGTTCTTTAGACTCATCATAAGGAACGCCGTAGCTAAATGTGCTATTTTACGCTGGTATTCTGTGAGAGCATGGTCCCAGTCCGATCTAGCCAGTGCTATAAACATACCCCGTAAAATTATCTCTACCCCGTAAAATTATATACATACATATAATCACGCCTCTTTCCCGTAGGGGTAGGCAGAGACCACTTCTTTCCACTTGCTACGACCCTTACATACTTGTTTCGCTTCGTCCACTTTCATTATTCCCTTCACACATGCTCTTCGGTTTAGGGTACTCTTGACCTGGCCTTTTTTCAAGACGTCCTTGATTTGATCTAGAAACGTCCGTCTAGGTCTACCCCTTCCAACACTTTCATTCACACTCGCCTTATACACCTTTTTCGTCAAAGGTTCTTCATTAATTCTCTCGACATGGCCAATTTTACTTTACTTTACTAATAATTTAAGTAAAATTATATATACGCATAAAAATAATATATATGTATAAGATGTTAGGTATCTTGTTTTTAGGATTGACTAAAATAAACTATGTTGTGTTGCGTTCAATTACCAAACTACACTATTACAATAATAACCAAAACTCCTAGCTGTAAACAAAGAAACGACATTTATATTTTATTCCTTATTATGTCAATTCCCTTTGTAACAAGTCTGTTTTTAAAAAACTTAAATTATAATTTTCCACAGGCGGCTTATCATTGTTGAACAATCAATACAGTCTATACGTTCTTTTACAGATTCTATCTACACTCCACAAATTCAGATAAAACCACAGATAAAACACACAGATAAAATATTAAGAAATACATTTTCTTTACACAACATGTGTATCTCATTTTAGGTCCCACCGCAGTAAGAGTTGTAAGGCAGAAAAAATAATAATGTTAAAGTTTTTTTTTTCTATACAAGCAAATGTCGCAATGAGCTCGACTGTGATAAATAAGTTCATACAATAAGTGAAACTCCCAGTGCTCTCTATTCATCACAATAGCTTTGCCTCAGGTGTTATCGCTGTACGGCCCTCCCTTAGACTCCGGCCGTGTACTGTGGGGCTGTTTCGAATAAATAAATTTGATTTGAACGAATAGTCGCTTTACTTTAGATTAATTTGAGAGTACGTTATGCTCAATACCTTAAAGTTATAGCCTTTATACGTCCCACTGCTGGGCAGAAGACTCTTCTAATTTAGAGTGCGCGTTGACGTACTTCGTACATTAAATATTACTAATTTTACACAATTTATCGTGCTTAACTTTAATTTTTGTTAATTCCTGACGTTGTGGGCGGTTTAAATCACTCAAGGGACGGGGGTGGGGGAGAGGGACGGACGAGTTGTAAGACGTTCTGTTGACAAAGTTTAACGATAGCCCCCTTCAAGTTTTCACTACTATTTTTTTGTTCAAGCTACGTATAACGAGTTTACAGTATCTTGAAGTCTTGCAGTAGTACGTAATAAGTAAAAAAACGACGGGCTGCACTCCGGGAGTGCCGGCAGAAGTGAAAACTTGAATATTAACGTTGTGCATTTTTGATATTTTGGAATGGCGGAGATTATTTATTATTATCTTATTTCATTTATTTTCATTCGAAATTATTTGTTTGGTAAACCTACACCGCACATGTGCTTATTGTGATGTTATGAAAATATAGGTTAATGCTATAAAGTATAAACATATTACAAATATTACATCTATAATGTGTAAGTACATATGTATCTATATTAATAATTTCGTCAAGCAGAACTGTAGACTCGATCGAAACCTAATCTTAATAATAAAATTATATTAATTAATGAATGAAAATTAATTAAACCTAAATTATTTCCTCTCCTACGCCGCGCCGGCTGTCTACTCTCCGTACGTCTTACGAATTTTCGATCAGGACACGTGACCTGACGCGAGTTTAACATTTTTTACCCATTACAAAAAAGTGCACAACGCCGCTAAAGAAGTTTTCACTTCAATAATTATTGAACCCCAAGCAGATGGTAGCACCCAGCCATCCAATTTTTTTCAATATGCAGTATTCGCGTAATATAAGAAATATTTATGTGAACTTCACATGACAAGAATGTGTGTGTAGGCATACGTGTACTCTCGGATTCCTCACTCTCATAGTCCGACGTAATGGCAATCCGACACCACTGGGGAGAGATTAGGTGCACGTCCAACAATTCTGAGTAATTTCCGAAGCACGGGGGTGAAACACCGTCACCTTGCTGACTCCGGTATGCTACTGAGGATTTCTCGACAAAAAAACTCATTAACTAATTGTTTGGTCCGACCTGGAATTCGAACTCGGAACCTCAAAATCAGCACTTGCGTTTACCACTACTAGAGCAACGAGGCATTAAAGGGCATATTTAGGCTTCTATTACATTTTTAGCATTCACATTTTGTACGTGGTAGAGCCATTATTAGAGTATAATTGTAGCACGAATGGGTCGGCTCGACCGGGAAAGGACCACGCTCTCACACAATACCAGCGTAAAATAACAGCTTAACACTGCTGTGTTTCGTATGGTGAGTGTATAGAACCGGAGACCCTTTTTACTGGAAAAGAGGCATTCCATCTCAGTCCTCACGGGTGACAACGCATCTGCATTTTGATTCGCAAACGAGGATAGATGTAAATGTCTATGGGCTACAGTAACCACTTACCATCAGGTGGACTGTGTGCTCGTTTGTCACCCTATCCTATAAAAAAATACCATCAGGTGACCTGTGTGCTAATCTATCCCTCTTAATCTGAAAAAAAAAATGTTTCCAAGTATTCGTTACAGACCTAGCATACATTATCGACTTTTTCCATCACCGCGAGCGTAGAGCTCGTTCAATTTACGTAAGTAACTCTTAGTCTTGTTCAGGGCTCTCTAGTTTGTTCAAACACATAGCTCAATGAATTTGCAATACGTCTATAAGCAATTTCGCTTGGCAAACTGCATTATCTCGATTAAGCTCAGTAAGTAATAATGAAAATTCTTAATGCTTTCTTATGTTAACGCAAATACTACGCATTTAAATAAAGTTAAAAATAAGATTATTCTGCGTAGATCGGACTAAAAGTTAATAATTTTAACCTGAAGGTAGCCGTGGTTAACTATGACATTGAGAGGTCGAACATCTCAGCTGTAAAGTACTCGAAACGTCGGGAACTATAATTAAAAATTAAAAATTTAGTACAACCGACTTCAATATAAATTATTAAGAATAAGTCAAAACTATAGGTCATAACTTGATCAAATTTATATGGGCAACATGTAAAATACCAGCTTTCAAATAAAAAACAATCATCAAAATCGGTTTTCCCAGTAAACAGTTATGAGACACATAAAAAAACATGCAGTCGAATTGAGTACCGTCTCATTTTGTAATCGGTAGAAAAATTACACGCGATAAAATCCGTAAAAATAGTTTTATTACAAGTTTCTTAATTTTTTTAAATACAAGTATCTATATAATTTGATAGCCTCGTTAGTCTAGTTGTCGTAAACACAGTTGCTGATCATGAGGTCTCGAGTTCGAATTTCGGGTCGGGCTAAAATCAGTTTTTGGGTCAAGAAATCTACAATAACAGCCCGGAGTCAGGAAGTTGGCAGTTTCTCACCCCCCGTGCCTCGGAAGGCACGTAAATCCGTAGGTACTGCACCTGATCTCTCTCCGGTCGTGTCGATTTACCGTCCCATCGGACTATTATAGTGAAGGAATAGAGAGTGCACCTGTGCTTGCACATATGTTATGAGGTAAACACACATAAAAAAACATACAGTTGAATTGAATACCTCCTCCTTTTTGAAGTCGGTAGAAAAGAAACTAGGAACTCTGAGAGTTCGTTTGCATAACAATAAACCTGCAGGACTGATTGATGTTATTACAAAAGCAGCGGGAGAAGTGAAACGTAACGTCAAAGAAGGGACGGTGCCACGTCTACAGCCTTCACTTGAGGTTAGTACAAGTAATAAAAGATTGCAGTTAAATAAAAATATTAAAATTTCACATTTTTGACAAGTTTCAATTAGTATGTTGCATGAAAGTAGATCTAGAAGTAGGATTCACGAGATTTTTATTAAACGTTCTTTCTTTTCTTTTTTTTTTTTAAAACGTTACCCCCACACTAGGATTTTCTCCTGTATCGTGGAGGCAGTTTACAAACATAAATTGCACGAGGACAAACATCCAGACCCGGAACAATTATTTGTAGGCCATACAAATATCTTGTTCCGTGCGGGATTCGAACCCGCGGCCCCAGCGCAACAACTCATTGCTAAGCCACTCCGCCACGGAGCCATCAAACTAGGCCGTATTTACGATCTCCTCTAAACTTAATTATTTAGACAGAACATCAAAATTTTACGTGGTAGAGACGGCTCTATAGAACAGCATTCTCCGGCTAAAATATGGTTGTAACGCAAATGAGTGGATATTCTAAATAAACGAGTATTATGAATACAAAGTTAATTTTTCACTAAAGCGCCTTGTTCACGGACCATCTTGCTGCATCTTGCGTCAATAATTATGTACGTTAAGCCTATTGTCGTTAAGCGTCGTGCCTTGGCGGGACGTACAGGAAGATGGACTATGAATAAAACGCTTAAATGTTTAACCAATCCACGATTGGAAATGCGTCACTAAAAATAAAAAAAAATCTCGTAACCTTCTTTGGGCTATCAAATTCTATTTTAAACGATTATTTAATCGCTACTATGGGAGCAGCAATCGACCGGCGTGACGTGGCGCGGAGGTCAATTCCCGTTAAAACTCCCTGTGTACAGATTTGGAATCTTTGTGAGATGCGGTAATCATTTTTGCAAGTTCGCTTTCTGCTGAAAACATGTAGAAGATACATAACAAGTGGTAAAATTAAAAAGAATGTAAAACCGACTTCAATATAAATAAAATGAGACCATTATCGATGTACTCGAAGTCAATTAAATACGCATAACGCAAAGGAAAACTCAAAAACTACTGGTCAGATCTTGATAAAATTTGTATGGGATCACATGGGAAGCACCAGCTTTCATCATCATTGCCTAGAAAAAAGTTCTGCGATAACACACATAAAAAATACAGTCCAATTGAGAACCTCCTCCTTTTTTGAAGTCGGCTGATAATCATCAAGATTGCAAAGGTTTAGATAGATTTAGGCTCCTATAAAATGGTATTTGGATTAACGGTGTATTGAAATTATTTAAATATAACATTGATTATTAAAGGATGTACAAGTTTCCAAACCTTAGCCCTAAATATTAAAAAGGAAGATTTAGGAAGATTTAGCTTGTAGATTAGGTTCTTAATATCAATAAGGGAAAATTCGAAAGTCAGGACTGCAACTATACCCTATTGTGGAAGACCTTGTGAGGTTGTGAAAATAAGCAGCAAGTAACTCTCAACTAGAAGATACAAATTAAAACATATAAGATGGTATTTATGGATCATCGGTATATTGAAATTATTTCAGTTGAGAAAGGAAACTATCCGTAAATAAACGTCACCGTAAACGATACCAGATAAAAATCAAATTCAATTATGACAACGCTGTATGCGATGTTTCCTTTGTTCTTGTCCCTTCTCACACGCGGTTCGTTGGAGTTTGCATGTCACCAAATTGACATTTAATTTCCGAGCGGCTGTCTGCGAACTATTTTGGCGTTCTTTAGAGGTAAATATATATATATATATATATATATATATATATATATATATATATATATACCTAGTCAGGTCATAAATTCTGTCACATGTTTAATATAAAAAAATTGAAACAAGTTTATTCATTATGTAACCATTTATATACCAAAATGGACTTAACAAAACATAGATTCTTATGACACTAAAGTTTATACAAAATGAACTCCGTGATTTTGAATACAGGCCTTCAATCTGCGTGGCCAGTCGTCTATCGCAGCACGAACGAGGTTCATGTCAATATCGGCGGCTGCCTTAATCAAGAAACAGAAACAGAAACAGAAACAGAAACTTTTTTATTCAATATAGATTATAAATAATACTTATTGAAAGTCACTCTTTTGTATAATTACCACTGGTTCGAAAAAAACCTCTGTCCTGGGAAGAACCAGCAAGAAACCCAGCGGGACTTTTTTTTTAAATAACAGCTTACAATCATGTATGTTACACAAATTAACAACACAACAAATTAGAAATAGCTTGGGAGCGATCACCTCACTTCCAGGGGTTATTATCATCTATAAATTCTTTAATATTATAATAACCCTTTTTTTGTAGTAGTAGTATGTCTTGAGTGACTCCAAATTGGGATGAGGCTTTGAGCACGCCTTTTCCTCCAAGTTTTGCCATATCTTGTAATCTAACGGATTCAAATATGGACTGGAGGAGGGCCCGTCTTCGTGCCGGATGAAGTCGATTTCACGCGCCGCCATCCAGTCTTGTGTGCTCTTCGCTCTATGAGCTGGCGCCGAATCTTGTTGGAATACCCAGTGCCTGTTATTGAACATGGTATGAGAAAAAGGTTCCACAAGGTTCGTCAGGACTGTATTTTGATATACAACTGCATTTGTTTTTACACCTTTCTCACAAAAATGTACCTCTGTTAAGCCCCAATAAGAAACTCCCAACCATACCATGAGCGAGGATGGAAAATGACCTCGTTGGACACGCGGAATACGGTTGCTCGCTTCTTCACTACTGTGTGCGTACACCTTATCATTTTGTTTGTTGTAGCTCTCTTCTACGGTAAAAATTTTTTCATCCGAAAAAAGAATTTCCCGATATTTTTTCCCGCGTACCGCTTCAACAAAGCGCGGCATCTCTTCAGTCTCAGGTCCATTAGACGAGCATTCAAACGATGTCGTTTTTCTTCGATATGCCCGAAGCCCTAAGTCTTCATTTAACACCCTTTTCACTGTGGTTCTGCTTAACCCCATCTGAAGGGCCAACAGTTTCTGCTTACGTTTGGGATTTCTTTGAATTCGTGCCTTCACAGCTTTTATCACTGCTGGAGTCCTAACAGACCGAGGGCGACCACTTCTTGACCTGTCATCTACACTAGAGTCTTCATTGTATCGTTTGATGGTACGATAAACGAATCTTTTGGTTATATTCAAATTTTTCAGTATGTCAAAAATTTGAATTGGCGCGTAACCGCAACGATGCAACGCAATAACTGCAACACGGTCTTCTTTAAGCGTCCACTCCATATTTAAAAATGAATAAAATTCTAAAAAGTATACAGTTTTATTTTCATGAACAATACGAAATTCGAATTCAATAAACTTTTTTGTGGCCAGCATTCTAAAAGAAAAGTTTTTACTATGTGACAATACTTATGACCTGACTGTGTATATATATATCTTTTTGAAGTCGGTGAAAGACTAAATTAAAATCAGTTCATCCGTTCAGAAGCTTATGATGCCACAGACAGACACATACCTAGATACACACTACAAACATGTAACACTCCTCTGTTTTCGTCGGGAGTTAAAAAGAACCGTGACGCAACTGTTGATAATATAAAATATCTTTAAAAACATCTCTGAGTGAGTCGCTCGGTCTTATATTACGGCACGCACAGTTCTCTTTCGTAGTATAAATATACTTTTCTACCGGCTTCAAAGAGGAGACGGTACTCAATTCGACTGTATGTTTTTTTACGTGTGTTACCCCATAACTTTTTACTGGGTGAACCGATTTCGATTATTCTTTTTTTATTTGAAAACTGGTGCATCACATGTGGTTCGATATAAATTTGATCAAGGTCAGACCAATAGTTTTTGAGTTATTCTTAATAAATTATATTGAAGTCGGTTGTACAAAATTTTTAATTTGAAATTATAATACATATATAAGATACTCGTATAAGACGCTGATCTGTACAATAATAATCCATAAGAACTTAGATATGCAAAGGCATTTCACAATAGAACCTGCTCCGAAGACCGGTAATATAAGTAAAGTATTAAGTATCCTGTACAATTCCCGCTCATATCTAGAAAATATGATATGCATAAAGCTGAACAAATATGCTGAGTGCAGCTCTTACCGGTTCAGTGCAAACGGTTAAGTCGAGGCTGTTTCGAGGGTATTTACAAATCACTCCAACACATATTTTCAGTTTTTTTTAACGATTTATGTTTAATGTTTAACTTTAATTTTTAATTTAATAATTTATTTCGGCTAATATAAAATATTATAGGTTAATTTGAATGAAATAGAATGTAATTAAATTGAATTGAAGTATAAAATGAATGTTAATATTGTTTGCGCATAAAGTATGGAAAGGACTAGCTCCTGATATACAGGATTCCTAGTTCAGGAGCTAGGGCTCAATTGGAACCCGTGTATCATTTTTATTTCAGTCCTTCTTATTTCTGTAAGGAAAATTAAGCACACAATATCCAATACGCTGTTATAGTGCGTGTCCTATAAACAATGGACAACCACCATTACCATATCATTACAGCCTATTAAAGTCCACTGCTAAACATAGGCCTCCCACATAGATTGCCTCATATTAATTTTGCCAAAGTTGCCACGCTTGGCAGCGGTGTTGGCAATCGCAATATTTTATTAGTTTGTTGTTTTCTCCTGTTTAATTTCCCTTTGTTGCCTCTTACGTCACCTACAGGATGATATGTGTTAGTGGGTATTCTTACACTGCCTCTACACGGTAATAAATGCACACCAACAGCAGTAGCAATTCTCAGAACTGATATACTACGTGTTGTGCGGTGAAGGAAACATAGGAAGGAAACTTGCGTCTGAGGAAAAAAATTTTAAGGACTCAATATGAATTCCGCCGATAGATACTGGAGGAGCGCAGCGGACTTACTGCTTTACTACTCTGTGTAAAAAGTATCGGGAATATGTCAATAAAAAGACCCGCGTAAAAGAGGTCGTTCTAATTGTTTTACTGCATGTTGGTAGCACTGTACTGATTTAGCGCGCAAAGTTTGAGCGGGATCTGACATTTAATTTGTTTTAAACTACACTTTTTGTTGGTCATAGTTTTGAGTTCTCGGCGATTTTTACAATGGAAAATATTGTTGAACAAAGAGTGTGCCTTAAATTTTGTGTTTCGAATGATATTTCATGTGGTGAATCACTAAAAATGTTGCGAAATACCTACGGCGAATCGTGTATATCGAAAACAAGGGCTTATGAATGGTATAAGGCTTTTAAAGAAGGCCGAGAAGTAGTAGTAGCCTTGCCTCGTTCTGGTAGACCTTCAACCGCTACGACCAAAGAAAACATCGACAAAATCAAGAAGCTAGTGCTCGAAAATCGACGTATGAGTCTGAGAGAGTTGGCTAGTGAGGTGAACATATCTTTTAAGTCCGTCCACAACATTCTCATTGACATTTTAGGCATGAAACGCGTCGCCGCTCGACTAGTTCCAAAAGAGCTCAATTTTGTTCAAAGAGCGCAGCGAAAGCATGTCGCTGAAGACATGGTTTCCCGAGCTTCTACGGATCCGACCTTTATGAAACGTATAATAACTGGCGACGAGACATGGGTTTATGAGTACGACATGCAAACAAGCCAACAGTCTTCAGAATGGCGTCTCGAAAACGAGCCGAAACCCAAAAAACCGCGGCAAAGTCGCTCCAAAATCAAGGTAATGCTGACAGTTTTTTTGACTACCGTGGTGTGGTTCACTCCGAATTCCTTCCTAAGGGAGAAAGAGTGAATAAAGAATATTATTTAGGCGTCATGAAGCGTTTGCGTGAGAGTATCCGCCGAAAACGTCCAGATTTGTGGCAACACAACTCATGGATGCTGCACCATGATAATGCACCATCACACACAGCCATTATAGTGAAAGAGTTTTTAGCGAAAAATTCAACAAAAGTTCTCGACCAAGCACCGTATTCACCTGATATGGCTCCGTCTGACTTTTTTTTATTTCCCAAGTTAAAATTACCACTTCGAGGAAAACGTTTTCAGTCGATAGAAGCCATAACAAAAAATTCGCTGAATGAGCTAAAGGCCATACCGCAAGTAGCCTATGAAAAATGTATGGAAGACTGGGTGAAGCGTTGGAGATGTTGCATTGCAAGCGATGGGGCCTACCTTGAAGGCGATAAAATAAATTTAGATGAATAATTTGTATTTTTTGTTTTATTGACAAATTCCCGATATTTAGTACACAGAAGGTATAACGTACGTACGTACGTACGTAACGTACCATTTTAGAAATGAGAATAGTCTTTTACGTAGCTACTGAACTCGATAGACTGCAGCATTAGCTTTTTTACATAAATAAATATATACATATACTAAACAGTAGTTGTTACAGGCGTGAGTGTTACCCAGAGGGGTAAACAGAGACTACGAATTTCCATTTGACACATAACTCGCTTCCTTTATATCCATATATGCATATATGCTCGCATACTCATCGGTTAAGGGTTACTTTTAATTTGGCCAATTTCCAAAATATCACCAATTCAGTCGATAAACTTCCGTTTAAGGGCGTCCATTCATGACTCTACCACTCACTTCTGCAGCAGTAAATTTTCTTTGTCACTCTTACCATTAATTCTTCCATACTTTGTGTACCTTTTCTAAATTCAATATATACCAACGTCAAATAGCAGCTTAAAACTGCTGTGTTTCGTATGGTGAGTGTATAGAACCGGAGACCCATTTGACTGGAAACGAGGCATTCCATCTTAGTCCTCACGGGTGGCAACGCATCTGCATTTTGATTCGCAAACGAGGATAAATGTAAATGTCTATGGGCCACAGGAACCACTTGCCATCAGGTGGACTCTGTGCTCGTTTGTCACCCTATATATATATATATATATATATATATATATATATATATACTCACGTTCACTTCGCAAGCTGCACCAATTCTGTATCTCCAGACGCTAAAATATAACGCAGCCCTTCGCTAATGACTCGTACCTATAACTAAAAAAAAAACTCCTGTTCTTCATTATACAGCTTCATTGTAAAGATGTGTTAATATAGCCCTTTTTATTATAAATTATTTGATCGCCAACTTATCATCATCATTACAGCCCTTCACAAGTCCACTGCTGAACATAGGCCATGGTCAGCAGTCCTCCAAGGAATGCCACAGAGCACGATCCACGAACCACATGCATCCATTGACTTCCTGCATGTCTTACTCCCACAACTTATAATGACTTACAATTAATAAACTAAGATTTAGAATAAGAATTCTGTATTTTATATATTTGAGCCGGTTTGGTACCACGAACTCACAGAATACTGGCGTGCAGTGGAAGCTCTGCTTCTGCGTTTCGTTTGGTGGGTGTAAGTGGCGGAAGGCCCAATCCCCTCCCCACCCCACCTATGGAATCTACTGCTGACCTCTAATCCGGACAGATATCAGGTCTCCGTCGATGCCTCTTTTGGCTCCTCGGGCCATTGTCTAGTCCAGAGTATGGTACCACTTACGCTGAAATCGTGGTTGCTTTCTGAAAGCTGCCGCCATATTTGGCAGTATAAGTCGGCCGATTGGGATGGGATACGGTCTTTCTTTGCATCCTACCCTTGGGTCTCGCCGGACGATCCCATCGTATTTGCTAATTCTGTTGCTGATGTGATACTTCAAAGTATGGAACTTTTTATTCCTTCCTTTGTGGTGTCCATCGGAGGCAGATCTTAGGTTTAGTCACTCCTGTAAAAAAGCAATACGATACAAGCAGGAGTGCTGCCGGGCCTGGGCTGACGTATCAACGTCCCGGAACGTAAACACCAGCGCCCTTAAAAAGAAGTATAATTCCACCTCCAGCTCCTTCAAAAGAGTTATTGCCATCACAAAGTCAGAGTACATAGGCAGAATTGGCGAGAAACTAGTTCGCCTTTTTTCGGGAACCCGTGCATTCTGGTCTCTCGCCAAGGCTGTCCAAGGGAACTTCTGTCAGCCATCTCTTCCATCTCTGCACAGGGAGGACGACTCACTGGCCCCTGCCGCAAAGGACAAAGCCGATCTGTTAGTTTCTTTCTTTGCGTCCAACTCGATTTTCGATGACGGGGGAACACACTGCCGACCATCCCGCGGTGTGAGTGCTCCATACCGGATGTGCGGTTCACACAGCGCTCAGCTCGTAAAGCACTCTTCTCCCTGGACATCCACAAGTCGAGTGGGCTTGACGGAATCCCCCAATTGTGCTGAGAACGTGTGCTCCGAAGTTGGCACCGGTTCTAACGCGTCTTTTTCGGCATACTTCCTAGGCGTAGTCCCGAAAATATAGGAGACGGCTTTTGCCCAGCCGATCCCTAAAAAAGGCGACTGCTCAGATCCGTCTAACTACAGGCCTATCACCATCACCTCCTTGTTTTTCAAAAGAATGGAATCCGTTATAAACTGCCAGCTCATGCGGTACCTTTAGGATCACCAGCTGATTAGTGACTGCCACTACTGTTTTCGTCGGGGTCGGTCAGCTGGTGATCTTCTGGTCTACACGACTCATAGATGTGCGGATGCAGTAGAGTCTAAGTGGGAGGCATTGGCCGTTAGGTTGGTTGTTACATTGCGAAGGCCTTCGATCGGGTTTGGCACCAAGCGCTTCTTTCGAAGCTCCCTTCCTATGGGCTTTCCGAGAAATTGTGCCACTGGATCACGAGCTTTTTTGCAGATCGGAGCATAAAGGTCGTTGTAGATGGTGCATGCTCTGACTACATGCTTATTAATGTTTATGTTCCAGAAGGCTGCGTGCTATCACCAAAAGATGTTTCTTCTGCATATCAATGATGTTGCGAAGCGGTACATTCATTGCTATGCGAATGACAGCTCTGGGGATGCTCTATACATCGGCTGTGCCAATATTTCTCTGGGAAACGTCGCCGAGAGCTGGAACAATTTTGTGCCTGAAGTCGGGTCTTTGCTGAACAAAATCTCGGGTTTTGGGGTGACTAAATCTGGTCCACCTTAATCCTCAGAAAACACAAGTTTGCGCGTTTACCGTTTAAAGAACCCCTTTGTCTTATCTCCTCAGTTTCAAGGCACTCCCCTTGTTGCCTCAACCAGTATCGGAATCCTCGGCGTTGACATATCGAGTGACGTGCAGTTTCGTGGTCACTTGGAAGAGAAGGCCAAATTGTCCTCTAAAAAGCTTGGCGTGCTCAGCAGAGCGGGATAGTATTTCATGCCGGCACACCGTCTGCAACTTTACAATGTGCAGGTTCAGCCTCACATGAAATACTGTTCACATCTCTGGGTAGGGGCTCCCCAGTGTCAGCTACTTCTACTTGACCGCATCCAGCGCAGAGCAGCTCGAATCATCGACGACCGAGTCCTTACCGATCGGCTCGATTCCCTGGCGCTGCGAAGAGATGTTGCATCCCTTTGCATTTTCTTTCGCATTTACGACGGGGAGTGCTCTGAGGAATAGTACGGATTAATCCCAGCCGCCAAATTTCACGAAGGCACATAGCGGCAAATCTCCCGATACCATCCACACCATCTGGATGCTTGGCGGTCCACCACTGTACGTTCTAGTAGGACTTTTCTTCCGCGTACGACCTCTCTGTGGAATAATTTATCACCGGCGATTTTTCCGGACCGATACAACTTAGGGACCTACAACAAAAGTGCTTACTCCTTTTGAAAAGGCCGGCCACGCACATGTGATTCCCTTGGTGTTGCAGATGTTCATGGGCGGCGGTAGTCACTTACCATCAGGTGAGCCGTAAGCTTGATTACCCCTTCAAAAAAAAATTAAAAGGTATACCTGCACGAACAAAACTTCTTTTTAGATAAAGAAACGAATTTGTGATCTGATTAATTTTGCTTTAGACATGGAGTTTATAATAGAAACAAAATTTAGACAAAATATAATATTTACAATAAAGACTGTGGATACGCGAACAATATTCGCTAGCCTTAAAAGGACACTAAACCGACATCGGCCATCCAATAAAGCTCAGCGCAAACAGATCGCCTGAAACACAATTTCAAGCACTGAATGATTTTAATATTGCGGTTTACAAAGAAAGGCTGGTGTATATTTGCTCATGTCAGCAGCAAAAATTCTGAAAAAGGTTATTTCATTCATTCTTAATTTATGCCTTCTCTTTACGTCGGCAAATAAGATTGGTCAATACCATGCGTCAACACACTAGTTAATAAACCTAGCAAGCTAACAGCATAGCAAAGTGGCGAAGCAATCAGCTTTGTAGCGGTTTTTAACGGTTGCCGTTGAGCAATCAGTTTCAAAATAGGAGGTTCAGATGCCTGGGTGATCAGTAATCGATTGCCGAAAACAGAATTTGAAAATTCGAAACCGTTCTCGAGATAATCGTGGGACAGACGGACAGACGGACGGACAGACGGACAGACGGACAGACGGACAGACATCGTGAAATCAATAAGTGACTTCGCAAGCTTCGCCACTTAATAAAGAGCGGGTTTGGTCACATTGGTAGGTATTGGAGAGTTGGACTAAGTGCACACGCGATTCTTCGTTCTTTTTATAGATCTGTTTCCCATAGACAATACATTTTATCTTCGATTCAAAATCAAAATGCAGATGCGTTGTCATCCCTGAGGATTAAGACGGAACGCCTTGTTTCCAGTAAAAAAGGTTTCTGGTTATCTACACTCACTATACGAAACACACCAGCATTAGACTGCTATTTTACGCTGGACACGTTCGTGCTGCAACCATAATATAGCTGTAGCGTGGCTCTACCACGCATAAATTGTTGTTGTTCTACTTCTAATTCTTGTGCGATCCGAAAATCATGCGTGATCTCGTGTATGTGTGCTTCGCGTTATTATTAAGTGGCGAAGCTTGCGAAGACACTTATTGATTTCACGATGTCTGTCCGTCTGTCCGTCTGTCCCACGATTATCTCGAGAACGGTTTCGAATTTTCAAATTCTGTTTTCAGCAATCGATTACCGATCACCCAGGCATCTGAACCTCCTATTTTGAAACTGATTGCTCAACGGCAACCGTTAGAAACCGCTACAAAGCTGATTGCTTCGCCACTTTGCTATGCTGTTAGCTTGCTAGGTTTATTGATTTCACGATGTCTGTCCGTCTGTCTGTCCCACGATTATCTCGAGAACGGTTTCGAATTTTCAAATTCTGTTTTCAGCAATCGATTACTGAACACCCAGGCATTTGACCCTCCTATTTTGAAACTGATTGATCAAAAAAAAAGCTGATTGCTTCGCCACTTTGCTATGCTGTTAGCTTGCTAGGTTTATTTGTTATGATAAATGAAACACGTTCTAAACAAACATAGTAACAACCCAGTTGCTAGTTTCAAGACCCTTTGTGCAACTTTGAACAACAATTACGTATTTAGTTTTGTAATCAGTTAACTTTTAGAAGTTTATGTATAAAATATCGTCTTCTATATTTCAAGCAATTTTTTTTTAAAGTAATTTTGGAGCAAACAGAAACTTTTTTATTCAATATAGATTATAAATAATACTTATTGAAAGGCACTATTTTGTTTAATTACCACTGGTTCGAAAAAAAACCTCTGCCCTGGGAAGAACCAGTAAGAAACCCAGCAGACATTTTTTTTAAATAACAGCTTACACTCATGTAATCACAATTAACCACACAAATTAGAAATAGCTTGGTAGCGATTACCTAATTCCCAGGGGTTATTATCATCCATATATACATAAATGAACTCTCTACTGTTTAAAATACTTTTTAATTGTTACGTGGTAGAACAACGCTGCCGCAACAGGTCGGCTCCACCGGGGTAGGACCACACTCTTATAGAAAACCAGCATGAAACATTTTTCACGGGTCGCGAGTCATTCATCGTTTTTAGGAGTGATAACGCATCTGCGATAATTGATCGAGGATATGTGTAGATGTCTATGGGCCACAGCATCCACTTACCATCAGGTGGACTGTGTGCTCGTTTGTCAGTCATATTCTATAAAAATTACAGCTAACATGGTATCTGTTATAGTTAAAGTTAAAAGTTAAAGTTACAGCCTATATACATAAATCCCACTGCTGGGCACAGGCCTCCTCTCATTTCTGAGAGGGTTTTAGGGCAAGGAAGAGTCCGCCGCGCTGCCTCAATGCGTGTGGGCGAACTTCACGTCTTCGAAATATTTTTTTTACTACTCAGACATGCAGGTTTTCTCACGATGTTTTCCTTCACCGCCAAGCACGTGGTAAATCACCACTTAAAATTGCAATTAACAATTTCATTGGTGCCGGCGGGTATCGATCCCGGGTTACTCGTACTGTGAAATTTACAGCGAACGCTAACCATCTGCGCTACCACGGCTCTAGTTATAGAATAAGTTGGTTCTAACAGGGTGGTGCAGTGGGTTTGGACAGTTCATGATCAACGATAGTATCTTAAGGCACTTAAGCACATAAAAATCTTGATATTTATGTCACCATCGAAGCAGTTGTTCTATCCTTTCTAATTAGTGAAATATAAGTTTCCATGGGCCTTTAATGTACCACCATTATTTAAACGTTATTAAAAAGTAAAGTTCTGAACAAATTCACATTTTTTCGCTTTAAGCAATGAGTATATAAGGCACTAACAAAGAGTATATAATCACTACAGTATTCTCCTAGATTTTGTTTGGTCAATACAGAAAATCAGCGTTGTGGTTTACCATAACTCCTCCTGAGGTTTACCTTTTTTGGCATGACTTTGACGTCAAAATTACTCAAATTTCAATTTTTCGTTGTAAACTATTCTTTTATTTATTATATTAGAAAAAAAGGGTCGTAGAAGCAGGAGTGCAAAACATTTTAATTCAAAGTTAAGTTTAGATTTTAATGAAAATATAACTTCTGTCTAATGCTATTTTTAAAAGAGTATAGTATGTTATTCTACGTCAATTATATTTTCATTAAAGCCTAAACTTATTTTATTTAATAATAAAAAATAATTTTAGATGTTAATGAAAATATAACTTCTGTCTAATGCTATTTTTAAAAGAGTATCGTATGTATTCTACGTCAATTATCTGTGACAAAATAAAGTATTTCTTTTTTGCATTACGTCACTTGTTGTTGTCACTACATTTATTTAACTTAAATTGATTTTTTTTTTTATTTAGGTCTTGGCCTAATAGGCCTTCAGCTAACAAGAAGACTATCAAAAACTCAAATACAATATCTAATATACCTATAAAATATGTAAGAAATTCTTTAAATATTGTTAAAGTGTTTGCGGTCATATTTATGCGCTTTAATAATAATAACACCACTTATCTGTAGAGAAATCCACTTCAAACCATTATTTAAATAACAATATTATAAGGAGCAGCCAAAGTTTGCAGTCGATATCCGGTCAGATCCTCAAAAAATCCTACGTCGAAAACAAGCGGTCGGATATTGAGATTATAAATTAATTTGCAGATTTAAAGTGAGCTTGTTCAAGTAAATTATAAACTCATCTCATCCTAAACCTATTACGCTGGCCTCGGACAAGAATTAATTACCTTAAAGTAACTTAAAGTAACTGCTCGACTAAACGTCTCATTAGGACTACAAATTTGATCTTGGTTAAGGCGAAAATAGATTTTTATAGAGTTAGGTAACAAGCTTAAAGGTCAAAACAGTAATTAAAAAACATGACTGTGTAAAAAAGTTCACTGAAAAGAGAAACATTTTATACCTTATATCACTTCCACAACTAAGTCGAATCTATCGACACCATATATGTTAAAATCCATCAAGCTCTTTCGGCTATAGAGCGAGCCAAAGAAATAGACATACATACATACATACATACTTTCAAAAATTACTACCCTTCGTCTGGGGCAATCGAGTAACAAACAAGCATACAATCCACCTGATGGTAAGTGGATGCTGTGCCCCATTGACCTACATTGCTACTCGACTAGGAATCAAAATGCAGATGCCATTACAGATGTCGTTAATAGTAAAAAGTCTAAAGTACTCGTCACTCAGGTCACTCGTCAGCAGTTTTATGTTTCCGTGTTTCGTATGTTACTCACAGAAACATAAAACTGCTGTTTTATGCTGCAATTACGAACAACGGATAATGGGACCAAAAGTTTGTCGTGTTGTGACGGCGTTCGTAACCCTAAACGCTCTAATGACCTTAAATAGATGGCAATATAATAATTTTGTATCTACATGATAGAGCCATGTTGCAGCTATATTATAGCTAAACACAGCAACTATACTACTAATATAGCTACAGCATGGCTCTACCACTATCTATCACTCCTCGTAAGCTTAAAATGCTTGTGTTAGGGGTGGTCTACGACAATAGTCAAATGGCGGATTCGAACTCACGACCTTTTCAGTTTGTGTTCCGCACCCTACCATTTGGCTACTTGTGTTTCTTTTTTTTTACTTATAGATTATTTTACGCTTATTTACGCTTTATTATTGGTGTATATCATGATTATTGTTACTTTTTCCTTGTGATAAGCGTTATTATTTATGGATCCCATAATATTCTATACTCATTCAACTGCAAACTGTTTAACATTACAGGGGCACGAGTTAAGGATGCAAAGCCAAAAGCCAATCCAGCGTATATATATGATATGAGAGTATTATCTCCGTTTCACTCCAATAAATACAAAAAGGAACGGGGAAAGCCTGTTGAATTTACCTGCATTACGCTTCTTCTTTTACCTGTATGACTTTCGCTAACTTACCTGAAAAAAAAAGAAATTATAAAAAACATTCATCATACAAACAAACGTTTATTTAATGATTAATTAAATATAGCTGCAGCATAGCTCTACAACACATAAAATATATTGTGAAAATTAATTTATAATCTACATTTTAAATAGCAGAAAAATTAAAAATAAATACTTTCATGTGTTATAAGCGAATAGTTGAACAAACAGACTGAGTCCAGCTCAAGTTCAACACTAAATTTGAGCAAGTCATGTGCCAGCTTTGTGCAAGTACTGGCTGGCATATTCACAAATTACTTGAAACGCATTTCCCGCTCACATTATGTAAATTGGTAACAGGCTGATAAAACTTTGTCCGAATCTGCTTAAATTGGAAAATTATTGAAATAATGCCATCAGTCAGATATATGCAGTAAATAAGCTGTTGTTAAGTAAGTGCGCGTTATCATCTTCGACTGAATAACCACTTACCATCAAGTAATATATAGGACAGTACTCAAGCGCGGGCTTAGGATAGTAATAAAATAAATATATGATGATGAATGATTAAAAAAATTCCGCCTGAAATTTAAGTTATTGTTATTATTACATATTAATTTAATGTTTGAGGATATAATTTGGTAAAAAAGTTGAATGAAATAGAAAAGAGTGAAGGAAACTTGTAAGTATGAATAGATACTTGAATTTTGAATGTTATGCTATGTTAAATATATTCGTATTAAATTTTATTATAGAATAAGTGTGACAAACGAACACAGTCGATTCCGGAGTATTGGATTAAGAATAAAAATCGCATCTAGCGTTGCCATCCCCGACTAAGATAGAATGCCCCGTTACCGCTAAAAAGGGTCTCCGGTAAACAAGCAAGTGATACCAGTTAATCGAAACCATAATTCATTCATGGAGTAATGTGTATGCTTTTTCAAAACAAAGACCCAGAGAATATACAAGGTCTCCATATTTGAAACCTTACATTTTAGATATTATAATATACATGAATACATTGTTAATAATAACTCCAAGGAATGAGGTCATCACTTCCAAGCAACAGCTAAGAAACATCTATGACTTTTGTAAGTACATAATTGTTTGTATTTGTTCAATGTTACTTTGAAAAATTTTTTTTTCCGAACCAGTGGCGAAAGTAAGAAATAAATATATAATAAGAAGTATTTATAATCTATGCTAGATAAAAAAATATTTAGTGTTTAGAGTTTTGGCGGGATCTTGATCGGCGGTGATTACTGCTCATGTATTATTGCTTAAATAATAGTTTGAAGTGGTTTTAATATGGAAATGGCGCGATTTTGTGTATTAAATGTCTGCACATGTGAACTATTATTGGAAACAGTGAAACAAGTACTCCGATGGTGATGTGAATCTTTAGATAAGTTGCTAACTGTCTGGTTCAAGTTGTCGTCCAAATCTCCCAAAAAATATGCAATGTGACTCATCAACATATTGTGAAGCAGTGTACTATAAAGAGTTATTATCACTTAATACCGAAAACCTATAAAAACGAGGATCCCGAATGAAATTAAGAGATGGCTTAAAGGACAAGCAATCAAGCCAAAAATCTCAATTTAAAAAAAATCTATACTAATCTATTCAACTCCTGCATACAGCCAAGATTTTCTATGTACAACTAAATAAACAATAACCTAATGCACTTCCCTAACTGTACGTCTATTCTAGAGGAATCGCTAGCAGATTGCCTGCACGCGACGTTAATGTGTGTGCCACCTAGAAATTTATAACTCTTGTACTAGAAATAAATGAGTAGCAATTTTAAAACTTCAGACCCAAATTGTAAAGTTATACGCAGAAAAACAAACATACTTCTCATTTATTGTATTGCTTGTAATTTTTCATGATTTCTAATTTATATCTATACAAATAAATTAAATTGAAGTGTCTGTTAAAATAACAGCTTTTTATTAAGAGCATATGAAAATATATGGTACTTATAACACAAACACATTTTTTTAAATATTTGTACGTCTGTCTTTCTGTTTGTTCTGGCTAATCTCTGAAATGGCTAAACGGATTTTGACAGGACTTTCACTGGCAGATAACTCAGAAAATTAAGCAACAATTATTTTAGAACAATATAATAATTAGGGTTCCGCGCAAAAAAATTTATACCCATGAAATCCAATCGTAATAAATTCCACGCGGGCGAAGTCGCTGGGAACAGCTAGTATATAATAATTCAGATTCTTGGAGTTTTCTCGGAATAACAAAGTAATTTTGATATTTGCTAGAGCCACACAGAGGTATCTTTATAAAGGCCGTCGCAATAATTACAAATTCTAAAGGTAGTCACAGAAAAAAGATTGAGAACCTCTGGCCTAACGTTTAAGTTACGTCAGTACTATTATTAAGCTTCGAAAGTATTTGGTGCTAATCTGGCATTTGATTACTGTCGCGATCTACTCTTAATACAAATCTATTGAGATTACTTGAAATGGTGTCGTGAAGCGACAATTAAAAGAGAAAGAACCTAACCTAAGAACAGCAAAACAACAAAATAGACCAGGAAAATAATATATTTAAGATTCAAAAATATTTACAATTTTATATAACAAAAATGGAGTATGAATATGAGGATGGATGATGCGATTTACAGACTATTTTAAAAAAGTAATAAAAAAAAGAGATTAGTGCCGAAGCTGAGTCGGAAGATCCAAGGTGTGCTCTCAGCGCCTGGAACGAGCACGCACGGCGTAGGTGAGAAGGCGTGGACGTCTCTGGGCGGCGACCTCCGGTGAATGTGGTAATTTCAGGCCAGACAGGGGCTTGCAGGATCCTCGGCGGCTTCAGACATCACAGAAGCCTGCAGGATCCGGTGACTTCAGGCGGGACAGAGGTTTGCAGGTTCCGGTGACTTCAGGCGGAACCGAGGTTTGCAGTTTCCGGCGACTCCAGGTAGAACAGAGACTTGTAGGAACCCGGCGACTTCAGGCAGAGCAACGGTTTGTAGAGTCCAGCGACTTCAGATAGAGCAGAGGTTCGTAGAGTCCAGTGGCTTCAGGTAGGACAGAGGCTTGCAGGATCCCGGGGCAGAGCGGCCTCGGGATAAGGCCTTTAGAAGATGCTTCCAATTCGAGAACTGAAGCAAGACTGCCTTTCTTCACCGATTGTTCGGCTTTTATATCTTTCTAGAGAGAACGGAAAAATTATTTAAATTAAACGCAAATTTTTTGTAAATGGTCAAGAGGAAAGAGTATTTATGTGGAATTATCGAAATAGAAACAACAGACCGGTAGCAAATTTGAATATAATTTCCATGGAGACCAAATAAACAACAATAACAAAACATGTCAAATTTTAGTTTTAGGCTTGTAATAAGAAAACGGCAAGATTTAAGTGGAAAAGGTGATATTATTGATATAGGAAAAAAGGTAGCGCAACTACCCACACAAAGCCCGAAATTGTAGAGTTACGGAAAACTAACTAAAAGATCGAAAAAAGGTAGACTTCATTGACACCAATTTAAAAGTACTGATAATGTGAAAATACGAAGTAGAAATGGTTTGTGATTGTGTTCTTATGGTTTAAAATCGTTACAGGATCCTATGGAAATAAAGGTGATGTAAAATATCCAGTTTTGAAGTGAATGCAGAAAATCGAAACAGAATGGAAAAATGGATTTAAAATAATGTAAAATGATAAGTAAGTAGCATAACACTACATTTTTAAACTGTCGTGAAGCGACAATTAAAAGAAAAAGAACCTAACCTAAGAACAGCAAAACAACAAAATAGACCAAGAAAATAATATATTATAATTTTTTAAAAGGTATTTACAATCTTATAAAAAAAATGAAATATGAAGGTGATGGATGAAAGGAGATTACAATTATATGAAAAAAAAGGATAGGAGAATAGGAGAATTAGTATGATAGTGGAGCCCTAGAGCCTCGCTGCTTTTGTAGAAGTGGGCACGGAGAGCTTGAGGTTTCTCCGCGGCGACGGCACGCAGCGCCTGGACTGGGCACACGCAGCGTCCGGAGCCGGCGCACGTAGCGCCTGGGGTAGGTGCGCTCAATTCTTGGAGAAGTAGTCGCCGCGCCCAGAGGTAGCGCGGGCAGTAGGGACGCAGCGCCTGGAGCCAGCAGTCGAAGCGCGCCTGAAGGTAGCGCGGGCAGTAGGCTGCACTCAGCGCCTGGATCAAGCAGTCGTAGCGCGCGGAGTAGTGTGGCCCCGCACTTGAATTAGAATTCACCGACGACTTCATGTGTAGATGGAGGCTTGCAGGATCCCGGCGCCTGGTTTGCAGGATGCGCCGACGACTTCACGTGTAGATGGAGGCTTGCAGGATCCCGGGGCAAAGCGGCCCCGGGATAAGGCCTTTAGTAGATGTTTCTCGTTTGAGAACTGAAGCGAGACTGTCCTGTATTCTCCAATTGTTTGGCTTTTATACCTTTTTAGAGAGAACGAGAAATTATTTAAATTAAAACGAAATTTATTGTAAATGACCTACAGCCAAAAAGTATTTATGTAGAAAGAACATCATACCAGAGACGAATTTAAATAAAAGTTACCATAACAACCACAAAAACAATGGTTGTCAAAATGAGGAATTTTTAGTTTTAGGACTGTTATTAAGAAACTATTACATTTAAGTAAGAAACGAGATAAAAATCACATAGGAAAAACTAATGCCCGACAACGTACACTAAGCCTGAAATTGTAGAGTTACAGAGAATTCAATAAAAGACCAAAAAAAGGTAAGACTTCGTTGACAGCTAGTTTAAAAGTACTAAATAGTGTGAAAATACGCAGTAAAATGATATGTTATTGTGTAAAAACGTTACAGGATCCTATATAAATAAAGGTGATGCAAAATATAAATGCAGAGAATCAAAAACAGAATGAAAAAAATAGTATAAAGTGATGCAAAACATGAATGCAGAATATCAAAGCAGAATGGAGAATTAGTGTACAATGAAATGTAAGTTGTATAACACTACAATGGTTAACGGAAGTATTTATAATGTTAATAGGGTAAAAAGTATCACTAAAAGAAATCGATATTCCGTTACACAAAATATTATTTATGAACAATATCAGAATCAGTATCCAAATGTATAGCTATAAAAAATTAAATCAAATTTAAATAATTTTTATTTGCCAATTGTATATGGTTTTATTACCTCTGCAGTGGCCGGGGAGTAAGAGTATTGTCAAAGACCCCGCTTTACCGATGCACTTGTCAGTTAGAGGAAATACAATCACATACAAATTGCAAATAAAGATTTATTTAAATTTAAGTAAATTACATAATTTCCTACCGAATTCAAAAAGGAGGAGGTACTCAATTCGACTGTATGTTCTTTTTTATGTGTGTTACCTCGTAACTGTTTTATGGGAGAACCAATTTCGATGTTTTCTTTTATTTGAAGCTGGTGCTTTTCTTGTGGTCCCATATAAATTTGATCAAGGTCTCACCAATAGGTTTTGAGTTATTATTTTATAGGATAGGGTGACAATCGAGCACACAGTTCACCTGATGGTAAGTGGTTGCTATCCTCAATAAATAATCAGTATGCAGATGCGTTGTCACCCGTGAGGACTAAGATGGAATGCCGCTTTTCCAGTAAAAAGGGTTTCCGGTTCTCTACACTCACCATACGAACCACAGCAGCGTTAAGCTGCCATTTTACGCCGGTATGCTGTGAGAGCGTGGTCCTTCCCCGGTCGAGCCGACCCATTCGTATTACAACTATACTACTAATATAGCTGCAGCATGGTTCTACCACGTAAAAAATTTATTTCTATACATAAGAATACTGACTTTGATAACACACTTAACGAGAATCACAGGTTTTTTGTTATATGTTGTATATATTAGAAAAGACTTAAACAAAAATTGATTTAACAAGTAACATATACAAGAAACAGAAAAATAATTACATAGCTGTAGCAACATAGAGCTCGACACATCGTACATCTGCAAACAAAGAGAAGTGGGCGCTGCGAGTGACAAGAGCTTACGCTGACCGAGTCCGCTCCAGAGCTCGGTAATTGAGTTACGACGTTAATTACTTGGAAAGCTTTGTTGTAACCAGTTCTTTTCTACCCACTTCAAAAAGGAGACGGTACTCAATTCGACCATATGTTTTTTTTATGTGTGTTACCTCATAACTTTTTACTGGGTACACCGATTTCGATGATTTTTTTTATTTGAAAGCTGGTGCTTCAGATGTGGTCCCATATAAATTTGATCGAGATCTGACCAATAGTTTTTGAGTTATCTATACATATAATAAAACTGTAAATAGCGGATGTCTGTACATTTTATATTTTTGTAATAAAAATGATTGAGGGGTACTAAAAATAAGCAATTAAATACATTTCTGCCATTTTTAAAATTTTCTGTCTGTCTGTCTGTCTGTCTGTCTGTCTGTTTGTTTGTTAACGTATCACGTATAAAGTACTTATTTATATCATAGGAATTGTTAAGAAAATTATAAAGTGTATCTTCGGGTTACATTTAGTCTTTATTTCATTAAAATCAGTACATTCTATCAAAAGTTATGATAAATATTCTGAAGTATGTGTACGAAGTATAGGTACAAATTTGTTCAATGGTGGCGTTGTTTGAGTCATCAAGTACATTTTAAACAAATACGATATTAGAAATCATAATTAAATGATGTAAAATAGTGTTCTATAATGATATAATTATATCTTTAACGCAGTAAACAAAAGAACGTAATAAATATATTACAAAAACCTTATTATCTAAAAATCTAAAGTATAATAGTTAAACAATTTATCGATAGATGGCGGTGTTGTATAAAAGGGTAGTTTGTGGTTTTTTCATGTAGATGAGTTTTCATATTTCCTGTTAATCTATACATATAATAAAAATGGTAAAACATGTTGTGTCTGTTTCTGAATATTGTATACTAGGTATATTAATTTGTGACTAAAATCATTATGGGGATTGGGGACTGAAAATCGTTAAAATAAGTTCATTTTTATAATTTTTAGAATTGTACTGTCTGACGGTCTGTCTGTTTGTTTATGGACGCATGACGTTTTGAGTAAACATCTTTTTTTCAATGAAATCCTTAAGAAAACCATAAAGCGTATTATCAAGTTCATTTAATCTTTGTTTTATTAAAATTGGTTAATTCTATCGAAAGTTATGATTATTATTTTGAAATGTAGGTTCGAATTGGTTTAATGGCGCCACAAAATCACAGAAATAGTAATAAAAAGATTCGTGTGTAAAAAAACGTTCTATTATAATATATTTATACTTAAAACACAGTAAGAAAAATATGTTTTCCTTAAATTAAAAAAGGATGTTTTCTCACATAGAACGTAATAGATGGCGTTGTACAAATTACAACCTTTTCTGAATTGCGGTGTTAAGATTTTTCGCAGGTGAATCATATTGACTCACTGAGTAAATTTACATTTTTCAGTCCGACAAAGCTCTAAGCCTGCCAGAGCCGTGTAGGCTAACAACATAAAGCACAAACATCATCAGGAACAAAATCGAGAAAAAAGAGACGTATGCCGATGATATTCAACAAAACTCGACTAAAAGTAGCAAAATTGCAATAAATGTCGTGATATTGTTTTATACTAGGGATGGGCAAAGGGAAAAATATATCGAATTCGAATCTATATTTATAAACAGCATCGATATATATCGCGTGATAAATATCGATATGTCGATTATCGATGTATCGTCATCATTTGAATGATGTAAAGATAAGGTCCAAAATTTTATCAACTGACGGTTGGATGACGAAAAAAACGATACAACATTTTAAAATATATCGAAATTGATACGAGTTCGATACTCTAAAATAGATATCGATATGTCGATATATCGCGATTTAAAGTATCGACGATATATATCGATATTTTTATTAAAAAAATATCGATATTTCGACATATCGATATTTTTTACGCAAGCCTATTTTATACCCAGAATCCCTCTAATACCAAATAACTTTCCTTTCAGTTTTAAACATAATAATAACATCGATGATGACATCGATGTTGGCATCGATAGCTCAACATCGATGTTCGATGTTTAGGCTACTCAAACCATCGATGTTGACCATTATCGATGGTTTTTGTATATGTAGATAATTACACATTGTTTCAAAATTATGTGGGTATACACAGCAAGGGAAAAGTAACAATTAACTTGAATATCAATTTACGTAGAATAGTTATTATGCGACAACCGACAACGACACTACAAAATAAAGCGAAAGCAGTGACCATTGTGACATTACAGGTGACACTTGACAATTAAGTTTGACACACCATAATGACATTTTTTTAGGTTAACGATGCGTTCAGGAATTCAAAATTTTTAATCTTCAGAGCAGATGCAAGATTTAGTTGATATTGATTTCGCGAGTTCGTATTGTTTGCAGGTTCCCAATTATCGATTATGGGTTCATTGACGTCGATGTTTCGATGTTAAAACATCGAAGTTTTAATTTTTAACATCGATGATCATCGAATATCCCTATTTTAAGCAAGTTCCCACTCAGCGTGTGTTAACCGACGATCGTAAATAAAGCGCAAGGTCAAACTTTACGCGTTGCAGAAGTCGACCTCAGTACTGATTGTTTTGCACATTGCCAACTCTATGTTGCTTTTTCCCGCGTTAGTAATCCCCGTAACCTTTTTCTGTACGCCCCGGTTAAGTCTACTTCTATCGTCGTTTACACAGAAGCTCTATCATAAACGACTTAGAACTTTGAGCATATCGATTTATTTTGTTACCACTTATTCATACAGTAATGACATAAATCGTTTAATATTCTCTTACTCTAAACGTCAAATTATTTAAGTAAGGCCAGGTCAAGAGTATCCTAAACCGTAGAGCATGTATGAAGGGAATAATGAAAGTGGACGAAGCGAAACAAGTATGTAAGGATCGTAGCAAGTGGAAAGAAGTGGTCTCTGCCTACCCCTACGGGAAAGATGCGTGATTATATATATGTATGTATGTATGTAAAACCTATATTCGCGAGCTACGCCGCGGGCACAGCTAGTTTTTAATAATTCGAAAAAAAATTTGATTTAAAATCAAATATTTTTTTTTATAGGATAAGGTGACAAACGAGCACACAGTCCACCTGATGGTAAGTGGATGCTGTGGCCCATAGACATCTAAATCTATCCTCGATTACGAATCAAAATGCAGATGCTTTGTCACCCCTGAGGACTATGATGGAATGCCTCGTTTCCAGTAAAAACGGTACTTAATTCCACACTTATGATAAGTGACAAAACACAACATCATTAAATTGCTATTTCACGCTGGTATTCTGTGAGAGCGTGCTCCTTCCCCGGTCGAGCTGACCCATTTGTGCTACAACTATAATTTAGCTGCAGTGTGGCTCTACCATATATTAAAAATCAAGAATTTGTTTTTTTGAGAATATAGTACACGAAACAATTGGCAACTCTACGTGGCTCTATCATTATTAACTGAGTAAATCTTAACCTGATCTTTATAAAAAGAAATCTTTCGTTCAAACTCAATATTAAACTTTTATTGATGTAAGCAGCGAGATGAATAGGTCATTCTATTAACTGTTACAAAACTAATTTCGCTTTAACAACCACTAATTCAAAAGTCCTGGAACATGGACCGTATTACCATAAAATTAGGATCGAAACTTCAATTGGATATTGGGAGGTGGCTTGTTCAAACAAATTATGAACTCATCTCGCCCTAAATTTAATTAGGCTAGCGTCAGACAGTAACTAATTATTAAGTTAGTTACAAATCGGCACAACTAATCATTTAATGGCCGTGATAGCTCATGGGCTGAGCGCTCGTTGTAAATTGCAAAGTACGCGAGCAACCCGGGTTCGATTCCCGCCAGCACCAATGAAATTTTTCATTTCAATTTTAAGTGGCTGATTTACCACGTGCTCGGCGGTGAACCAAAACATCGCGAGGAAACCTGCATGTCTGAAAAATAAGAAAAAATATTTCGAAGACATGTGAATTTCGCCAACACGCATTGAAGCAAGGCGGCGGACATTTTTATAACTACGCCAAATTTCTTTCATTAAATGTATGTTTTTTTTTAGGATAGGGTGACAAACGAGCACACAGTCCACCTGATGGTAAGTGGTTGCTGCGGCCCATAGACATCTACATCTATCCTCGTTTGCGAATCAAAATGTAGATGCGTTGTGAGGACTAAGATGGAATGCTTCTTTTCCAGTAAAACGGGTCTCCGGTTCTCTACACTCACCATACGAAACACAGCAGTGTTGAGCTGCTATTTTACGCTGGTATTCTGCGAGAGCGTGGTCCTTCCCCGGTCGAACCGACCCATTCGTGCTACAACTATACTACTAACATAGCTGCCTCATGGCTCTACCACGTGCATGTGATCTATTCTTATCTAAAAGTGTTTTGTACACAGAGACACCCAAATGATTCTATAAGTGTTGCGTTATACTCTGATTATACTGAAATAACCTAACACTTAAAATTAATAATGAAAGCATTCTGCATAAAAAAAAATATATTAAACAGAACTTTTACTAACTAATTACAATGTTAAATAATTTAATAAATTTACGCGGTAGAGCCATGCTGCAGCTATATTAGTAGTATAGTTGTAGCACAACTGGGTCGGCTCAACCGGGGAAGGACCACGCTCTCACAGAATACCAGCGTAAAATGGCAACTTGATACTGCTGTGATTCGTATGGTGCGTGTAGAGAACCGGAGCCCCATTTTACTGGAAAAGAGACATTCCATCTTAGTCCTAATGGGTAACAACGCATCTGCATTTTGATTAGTAATCGAGGATAGATGTAGATGTTTTTGGGCCACAGCAACCACTTACCATCAGGTGGACTGTGTGGTCGTTTGTCACCATATCCTATATAAAAAAAGTTAAAATATTTTTTATATTTACGTGAACACTACACATTGAATTAAACTATTTCTTACGGCTTTTGATCTAAGGTTAATTATTTTAGCCTTTGAAGTGAAATGAAGTGAAGCATGGAATATCATAAGATCAGTTTGAATAGGTGCGTTACATATGTATCTCTTATTTAAATTTGGAACAATTATTCAAATTTTTATTGGAACATCCTAGAAGTATATATAGGATTTTATATAAAAAAATCGGTTTTTAAACAAAGAGCTTATCCTACCCTACTATCCTACTAATACGTGAAAGTTTGTGAGTGTGAGTTTTAATGAAACTTTACAATTATATAGCTCATACATCACAATAACAAAAAGCCAAAATTAATAAATATATTGTGTAATTTGGCCAAAATATGACGATAAATGTAAAGTAAGCCGGACAAAAAAACACGACACACGCAAAAACCTGTGAACCAATTTGGATGGGACATTCACTGGCAGATAGCTCATGTTATAAGGTGTAACGAAGGCTTCTTTTATTTTAGGGTTCCGCGCAAAATAATTCCGCAATAGTTCCGAAGTCGCGGGGTGCAGCTAGTATATTATAGATACACTAGCTGGTAGCCGGCGTGTTGCAGCCGCTGAAGCAATAATTGTGGAAATATCATTTTAAATTTTGAACAGTTATATTGTTTAATTAGGAATTCATTGAAATTGAATAATATATAACTATCAAATAAGTTTTGTCGGTACGATGCGCGCGCCACCTACAATAAGTTAATTGTACAATAAGTTGACAAAGTTTTAGCGCAATCTAATGAACGGTATGGCAGCGCATAAAATACGAACAAACAAACATTAATTTTTGTATATGAGATTATGTATATTATATGTTTAGAACCTCCTACTTTTTGAAGTTGTTTAACTTGACCGTCGTAGAAATTTGAATTGACGAAACCGACTAAATTGCTATGACTCAAAGTCAATATAAGATATATCTTACGTTCGAAAGTCCACTCGAAAGACAAAAACGAAAAACCCTAGACGCAGTATGGAGGGGTCTAAGGACCCTTGTGAAGCCCCCGGCTACTGCGAAACTATACAGGCAGACAAGCACGAGTGGTTCGCATTAGACGAGATATGTGTAATTCATGACATTTTGGACGAGCGGAATATATTCGTAGTTCGGCATCTGCAGGCAAATATGTACAATTTTTATTCTATGTATATATCTTAAGGAAGATTTATATCAGGCAATGCGAGCTAATAATTTTCTGCTCACCAGATGTCGCTAGTTGACACTGAGGTAAAGTTTTTTATTAGACAATATCATTTAATTGAGAAGTTAGTTTTTAATAAAACTCTATCAGTTTCAAAAGTGTTATATTAATACACGAAAAAATGCCTCAGTAGTTTGCTCTTTAATTTTCTGCGCCGTCTTAACTTTTTTTTAAATTTTCTACTTTTATGAATATCTGTGGTTTGGTTAATTTATTGAAGGTACACTTCTTTTGGGGCGTTTGGGAAAAATTATGAGAGTGTATTTTTACGATGCGCGCACACACCGACTAAAAACGACACCATGAAGTTGTTACGATGCGCACGCACACTGACACCTAAAAGCGACCACTTCAGTGGGTAATTTTGTCTCTCAAGTTTTTTTGTTTTGTTACGCTGAAGAAGTATAAGTTCCTACGTGCGTACATAAGTACACATACACTCTTTTTAGTCTTTTAAATATAAAACATAGCTAGCATTACCCACTAATACCACAGAAAGACACATTAACCTTTACATTTTCCGAACAAACTAACTTCCCCGCTATGATATCTGTCAAATATTATACCTTACTTTTAAGTGGCGCCGCCCAGGTGGCGAAAAGTCATAGATGCCCTCATTGTTTTATGTTCTTATTAGCGACTCGTTGGATAAAAAATAAAATTTTGAAATTGGTTATATATTTCCTAGTATCTATCTATACGTGGTAGAACTATGCTGCAGCTATATTAGTAGTATAATTGTAGCACGAATGGGTCGGCTCGACCGGGGAAGGACCACGCTCTCACAAAATACCAACGTAAATAGCAGCTTAATTTTGCTGTGTTTCATTTAGTAAGTGTAGAGAACCGGAGACCCTTTTTACTGGATACGCGGCATTCCATCATAGTCCTCAGGGATGACAAGGCATCTGTATTTTGATTTTCAATCGAGGATAAATATAGATGTCTATGGCACCTAGTATCTACTTACCATCAAGTGGACTGTGTTTGAATTCTAATTCTAAAAAAAAACATAAAAATCACAGTAAAAAAACTACAGTCTAATTGAAAAACTTTTTTTATAGACGGCTAAAAAACAAACAAAATGTTTGCCGCCAATTTTTATCAATGGACTTGTTTTAAAAGTTCAACGAATAAGAATAAATATCTATAAGCTGAACGAGTACAAAGTAACAAATTGGTACGACTATATTCCAGCTGAAACAAAGTTGAAAACCCCGCAATATAAAGGAAAGTCGGATAATAAACTAGAGAACTGGGACAGGTCGAGCACGAGCTTCCAGTGCGACAAAATTTATAACGGTAGATTAGAAAAATCTTTAAAAGTACAAGATAAACAAAAACTGTAAGCTATACATTCATCGTCATATTTTTTTTTAAAATACTAGTAATGCTATTAAACCTTCTAATATTCCCTTTAACCACTTCTGGTAAGCTTAAAATGCTTGTGTTAGAAGTGGTTCACGACAATAGTTGAATGGTGGATTCGAACCCATGACCTTTCGAGTTCGCGGTCCGCGTCCTGCCATTAGACTACTGACGCTTCATACTTCATACTTTACAACATATCAAAGATTTCTACTAAAATAGCCCATAGATTACTATAAACAGGAGAGACCACAGGGAGGATCGTTATCATAGTTGCTCTAGCTTGGTGAACGGGTTGGCCGCAGTTTCGCAGCTTTTTTTTTTAAATTGTCATCAAGAAAATGATGCCACCCATATCCTATCATCAAACGCGAAGCGGAGATGTAGTGCCCTATTGTCACCAAATCAAAAATCGCGAACCACTCAACTTAAATCACTTCCACCAGCTTTATATTGCACTTATATAATAAAAGTACACCAATAGCAAGAGGAAATTTCAATTAATACTTCTGACGTAGTTATAAGATTATTAAGTGGCGAAGCTTGCGAAGTCACTTATTAAGTGGCGAAGCTTGCGAAGTCACTTATTGATTTCACGATGTCTGTCCGTCTGTCCGTCTGTCCGTCCGTCTCTCCGTCTGTCCCACGATTATCTCGAGAACGGTTTCGAATTTTCAAATTCTGTTTTCAGCAATCGATTACTGATCACCCAGGCATCTGAACCTCCTACTTTGAATTTTTTTTTCCGTTAGAAACCGCTACAAAGCTGATTACTTCGCCACTTTGCTATGCTGTTAGCTTGCTAGGTTTATTGATTTCACGATGTCTGTCCGTCTGTCCGTCTGTCCGTCCGTCTCTCCGTCTGTCCCACGATTATCTCGAGAACGGTTTCGAATTTTCAAACTCTAATAACGGACTAAAATGGAATGCCTCGTTTCCAGTAAACAAAGGTCTCCGGTTCTCTACACTCACCATACGAAACACAGCAGCATTAAGCTACTATTTTACGCTGGTATTCTGTGAGAGCGTGGTCTTCCTCGGTCGGGCCGACCTATTCGTGCTACAACCAAAATTATAGTATAGATTAAATAAATATACATTGAGAGATACAAAACGGCGTTTTCATAAAGGCGGCGGAGGTATCAATCAGTTTATACAAGTTGAAATTGGATCGATCCACTTCAAACTGGATATATTCATTGAGTGCGCGGATAAACTTTGTTAAGTGCAAAATCTGAACGCTGGGGGAAAAACTTGAGCTTACGAGTTAGTCTATTTAGAAAGCTTTAAACTTTCATAAAGACTTATTTTCTCTCCTCCTTTCTGTCGCTTCTTAAAAAGGTTTTCAATTTGAAAATCGCTCTAAGATTTAATCTGCTAAGGAATGTTTAAACAAAGGTGATTTGTCTTAAAGCATTTTTTTTAGTATTTTATAGTTTACCAATGATACGCTCCGGCTTCGCACGGACGATTTTTGGATCACGTCAACAGCGCCACCTACCGGGTTCAATGTGAATAGAAACCATTCTCGAATCAACTTAATCCCCCCCCCCCCTCCCCCCCTCCCTACACATTTACACGCATCCATACACACGCACACAATTTAATCAAAATCGGTATAGCCTTTTAAGAGTTTAGGAATTCACATACGGAAGAATTATATATATATATATAAATTTATATATTATATATATGGTGGCCCTGGGCAGCAGTAATAGATGCTGAACCGCTGTAGGGTATATATTGTATATATATATATATATATATATATATATATAGGGCCACCAGAGCTAAAAATACCACCCTTCAGCCCCCCCCCCCCCTCCCTCCCCAATCAATTGCCTTTGAGGCAATCTATGGGGGAGGCTTATGTTCAGCAGACTTTAATAGGCTGTAACGGTATTCAGTAGAAAAAGAATAACAGTTGCTTCTAATTGAAGAGCGGTCTTCATCAATCATCAAGCGAAAACCTAAGCTGACACTCTCGTCAGTCCGCTGACAAAATTAATTGAGCTATTTTGAGACTAAGTCATTAATTTCTGTCCGGGCCTAGCTTTATAAAAGATTAAAATAACTTTTTTTCAGAAGCTAGGGTGACAAATGAGCACACAGTCCACCTGATGATAAGTGGATGTTGTGGCTCATAGACTGAAGACACTCACATCTTTTGCAGATGCGTTCCAGAGGACTTAAATAGAATGCCTTGAAATTTTATTTCACGCTATTATTTCGGTCGAGTATGAGTCTTCTCCGGCCAACTCATTAGTGGTACAGCCATAATACGCTCCAGATTTCATAGTTGTAATTTTTTTACAGGAGAATACATAAAGATTTTTTAATGCTAACCTCTCTTGCACGCGGTGCATTCTGCTAATTGACGAGGTCTGGCGACCAACTGATGGAAGAAGATCCATCAAAAAAATGGTTGACTTAAATTCTACAACGTGGTAGAGCCATGCTGCAGCCATATTGGTAGTATAGTTGCAGCACGAATGGGTCGGTTCGACCGGGGAAGGACCACGCTCTCACAGAATACCAGCGTAAAATAACAGCATAATGCTGCTGTGTTTCGTATGGTAAGTGTAGAGAACCGGACACCCTTTTTTACTGGAAACGAGGCATTCCATCTTAGTCTTCATGGGTGACAACGCATCTGCATTTTGATTCGTAATCGAGGATAGATGTAGATGTCTATAGGCCACAGCAACCACTTACCATCAGGTGGACTGTGTGCTCGTTTGTCACCCTAATTTTATAAAAAAAAACCATTTTACGTGGTAGAGTTATGTTGCAGCTATATTATATTTGTAGCACGAATGGGTCGGCTCGACCGAGGAAAAGCCGCGCTCTCACAGAATACCAGCATAAAATAGCAGTTTAACGCTGCTGTTTCGTATGGTGAGTTTAGAGAAACAGCGACCCTTTTTTATTGAAAACGAGTCATTCCATCGTAGTCCTCAGGGGTGACAACACAAGCTCGCCGTCCGTCCGTCTAACGACGACAGGCCGTGTCGACGGCGCGTTTTGTTCAACGCGCGCCCCAAAGAGCTGTCAGCAGCGTGAAGGGGCCCGCAAGGGCCGACGCCTGCCGGGGCTGCGGGCTGTTCGAAAGAGATACCGCGGCTCCGGAACGTAAGGGCACTGAAGGAACACGGATGGTTTTTAGTCAGTAAAAGTCTGACACTCCCTTCCGCTCCACCCAGAGCGAAAGGCGTCATTAGATGATTTTCCATCCGCAAAAAAAAAAGAAAAAAAAGGGGTGACAACACATCTGCATTTTGATTCTTAATCGAATATAAATATATATGTCTATGGGCCACAGCATCCACTTACTACTGGACTGTGTGCTCGTTTGTCACCCCCATTATGTAAAAAAAACACACTGATAAGAGAGAACAGCATTACCAGTGCGATGTTGGAACCGGAAGCTGGCCCAAGCAACGCCTTCATAAGCTTTTACTAATTATATTTTATATTTAATGAAGTTCATCTATACATCTATTTTTAGTTGTTTCGAGTGCTTTACAGTATCCATGATTGCGAGTGAATGAGTTGTTTGACGTCCCGATGTTGAAGCTTTTGCATATAATTTTTATTCATTATTGAGTAGTTGTTTTCTTTATAGAATAGGGTGACAAACGAGCACACAGTCAACCTGATGGTAAGTGCTGTGGCCCATAGACATCTACATCTATCCTCGTTTGCGAATCAAAATTCAGATTCGTTGTCACCCGTGAGGACTAAGATAAAATGCCTTTTTTCCAGTAAAAAAGTTCTTCGGTCCTCTACACTCACCATACGAAACACAGCAGTGTTAAGCTGCTATTTTACGCTGTGGTATTTGGTGAGACCGTGGTCCTTCCCGGGTCGAACCGACCCATTCGTGCTACAACTATAACTACAAATACGAGGGCGGCACTGAAAATTTCGGTAATCAAGGAAGTGACACAACATTACTATTTAAAAATGTATTTATTGCTTTTCTAAGTATTCTCCAATTTGACATATTTTTCCATACG
Source organism: Parnassius glacialis (assembly GCA_033319125.1). NCBI lineage: Eukaryota > Metazoa > Arthropoda > Insecta > Lepidoptera > Papilionidae > Parnassius > Parnassius glacialis. The sequence goes on from JAVANC010000009.1 coordinate 3,378,787, forward strand.
ATGGAACCAATCATTGAAGCAACCATTCCATTCGGAAGTTGGGGTCTCCAAAATGGCTGTTTTGTAGGCGTCCACAGCTCCTTCAGGTGATGAAAATCTCTGTCCATGCAATTTATTCTTTATTTTAGGGAAAGTACAGAAATCATTAGGGCTTAGGTCGGGGCTGTACGGCGGATGGTCTAATAATTCTATGTTTTCTTGCTCCAAAAACGCTTTTGTTCTGTGTGCGGTGTAAGAACTCGCATTGTCGTGATGGAGGATCATGCGGCGGTTGCAGTTCTCTTTACGTAGTTCAAAAACGACCTGTGGCAAACAAATGCTAGCATACCATTTTGCATTAACCGTTCTTTGTCCCTCAAGAGGAATAAACGTAACATGGCCGGTTTTGGAGACAAACGTGGCCACCATTTTTTTTTGCAACACTCCGTGAACGAACAATTTTTGTTGGCTTTAACTCATTTTCGAACACCCAAACTCGTGACTGGTTTTTTGTTTCGGGTTCGTAAGCGTATATCCAGGATTCGTCACCTGATACGATGTTGTATACAGCATTTAAGGATCCTGCGTGGAATCTTTCAAAAGTTCTGACGCACCAAGTAACGCGAGCCGCTTTTTGCTCTTCACATAGCGAATGCGGTATCCATCGGGAAAACAACTTTTTTACACCTAAATTTTCATGCAAGATTATTTGTATTTGACTCATGCCAATGTCCAAAGTTGCCTGAATTTTGCGGTGTATCACATGTCGATCTTCCTCAATCAGCTTACGCACAGCATCAACGTTTTCTTGGGTGACTGCAGTTTTTGGACGACCTTGACGGGGATCATCACTGAGCTTGACACGTCCATGTTGAAATTCAGCAAACCAGCGATAAATTGTAATTTTGGATGGGGCTTCATCACCAAATGCAGGAAATCATCCGGTCAATACACTGTTTTTGTGTTAAACCACTTCGAAAGTCATAATAAATCATCGCTCTTGAATTTTCTCGAGTCAATTCCATTTTCTCAACGACTAAACAAGTTTGACAAAACCTTGTGACAAGACCGAGAAACTTTTTTTATATAAATAAATGGTATTCGATTTTTAAAAGCAAGGAGTTTTTAATTAAAAAGATTTTAATATGACAGGAACAGTGGAAATATTCCGTTCCCGATACTTTTAGTGCAGCGTATTTATAGCTGCAGCATGGCTCTACCATGTATGAAAAATGATTAATTATAAGAAATCATTATAAGAAAGAAAGATAGCCATAAACAGAGAAATAACATTAAAAACACAAGGATAACAAAAAATTGAACCTAAGCCTTACTTAACTTAGTTATTAAGTAAATATCAATAAATACTTAGTCTAAGTCACGATGATTTGTCTGCAACAATCGACTGTCTCATTGATATAGTGTTCGTTAGCAAGTCTACTGATCATGTGGTTCCGTGCTCGAATCCCGGGTCGGGACCAAATCCAGCTATGGTGATTTTCAAGTAATTTTTAAGCCTTTGTGTCATATAAATTGTGTAATGTCGTTTTAAGTTGATAGTAAAAGTTTTAAAGGAAATATTTTATTTTTACTTTTTAGTTATCGCTGGACAGGATTCTCAGTCTGTTCATCTCATTCAACGCATCATTGTTGCAAGGTCGTTTGTCGGTTAATTTCGAATAACCCACACTAGGATTTTCTCTTGTATCGTGGAGACAGTTTACAAACATAAAGGCACAAGACCCGGAACAATTATTTGTAGTTCATACAAATATTGGTTCCGTGCGGGTTTCGAACCCGCGGCTTCAAGCCCTACAACACAAAAAGTACAGCACAAAAAGTTAATAAAACCAAATTTGTTAAGTGTCGAATGTACCCGCCTTATCCCAGCCTACACATCATTTGGAGTACATATAAAATAAATAAAAAGCGGCCAAGTGCGAGTCAGTCGGACTCGCCCATGAAGGGTTCCGTAACAGCAAGTAACATAATATACGGTTTATGACGTATTAAAAAACAACTACTCACTAAATCTCGTCCAAACCAATTTTCGATGGAAGTTTACATGGTAACGTACATCATATATATTTTTTTAGTTTTCATTCATCATTCTGTTATTTTAGAAGTTACAGGGGGGGGAGGGGGACACACATTTTACCTCTTTGGAAGTATCTCTCGCGCAAACTATTCAGTTTAGAAAAAAATGATATAAGAAACCTCAATATCATTTTTGAATACCTATCCACAGATACCCCACACGTATATTCTTTAAATTAGAAAATGATACAATAGAGGTAATCTGTAGCAGTTGTAATAATTTAAATAATTTAGAATGTAGCTCACCAATCTTTAATTGTATGACTCCACAGAATGATAATGAAAATTGTTTACACCTGGTGCATCAAAATATACAAGGCATGATAGGCAAAGAGCTAGAAATTGAGTTGTTCTTAAATAGCAACAATATTCATATTTTATGTATTACTGAACATTGGTTAAAAGCTTATAACTTAATGTTTAACTTCAGTAATCACCAGGTGGTCAGTTTTTTCAATAGAGAAACGGTTTTAAAAGGTGGCTCCTTAATATTAGCTAATAAATTTTTGTCATGTAAAGAAAGTAAAGATATTGTGAGCCTCTCTGTTGAGCGAACTGTAGAAATGGCATGTGTTGAGTTTGAGCACCTCATTGTTGTGAGCGTCTACAGACCCCCATGTTCTATATACGATACTTTTGAAAAAATTATGGAGGAAGTTTTTGCTAAGCTTAATAAACAGAATAAATCTGTTGTAATATGTGGAGACTTTAATATCAATCTCCTAGAAGCTTCCTCAATCAATATTAAATTTAGATCATTGTTTAAATCGTATGGTCTTTTTAATTTATTTTTAGAGTCAACGCGTATTGCTCAATCTAGTGCAACATGTATAGATAACATTTTTACAAATGTGAAGCCGTTGCATAAATGTTTTATTCAAAAATTAAGTTCTGATCACAGTGGACAAGTAGTTTCGTTACCTTACGTTCACAAAAAGGAAGTTGATGAACAAGTTGTGTTTGTTCCAGTAAATGCACGTCGCTTGGAGAAATTTAGAAGTAACATAGTGAAAAAACTTCCATCACTTTCATACGGAACATTATTTAAGCTTATTTGCAATGAATTTAATAATACTTATACTTCTAAAACATTCTCCTTGAACAGTCGGAAGTCATTTAATGAATGGGCGATCCTTACCATGAAAGGTCATTTAATCATAGCGTCGAATTAAGGGAATATGTAAAAAAATATTCAAAACTATTTAAAAGAGTGTGCTCCACAGCCTAGTCTTTGCATTTGAGCAACAAAATTAAGACGGCTTCTAATAAAATTAAAATGACATGGAGTATAATTAATAGCGAAACTGGTAAGATCAACTCTCGCAATTCAAACTATCAGTTCAGTGTTAATAATAAATTAACCGAATCAGATCAGGACGTTGCAATGGTTTATGAGAAATATATCACTGATATTCCGATATTAACCACTAAGTCACTGAATTCTTCTCCTGCGGTCGCCGAATCATTACTTAAACAAAATGTAAATGCGTGTACAAAGAATTTTACATTTCATAAAGTATCATCAAAAGATATTGTAAAATATTTTAAAACTATTGATGTTAAGAAAACTGCGAATCTGTGGGGGATTTCTGTTAAAGTTATTGCGTCTATAATAGATACAATCGCGCCTCATTTAGCTTTTATTTTTAATACTAGTATCGAATCTGGTGTATTTCCTGATTTAATGAAGTATAGTAAAGTAATACCTTTATTTAAATCTGGTAGTACATTAGACCCCGCCAATTTTAGACCTATTTCTGTACTACCAACACTTAGTAAGATTTTTAAAAAAATTATTCTTGATCAAATGTTAAATTTCTTTAATATAAATAATTTACTTCATAAAAATCAATTCGGTTTCACAAGGGGTCGCTCGACAACAGATGCCGGTGTTGAGCTGATTAAATATATATTTGATGCATGGGAGAATTCACAGGATGCTTCGGGTATATTTTGTGAACCATCCAAAGCCTTCGATTGTGTTCACCATGAAACATTAATCAGGAAACTTCAACACTACGGTGTAAGAAGTGATGCTCTTAAATTAATTATTTCATATTTAAGTAAGAGAACGCAAAAAGTTGTCATTAACAGTATGAGTTCTTCCAGGTCAATGGTACAAATGGGCGTGCCTCAAGGCTCAATTCTCGGCCCCTTTCTGTTTCTTGTATACATTTATGACTTACCTTACATAGTAGGAGATAACCATGATATAGTATAATTTGCAGATGACACTTCTTTAATTTTCAAATTAAGTCGACAATTGCTAAAATATGTAATAAGTAAATAATGCTATATCTAAATTAGTAAATTGGTTCAATGTTAATAATTTGCATTTGAATGGCACTAAAACGAAATGTATGAAATTCATGACTCCAAATGTCAAACAATTAAATACTAATATAATTTTAAATGGAGAGAAACTGAGTCTACCACCACTTTTCTTGGAATCACACTAGACGCGAAGCTTCAATGGAGCCCCCGTATATCAAAACTAGCAAGCAGACTTAATTCTGCAGCATATGCCGTAAAAAAGATTAGAAGTCTAACTAGTGTTGAAACAGATAGACTAGTTTACTTTAGCTATTTCCATAGCATAATGTCGTATGGTATTTTGCTATGGGGACACGCAGCTGACACTGAAATTATATTTGTTTTACAGAAGAGGGCCATAAGAGCAATTTATGATTTAAAGCCTAAAGGGTCGCTGCGACAAAAAATTAAGGAAAATAATATATTAACTTTGGCCTCTCAATACATTTATGAAAATGTAATGTACGTACACAAAAATAAAAGTAGTTTTACAAAAATAAGTGATATTCATTCTGTAAATACTAGGAACAGACACAAGTTAGTAGTACCAGTTACTCGACTCCATCGAGTTAGTAATTCATTCTTGGGGGGATGATTACAACAAAAATCCAGAAAATATACAAAATTTGACCTGCTCAAAGTTCAAAAACTTTATTAAACTAAGTTTGTATAAAAAGGGTTATTATAATATTAAATAATTTATAGATGATAATAACCCCTGGAAATGAGGTGATCGCTACCAAGGTATTTCTAATTTGTTGTGTTGTTAATTTGTGTAACATACATGATTGTAAGCTGTTATTTAAAAAAAGTCCCGCTGGGTTTCTTGCTGGTTCTTCCCAGGACAGAGGTTTTTTTCGAACCAGTGGTAATTATACAAAAGTGTGACTTTCAATAAGTATTGTTTATAATCTATATTGAATAAAAAAGTTTCTGTTTCTGTTTCTGTTTCTATGGGTTTGATGAAAAAAATTTTTTTTGTGTCTCAGTTCTAAGTATGGGGAACCCTCAAAAATTATGGTTTTTTTTCTATTTTTGTGTGAAAATCTTAATGCGTTTCACAGAATACATCTACTTACCAAGTGTCAACAGCATAGTCCTTATAGTTTCGGAAAAATGTGGCTGTGACATACGGACGGACAGACAGACAGACAGACATGACGAATCCATACGGGTTCCGTTTTTTGCCATTTGGCTACGGAACCCTAAAAACTGTACGAGTGCATTAAAAATAATTAGTCCGCCATCTTGGTTGTTCCGCCATGTTGGATTTAGAATGACGTCACACGGCTCACCATGCTTTATCATCCAAACTTAACGTGTATACAAAATATCAGCTCGATCGATTGAAAATATCTTCTTCAAAATTGAGTAGCTAGATTCCACCCGAACAAACATAGTTACATTGCAAGTTAAATAAAAGCTTGTAAAAAATAAGACATAAAACTTGCAATTTGTAAATAAAAAGTGCAACTTAACAAATTTAAGTGCCTTCATTCCCGCTAAAACAACATTGCAAATGCTGTTACAATGCTGCCACAACTTAAATAATGAACTAACGAAGTAGGACAGGTCGCGCACACGTGCCGTATGAAAATGGCAAGACAATTGTCTGTTTATTATATGAAAATGTTATTTGTATGTTGGATTATGCTTTAGCCTAGACTTCCGTAGGTAAATGACGCTACGAAGTTACAAAAAAAACATACCTACACTTACGACAAAATAAAAGTTTTTTTCTTACAGAAAAAGAGTGATTAACTAGCACGCAGTCCACCTGATGGTAAGTGAATGCTGTAGCCCATATAAATCTACATCTGTCTTCAATTATGAAAGAGCAGTCATTAAATATATTATATGTTAGGGCTAAATCTGAATGGCAGGGTGAGAAATTGTGAGATAAAATAAAAGTGTGATTTACAAGATGACGTTGTGACCGGGATTAAGAAAGCAATGCTTCGGTGATTTGGTCAAGTAGAAAAAAAGAATGAGTAAAGAATGACAAAGCAAATTTATGTTGCGGAAGTGAACAGCAGAGTTGATAAGGGACGCCCTAAACGGAAATTTTTCGACTAAATTGGCGATGGATCAAATAACGGAAACCCTTAATCGCCAAGCATGTGTGCGTAGGTACAGGCATTTAACGAAAGAGCCAGAGGTGTATCAGGATCGCGCCAAATGAGTGTCCGTAGACTCTGCCAGGACTACTCTCCTCTACTTAGGTAGACTTTCCTCTAGGTGACGAGGGTAGGTGTTTATGTATTTATTTATTTTGTAAGAAACAAAATACAGATGCGTTGTCACCGCTGAGGACTCAGACGGACTGCCCCGGTGCTATTAAAAAGGGTCTCCGGTCCTTTATAATCACCAATCACCATACAAAACACATCACCATTATTCTGCCGTTTCACGTTGGTATTCTGTGAAAGTGTGATTTTACCCCGGTGGACCCGACTCATTCATGCTGCTGCTATATGTAGCCAGCAGCGTGGCACCATCCACGTGACATCTCCAAAAAAAAAATAAAGATTATGATAATATTGAAGTTAGAAGCATTACTGTTTACGCAAAAGCGTTGGTGTCAGGCATCGACGCTAGGTGGCTCTCGGCTCGGCTGATACGGGATGACGTTCGCGCGTGTTGAACGTTCGAGCTTGCTGAAAGGTGGGAGTCGAGAGCGAAAGATTAGAAGTCTTCTTCGCGTCGAAGGAGAAGGCAGTCCGTGTTTTGGTTGGGAGCTCTTAGATCTGATTTTATGTTAGGCGCGTATAGTGAATATACCACTGGGAATGGTGGCGCGTGTTGAGAGTTTACCCGGGACTTTAGGTTTAACGCAGAATCTGTATAAGTGGATTCGACTGTATTAGTTACTAGTGCGGTAGTTAATATTCTAGAAATAACGGTGACCTTTGACCCGTACGTTCTGTGTTCATTTTCGCGAGTCAATCGTAACAAAGGAAGAAAGTGACTGCGGAAGGCGACCTTAGCTTGGAGAGAAGCTGAGGGCCGAACTGCTGCAGGGGGAACGGTCAAATAAGGTCAATAACACTACCAGCCACACCCAAATACACATCACTGACCTTTACTTTCTAGCACAATACACCCACACAAGACCTGACCGAATCCTGAGGGACCAGTTGCCTTGAATAGAGGTAAGTAAGCTCTGTTCAATAATTGTATCGCTCCCCCCGGATTATTTAGTGTAATTAGACTTTTAACCCGTGGCGTGAGGACGCCCGACCAGCATCTGCCTGTAGCTTCTTCGTCTATGGGCCGCGAAGGATTCTACTCCTGGGATAGGCAGCTGCCGGCCGTAACATTTGGTAGCAGAGCGTGGTTAACGTTAAATGTTACGGCCGGCAGCTGCCTATCCCAGGAGTAGAATCCTTCGCGGCCCATAGACGAAGAAGCTACAGGCAGATGCTGGTCGGGCGTCCTCACGCCACGGGTTAAAAGTCTAATTACACTAAATAATCCGGGGGGAGCGATACAATTATTAAACAGAGCTTACTTACCTCTATTCAAGGCAACTGGTCCCTCAGGATTCGGTCAGGTCTTGTGTGGGTGTATTGTGCTAGAAAGTAAAGGTCAGTGATGTGTATTTGGGTGTGGCTGGTAGTGTTATTGACCTTATTTGACCGTTCCCCCTGCAGCAGTTCGGCCCTCAGCTCCTCTCCAAGCTAAGGTCGCCTTCCGCAGTCACTTTCTTCCTTTGTTACGATTGACTCGCGAAAATGAACACAGAACGTACGGGTCAAAGGTCACCGTTATTTCTAGAATATTAACTACCGCACTAGTAACTAATACAGTCGAATCCACTTATACAGATTCTGCGTTAAACCTAAAGTCCCGGGTAAACTCTCAACACGCGCCACCATTCCCAGTGGTATATTCACTATACGCGCCTAACATAAAATCAGATCTAAGAGCTCCCAACCAAAAAACGGACTGCCTTCTCCTTCGACGCGAAGAAGACTTCTAATCTTTCGCTCTCGACTCCCACCTTTCAGCAAGCTCGAACGTTCAACACGCGCGAACGTCATCCCGTATCAGCCGAGCCGAGAGCCATCTAGCGTCGATGCCTGACACCAACGCTTTTGCGTAAACAAACCCCCGTCCCGGACATAAGGATTTAGGTCCGCGAGCAAACCGGTCAGCGGGACAGGGTCGCGACGGCAAGTTGCAAGATCGAATCTACAACCAAACTAGGCCACCCTACGCACCCAATCAGATCTTGCAACCCTGACCAACGCCTCAAAATTACAGCCCCAACGTGGGCTAGCCGGAAAGTTGAACTGGATGCCCTTCCTGGTCATCGCAGCACATAAATAAGTCCTATTTCTAGACAGAAGTCAGACGACCTCCTTCAAACACCTATCTGCGCTCCTATGATTAGTTCCGCAACTCGACCGGATCAGGTCTGCAAACAGCGACGCGACACGAAGCGGCCCAGAGAGACCTTCAAGCTTCAGTGCAGAGAGCACCCCCAAATTCCCCATGAACGTCGTCTGTGGAGAGCTGAACGAAACGCACAGATGGTCCCTAGCAGGTGATCCTATGCTCATATTTCAACTAATTTTTCAAAAGCATCAATGTTCAATTACAGAATTAATTAAAACAAGTAATCACCGATGCACATAGGTCAACTTGGCAAAGTAAACAAAACAATAAACGTAAGGGACAGCCCTATTTCTTATTTCAAATAAATATCTTAGACAGTGCCAACAAAATCTAAACCAAAAGAGAATTGACTCCTATTTCCTTCGGCAACCACAGGGTTATCTAATTTCAACCTTCCTTATCACAAAGCAAAATGATTAAACACTATCACAAACATACACATAATTTTCAAAATAGAGCGCCATTCAAATTTCAAATGAATTCAAACTTCCCTTCAGCACAGGCGCGACAATCAAATACAATTACAAGCATACGCACAAGCACTCAAAAAGGGCACACAATTTAATCTCCATTTTCCGTGCAACAGCAAACGCAGTGATCAAATGTATTTACAAAACATATGCAGCAGCATTTAAAGGAGTATTTTAAATTCAATTCTTTTAATCACAACCGCTACAATATGAATTTCGCGGAAAACTCAAAGCATTTTAATTTAAATTTAAAGAATTTTTAGCTAAGTGCTCGACCAAACCAAATCTAATACCCCTTGAGAGCGTAATTCAACGCTCCAGGGGGCCCTAATCTTCCCACCACCAAGTGGAGGCCACACCGCGTGAACCCGATACTGACAGAGCGCAACCGCTAACGGTCGCCACTCGGGTTGTACGCCCTCACTGAGGCCATCGGCAACAGAACAGCTTGACAAGTGGACTGTTGACGGCTTAAGGCTCAGTAGAGGCAGCCATGGTGGGAGCTAAGGCGGCAGCTAGCTAGGGCCGCCTCCATCAAATGGGGTACAGTGGTACACCAGTCGCGGCCACTCAGCTAACGGGAGTGGGAAGGGTCCAGCGGACCGATGAGTGACCGTGAAGTTCCTCTTCGCACGCTGAGGGGGGGTGATGACACCCCCGCCCCTGGGGGAATTACCCCCCGACTGGTCGGGGGAGGGACCCCTTTCAAACCTAGGGGCCTGGTGGCTAGCCGGCGGGCACCGAGCGTCGCCCGTCAGAGGGAGTGGCGGAGCGCCCCCGCCCGTGGGGGTCGAGGGCCTGGCAGTGCCCCGAGAGGAGACGCCGTTTGCACCCAGGCACAGTACGGCATGGTGATTGCCCTGGCAATGCAGACAGAGCCGCTGGTGCGGACAGTCTCGCTGAAGGTGCCCTTCCAAACAGGAGTAGCACCAGCGGCGCTCCTTGACGATAGTTCGCCTCGCCGGAACCGGCTTACTTAATAATTTTGGGCAAGACGTTACCCGGTGATCAGATGCTCGACAATAGGAGCAGGGGGGGGTTGACGACGACTTGCCCGGCGGATTTCGCCTCTCACTGGGCACGGCTCGTAAGTCGTCGACGGTGCCCGCCGCGTGCTTGATCTGTCGGCACTGCTCCTCCAAAAACCGCAGCAGGTCATAGAAGGGCGGAATATAGGAGGCCTCGTCCCCGCCGTACCTCTCCTCAAAATGCATTTGAAGGTCGAGAGGTAGACGGGACAGCACGATGCGGAGCAACAAGAAGGCCCATTCGCCCACTGGTAAATCCAGCCGCCTCAACATATTACAGGCCACCAAGACTGGATCCAACAGGTCCGGACGTAGTCTGGCCCGGTCACTCAGCAGCGGGAGGCTCAGAAGCTGCTTAACATGTTCGTCCGCAATTCGCCGGACGTTGGCGTATCTTCTGGCTAGGAGGTCCCGAGCAGTCTGATAAGCGTCGTCCGACAAGCTCAAATGGCTGACAACGCCCAGGGCCTCCCCCTCCAGTGAGGCCAAGAGGTACGTCATCTTCTGGCTTGGAGTCAAGTCACTCCGGGCGTCCACTAGGCCGTCGAAAAGACCAACGAAGGTGAGCCACTCGGAAAGGACCCCGGAGAACTTTGGCAAGTCCAGAGTTGGGAGTCGTCCCAACAGCTCCGGCTGAGGCTGCTTCCGAACGGACTCGGGCAGGCCACTCGTCCGAGCTTCACGCGCCTCTTCGGCATACCTGCCTTCAGCCTCGATCAACTCGTCCGTGAGCCACAAGAACTGCTCGTAGTCTGCGAAGCAGGAGTCCAGGACTCCCTTTTCCACATCCGAATCCTCGAGCTCAGCGTAAGCCTCCTCCACTGCAGCCCTTCGAGCATCGACCTGCTCGAACCGCTTCATCAAATTATGGACCCTATCCGGTCGACCTATCAAAGCATGGGCGCTGGTGGCCCAGCGTAACTCAGTCCGCAGGCAACGGATTAGCATCTTGGGCGAGGACATCACTACTAAATACAAATTACGACGCCGCTCGAGCACAATTACAAAAATAACAAATAAAAAATACAAAAAAATTAACAGCTAACCAATGCAGTTCCTATCAAATCGAGTTGAATAGAAATTACACAAATAAGAACCGCTATTTATTAAATCAAACACAAGTTAGTACAAAAGAAAAGGCAAATCAAATTAACAATAACAAATACTAGTGCGATCAAATCAAGTTAAATTCAAATTACGTAAATACAAATTACAATACGAAAGATACATAACGAAGATACACATCAACAAAAAATACCTTGCTCGGAAATCGACCCTTCTATAAGTAATACACTACAACCATCCGACAACGATAATTAACCGATTACGTAAAAATAACCATCTACCTACATGACGCAATCTCCCGCTTGCGCGCGAACCGGGCGTGGTTTTTCAAATTTACCCGCAAACAACAAAGCAAGCTAACAAAGAAAGGAATTTTATTATTACGTATATAATAAAAAAAAACACTTTTACGTATTACGGACGGGCGTGATTGTAGACACAAAATTAAACCAATCAACCCAACGCTCCCTGCCACCAAAATTATTTAATTTTTATCAAATACTATGGTCGGTGGATCGACCGGGAATCGATCCCAGAACCACGCTCTGCTACCAAATGTTACGGCCGGCAGCTGCCTATCCCAGGAGTAGAATCCTTCGCGGCCCATAGACGAAGAAGCTACAGGCAGATGCTGGTCGGGCGTCCTCACGCCACGGGTTAAAAGTCTAATTACACTAAATAATCCGGGGGGAGCGATACAATTATTGAACAGAGCTTACTTACCTCTATTCAAGGCAACTGGTCCCTCAGGATTCGGTCAGGTCTTGTGTGGGTGTATTGTGCTAGAAAGTAAAGGTCAGTGATGTGTATTTGGGTGTGGCTGGTAGTGTTATTGACCTTATTTGACCGTTCCCCCTGCAGCAGTTCGGCCCTCAGCTCCTCTCCAAGCTAAGGTCGCCTTCCGCAGTCACTTTCTTCCTTTGTTACGATTGACTCGCGAAAATGAACACAGAACGTACGGGTCAAAGGTCACCGTTATTTCTAGAATATTAACTACCGCACTAGTAACTAATACAGTCGAATCCACTTATACAGATTCTGCGTTAAACCTAAAGTCCCGGGTAAACTCTCAACACGCGCCACCATTCCCAGTGGTATATTCACTATACGCGCCTAACATAAAATCAGATCTAAGAGCTCCCAACCAAAAAACGGACTGCCTTCTCCTTCGACGCGAAGAAGACTTCTAATCTTTCGCTCTCGACTCCCACCTTTCAGCAAGCTCGAACGTTCAACACGCGCGAACGTCATCCCGTATCAGCCGAGCCAAGAGCCATCTAGCGTCGATGCCTGACACCAACGCTTTTGCGTAAACAATTACTTTGCCCACATCTGCTCAATAAAATAAAAGGATGTGTCTTACCTAGTTTGAAGAGCACCTCCCGTCCTCCCTCAATTGCGTGCACCATCCCCGTCAACACTAATCGCAGCACCACTACTCCCAACACCACTATACCAAGAAAGACACACCACCGACAATAATATGACATGAGTTTCGCCTTTATACAAGACATCCTCAGGTGAAATAGACTCTGAGGTGGCTGACCGCTAAGTCGGCTTAGCTTTAATAAAATGGATTTCCGCAAAGAAACTTCTGATTCTATTAATCATGGGTTATGAGAATAACATGATCAGGCGTTGCTTTGTCCCTAGTGGGGTAGGTTTATAATAATAATGAGAAAATTAATTAAGTAAAAAAGCGTATCTAAAAGAATACGATATAAAGAAATCAAAATGAATTGCCTCTCCCTTTATTTATAGTTGTGAATTACTATCATAGCATGCGAGCATCCCAGGTTTATTCCCAGCTGGCACCAATGATATTGTCACTTGCAGTTTTGAGTGCTGTTTTATCATGTTCTCCGCGGTGAAGGATATCGCAAGGAAACCTGCTGCATGAGAAATTAAAAAATATGTATATTTAAAAGGTAAATGGGGCATCGCGGTGGACATTTCCTTGTCCCAAAATCCTTTAGTATGGCTAGAGGAAGCCTATGCCCAGAAGTGGTACGCGTATAGCCTGTAACTTGAAACTTTTTTTTATGAATTATTAATTCACATTACAAAATAAAATCGCCTCCCATCCTACCATAATTACTGCACTAACATCGCTGCCACTAACCCCACCTGCGCTACATTCATCTCGAGTCTAGCCTCAATAATATAGTGGTATGTACATTGGTAGCAGTTTTAACTTGTTACATATGGTTTAAAATAGCGCACTAGCTAAGTATTTGACTGCGCCCCTGAGATATACGGGTTGTCTGCTGATCTTCGGATCTTGGCTGAATAGATTGCAATGAATCTTCACGAGCAGGTAGAGAACAATGCCAGGAGTGATTTAAGCTGAAATATTTTAACGAAAAGCTTATACATTGAAAATTGATATATGTATATATATATATATATATATATATATATATACTAGCTGACCAGGCAGACGTTGTTCTGCCCTTTCCGAACGACCATTTGCTTTCCCAAAAAAACTCCTGAAATTAGCAATAAAAAAATTGAGGGTCACTTATCGGGATAAAAACTATCCTATCTCTCAAGTTGGACCAAACTGCACACAGTCTGCAAATTTTTTTTGAAATCGGTTCTATGTGTTGAATACTTACAGCAACACGTGGTGGTTATAATACTAAATTGTAGCTTATATTAAACGTTTGTATTTTTAACATAGCGCCATCTATTGAATATTTACTCCAGTCAACAGATATCGTCATCTGACAGAATCGTTTGGAGCTAACATATAATTGTGACTATCAAATAATAGACAAATAATTTTCAATAAAATAATATTGTATTGCGACATTGAAGTAATATGTACTTACGTACTAGAACAGCTATTTCAAACAAAACATGAGCGCTACTCTATGTCGTTGAGCATCAGTCATGCGCGGTTTTTTATCATAATAGATTATGCGTAGGTAGAACGATAAATAGGTATTTAATTATTGTTTATTTAGAGTACATATATTGTTAATTAATTTATTAAAAAGAGTTCAATTTTTAATAATTTGTCAATTATTTTGCGTGATATGAAGTAAATTAATATGATAATATATATTATTATCACAATAGCATTTTAATTACAATTTTATATAAATATTTTATAAGGTAACTATATAAATTGGAAGAAATCGAAGCTAATGAAATATATTTATTTAAATCTAGAACTGGGTCCCCAAAAGCCCTAACCTAAGTTTGCGTGAGGCATGGACACAGAGCTGATACTAGTTATATTATGCCTTATGAATTACCGTGAGAAAACATAGTAAAACTTTAAAAACTTCTACCATTTCTGTTTACACATGAATTATATGTATATACACTTATTTGTTGTTTTTTGCTGAAAACTAATTTCAATTAATAAGATGTATAAATGTTATTGTAAAAATATATATTAGGTATTTAATTAAGTGCCTTTAAACAATACAAGTTTTGTTAATTTTTGAATTCTTCGTACTATATTTATCCTCTTCTTTAAAATGCAAGGAACAAATGTATGTATGATTTGTTGGTAACCACATCTCTACGATTATTTTGGACGAATTTAATCCAATTTTCTCGGTTTTCGTGGCTTGGACGTGGAAACCTAAAAATAAAATAAAAGAATAATCAGCAAATATAAACGTAAGAAATTTAACCTAATTGTAAATACTTAGGTATATTTATTTCTACAAAAAAAATTGTGCATAATATGATCGTGCTACACTTGCTCACAGAAATGTCGTATCTGAACAAATTAATTTCATAATCATGACACAAGTTGGCGCCAAAGAAATAACTTTTTAATTATTAATCTATAATGTTTTTTTATTATTTAAACAGGTATCTTACTTACCGATGAAAAGTGATTCCTTGGTTTTTACTAACATTTCGTGAATTTTTTGTGCAATATCTAAGAACACACCGCGGCATATTTTATCAAGAGATTTTTTTTTAAATCAACACAACACGTGACATCTCTACAAGCGCCTAGCGAGCGACTGATTAAAGTGCGG
This sequence comes from Parnassius glacialis, assembly GCA_033319125.1. NCBI lineage: Eukaryota > Metazoa > Arthropoda > Insecta > Lepidoptera > Papilionidae > Parnassius > Parnassius glacialis. The sequence goes on from JAVANC010000009.1 coordinate 3,394,147, forward strand.
TGACATTGGCGCAATTGAATGGAACAGCGTAACATAGTGCAGTGTCGCCTCTAGTACGTAGTACATAATATCTCAATGTATTGCGACTCTAAATTGAGATGTAAATAATAATCCTATCTTTTAAGTCGGACCAAACTGCACATTGACCAAAAATTTCATTGAAATCAGTTCAGTAGTTTAGGAGTCCATCGCGGACAAACAACGTGACACGTACTTTTTATATATAAAATAAAGATATATATATATATATATATATATATATATATATATATATATATATATAGATATATACCATTTATATCTTATGTATATTAACCATGTATTATAACATTTTTAGTTATTTTACATAACCTTACTACAGTTACACCTACCTCTGTGTCACCCAAAGGTAGACTGGTATAGAATGCCTTAGGCAATAAGCCCGCCTATATACTATGTGTGTATATGGAGTTTTAAATAAATAAATAAATAAATAAATGATGACGAAAAGGGGGCGGGGCGGGTCGCCAGTAACGCAAGTAACAATTATAATCATATCAGTTATAATGCTACATTTACTTCACCGACAACTTGATAAACATAAAACAATGACGATCATAAAGCCGTGTAGAGAGTATATCGATGGCTGGCATTTCACGGAAGGCCACTACAATGGTTAGCCACTTCTGTGATACACACGACCTGCATTTTTAATGAGAACGTGCTGTCCGTTTCTCTAATAGATACATAATTACGCTTTTTAAAACTTTACTGTTTTTTATTTTTAACTTTAATCGATAACCAACTGTTAGTATTGATTTTAGATTAATTTCAAGTTAGACAAAAAAAGTAATATTTTTTTGTGACGCCCATGGACTCAGGACTTAATATCCAGTCACATATAAACTTATGGCATCGATGCTGTTTTACATATTCTCAAATTTTACTCGACACACTCTTTGAAATGTATCTCGAAGAAAACAAAAACGCTGTCTACTTTGCGTCTGTGTTCGAACCTGAAAATATTGGTTTCAACCAGATTAGGGTCACCAACAAGCCTCCATGTTGCAGTACCTTTAAACCTTTTTAAACCTCTGTAAACCTACTTAAATGTTAATTTAATTACTGCGCAAAAAAACAACTCATTTACATAAGTTAAAAGGGTTGCGTGAAGACAAAAACGCAAATCATAATAATTGGCTCAATTAAATAATTCATAAAGGTGAAACTAAATCACTAATTAAACGTATACCTTGCAGAGATTCTATAATTAAACCGTGTACAAATTATTTATTTTGGTTATTATTAGGTTATGTAGAAAACAAATTTTTACAAACTCTTTTTTATTTTTATCTTTTGAAAAAAGAATCGAGATATCTTTGAAAAAAAGAAAGAAATCTGGGGGCACGGCAGTGCCCCCGCCAAGTCGAGCAAAAAAGCGGCACGGCCGTACCATCCTTTTCTCGAAACAGTTCAGGCCATTTTCGAATCCCTATAACTTCGTTGTTGATAAAACTAAAAGCCAAGAAATTGTATAAAATCGGTATATTTCAAATTTCATTACATTTGAACCATTAGTTTAAGAATTATAACTAGTCAAAGGAGACGGTCCAAAATTGTATGAAGCGTAGGCCTAGTTTATGTACTAGTATCGAAATAAATTAAAATAAAATATTAAACCACTTTTGATCATTCAAATCCACGAATTTGCCTTAACTTCAGTGGTATTAATATTTTATTCTCACCAAAAACTGCAACACTAATGGCGGATTGAAGTCGTTTTGATTTGACATTAGCTGTCATCTCTGATATCTCTGACATCGCCTATCAGGTAGATTTATTATGTAAAATGGCTAAAATGTCTCGACACTAGTAGGAAAGTAAGGCAAAATAATTGTATTTTTTGATCAAAACAAGAATAACGTGTAATAAAGATTGTGTATGTGCTTTTTTGATCTTAAAACAACTAACGTTCTTGTTGATATTTGTAAAACAAATGTAAAATGTACTACCTAATTCCAGACAAGAAGATTGTTGAGATAAATCAACGGTGTCTACACACTAAATTATTTAATTGTATTGATTAGTGTGACTAATGCACACTTAAGTGCCAGGGGCATCCAGGACTTTTTTTGTTTTACATGGGTAAATGAGGCCTAAGTGTTTTGTTAGCTTTTACAAACATTTTGTGCCAGATAGCTCAAAGCCGAGATTATATGTGAATAGCGGGTAACTCCGTTTCCCTATCCTAAAAAAATCACCCTGAAATACTACTTTATTGCACTAATAATAAAGAATATATTTAACTTATTTTACTTTAGAGTGGCTGTTTTAAGGTGGATAAACAGAATAATCCTAAATACTAATTTCTGTTCAGGTATATGTGTCTATCTGGGCTGCTGAAGTGCTAGAGTACAATCATAGATAATATAATTTATTTGTTATAATATGGTACATTACAGTTGTTACAAAAAAATTCATATCCTAAATATTCTGCCATTTCCGGCGTAAAAAATATTTTCATATAACAGGTCCTCAGCGTGTCAGAGTATGCCTTGAGCCTTGACAGACATTTAAAGCTTGGATAATGTCATAACAAAGGTTAACAGTCCTATGAATTATAGAAAGTGAAACATTAGGTCAATTATGTTTTGGATACTTAAGGTAATATAAATAAAACAGCTTAATTTTATTATTTTTTATTTATTTATCCTACGTGAAAATCCTCTCTTACTAAAATGCCATCCAGAATTGAGGCCGGTGCGGTTATGGAATTTTGATACCGAGCCCAACACAAATACCAGACAACGGTCATTATGTGGGCACAGCAAGTCTCTTGTCCAGAAGTGCAACTGCAATAATAGCCTGCAATCATCTCATCCCAACTTGTCCCTTGTCTCACCAACAGTACATATATATGTATAATAACCTCTGCTCGAGTGATAGCGAGATTTTATACGGCCTCTTAATAAAACAGAGTCTTGTTGGGATGATAATAACTGGGTCACAACTTATCTGCTACCTAGTCTTCGTTGATACCAAACATACAATATACTGATAGTATTGGCATTAGGGCGCTGGAGCTCATTTTCAAGATTTTGCCGACAGATAATTCTTGTAATACGTTTGCAAAACCTTGTGAATATATGGGTGCATTTTCATCCATCTAGAACAAAACAATCTTATTTTATTAACTATCTATATTGCAGAAGCGCATTTTAAACAGTGCAACATGTTTTAACAGATGAATTGAAAGATAATTACATCATATTAAGATTTTGCAGCCATTTTGAACTTATATGGAAATTAATAATATTAACAGACTACAGAAAGAAGTATGTCATTCAAATGCATTTAATAGCCTAAGGAAACATCTTTCTTTAGTACATACCTGCTTACTGATACAAAATGTGATTCTACAGAATACAGATATCCGATATCAACGAATTCGAAATCCCACGTCATCATTAAGTCCATAAAACAAAAGCAGAGTCAAAGGTAGTAATCCAAAGTCCAAACAAAAAACCAAATCGCCAAAGTTATCCACAATTAAACACATTCATGAGTTCAGAACAAGTTCGGAATAAATAAAAATATCATTTGACAGAAATAACATTTGACAAATAACTGTTTCTTTTTTACTTTTTTATGACTGGAAGGGCACCATCTTGTAAAACCATCAAAAACTTGGGATTGCATTTTTATTTTTTGCAAGTTATTTAGTTTAATTTATTCTCTCATTTTATTTTTAACAAAATCCCTGAATTTTTCTCTTTCTTACGGTATACTGTACATAGACTGGGCCAGAAATGGACCGTCCCCTTTTTGTCACTCACTGTACTGACCGATCATCAAAACTCTAAGGCACTTCTAGCAGACATAGAAGCTTAAAATTTGGAATACAATTATTGCTTAATATATAAATCAAGGAAAAATTAAAATATTTTGCAATTTCTGTCCAGTTTTTGAGATACACCAATTGCATAAACAACTTTGTAATCCCATATGTGTACCTTTATATGTATAATATAATGGAATAATAGGTGTAGGTAGGTACCTAGATATAACTATCTACAAAAATAAATGAGATGCGATCAAAAACATAACTTGTAAAAATAAAGCCAAGTCTCGCAACTCAGTTCTTCTACCGTAAAAAGTTGTGAGATCCATGTAATACCAAGTCGGTTAATTTATTCAGTCCCTACTTAAGGGTCCTTCTGTCTCAAGTTATTATGTAATCAGCTAACCTAACAAAATCTTATAGTGACCATATCAATATTAAAGATATTTTATGTTTTAAATACAAAGATTGACTTGGCAATCGCACTAAACTGTATTAATTGTGATACATTGTGTTTTCATGCGATGGCCAAGTCAATCTATTTATTAAAACATAAAAGATTCGTCGTTGTGACCCATAGACATCTATATCTATCCACAATAAAGAATCAAAATGCAGATGTGTTGTCACCCGTGACGACGAAGATGGAATGCATCTTTTCCAGTAAAAAGAATCTCCGGTTTCCTACACTCACAATATGAAACAAGGCAGCGTTAAGCTGCTATTTTACGCTGGTATTCTGTGAGAACGTGGTCCTTCCCCGGTCGAGCTGATCCATTCGTGCTACAACTATACTACTAGTATAGCTGCAGCATGGCTCTACCACGGATTAAATATAAAATTAATATAATAAAAAGAATTGTGGTGAAATATTCGCCAGCTTAGCTAAAGCAGTGCTTAGCAAACAGTGGTAGAGCTAAGCGGTGGCTTTTGCTGTCGCACGGATGGGCCAGCTCGAACCGGGGTGGTACCACGACCTCACAGAATACCAGCGTGAAGTAGAGGTTTACCTCTGCGTTGCGCTTGGTGAGTGCAGGTGGCCGGAGGCCCAATTCCCCCCCCCCCCCCCCCCCATCAACATGGTAGTGGAATTAAATAAAAGACTACCCCAGGAGGGTACCAGCACCCCTGGAGAATCCCTCGCTGAGCATCCACGACCAAACTACTCCACTTCTGGGCGTGGGTGCTCAGGCTGCCCCGCGTATTCTGGGGGGGGGGCGAAATTCCGCTCAAGACGAAACCTGCTCGGGGCAAGCGGAGCAAGAAGACAAAGGCAACCCCTGCCACGCTTACCGTGGATTTCTGCAATATCAGGGGACTTCATTCAAACCTTAACGCCGTCCACTACCATCTGCAGATAGCTAAGTCGGCCTTGCTCTTTCTTACCGAGACACAGGTGTCCTCTCCGGCTGATGCTTCGTATCTCTCCTACCCGGGGTACAAATTAAAATACTCGTTTGTGCCCCGGGCTGGAGTTTGCGTCTATGTCAGAGAGGATATCTGTTTTCGACGCCTCGGCAGCCTTGAAGGTACGGACCTGTCCATCCTATGGCTGCGCGTAGACAGCGACGACCATCCCCGCGTCTACGGGTGCCTCTATAGGTCCCATAGCGGTAATGCCGACACAGACTGACTCATAGACCACGTCCAAATGGCTGCAGACTCCGTGCTACAACAGGTCCCATCCGCAGAGATCGTGATACTCGGTGATTTCAACGCCCACCACGCTGAATGGCTTGGTTCTCGTTTAACCGATCATGCGGGTAGATCTGTCTATGACTTTGCTTTGGCATATGGTCTAACACAACTGGTTACTTCGCCTACGCGGATCCCAGATGTGGAAGACCATGTACCTTCCCTGTTGGACCTTCTGGTGACCTCTCATCCGGACGGATATCAGGTCTCCGTCGATGCCCCTCTGGGCTCTTCGGACCATTGTCTGATCCGGAGTACGGTGCCACTCACGCTCCAATCGCAGTTGCGATCTACAGCTTGCCGCCGTGTTTGGCACTATAGGTCAGCTGATTGGGACGGGATGCGGTCTTTTTTTGCATCCTACCCTTGGGGGCGGGTTTGCTTCTCGCCGGAAGATCCCAGCGTTGTTGCCGATTCTGTTGCTGATGTGGTACTTCAGGGTATGGAACTTTTTATTCCATCCTCTGTGGTGCCCATCGGAGGCAGATCCCAGCCATGGTTTGGTCGCTCCTGTAAAATAGCATCACGCTATAAGCAGGAGTGCTACCAGGCCTGGGCTGACGCATCAACGTCTCGGGATGTAAACACCAGCGCACTTAAAAAGAAGTATAATTCCGCCTCCAGGTCCTTCAAAAGCGTCATTGCCAAGGCAAGGTCTGAGCACATCGGCAGAATTGGCGAGAAGCTAGTTCGCCTTCCTTCGGGAACCCGTGCATTCTGGTCTCTCGCCAAGGCTGTCCAAGGGAACTTCTGTCAGCCATCTCTTCCATCTCTGCACAGAGAGGACGACTCACTGGCCCATGCCGCAAAGGAGAAAGCCGATCTGTTGAGCTCTTTTTTTGCGTCCAACTCGACTCTAGATGACGGAGGGAACACACCGCCGACCATCCCGCGATGTGAGTGCTCCATGCCGGATGTGCGATTTACACAACGGTCGGTCCGCAAAGCACTCTTCTCCCTGGACGTCAACAAGTCGAGTGGGCCCGATGGAGTCCCTCCCATTGTGCTGAAGACGTGTGCTCCGGAGTTGGCACCGGTTTTAACGCGTCTTTTCCGGTACTCCTACTCCCAAGGCGTAGTCCCGAACTCATGGAAGACAGCTTTGGTGCATCCGATCCCTAAAAAAGGCGACCGCTCAGACCCGTCCAACTACAGGCCTATCGCCATCACCTCCTTGTTCTCCAAAATAATGGAAGCCATTATAAACTGCCAGCTCATGAGGTACCTTGAGGATCACCAGCTGATTAGTGACCGCCAGTACGGTTTTCGTCGGGGTCGATCAGCTGGTGATCTTCTAGTCTACTTAACTCATAGATGGGCGGAGGCAGTAGAGTCCAAGGGGGAGGCATTAGCCGTTAGTTTGGACGTAGCGAAGGCCTTTGATCGGGTCTGGCACAAAGCGCTTCTTTCGAAGCTTCCTTCCTATGGGCTTCCCGAGAAATTGTACAAATGTATCACCAGTTTCCTTGCTGATCGGAGCATCAAGGTCGTAGTAGACGGTGAATGCTCTGATTTCAAGCCTATCAACGCTGGTGTTCCACAAGGCTGCGTGCTATCACCAACGCTGTTTCTCCTGCATATCAATGATATGTTGTTAACTGGCAGCATTCATTGCTATGCGGACGACAGCACTGGTGATGCCTTATATACCGGCCGTGCCAATATTTCTCGGGAAAACGTCGCCGAGTACCGGGACAAACTTGTGTCTGAAGTCGAGTCTTTGCTTAACAAAGTCTCGGATTGGGGGCGACTAAATCTAGTCCAGTTCAATCCCCAGAAGACACAAGTTTGCGCGTTTACCGCTAAAAAGAACCCCTTTGTCGTATCTCCTCAGTTTCAAGGCACTCCCCTTACTGCCTCAGCCAGTATCGGAATCCTTGGCGTCGACATATCGAATAGTGTGCAGTTTCGTGGTCACTTGGAAGGGAAGGCCAAATTGGCCTCTAAAAAGCTTGGCGTGCTCAGCAGAGCGAAACAGTATTTCATGCCGGCACATCGCTTGCAACTTTACAAAGCGCAAGTTCGGCCCCACATGGAATACTGTTCTCATCTCTGGGCCGGGGCACCCCAGTGCCAGCTCCTTCCACTTGACCGCATCCAGCGCAGAGCGGTTCGAATCGTCGACGACCGAGTTCTTTCTGATCGGCTCGATACACTGGCACTGCGTAGAGATGTTGCATCTCTTTGCGTATTTTATCGCATTTATCACGGGGAGTGCTCTGAGGAATTGTTCGGACTAATTCCAGCCGCTCATTTTCACCATCGCACATCGCGACAAAACTCGCGTTACCATCCATACCATCTGGATGATTGGCGGTCCACGACTGTGTGATTTAGAAGAAGTTTTCTCCCTCGCACGACTTCCTTGTGGAATCAATTACCACCAGCGAATTTTCCGGACCGATACGACTTAGGAACCTTCAAGAAAAGAGCTTACACCTTTCTAAAAGGTCGGCAACGCATCTGCAATTCCCCTGGTGTTGCGGTTGTTCATGGGCGGCGGTAGTCACTTACCATCAGGTGAGCCGCATGCTCGTTTGCCCCCTATTCCATAAAAAAAAAGCATTAGTTGAGTTTTAGCTGGTAACGAGTTTCATATTAGTCGGTGTGAGGATTTGCGCGAGTTACTTATTGAATTTAAATAAATGCTGTAATGGCTAGTTTAAGAGCTCAGAGGTTGTACTACATATGCTATTTTGAATATGAATTGAATATTATTTTAAAAAAAAATGCGTGAGTGTCGTGGAACACTCGGTTGAAAAAAGTTCCTTGCGTAATTATTAGAGCATTATTGATTAACAAATACAAATAAATGAATTACTAGCGTCTATTAACCCTTTCGCTGTCCCGTGCACTACATATAGGTCATTGCTATTGTCTTACTATTGTGTCTGAAAACCGGACAGTGAAAGTGTTAAAATGCGTCATTTGAAATAAAATAATATTTCTTTCATGGCAAAATAAGTAAAAGTGCGAGGAAGAGGGATATTATTCCATCTCACTTTCTTTTTTCGGTGCCAAGGCCGTCTACACTATGACACAAGGGGTAGTGACGAAAAAATCTTACACTTTATTGTCGCCTAGCTCCCATCCGCCAAACCCGTACCGTCCGATAAGGAATTTCGTTCCAAAAACAAGCCTAATAAAATCAAAATTAAGAAGAACCTATTAAGTGATCCATCTTATCATAAAAACTGCTCTGAATAGAATAAATGCTTCTGGACATTTTTAATTTGAATAATATAGAGCCACGCTGTCGTAAAATTATATCACGTTGACCGGGGAAGAACCACGCTCTCACAGAAAACCAGCATAAAAGTTAGTAAGCAGTTTAATGCTGTTATGTTTCGTATGGTGAGTGTAGAGAACCGGAAACCCTTTCTACTGGAAACGAGGCGTTCCATCTTAGCGAGGTCTTTGTCAATACTCTTCTCCCCGGCCAATGCAGATATTTGCAAATAAACATTAATTTCAATTCATTTATTCATTTTTACAGTCAATTTTTCTAAAGTTAAGTTATTCCTATAAGTTTGAATACTGATTCTGATAACGAACTTAACGGGAATCACAGTATTTTGTTGCATGTTGTATTTAATATATTTTTTGTAGTTTTAATTTCTTTGTATACAATTATGTTATGTGTGAGGAATAATTCATTTGTTCATTTATAGTCTTATATTACAACGAAAGAATCCTCAGGAACATTCTCACTTGAAAATCATGAAGAGTTATAATGATTATCTATCAAGCAGTGACGTAAGGACCCACCTCAACGTCACCCCGGTCAACGGGGCTTTTCATGTTGTTTGGGCTTAGGTAAAGGTTTATTAAAGGGACCCCGGTGATATATTGTTTTGTGAGCGTGAATACAAACCTGCCGACTTGTAAAAATTAAAAATATTATCATACTGTTTATCATTTATGATGAACATGGACAAAACAAAAGTCATGTGTAAGGTCATGTATAACGTCCATGTCACACCTATGGCGGTAGTTGTTGGGAGCACAAAGCTCGAAGTTGTTGACGAATATGTTTACCTGGCCAAATAGTCCGACTAGGTAAGTCCAATTTCACCCGAGAGGTCAATCGATGCAATCAGCTCGGCTGAGCAGCGTTCGGGAGATTACGACACATCATCTCGTCAGGCATACCTCAAAACTTCAAAACAAGATTGTTCGACCAGTGCGTGTTGCCAGTGATGACCTATGGATCTGCGACGTGGTCCTTCACTGCTGATCATATCAGGAAGCTAAAGTTCGCTCAGCGAGATATGGAGAGAGCTATGCTCGGGGTTTCTCTGCGTGATAGACTTAAAATCGAGGATAGACGCAGTAGAACCAGAGCAACCGACATTGCCCAACGTATTAAGCAGCAAGCTGAAGTGGTAATGGGCCGGCCGTATAGCTCGAAGAACCGACAACCGATGGGGAAGAAAGGTTCTTGAACGGTAGCCTCGTACCGGCAGGCAAAGTGTAGGGCGTCCCCCCACTAGATGGAGTGACGACCTGGTAAGACATGCAGGAAGTCAATGGATGCAGGTGGCTCGCAGAGCGTGCTTTGTGAGATTCCTTGGTCTACAGTGGACTTGTGATGGGATGTAATGCTGATGATGATGACTGTTTAAACGACTTTATGGTTGGTTAGCACAGTGGCAACGCGTTTGGTTACGCCGCTGCAGGGGAGCGGGTTCAAAACACGTCCGGAACAAGTGGTTTTATGGCCTGCATATAATTGTTACGGAACTGGATGCTCGTTGTCGATCCTCCTGGATTCTATAGATTACTGAATAAAATCCCACTGTAAGAATTAACGCAGTAAAGAAGATAGGAATGATAGTTTTAAAAGATATTTTTAAAATACCTAAGTGTTAAAGTCATGATATGTATAATACGGGAGATCTTGTTAGTGGCGGCAACAGAGTAACAGCACTGCATGCAATGCTGCAGCATACTGCCAATCCGGTAGTCGCAATCATATGAATTATTTATTACGGCTCCGTGGCGCAGTGGCTTAGCAATGAGTTGTTGCGCTGGGAGCCGCGGGTTCGAATCCCGCACGGAATAAGTATTTATATTGCCTACAAATAATTGTTCCGGGTATGGATGTTTGCCCTTGTGCAATTTGTGTTTGTAAACTGCCTCCATGATACAATCCTAGTGTGGGGGTAACATTTTTTTAAAAAAAAAGAAAGAATTATTTATTTTACATTAATTTCCAATAGAGACTATCGGTCCATGGGGTTCACGTGCGGTGAGTTCCTGAAGGAACTCCATCCGCGGCTGGTCGTTGCTGCTGGTGATAAGAGGGCTGGTTCTTTTCTCGCTCAAATGCTAAGTATAGCCATTCAGCGGGGAAACGCAGCGAGCGTTCTTGGCACGATACCGCGGGGTGTAGGACTGTATGGTAATTAAGTTACTAGTTTTAGTTTTTTTTATAATGATTTCTTATATTTACGCGAACACTACACATTTAAATAAAACTTCACTACAGCACCCATGGTCATGGGGATCAGTCCCCCCCCCCTACCGTGACCATGGGTGCTGTAAAGAGCTCGAAACGTCGGGAATTTAAAATAAGTTTTATTTAAATGTTTAGTTATTTTTAATTTTAGTTTTAATATTGTATATAATAAAATATTGTATTCCCAATATATTTTATTCCGGTCCTTTTTAATTTACTGTTGGTGAAAGAATCGAAAATTTTATTTTTCAGCTCTTGTTAATATTGAATGGAATTGATTCACCAATTTGTACGAACTGCGGTTTTACACGTCAGTTGCATTTAGGTATTCAATTTGAATGACCGCTTCGGTTGAGCTTTTACATGAAGCGATAATTAGTTAACGATATTTTACCAACCATGACAGTGATGTTCTGTGAAAAATACGCTCTTCATCTCACGAATCAACTGCATGCGTACTATTCATTCATTTCTTCACCACAGCCTAAGATAGTCCCGCTTCTGAATATAGTAATTAGATACCATACTCGGCTACCAGTGGAGTAGTGTAAGACTATCCACTAACCCCTATCATCCCGTGGGTGTCGTAAGAGACGACAGAGGGAAACAAATCAGGACATGGGCAGCAGCGTCTACCGAATAACGACTAAACTTAAAAAAAACGGCGGTTGCTAAACCGCTTGCCAAGCGTGGCAACCATGGTAAATACCACTTCTACGAGGGAGGCCTGTGGTCAGCAGTGTACTTTAATAGGCTGTGACGGTAACAGTACCGACTATGAAGCATTCAATCTAGTCCTCAGAGATGACAACGTATCTGTAGCCTGACTTGGTCATGCATCCATTCATTACAGCCTTTAACGTCTACTACTTTTTTATAGGATTGGGTGACAAACGAACACACAGTCCACCTGATGGTAAGTGGTTACTGTGACCCATAGACATCTACATCTATCCTCAATAAAGACTCAAGATGTAAATGCGTTGTCACCCGTGAGGACTAAGATGGAATGACTATTTGCCAGTAAAAAGGGTCTCCGGTTCAGTACACTCACCATACGAAACACAGCAGCGTTAAGCTGCTATTTTACGCTGGTTTTCTGTGAGAGCGTGGTCCTTTCTCGCTCGAGCCAACCCATTCGTGCTACAACTATACTACTAATATCAAATTTATCAAATATCAAATTTTTTCTTACGCGGATGATACGGTTGTTGTATTTCATGATACAACTTGGGAAGCAGTTCACAAACGTGCTGAAAAGGGACTGGCCGAAATAGCCTTCTGGCTTAGGACTAACTTGCTTACGCTTAATGACCAAAAAACTAATTACCTGTGCTTTACCATCAATAACCGGACCCAACCACAAAATGATTTTAATATAAAAATTCATAAATGTAAAAACGTTAGTGATACAGATTGTACTTGTCCAACCATAAACAAAGCATCGGCTATTAAGTATTTAGGTATAATTATAGACCACCGTTTGACGTGGCACAACCAAATAGAACATCTTATAGGTAGGGTCAGAAAGCTAATTTGGATTTTTAAGCAACTTAGACATGTAGCATCAAAAAATATACTAATTAAAGTATACATTGCGTTGGTACAATCTATATTGGCATACTGTATTCCTATATGGGGTGCCGCCTCCAAAACCAAATTTTTGGAAGTGGAAAGGGCTCAAAGAGCATTACTAAAAGTAATGTTTTTTAAACCGTATGGATTTTGTACAGAAAAGCTATACGAAATATGTGAGCTACTTACTGTAAGAAAATTATACATTTTACAAACCGTTTTAAAAATGCATAGTAGTCTTAATTATGATTCGAACATTTTGCGAAAAAGAAGAGGTACAGTAATTGTAGCGCAGAAAGTAAACACAAAATTTGCTTCTCATCAATATAAAAAACAATCAGTTTTTATTTACAATAAAATAAACAAAATTCTCAATATATATAAAATGAATAGATATAATTGTAAACAGTTGTTGATAAAATGGTTAAAAAAATTAAACTATGAAAAAGCAGAGGCTATTTTACAATGCATTAGTTAGACACTACAATATTAGTAAGTAAACACACAACACACACACACACACATACGCACACACACACATACACACACACACACACACACACACACACACACACACACACACACACACACACACACACACACACACACACACACACACACACACACACACACACACACACACACACACACACACACACACACACACACACACACACACACACACACACACACACACACACACACACACACACACACACACACACACACACACACACACACACACACACACACACACACACACACACACACACACACACACACACACACACACACACACACACACACACACACACACACACACACACACACACACACACACACACACACACACACACACACACACACACACACACACACACACACACACACACACACACACACACACACACACACACACACACACACACACACACACACACACACACACACACACACACACACACACACACACACACACACACACACACACACACACACACACACACACACACACACACACACACACACACACACACACACACACACACACACACACACACACACACACACACACACACACACACACACACACACACACACACACACACACACACACACACACACACACACACACACACACACACACACACACACACACACACACACACACACACACACACACACACACACACACACACACACACACACACACACACACACACACACACACACACACACACACACACACACACACACACACACACACACACACACACACACACACACACACACACACACACACACACACACACACACACACACACACACACACACACACACACACACACACACACACACACACACACACACACACACACACACACACACACACACACACACACACACACACACACACACACACACACACACACACACACACACACACACACACACACACACACACACACACACACACACACACACACACACACACACACACACACACACACACACACACACACACACACACACACACACACACACACACACACACACACACACACACACACACACACACACACACACACACACACACACACACACACACACACACACACACACACACACACACACACACACACACACACACACACACACACACACACACACACACACACACACACACACACACACACACACACACACACACACACACACACACACACACACACACACACACACACACACACACACACACACACACACACACACACACACACACACACACACACACACACACACACACACACACACACACACACACACACACACACACACACACACACACACACACACACACACACACACACACACACACACACACACACACACACACACACACACACACACACACACACACACACACACACACACACACACACACACACACACACACACACACACACACACACACACACACACACACACACACACACACACACACACACACACACACACACACACACACACACACACACACACACACACACACACACACACACACACACACACACACACACACACACACACACACACACACACACACACACACACACACACACACACACACACACACACACACACACACACACACACACACACACACACACACACACACACACACACACACACACACACACACACACACACACACACACACACACACACACACACACACACACACACACACACACACACACACACACACACACACACACACACACACACACACACACACACACACACACACACACACACACACACACACACACACACACACACACACACACACACACACACACACACACACACACACACACACACACACACACACACACACACACACACACACACACACACACACACACACACACACACACACACACACACACACACACACACACACACACACACACACACACACACACACACACACACACACACACACACACACACACACACACACACACACACACACACACACACACACACACACACACACACACACACACACACACACACACACACACACACACACACACACACACACACACACACACACACACACACACACACACACACACACACACACACACACACACACACACACACACACACACACACACACACACACACACACACACACACACACACACACACACACACACACACACACACACACACACACACACACACACACACACACACACACACACACACACACACACACACACACACACACACACACACACACACACACACACACACACACACACACACACACACACACACACACACACACACACACACACACACACACACACACACACACACACACACACACACACACACACACACACACACACACACACACACACACACACACACACACACACACACACACACACACACACACACACACACACACACACACACACACACACACACACACACACACACACACACACACACACACACACACACACACACACACACACACACACACACACACACACACACACACACACACACACACACACACACACACACACACACACACACACACACACACACACACACACACACACACACACACACACACACACACACACACACACACACACACACACACACACACACACACACACACACACACACACACACACACACACACACACACACACACACACACACACACACACACACACACACACACACACACACACACACACACACACACACACACACACACACACACACACACACACACACACACACACACACACACACACACACACACACACACACACACACACACACACACACACACACACACACACACACACACACACACACACACACACACACACACACACACACACACACACACACACACACACACACACACACACACACACACACACACACACACACACACACACACACACACACACACACACACACACACACACACACACACACACACACACACACACACACACACACACACACACACACACACACACACACACACACACACACACACACACACACACACACACACACACACACACACACACACACACACACACACACACACACACACACACACACACACACACACACACACACACACACACACACACACACACACACACACACACACACACACACACACACACACACACACACACACACACACACACACACACACACACACACACACACACACACACACACACACACACACACACACACACACACACACACACACACACACACACACACACACACACACACACACACACACACACACACACACACACACACACACACACACACACACACACACACACACACACACACACACACACACACACACACACACACACACACACACACACACACACACACACACACACACACACACACACACACACACACACACACACACACACACACACACACACACACACACACACACACACACACACACACACACACACACACACACACACACACACACACACACACACACACACACACACACACACACACACACACACACACACACACACACACACACACACACACACACACACACACACACACACACACACACACACACACACACACACACACACACACACACACACACACACACACACACACACACACACACACACACACACACACACACACACACACACACACACACACACACACACACACACACACACACACACACACACACACACACACACACACACACACACACACACACACACACACACACACACACACACACACACACACACACACACACACACACACACACACACACACACACACACACACACACACACACACACACACACACACACACACACACACACACACACACACACACACACACACACACACACACACACACACACACACACACACACACACACACACACACACACACACACACACACACACACACACACACACACACACACACACACACACACACACACACACACACACACACACACACACACACACACACACACACACACACACACACACACACACACACACACACACACACACACACACACACACACACACACACACACACACACACACACACACACACACACACACACACACACACACACACACACACACACACACACACACACACACACACACACACACACACACACACACACACACACACACACACACACACACACACACACACACACACACACACACACACACACACACACACACACACACACACACACACACACACACACACACACACACACACACACACACACACACACACACACACACACACACACACACACACACACACACACACACACACACACACACACACACACACACACACACACACACACACACACACACACACACACACACACACACACACACACACACACACACACACACACACACACACACACACACACACACACACACACACACACACACACACACACACACACACACACACACACACACACACACACACACACACACACACACACACACACACACACACACACACACACACACACACACACACACACACACACACACACACACACACACACACACACACACACACACACACACACACACACACACACACACACACACACACACACACACACACACACACACACACACACACACACACACACACACACACACACACACACACACACACACACACACACACACACACACACACACACACACACACACACACACACACACACACACACACACACACACACACACACACACACACACACACACACACACACACACACACACACACACACACACACACACACACACACACACACACACACACACACACACACACACTATACTTTTCTTTAATAGTTTATTATATCTTACGGATTAAGTTGATCACTATCTGTATTATGGCTATGGAGGAGCGGAATCTTCTGGCACAGGTGTTTTTACACTTAAAAGAAGGTTCCAACCATGTTTCAAGATAATTGTAAATTTTTAGTTGATCAATAAAGATTTTTTATTTATATTTATTATTTTTAATATAGCTGCAGTATGGTTCTACGACTGAGACTACTGCTGAACACTGCCTACCTTATTGATTGTCTCTTAAGGAAGATATTTACCATAATTGCCACGGTTAGCAGACGGGTTCACAACATCAGCTTTTACAATTTTGAGTTGTTATCAGGTAGATGCCGGTGCCCATCTCCTGTTCCATTTTCCTCCATCATCTATTACGTCAACCATTGGATGGTAAAGGGCAGTGGATCTCTTACGGAGTCACTACCCGGCAACATCATCATGGCTACTTCTAACTGAGGCTTGTCCAACTTTGTGTAAGAAGCTGCCACTCGAGAATCTTTCTTCTCAATCGGTTTTAGGTCATCTATTTACTGGGCAAGTAAATGAAAAGCGACTCGGCTGGTCGTTTACCAATTCTGCTGATTTGAAGTGGCTTGTCAAATACTAATGTTTTACAACGCATATTCTCATTTTTGAAGATCTATGTCGGTTACCTTAATACTTTAATCTACTTGACTTTTTAAATCGTCTAGTTATATCGCAAGCACGACTGCTGATCATGCGGTCGCGTGTTCATAGTACAGATTCAGCTGGAAATCAGTCATTGGATTTTCCTGCCAAGAAATTCTCAGTACTAGCAGGCCGGAGTCAGACTGTTGGAAGTATTTCACCCTCGTGTCACGGAAAGTACGTAAAGCGTGGTCTTGATCTCTCTCCAATCGTGCCAAAATGCTGTCCTGTTAGAATATATGAGGGAGAGAATGGAGAGTGCAGTATAATCGTGTCCTGCACAGATTACTAGTCTCCATTGAGACTTGCCGACGTAATCAAAGTTCGGTCTGTAGAACATTAGGTTTTTATTTTATATGAGAGAGAGCAAACGAGCACACGGCTCAACTCATTGTAAGTGACTATCGCAATCCATGAACAATTACAACATCAGGGGAATTGCAGATGCGTTGCCAGCCTTTTAAAAAGGAGTAGGCTCTTTTCTTGAAGGTCCGTAAGTCGTATTGGTCCGGAAAAATTGCTGATGGTATTCGATTCCACAAGGAAGTTGTGCGCGGAAGAAAACTTCTTCTAAATCGCACTGTAGTGGACCGCCAATCATCCAGATGGTACGGATGGTATTTCGGGTTTTGACGCGACGTGCGATGATGAAATTGAGCAGCTGGAATTAGTCCAAACAATTCCTCGAGTACTTCCCGTGGTCGATACGGTAGAATACGCAGAGAGATGCGATGAGAGTCAAGCCGATCAGAAAGAGCTCGGTCGCCGACGATTCGAACCGCTCTACCCTGGATGCGATCAAATGGAAGGAGCTGGCACTGGGGTGCCCCGGCCCAGAGATGGGAACAGTATTCCATGTGAGGCCGAACCTTCGCCTTGTAAAGTTGCAGGCGGTGGGCCGGCATGAAACACTGTCCCGCTCTGCTGACCACGCCATGCTTTTAAAGGCCATTTTGGCCTTCTCTTCCAAGTAACCACGAAACTGCACGTCATTCAATATGTCGACGCCGAGGATTCCGATTATTAATCTATAATATAATTTAATTAGCGATGAAGTTAGTGATCCGTACGAAACGGGTCGCACCTTGTACATCTTCCGCATTACTTACATTAGGTCTGGCAAATTTTTTGTGGGAATGGAAATTACATAATAAATATTAAGTACGTAAGTTAAGTAAATACTAAGTACATTATAAGTTTAAATGAAATTAATTTTTTACGGATTTTATCGCGTTTAATTTAACTTTTTAATTCCCGACGTTTAAGGTGCTTTACAGCACCCATGGTCACGGGTGGACTGAGATGTTTGGTGTTTCATTTAATGTGTAGTCTTCGAGTAAATATAAGAACTCATTATTATAAAGTTTATTAATAAAAAAGAGGATTTGTGATGAGTTTCATAATGATGAAGATAATGAAACAATTGCAATACTAGGTGTGTACCATATACCAGATAGTACGAATTCTTTTCAGCATAGAAATTCACCTGAGTCTACTTACAGACTGTGAGGCATTCCGTTTTGTTTCTAGGAAATTATCATCATCATCAATCATCATCATCATCATCATTACAGCCCTTCACAAGTCCACTGCTGAACATAGGCCTTCCCCAAGGAATGCCATAAAGCACGGTCCTGAGCCACTTACATCCATCGACTTTCTGCATATCTTACCAGGTCGTCACTCCATCTAGTGGGGGGACGCCCTACACTTCGTCCGCCAGTATGAGGCCGCCACTCGAGAACCTTTTTTCCCCATCGGTTGTCGGTTCTTCGAGCTATATGGCCGGCCCATTGCCACTTCAGCTTACTAATCCATTGGGCAATGTCGGTTGCTCTGGTTCTACTGCGGCTATCCTCGTTTTTAAGTCTATCACGCAGAGAAACCCCGAGCATAGCCCTCTCCATAGCTCGCTGAGCAACATTGGGCTTCCTCATCTGGCCAGCAGTGAAGGACCACGTCTCAGTTCCATAGGTCATCACTGGCAACACGCACTGGTTGTACAGTCTCGTTTTCAAGTTTTGAGGTATACCTGACGAGAAGATGTGCCGTAATTTCCCGACCGCTGCCCAACCTAGTTGAATCTGTCGATTGCCCTCTCGGTCGAAGTTGAACTTACCTAGTCGGACTATTTGTCCAAGGTAAACATACTCATCAACAACTTCGAGCTTAGTGCTCCCAACAACTACCGGCATAGGTGTGACATGGACAGTAAACATGATCTTTGTTTTGTCCATGTTCATCTTAAGACCTATCCGTTGGGAAATACTATTGATGTCATTGAGCATAGTGCTTAGGTCCTCCAGCGATTCTGCCATAAGGACTATATCGTCGGTAAATAGGAGGTGAGTGATGTATTTGCCATTTATGTTAATACCGTATCCTTTCCAGTCCAGAAGCTTGAAAACGTCTTCCAATGCAGCGGTAAAGAGTTTCGGGGATATAACTTCACCCTGTCTTACACCTCCATGCAATTGGATAGGTTTCGTACCCTGGTTCTGTACTCGGATAGCCATCGTAGCCTTACTGTACAAGCACTTCAGCACTTCGATATACCGAGAGTTAACTTGGCACCGCTGAAGGGACTGCAGCACCGTCCAAATTTCGACGGATTCAAAGGCTTTCTCCTAGTCCACATACACAAGACATAGTAGCAAATTGTACTCCTTGGACTTCTGTACAATTTGCCGAAGGGTATGTATCTGGTCTATGGTGCTAAAGCCTTTTCGGAAACCGGCTTGTTCGGGAGGCTGGAAGTCGTTAAGTCTGCGCGCGAGACGATTCGTAATGATTCTCGAAAACAGCACGTAGACGCGGCTTAGAAGGGAAATCGGTCTGTAGTTCTTCAAGAGAGCGTTGTCACCTTTCTTGAAGAACAAGACCACAGCAATTCTGCTCCACGCCTCCGGAGTAGTGCCACCATGGAGCACGGAATTAAAGAGCTTCTGAAGGACTTCAAATACCGGTTTTCCACCCGCTTTCAGAAGCGCCGCTGTAATTCCATCCTCGCCTGGGACCTTGCCGATTTTAAGGTGCTGGAGAGCCATTCTAATCTCGCTCAGACTGACGTCCGGGATATCATCGGAATAGTGTCGGATAAGACTCGCTCTTGGATCGTTACTCACACTTACGTGTGGCTCCAACGATGATGTGTACAGCTGCCCATAGAACCTCTCAATCTCACTCAAAATCTCAGGTGTCCCGAAAACGACGCTGCCACACTCTAGGAAATTATAAAGCATCTGATTTTTTTAATAAAATAAGGATGAGCACACAATCCATCTGAGTGTAAGTGGTTGCTATGGCCTGTAGACGTCTACATATATCCTCGATTTCGAATAAAATGCAGATGAGTTGTCAGCTATGAGGACTAAGATGCAATGCCTCTTTTCCAGTCAAAAGGTTCTCCGGTTCTCTACACTCACCATACGAAACACAGCAGCATTAAGCCGTTATTTTACGCTGGTATTCTGTGAGAGTGTGGTCCTTCCCCGGTCGAGCCGAACCATTCGTGCTACAACTATTCTACTAATATAGCTGCAGCATGGCTCCTCTACCAAGAAGTCTTCTTTGTTTGAAGTTGCAGGTGCAGCAGTAGCCACTTAACATCAGGTGGACTTCAAGTTCGTTTGTCACTTATATTATTTTATATAAGTATGTCGCAGCCAACTAGCTTAATTAATTGTTAAGTTAACAGTCTAGTCTTTTTACTAAACGGCGCCGTCCAAATAGCGGCCTGGATGATATTCAGCCGATTCGTATAATACAACATAGCACATATATTTTTTTTATATGAATGGGTGACAAACGAGCACACAGTCCACCTGATGTTAAGTGGTTGCTATGGCCCATAGACATCTACATCTATCCTCGTTTGCGAATCAAAATGCAGATGCGTTGTCCCCCGTGAGGACTAAGATGGAATGCCTCATTTCCAGCAAAAGGGGTCTCCGTTTCTCTACAGTCACCACACGAAACACAGCAATGTTAAGCTGCTATTTAACGCTGGTATTCTGTGAGAGCGTGGTCCTTCCCCGGTCGATCCGACCCATTCGAGCTACAAGTATACAACTAATATAGCTGCAGCATGGCTCTACCACGTATAAAACATAAATCTACAAAACATAATATCTGCGACAGTAGGTTAAGGTCTGGCTGGGTTGGCCTTTGGCCACCATTAAGCCGCATACATTTATACTGTATAACACATGGCACTGACCAGCGACCGTCTCGTTGAATGAAATTAATAGGTGACCATGCCATGTAAGGTCTAGGCATTTAACTGAATAAATGCTCTGGTGTGTGAGAAGGACATGGGGGGTGTAGTCCTTTCCCGAGGAGGAGCCACCATGGGGTGGCCGGCGCTGGTGGGGCCACGGATGTGTGTGAAAGCGTTTCCGTGGCCCTGCCAATATGCGACGAAGGTGTTATCAAGGGATTTTTGTCGGTGCGAGTCCGACATTACCCATCCTTGTCCCCGCGAGGCGGGTATGCGTCGGCATTTCTCCATGTAAAACAAAAACGGCTGTTAACTCAAAGGCTATTAAGCTAGTTGGCTGCGACATATACATATAGTATAATATATTAAAAAACAATAAATCAAGGTTTCTAATATTTACGAGCATTAGTACCCGAGTGAAATAAAGCCGCAATGGAGTGCACTAAAGTCGGTCCTAATTGAGTGATTGTGTGTTTACGAGCGCTGAGATTATCCGCTCGCAGCGCCACCTGTTATTTACGAGCGCAGACGGAAATAGGGCTCGGCGTATTACTGCCTAGCGGGCGGTACAACCACCATTCTCTTCATTTGGTAAACTCCTTTATTGTCAACTATATCTTTAGTCTTTTATTGATATCAAATGAGTGCAAATGCTCTGTTAGATTAATCATTAAGCTAGTGATGCTTATAGAAAAAAAAATCAACACAGCTCAAAGTTAAAGTTACAGCCTATATACGTCCCACTGCTGGGCACAGACCTCCTATCATTTATGAGAAGGTTTAGGGCAATGAAGTGTCCACCGCGCTGTCTATTGGAGCAACACGCATTGGCGTGTTGGCGAACTTCACATGTCTTCGAAATATTTTTTCCTAAAATAATCACGATGTTTTTTTTTTCACCGCCGAACACGTGGTAAAACCACACAGACACAAGTTTTTTTTACTGTGTACTAGTACCCCGCCCCCAGTCTCGTCTGGACAGGATCTATAAGGTGATCAAATAACATTTATTTTAATAAATTTATCGCTTTTTCAAAAAGAAATATCTTCAAGTTTTTCTGATAAATATAGCCTCGATCTCTTCTAGCATTCTCTTTATCTGTTAGTAAAGTTTCATCACAATCGGTTCTGACATATAGAAACTTAACCCAGATAGACAATTCAGACGTTTCGGAGATTAGCCGGAACAAACAGATAGACAGACAAAAATGTTGAAAATTGTTTTTTATTTAATATTAGTACCGTTTATACTTTCATATGCATTTAGTAAAAAGCTGTTGTTTCAACATTACAAACAGACACTTCTCATGCTGAGTTGAGTTGATGTTATAAGAAGAACTTGGATACTTTTATTTTAGAAAAAGAATCAGGGTTCCGTGCAGAAAAATTAAAACCCTTGAAATCGTACTAAATTCCACGCGGACGAAGTCGCGAGGGACAGCTAGTTTAAAATAAAATTTACCAGGTACATTTTTATTGCCCTAATAAGGAAGCTCAAATTTACATCTGGCAGCACCGTATACGGTGTTGCTGTTTAATTATAAACATATAGTACCAGATGCACGAAGTTATGCCATAGTTTAGTATTAATATGAAACTGTAACCACTGTCTATTATTATGGCAATAAAATTATTAAATAAATAAATGGGACGCAATACGCCATAGCCGGTATCAGCTAAAACACACATGGGTGAGAAGTAGACTCAGTGATAGAATGTTTTCTTATATTTACGCGAACACTACATAGAATAAAACTACACTTATTTATACGTGATAGAGCCATGCTGCAGCTATATTACTCCGGCTCAACCGGGGAAGAACCACACTCACATAATATCAGGGTAAAATAGCAGTTTATTTATTTATTAAGGACAGCCAACAAATCGTACACCAGAAACATTAAATCCTTAAGCTATCATCTAAGACTTAATGCAGATTCAATTACAGGCTGCCACGGCTTGCAAGTGCGAGTGTTTAATGTTTATTTAAAAAGTAATAAAATATTTAAAAAAATGAAATATTTTAAAAAAACTAAACTAATCCAAAATTATTCCGCACTCAAACCTATTTATTACTCAGAATACTTTAACACTGCTGTATTGTGTATGACGTGTGAAGAGAATCGGAAACCCTTTTTACTGGAAACTAGGCATTCTATCTTAGTCCTCAAGAGTGTCGACTCATCTGCATTTTGATTCTTAGTCGATGATAGATGTAGATATCTATTAGCCACAGCATCCACCTCACATCAGGTGGACCGTTCGTCACCCTTATTCTATAAAAACATTCGCCAATGACCAACCTTACCCCGTAACTAAGGGCGTTACAAAGTACTAGAGACGACGGCAATTTAAAAATAAATTAAAACAAAAGGTATAATGAAGAATACGAGATCTGAAAAATAATTATCAATGATTTTCTTTACTTGCCGATAGAAACCACTCACTAGGCTTTTCGCTGTATTTTAGATCACCCACTTACCTGAAAAAAGATAAATGAAAATTAACAAACAATTCAATATATTGTACAATCAAAATTATTACTACAATTTCGTAGTAATAATATTGATTGAAGTAATGGATTTTCATTACTTATATTAATTCCAAATCATCTCTGAACTTCTATACCTAATATAGATACATATAATTTGATTTGAGACACAGTATCATCTGCTAGCTTTATATGACGTGAAACAATTTATAAGTGGTAGAGGATGCTGGAGCTACATAGTTATTATAGCTATATTATAGCTAGTAGTATAGTTGTAGCACGAATGGGTCGGCTCGACCGGGGAAGGACCACGCTCTCACAGAATACCAGCGTAAAATAGCAGCTTAACGCTGCTGTGTTTCGTATGGTGAGTGTAGATAACCGGGGACCCGGAGGCTCCGTGGCGCAGTGGCTTAGCAATCAGTTGTTGCGCTGGGGGCCGCGGGTTCGAATCCCGCACGGAACAAGTATTTGTATGGCCTACAAATAATTGTTCTGGGTCTGGATGTTTGTCCTTGTGCAATTTATATTTGTAAACTGCCTCCACGACACAGGCGAAAATCCTAGTGAGGGGGTTACGTTTTTTTAAAAAAAAATATTATAGCAAATACGTGCACGCTTTAATAATTAAGATAAAAACATCTATAAGTACAAGTAGATAAAATTAAAGTGTCTGTTGTAATGTCAAAATAACAGCTTTTTACTAAATGCATAATATGAAACTATATGTGGGTTATTTAACAAAAAAAAAACAAATTTAAAATTTGTCAGTCTGTTTGTTCCGGATAATCTTCAAAATAGATGGACCGATTTTGACGGGACTTTTGCTAGCAGATTACTGATGTTATAAGGAGTAATTTAGCCTACTTTTCTACCGACTTCAAACAGGAGGAGGTAATCAATTCGACTGTATGTTTTTTTATGTCTTACCTCATAACTTCTTTCTGGGTGAACCGATTTCGATGATTACTTTTTTATTTGAATGCTGGTGCTTCGCATGTGGTCCCATATAAATTTGATCAAGGTTTGGCCAGTAGTTCTTGAGTTATTCTTTATAAGTTATATTGAAGTTGGTTGTACAAAATTTTAAATTTTAAATCATGTTTTATAAAATAATTACGGTGCGGCGCAAACAAAATTAAAACTTTTTTTTTATAAGATAATGGTGACAAACGAGCACACAGTCCACCTGATGGTAAGTGGTTGCTGCGGCCCATAGACATCTACATCTATTCTCGATTACGAATAAAAATCCAGATGCGTTGTCACCCGTGAGGACTAAGATTGAATTAATAATATTTATTAATAATTCCAGTAAAAAGGGCCTCCGGCCAGGTGGCCGTTTTACGTTTACGTACGTTTACTTCACGCTGGTATTCTGTGAGGTCGTGGTACCACCCCGGTTCGAGCCGGCCCATCCGTGCGACAGCAAAAGCTGCCGCGTGGCTCTACCACTGTTAAAAATTTTCATAACTTTTAAGTCATCCAATCGTAATTAAATACCACGCGATCGAAGTATCGGGGATCAATTAGTTAAAGTATAAATAAAAAAGCCCAACCTCTCTGCTTCGCGTTCGAGGTGAGCAATAAAAAATTGTAAGTACTAACTGTCCCCCGCGACCTCGTCCGTGTGGAATTTATTACGATTTGATATCAAGGGTATTAATTTATTTGCGCGGAACCCTAATTCTTTTTTTCTAAAATAAAAGTACTCTAACTTACTCCTTATAATAAAAGCTATCTGCCAGTAAAAGTCCCGTTAAAATCCATCCAGCCGTTTCGGAAATTAGCCGGAACAGACAGACAGTCAAAAATTTTAAAAATTGTTTTTTGTTATTAGTACCGCATATACTTTCATATGCATTTAGTAAAAAGCTGTTATTTTTGACGTTACAAACAGACACTGCAATTTTATTTATTTGTATATAGATATTTTCAATCGAATTAAAAAGACAACTATGCGAATGCAGAACACGTTGCGGTAAGCATTGTGTGCGTCACACAAAGCACTCGCTTCAACTCAAATCCTGCAGGACTCCTAGCATTTTATGTGAGCCTGTCACCCGTTTGTTGAGACCTGTGTCCGCGAAGCCGGGACTACACATGCCCGTGACAGGCGCGTGTAGTAGAGCCTTGGGAAGATGTAAAGGCTTTTAACATGCAATGTTTAGACTTTAGACGGTTAGAATAAATACGTTTGTTTTTAAAATAACTTTAGTTTTTAAACGTGGTAGAGCCATGCTGCAGCTATATTAATAGTATAGTTGCAGCACGAATGAGTCGGCTCGACCGGAGAAGGACCACGCTCTCACAGAATACCAGTACATTAAGCTGCTGTGTTTCGTATGGTGAGTGTAGAGAACCGGAAACCCTTTTTACTGGAAACGAGGCATTACATCTTAGCCCTCACGGGTGACAACGCATCTGCATTTTGATTCGTAATCGAGAATAGATGTAGATGTCTATGGGCCGCAGCAACCACTTACCATCACTGTGTGCTCGTTTGTCACCTTATCCTATAAAAAAAATTCATGCCGTAAAAGTCAACTTCTGGTTTCTCTCGTTTTTTGTGGATTTGCCTTATTCTTCATGCTTGGTGGATTGATCACCGCAGTACCAATTATTTTGCACGTACGATGCTGCTATCCGTCGCTGGTCTTGGTTTTTATAAGGTTGACGTAGATACGGTTACACTATCTTCCAACCATTAGATCGTTTTAAGTACTATATGCCTTATACTACTAAAAACTTTCGTGTTTCTATATTTGATGTGTACCTACCAACACCCTCATGAACTATTTTTTAATGAACTGAATAACTTTTGTTCTGATCAGTCGTGGGTTTGTGCGGATATAGAAGCATTGGGAGTGGATGGTGATACCTACACCTTCATAAGTGACGCTCATGGAAGTAGGAGGTGGCTAGATCACTGTTTAGTATCCAAATCAGCCTGGAATGCAATTAAGAGTGTAGGTGTCTCCGAAGATGTTTACATTTCTGATCACTTACCAATATATTTAGAATGTAACTTAGAGGTGGTCAGGCCTAAACGGACAGTTAGAAGTCAAGATAAAAACCTGGTCTTATGGGGTGAAAGAACAAATGTAGAAACGCAATGTTACCAAAACCTTTGTAATAGCAAATTGCGGGACATTGACTTTCCTCATGAGTTTATAAACTGTGCGAATGGCTTCTGTGGCTTGGCCGAACATAGGGTCGCATTAGATAATTTGTATGAACAGATTGTTAGTATATTATCTGAGGCTGCTAAGAAATCCAGAGTGACTTGTACGGGAGGACCAAGGCGGGGTAAGCGGATATGTGGGTGGAACAGCTATGTAAAGGACGCTCACTATGAGGCCAGATGTAGTTTTAAGGCCTGGGTACTCAGTGGTCGTCCCTTATCTGGTCCTATTTATGATGAAATGAGTGAAACACGAAAAATTTTTAAGAGTAAACTCAAATTTTGTCAGAAGAATGCTGAGCAAATCAAAATGGATAGATTAGCTCAAAAAAGAGCAGATAGGGATTTTAAAAATTTCTGGAAGTCGACCAGTAAGTTGGACACTAAGCCTAGTCTTGCTACGAGCGTGGAAGGAATTAGTGAACCCAGTGACATCGCAAATATGTTCATGGAGCATTTTAAAGTACAATCTCCGCTTGGGCCCTCAACACAGGTGGGTAGTGCTGGGACCGCTTGTGGGGGAGAGGAACCTCTTGTGCATATTTCTGCTAAACAGATACGCAGTATCATAACAAGTATGAGCCGAGGTAAGTCTCCAGGACACGACGGGCTCAGCATTGAGCACCTGAAGCACGCTGGATTTCACCTGCCGCGAGGCCTGTCAATGTTCTACACAATGTGTATTAGTCACTCTTACGTACCTACAAAGCTGATGAAGACAATAGTAGTTCCCATTGTGAAGAACAAGACGGGAGACATCTCTGACAAGGGTAACTATCGTCCTATTTCCTTAGCGACTATCATAGCAAAGGTGTTGGACGGTGTGCTTGATACCATCTTAAGTGACCACATTCAACTGCATGACACACAGTTCGGGTTTAGACCAGGACTATCAACAGAAAGTGCTATTTTAAGTCTGAAGCACACTGTTCGATATTACGTAGATCGGGGTACCCCGGTATATGCCTGTTTCCTTGATCTTTCCAGGGCATTTGATCTCGTCTCATATGACGTGCTCTGGAGGAAGGTGGAGGACAGGGGTGTACCGTCAGAGATATGTGGTCTGCTCAAATATTGGTACAGTAAACAAATAAATCATGTGAAATGGGACGATACTCTTAGTGAACCGTATAGGTTGGAATGCGGGGTAAGGCAGGGGGGTCTAACGTCTCCCAGATTATTCAACCTATATATAGATGCTCTCATAGGCGAGCTCAGCAGCAAGCGTGTCGGATGCAGTGTTGGTGGGGTTAGTATTAACAACATCAGCTATGCAGATGACATGGTGCTGCTGGGACCGTCGGTGAGGGCAGTAAGAGAGTTATGAAGGTGTGTGTAGCCTATGCTGAGTCGCATGGTTTGGTATATAATGTCAAAAAATGTGAGTACATTGTCTTTGGGGTCAGGGGCAAGCCTAGGACTGATGAACCTGACCTGTTCTTGTATGGGTCAAAAATTAAAAAAGTGACGTCTTTTAAATATCTTGGCCATTTTCTTGCCGATGACCTGAAAGACAATGTAGATATTGAAAGGGAACGCAGGGCTCTAGCGGTCAGGAGTAACATGCTGGCCCGTAGATTTGCTCGATGTACTGACCTAGTTAAAATTACCCTATTTAAGGCATACTGCCAGAGTCTGTACACGAGCAATATATGGATCAATTACACTAAAAGGTCGCTGGAGGCCCTGCGTGTTCAATATAATAATGCTTTCAGAATGTTGTTGGGACTGCCTCGATACTGTAGTGCGTCGGAGATGTTTGCGCATGCTCGCACGGACGGCTTTCATGCGATAATACGTAAGAAGACAGCTTCGCTGCTTAGAAGGGTGAGAGATAGTCACAACAGCATTTTGAAAACAGTAGCGGAGAACTATAATTCTCCGATTTTGAAAAAGTTTGTACATACTTCAATGTTTACTAACACTAGTTTATAAGTCAATTATTACTAACACTACTATGGATTAATTTTGGTCCGAAATAAAGATTATTATTATTATTTTGGGGTATCTATATAGTTTTCTCATCTGGTTGGGCTGTATAAATATATAATTGTAAATGAAAATGATAAACATACATAAATATCAACAAAATAAAATAATACATAAAAAATACATAAATAAATAAAAACCCAACCAGATGGAAGCCCTCGGCAGGGGAGACCAAACGGCCGAGGGTTAGGGGGAGAGGGAAAGAAACCGGCGGACGATGCGGGCGGTATCGAGGAGCACCGCCTTCTGCATTTGAGCTTGGAGCGGTCCGTCACGGAGTCCCAGTCGCCTCAGATGACCCGAGAGGCTGACTGGGATTAACCCGTTCGCAGAGACGACTACAGGTATAATTTCGGCCGGCAATCCACCCCACATGTCGGTCACCTCGTGAGCCAGGTCCAGATATTTAGTCAGTTTATCTGTTTCGGCTTTCACGAGGTTCTCGTCATAAGGAATGGTAATGTCGACCAAAAATATCCTTGACTGTGCCCGGTCCATCAGCACAATATCAGGCTTATTCGCAAGAATAGTCCTGTCTGTGATGATGGCCCGGTCCCAGTAGAGCCTGGCGCGTTCATTTTCGAGCACGGCTTCCGGCAAGTACTTATAATACGGCAATTTCCGATCCACGAGACCGTATTTCAGAGCGAGCTCCTGGTGTAGAATCCTGGCTACTAAGTTGTGCCTGTGCAAATACTCAGAGTTAGAAAGCGCCGAACAACCGGAGATGACATGCCTAAGTGACTCACCGGGATGGCGACAAGCTCGACAGACGTCAACGGTGCCATCCTTTAGGATGTATCTCCGATAATTGTTGGTCTTAATAACCTGATCCTGTATCGCACAGACAAAACCCTCGGTTTCCCCAAAGAGGTCACCGAAACGTAGCCAGTGGAGGGAGGCGACTGTGTCTACGAAAGGCTCATGTAGAGCCTTGTAGAACCTCCCGTGGAGCTCTTTCTCCTTCCATACGGTCTCCCGGTCGGAAATGCTCTGTACTGCCGGGTCTTGCCATTGCTCGTTGGCTAAGGATAGAGGGGTAAGTCCTTTATCACAA
The DNA here is from genome assembly GCA_033319125.1 of Parnassius glacialis. Lineage (NCBI taxonomy): Eukaryota > Metazoa > Arthropoda > Insecta > Lepidoptera > Papilionidae > Parnassius > Parnassius glacialis. The sequence goes on from JAVANC010000009.1 coordinate 3,425,797, forward strand.
CAATTATTATTATTATTATTATTATATTTAAAAACCATCGAATACTAATAAAAAAAAACTAGATACACAATCCCATGCAAAAGTTCTCTAAAAACTGTCGCCACTTGTTTTGACGTAATTCTAGTTGAAATAAATACATACATGTAATTGCATAGTTTTGAAATTTTATTCATGGATACCTCTCAACGCCAGTCTGCGTAATAACAGTTGAACAATGTTAGTAGAAATGTTAGTAACACAGTTAAGTTGGAGTAAGTTACAAGTTAGGACAGAAATCAAGAGCACCCCTAGTGGAGTCGTGGACTAGTTTGTAGTTAACCGCTTATGCAGTAATTACATGACTGAAATGTTGTTGTTACTTAACTAGAGTTTGATATTACTAAATCCATAACAACTCCTTAAGAAATAGCTAACTTATGGTCAAACACTAACACGCTACTCAAATTTAAGACGTGTTTAAGTCTCCCGGTTTACCAATCCCCTTTGGAAACGTTCGTTCACTGGTACCTAGAAACTTCACTAATCAACACGCTCAGTTTAGTAAAAATCTAGTAACTGTAGACAAGTTAGGGTAGCCCTGTCTGAAATAAACAGGGGTCCGACATGGCTCCTTTAACAAACATTTATTTACTATAGGTGTTACAGACAGTCCCCTGGGCAGGGCATGTATGGGGGATGTAGAAACAGTGGCCCACGTGTTGCTGACATGTCCGAAGGTCGTTGCATACCGGGCTAAACATCTCGGTACACCGTGATCACTACCCGAAGTTGCTTGCAACATTAAAGTTGAACTTCTTCGTTTCATTACATTATTTTTGCCCACACGCAAAACACGCGCTTAGACGTAAAGTTGTGGTAAACAGCCCGTCGTAAACTAAACTAAACTAAGTCTCGTGGTGTCACGTTATTGAGTAGCGTTTGTATATTAGGGCATTAGGACTTAATATATTTTTATTTTATGGCTTCTGACATGGCGGTGTAGCTATCTCGTTTACCGTTACCGTTGCAGCCTATTAAAGTCCATTACAGAACATAGGCTTCCCCCGTAGATTGCCTCATAGATTGCCTCATATTTGTCATAGTTGCCACGCTTGGCAAGCGGATTGGCAACCACAGTTTTTTTCAGTCGTTATTAAGAAGACGCTGCTGCCCATCTCCAGATTTGTTTCCCTCTGTCATCTCTTACGACACCCACGGGATGATGTGGGGTAGTGGACATTCTTACACCGCCACTACACGGTCATCTCGTTTACGTCGGACGTAAAATATCCAGACCGGCGACGGAACCAACTGCAAAGGTGCGACAATGAGGGCTTATAAATCTACGCTCACCAGATGTCTTAATGAACTTAATTATTACGCGATTCAATTATAAATTTTTTGGTGTCTAGTTTACGTGTACCAAAAACAACACCGCAGTGCTTGTATAATTTAATTTTTTACACACTTTTATATTTTTAGGGTTCCGTACCTCAAAAGGAAAAAACGGAACCCTTATAGGATCACTCTGTTGTCGTCTGTCTGTCTGTCTGTCTGTCAAGACCCTTTTTCTCAGGAACGCGTGGAGGTATCACGCTGAAATTCATATCAAATACTCAAGTCTACTGTCCCTTAGAGCTGTGAAAAAATCAAAGTTCTAAGCCAACGCAATCAAAAGATACAGCCGTTTATGCCGTAAATTATCGACATTCGCAAGGGAATCAAAACCTACTAATCTTGAAATTTGATACGATGCATTGTTTTATAGCACAGATAAAGGAAAAATTGCGAAAAGCATAAATTTTTAGTTACATCATATAATAAAAATATTTTTAATAATTTTAAACTTATATACCTACAGATTTGTTCGGAACCCTCGGTGCGCGAGTCCGACTCGCACTTTGCCGGGTTTTTTTTTAATTCTCCTACTTTCAGGAATATTTGAAGTTTAGTTAATCCATTTTTTATCTAAAATATAGCTGTTTTAGAAAGAAACATTAATCTCTACACTTTTTTTACGTATTAACTTCTCCCGCTATAAAATCTCAGTCCGTGGCGCCGCCGACATAAAAAGTCGTGGATGCCCTGAATATATCCTACGACGGGAGCGGCATTTGCCCATCTGTGCACTTCTGAACGCTGATGGTAATGATTACACACACTCGTCCAATATCTAACGTTTAAGGCAAACGTTCAAAATCGCAGATGTTAATCACTTATTACGTGGTAGAGACATGCTGCAGCTATATTAGTAGTATAGTTGTAGCACGAATGGGTTGGCTCGACCGGGGCAAGATCAACGCTTAACGCTGCCGTGTTTCTTATGGTGATTGTAGAGAACCGGAGGCCCTTTTTACTGGAAATGAGGCATTCCATCTTAGCCCTCATGGGTGACAACGCACCTGCGTTTTGATTTGTAATAGAGGATAGATGTAGATGTCTATGGGCCGCAGCAACCACTTACCATCAGGTGGACTGTGTGCTCGTTTGTCACCTTTATCCTATATTTATATATATATGCGTTGTCATCCTTGAGAACTAAGATGGAATGCCTCATTTTCAGTAAAAAGGGCCTTCGGCCACCTGCACTCACCAAGCGAAACGCAGAGGTAAACCTCTACTTCACGCTGGTGTTCTGTGAAGTCGTGGTACCACCCCGGTTCGAGCCGGTCCATCCGTGCGACAGCAAAAGCTGCCGCGTGGCTTTACCACTCTACAAATAAATAAAATATAAATTATTAAGAATAACTCAAAAACTATTGGCCAGACCTTGATAAAATTTATACGGGACCACATGTGATGCACCAGCTTTCAAATAAAAAAAGAATCATTTAAATTGGTTTACCGAGTAAAAAGTTATGAGGTAACTAACACACATAAAAAACATACATCCGAATTGAGTACCATCTCCTTTTTGAAGTCGGTAGAAAATGAAGAGGAGTCAAACAAGCATACGGCTTACTTGATGGTAGGTAATCACCATCGCCTTGTAATATTGACGGCTCCGTGGCGCAGTGGCTTAGCAATGAGTTGCTGCGCTGGGGGGCGCGGGTTCGAATCCCGCACGGAACAAGTATTTGTATGGCCTACAAATAATTGTTCCGGGTCTGGATGTTTGTCCTTGTGCAATTTGTGTTTGTAAACTGCCTCCACGATACAGGAGAAAATCCTAGTGTGGGGGTAACGTTTTTAAAAAAAACAAACAAACAAAAAAATATCTGCAAAAACATAGGAATCGCAACTGTAACACAGGGTATCCTAGTATGGCCAATCATTAGTTAAGTGTTTAGTTTAATTTAACGCCATCATTTGAGCCAATGATTAGAAATACAATATTATTTTATTGCTATTTTATTTCACAGGAATAGGCTCTTTTCTTCAAGGTCCCTAAGGCGTATGGGATTGCAAAACAGCTGACAGTATGTTCCACAGTAAGTTCCACAATATGGCCATCCGTGGCAGAAAATTCCGCGTGAAATGCACAGTTGGACTGTCAACTATACAGATAATATGGATGGAGCTTCGAGTTTTAAACGTACAGTAAAAACAGATGTTGTAAATTAGGTATTTATTACGATGGCGTCGCATATTAGTGCCGTTGCGAATTCTAACAGCTGTTCTTCTAATCAAGCTCGATGTAGACCTTATCCTCCTTCATTTTTTTATTAATTTTGGCACATTATGTTTTGTAGGTCGTAAATTGAAGAGGTGATAGAGTAGAATAGATTTTTTTAAATTCAATATAGATGAGAAGAATACTTATTGAAAGTCATTTATGCTTTTACCACTGGTTCGAAAAAATCTCTGCTCTGGGAACAGTCAGTAGAAAACTCCAGCAGAACTATTTTATTTTAGACAATAATTCACTATATAATATTTTGTACAGTTAAATATGAAAACATTTTGATATTTATCATGGCAGCGACCACTTCATACCCAGAAGTTATTATCAATTATGTACTTTTAAATAGTATAATAATCCTTATTGAACAACATCGATCACTAATAAAAAACTAGATACACAATCAGTTACCAAAAATGTCCTTACCGAATGAGCGCCCATTCGAACCTTTTGGTGCGCTTTTCATTTGTACGTAGCTTTGTGAATACAACTTTAGGCAATGCATTTAAGGTTTAATTTACATTAATGTATATTTATTTCAACTAGAATTACGTTAAAACTGTTGGCGACAGTTTTTAGAGAACTTTTGCATGAGATTGTGTATCTAGTTTTTTATTAGTGATCGATGTTATTTAAAATTATAAGCGTATACATTGTCCCACGAACGAATTATATATCCTTTATAGTCGAGTAGCTGATAAGAAGTAATAGTGTCCTCTTAAGTGATAGCGCCACACTGCAGCTGTTATAGTTGTAGGAAGAATAGGTTGGCTCGACCGGAAAAGGACCACGTTATAAAAGAATACGAGCAATAAATGACAACCCAATGCTGCTGTCTTTCATAGGTGAATGACGAGAACCGCACAGCCTTTTTATTGGTAAGGAGGAATTGGTAGAGCCATGTTGCAGCTATGTTTATAGTATAGTTGTAGCACGAATGGGTCGGCTCAACCGGGGTAGGACCACGCTCTCACAGAATAACAGCGTGAAATGGCAGCTTAATGCTGCTGTGTTTTGTATGGTGAGTGGCATTCCATCTTATTCCTCAAGGCTGACAACGCATCTGCATATTGATTCACAAACGAGGATAGATGTAGATGTATATGGGCCTCAGCAACCACTTACCATCAGGTAGACTGTGTACTCGTTTGTCACCGTATTTCTATAAAAAAAATTCTATCTTTTTCCTCGGGGATGTCGACGCATCTGTATTTTGTTTGATCTTTAATTCAGCATGGATGTTTGTCTCTATGGGTCACTTAATTTATTTACCATCAGGTTGATTGTACGCTCTTTTATCACCCGATATATTTATAGAAATATATAAGTAACTATTAAAAGCTGAGATTCGACCTGAGGACCCGCATGTTAGTAGCCTAGTACTAAAATTGATACGATTTTAAATGAAGGTCTAGAATTCAGATGTCCTAGACAAGAGTTTGAAGAAATTAACGTCTCCAATATAATATGACTTCATCTGGTATAAATACAATCTTATTCTATTGTCTTCAATTCACAAACAATAAAGACCGACTTGACTACTATAGCATTAGAGTTAAAAAGAATTGTGGGATTATGTGATGTTAGATGGTCCAGTGCATTTTACAGTATTTATACCGGCTAGAACTAGGTGCGGCTAGCAGTAGTTGGATAAATTTAGGTGTACTGTTAATATTATGTATGTGTATATGTATATATGGATTATTATGTATTAGTTTATACTCATTGCATTTGTGTAGTTTATAAGCTTTATTTTAATATGTGTTATATCTATATAAGTATTTTGAGTTACTTTAATCACCTGCCACTAATTTCTCACCACGCCATGGGTTGACTGGCAGAGAATGCGAACTGGCTTTAAGTCCGCCCTTTGTAACCTTTTTATTGGTTAGAACAATAAAGTTATTAAATAAATAAATAAAATAAATAAATTTGTAAAAATACAGAAAAACGTATCAAGTAATATCAGCGACAGTAGGTGAAGGTGCGGTTAAGATGGCATTTATCTAATTGATATATTATACTAGCTGTTCCCCGCGTGTATTTGGGGTTTTAATTTTTTTGCGCGTTTTAATTTTTTCTAAAATTAAAGGTAGCCTAAGTTACTTCTTGTGACATGAGCTATCTGACAGTGAATATCCCGTCAAAATCGGTCCAGCCGTTTCGGAGATATGATACATCAACCGCAATCGACTACACTTTGTATTAGCCGGCTACACTTAGGTGTATCGGCACTTAGGTTATTTGCCATAACATACTGCTGGCCGCACCCAGTCCTAGCCGGCTAGAACTAGGTGTAACCGCACTTCGGCTATAAGCCGTAACATTCATTAATTGTTTGTATATTGCCACATATAAAAATCAGTCGAGCCAGAAATCCTTTTCGGTTTTTTTCTGTAAAGTAATTTTCAGTAACAGGAGTCAGGAAGTTGGTGGTATTTCACGCTCATGCCTCGGAAAGCACGTAAAATCTTTAGTCTGCGCCTGATTCCTCTCTGGTAGTGTCAGATTGCAGTCTCTTCAGACTATGGGAGTGCGAGAACGGAGAGTGCACCTGTGCTTGCGTACACACGAGGGCACTATATATATATAGTCCTGTCCTGCACAGATGGCTAGTCTCCATTGCGGATTGTGTAAAAAATCAGCTTTACAGATTTTCTGTCAAGAAATTTCCACTAATTACCCGAAGTCCCGGAGTCATAGAAGTTGGCGATGTTTCAAACCAAACAAGCACAAGCACGTAAAGCCGTCTGTACTGCGCCTGATCTCTCTCCGGTCGTGTCAGATTACATACCCCCAGAATACGCGGGTCAGCCTGAGCACCCACGCTCAGGAAGAGTAGGATAGCTTGGTCGTGGATGCTTAGCAAAGGATTCTCCGTCACCAGGAGTGCTGGTACCCTACTCGGGTAGGTTTTTATTTGATTTCGCTACCATGATTAGTAGCATCAGTATCCTAATGTTAGGGCGCGTTCGAATCCGCCATTCGACTACTGTCGTGAACCACTTCTAACACGAGCATTTTAAGCTTACCAGAAGTGGTTAAAGGGAATATTAGTAATGTTTAATAGCATTACTAGTATTTAAAAAAAATGTTAAGGGGGTGGGGACTGGTATCACCCGGTTCGAGCCAGCCCATCAGTGCGACAGCAAAAGCTGCCGCGTGGCTCTACTACTGTCAAAAGACTGCCTGCTGTGTACTAAATTCAGTTTATAGGACATTACTATTATTATTATGTGTAAACTGTTAGCTTTATATAGGGGTTTCGTTCAATTTCTCTTAAAGTAATAACCTTAAGTCACACTTGTTAAATTCCTAAAACGCGAATTAGCGAAGTCCCCACTCTCAGTGTTTATTTTACGAATAATAATAGAAGCACGAATGCGACGTGTACCGTCGGACGATCGTTCAGGCTTTCATAATAATTGCTCGGTGCGGACAAGCGGACTGAACGTCTGTGTTATGTGACATCATCCGCAATGATCAGTTTTACAGTTGGTATATTTTATTTTATAGTGCTATTAAATCAAATTAAAGGAGAGAGTGAAAGGGCTGGTGAGTATACGTTATATCTATATAAATAAAATGATAGAGGTTTGCAGTTGTGCGCGCATCACGGAAAAACTACTGGATATATTTCAATTAGGATTTAAAAGTTTTATTTCTTAGACACTTGGCTCTTAACTAAAAAAAATATTACGATATCTTCATTTAATATAAAGTTATTAAAGTTTTAAGAAACAACATTTTTTATAAAAACTACGTGTTCAGTTATTTGTGATCAAATCAAAGATAGTTTTCTACTCAGTGCGCTAACGCAAACTAAGAACGAAGCGACACGAGTTAAAAAGAAGACAATTTAGAATTTTTTAACACGTTTAAATATTAAAAATAATATCTATGAATGTGGTGTGTCAGAGCTTCGTAAACTAAAGTTTAAAGTTAAACGATCTTAAAGATATTTTCAAATTTATATTGAAATGTGCAGTGGCGTAGCGTGCCTTCGAGGGGCCCTGTATCAAAATTTGTTGGGGGGCCCCAATGAAGAGTAAAGATTTCATAAAAGGAACAAAAACGCTTGCATTGAATTCAAATTATTATATATTGATTTTAAGTTATTCATCATCATCGTTACAGCCCTTCATAAGTCCAAGGAATGAAAAAACGAATAAAGGAATAAAAAACATATACATAAAAATGGTCTTCAGTTCTCTATGTACACATAAATTATCGTCAATTATCACGACAACGGCAAAAGTACTAATTCCACTAGTTCATCATCATCATCATCATCATAACAGCCCTTCATAAGTCCATTAAAGAGCATAGGCCTCACCCAAGGAATGCCACAAAGCACGGTCCTGAACCACCTGCATCCATCGACTTCCTGCATGTCTTACCAGGTCGTCACTCCATATAGTGGGGGGACGCCCTACACTTCATCCGCCGGTACGAGGCCGCCACTCGAGAACCTTTTTCCCTATCGGTTGCCGGTTCTTCGAGCTATATGTCCGGCCCATGGCCACTTCAGCTTACTAATTCGTTGGGCCATGTCGGTGACTCTGGTTCTACTGCGCATATCCTCATTTCTAAGTTTATCACGCAGAGAAACTCCGAGCATAGCCCTCTCCATAGCTCGCTGAGCAACCTTGAGCTTCCTCATCCGGCCAGCAGTGAAGGACCACGTCTCAGTTCCGTATGTCATCACTGGCAACACGCACTGGTTGCACAATTTCGTTTTCAAGTTTTGAGGTATACCTGACTAGAAGATGTGCCGTTATTTCCCGAACGCTACCCAGTCGAGTCGAATCCCTCGATTGACCTCTCGGTCGAAGTTGGACTTACTTAGTCGGACTATTTGTCCCAGGTAAACATAAACGTCAACAACTTCGAGCTTAGAGCTACCAACAACTACCGACATAGGTGTGACATGGACATTAAACATGATCTTTGTTTTGTCCATGTTCATCTTAAGACCTATCCGTTGGGAAAAACTATTGAGGTCATTAAGCATAGTGCTTAGGTCCTCCAGCGATTCTGCCATAAGGACTATATCGTCGGCAAATCGAAGGTGAGTGATGTACTCGCCATTGATGTTAACACCGTATCCTTACCAGTCCAGAAGCTTGAAAACGTCTTCCAATGCAGCGGTGAAGAGTATCGGGGATATAACGTCACCCTGTCTTGCACCTCTCTGCAATTGGATAGGTTTCGTACTCTGGTTCTGTACTCGGATAGCCATCGTAGCCCTACTGTACAAGCACTTCAGCACTTCGATATACCGACAGTCAACTTGGCATCGCTGAAGGGACTGCAGCACCGCCCGAATTTCGACGTAATTTTGATTGAAAGTCTTTGGGCTTTCTCATAGTCCACATACGCCAGAAATAGTGGTAAATTGTACTCCTCGGACTTCTGTACAATTTGCCGAAGGGTATGTATGTGGTATATGGTGCTAAAGCCTTTTTGGAAACCGGCTTGTTCGGGAGTAATGACTCTCGAAAACAGCATGTAGACGCGGCTCAAAAGGGAACTCGGTCTGTAGTTCTTCAAGAGAGCGTTGTCACCTTTCCGGAGTAGTGCCACCATGGAGGACGGAATTAAAGAGCTTCTGAAGGACATCAAGTATCGGTTTTCCACCCGCTTTCAGAAGCTCCACTGTAATTCCATCCAGCCTGGGATCTTGCCGTTTTTAAGATGCTGGAGAGCCATTCTAATCTCGCTCAGACTGACGTCCGAGATATCATCGGAATAGTGTCGGATAAGACTCGCTCTTGGATCGTTACTCACACTTACGTGTGGCTCCAACGATGATGTGTACAGCTGCCAATAGAACCTCTCAATCTCACTCAAAACCTCAGGTGTCCCGGAAACGACGCTGCCATACTCGGTCTTCAGCTTCGACAGTTGGCTCTTTCTGGCAGACAGATCTCTTGCAAAGACTTGGGAGCCCTGGTTCTGCTCGATCTTTTCTTTAATACGAGCAGAATTAAAGTTGCACAAGTCCCGCCGCATGCATTTGGAGATCTGTATGTTCAGTTGCCTGTACGCTGTCAAATCTACTGAAGACTGCAGCTATATACCCCGTCTAAAAGCCATTGAGATTAGAGTGTGATCGGAGACTTTTTGTTTCTTCTGCGGCGGGTCTTGCAAAACTTAGCTCAGACCGCATGGACAGTTTCCACGAGCTTGTCATTCATATCGTCCATTGTATTGCAATCTTCTAGGCACTGAAAACGGTTTCGTAGCTCGAGCTGAAAGGTTTCTGGACTTTGGATTAGAGCACGAGAAGGACGGAGCGTTGACTTCATTAGACGTGACTTCTCCAACTTAACGTTTAGGTTCAGTGTGCCTCTCACCATTCGGTGATCGCTGCCGGTTTTCACCCTCGCGATCACTGAGACATCACTGAATAGTTGTCGTCTGGTCGTCATAATAAAGTTAATCTCATTTTTTGTCGAACCGTCGTGGCTCGACCAGGTCCACTTCCTGTGGGGCCGCTTCTGGAAGAAAGAGTTCATCATAAAGAGTCCTTCTTTCTCCATGAAGTTCGCCAGCTGCTGGCCCTTTGGGTTCCGTTGCCCTATTCCGAATTTCCCTACTTTCAGCTCACCGTTCTCTCTTGTGCCTAGTTTTGCGTTGAAGTCTCCCATTAACACCGTATAGTGGGTTTTGGAGGAATGCATTGTTCTAGAGATATCCTCATACATTTCTTCCACCTCCTCATCGGCGTGTACCGAGGTTGATGCGTAAACCTGTATAACCTTCAGCGATTACCGTTCGGTGATTCTGAGTATAAGGTCCGCAACCCTCGTCGACACACTCCCAATCTTTACAACGTTGTTAACGAGAGACTTGTGGACGATAAATCCGACACCTCCTTGGGACAGATGGTCGCCCTCCTGGTGATAGAACAAATTGCCGGATTCGAGGATTACCGTGACCTCCCCCTCTCTTCAGACTTCGGATAATCCTATGACATTCCAGTGCAACTTGTCTATCTCTTCTTCTAGCTCCAGGACCTTCTCGTCAGTCCTCAGGGTGCGTGCGTTATAAGTTGCCATGTCGAGTCGTCGTAGGTGGCAACAGAACCTCCACCGGAGACTCTTAGCACCCCCTGCCTCGCTGTTACCATGGTCGCCACCTTAGCCAGGAATAGCGGGGCTGCCGGGGACTGGGGGCCATCTCTTCGTTACTTTCATGGGGGTATATTGCCATAGTTGCCACGCTTGGCGAGCGGGTTGGCAAGCGCAGTTTTTTTATTGTTGTTTTGCTGTTATCAGAAAGATGCTGCTGCCCATCCTCTGCCTCAGTTTCCGTCTGTCGCCTTTTACGACACCCACGGGAAGATATGGGGTTGTGAGTATTCTTACCCGCCACTACACGGGCTTATGAGTTATTACTTACAATAAATACTCCTAGGAACTAAGCTAGCCAAACAATTTAATTTTCGTGCCTTTTGTTCGGCGAACATAGCTGAAGACGATTTCAGTTTTACTAAATTCTTTACTTCTTTAGAGAATAGTGATAGCCTTTCCTGTCCCATTAGAAGTCCTTGGAGTTTTTGCTTACACACGTTGGGGGCCCCTGTAGCCCGGGGGCCCCGTATCATTGATACGGCTGATACGGCGGTAGCTACGCCCCTGGAAATGTGCCTACTTTGTGTCAAAGGTTTAATATAGTTGATTTACTATATTAAACCTTCGAATTCGAACTATCCGGGAAAAATGTAGCTTTAAAGGAAGATAATGAATATCTTATATAGTATCGAATGGTGTATCTTCATAATCAATATTATTACATAATACTTATTGAAAGCCATTTTTTTATTTACCACTGCTTCGGAAAATACCTCTGTCCTGGAAAGAACCAACTAGAAACCCAGCGGGACTCTTTTTTAAACATAATTTCACTTAACAATAAATTTGTTTTGTTTGTAATAAACCAGCATGGTGGCGATCACCTTATTCCCAGGGGTTATTTTCATTCATGTATTCCTTGATATTATAATAACCTATTTTGTACAGTTTTTCTTTAATAAAACTTTTAAACTTGTTTATTGACAAACTTTGAACGTGTTCTGGGATTTTGTTGTAAAAGCGTATACATTGCCCCATAAATGAATTACTAATTCTGTGGAGTCTAGTAACTGGCATTACAAGCTTATGTTTGTTCCTAGTGTTTAAGGTATGAACATCCTTATTCTTATTAAAGCTATTTATGTTTTTATGTACATACGTTTTCATAAATATATTGCGACGCCAAAGTTAATATGTTTATTTCTTTAAATTTTTCTCTGAGGGACTCTTTACAATTTAGATTATAAATCGCCCGAACGGCTCTCTTTTGCAAAACAAATATAGCTTCAATATCAGCCGCATTACCCCATAGCAAAATTCCATAAGACATTACGCTATGAAAGTAACTAAAATACACTAATCTAGCTGTCTCAACATCTGTGAGACTTCTAATTTTTCTTACAGCATATGCTGCAGAACTAAGTCTGCTTGCTAATTAAGATATATGGGGGCCTCATTGAAGTTTCGCGTCAATAGTAATACCGAGAAAAACAGTGCTATCCACAAGACTCATCTCCTCCTCATTTAATCAATATTATATTTTATATTAATTTAATCAATAAAATAAGGCATTACTTTGCGGAAATACATTATATTAGTGTTAAAAATAATTACCTAAGGTCCGCGTAATAAAGTAAAATGATGTGTCTTACCTAATTTGAAGAGCACCTCACACCCTCCCTCAATTGCGTACACTATTCCCGTCACCACTACTCCTAACACCACTACACGAGAAAAGACACCCCATCGTCCTTAGTATGACACGAGTTTCGCCTCTAAAAGGGGCATCCTCAGGTGAAGTCTATTAAAAACTCGGTAAGACACATCATTTTATTTTCTTTCGAGGAACTTACCCGATAAATTTTTAACATCTTTAATGTATCTACACATCAAAGATTATTACACAAAACCGACGCGTTAAGAATGTATCACATTTTTCCAATGTCCAATAACATTATTTCATTTTTATCGGATAAACATCGCACTCCCAACACTACCCCAACCTACCCATCCAAGAGTGTGTTTATACATCAGTAAAAGGCACGATAATATATTTCCTGTTTTTTTTTATAAAACGAAAGTGACAAACGAACTTACAGCCCACCTGATTGATAATAAGTGGCAGGCCATGGACACATGCAGCCAACAAACAAACATAGATGGTCTAAGGTACGTTGTCATATCTGAGGACTAAGATGAAATGCCTAACAGCTTGTAATTATACCGCCTCTCTATACAGTCTGTTCGCTTAGATACGCGCGCCTTTGTGTCACGCCGCCTTGGCACGTGCCGCATTTTTTCAAAGGCGCCGCCGCGACATCAAAGGTGTCCACGGGCGGCGTAAACCCGAGCATTTGGCATTTTAAAACGAAACTCCATAATGAAAGGTTCTTTGCTACCGTCTTTTTATTATTTATATTCGTATTTTATTACAATAAACATAAGAATAAAATTATATTCTATTTTATAATTAGAATAGAAAAACATTTATTTAACTAACACAGTAAAAAATAACAAGAGCGCCTCCGAGTGTACCGACACTATCTTAGCGAACAGACTATACCTTAACGACCGCAACCCAACAGTACAAGCATTGCTATTTGCCGGCAGAAATAAGTAAGAAGTTGGTACTACCCATGTGAATTCCGATGCAGAAAGAAGCTTACCACCTGGTATAATTCAGTTGGAAAATTCCGACATAATACTGATGATATGGGGTAGTGCATATTCTTACACTGCCACTATACGGGTAAGCGGTAACACTACATTAAAATATACGAAAGAACGTTTCTTGCTTTGACAATTTAACACCGCGAGTAATTCAATACTGCAAACAAGATCTAGTACTTTAAAAACAATTGAAGTGTTTTTAATAATATTTTGTTCAACATGATCATTAACATTGACCATGGTGCTAAGGCTTGCGTGTTAGATAAGAAATTGAAAGTATGTTATAGTTGCCCAACTAACTAATAATTCGTGTGTTTAATGAGTATTTTCACTAACGCAATTAAATTAAAGTTTGAAAACGACAAATCCATACAAAATAAACCAAGCAAGCTAACAGCATAGCAAAGTGGCGAAGCAATCAGCTTTGTAGCGGTTTCTAACGGTTGCCGTTGAGCAATCAGTTTCAAAATAGGAGGTTCAGATGCCTGGGTGATCAGTAATCGATTGCTGAAAACAGAATTTGAAAATTCGAAACCGTTCTCGAGATAATCGTGGGACAGACGGACAGACGGACGGACAGACGGACAGACGGACAGACATCGTGAAATCAATAAGTGACTTCGCAAGCTTCGCCACTTAATAAGTGACTTCGCAAGCTTCGCCACTTAATAAAACGGATTTTTACCAAGGAATTAGAAAAAATCTGAACTCAGCGTAATACGTCGAGACAAGGTTAATTCCGTGTTTTTCAGACCAAAATAGTCAGCACTCAAACCACATAAGTATCTCCAAGAGAAGAATTCGTAATGTGGGGACTTTTTTTAAACTGAAATGACAAAAGAACCTTCAGTCCACCTGATAAGTGGTTACTTCAGTACCTGGACATCTGCAGCCAAGTTCAAGGAAGGCAACAGGCGCGTTATCATACTTGAGGACTAAGATGGAATGCCCCACAGCCTGTTATTATACCGGAATTCAGACCGAAACATGAGGAGGAGCAGGAATAGGTAAGAATAGGCTGATACCCACTCAAAGGGAATCCTAGATAGAAACATATAATATAATCCACAACTTTGTTTTAATAAAAAATTATGTGAGAGATAGTATCTAGAAGAAGAAAAGCGACAAAAATTTACTGTCATTCTTTTATGATCGATAACGTTGATGTCACACCTATGCCGGTAGTTGTTGGGAGCACTAAGCTCTAAGTTGTTGACGAGTATGTTTACCTGGGACAAATAGTCTGACTAGGTTAGTTGAACATAGACCGAGCGGTCAATCGACGGATTCAACTCGGCTTGGCAGCGTTTGAGAAATTACGGTACATGTTCTCGTCAGGTCTACCTCAAAACTTGAAAACGAGACTGTACAACCAGTGCTTGTTATATATAAAATAGTTTATTTTTAATCCTTTTCAATGGACTAGGGAATAACACAAGCTGGGTTCTAGCTAGCAAGGCAACTAGAAAGTCATCTAAAATTTTTTATCTAAACATTTTTCCACTTTTATAAATGAAATTTTTCTCCTAGTTTCAACAGGCTAGGCCTTAAAGTATAATCTGTTAATTAAAAAAAAAATTGTGCAGTTCACAAGCCGTAGAAATGTAACCTTCATAAAAAGGTAATAGGAAACACTGTATACTGTTTTCCATTTCATTCTCTCGCAGGCTAAATCCTATAGATGTATACATAAATTAAATTAAATTAATTAATTAATTAAATTAAATAATACATAAATTGCTCTTATGGGTCTCTTCTGTAAAACAAATATAATTTCAGTGTCAGCTGCGTGTCCCCATAGCAAAATACCATACGACATTATGCTATGGAAATAGCTAAAGTAAACTAGTCTAGTTGTTTCAATACTGATAAGATTTCTAATCTTTTTTACAGCATATGCTGCAGAACTAAGTCAGCTTGCTAGTTTTGATATAAGGGGGCTCCATTGAAGCTTCACGTCTAGTGTCATTCCAAGGAAAATGGTGGTATCTACAAGACTCAGTTTCTCCCCATTTAAAATTACACTAGTATTTAATTATTTGACATTTGGAGTCATGAATTTCATTTTAATTTTGACAACCTACATATGAGTGCTTTATCATTTCACCATGCGGTGGCGTCACTAAAGCGATATAATGACGTCACTGGCGTTTGAATATACGTTTTAGAAAAACCATTTTTAATTGTAAAATTACACGAAAAATCAATTGTTAATTCCTCTTTATAATTTTCAGTAAACTTTAAAAAAATGGAATTAAAAAACATGCAACTTCTATATTTAGAATCTCCGTCGGTTAATAAGAAGCTCTTGGATACAGTTTTGTATCATGGTCGTGGTCGTACAGACATTAACCATTAGAATAGAATATTTTTTATTCAGTATAGATTACATGAATGCTTATTGAAAGTCATTTATGCATTTACTATAACTAGGTGCATTTACATTAACTAGGTACTTGTTGACAATTGTTCTCAATGTTGATGAAAGAGCATTTTGTCATTGAAATCCAATTTAATAGTCATGCATATGATATCCTCTTCTACCGACATTAAACAGGAGGAGATACTCAATTCGACTGTATGTTTTATCATGCTTTTTTATATTGCTTCTCAAGTAGTCTTTCGTCATTTGATCAAGGTCTGACCGATAGTTTTTGAGTGATTCTTAATAATTTATATTGAAGTCGGTTATACAAACAACCAGCTATTCTTCCTACTGCTTTTTAAGGATTCTCCCATTGTAGGAAGGACACAGTTTTTTTTTTATAGTAAAAGGGTGACAAGCGAGCACACAGCCCACCTGATGGTAAGTGAATACTGTTACCCATATACATCTACATCTATGCTCGATTAAGAATCCAAATGCAGATGTGCTGTCACCCCTTGACTACTACTAAGGACTAAGATGGAATGCCTTGTTTCCGGTAAAAAGGGTCTCCGG
Source organism: Parnassius glacialis (assembly GCA_033319125.1). NCBI lineage: Eukaryota > Metazoa > Arthropoda > Insecta > Lepidoptera > Papilionidae > Parnassius > Parnassius glacialis. The sequence continues at coordinate 3,442,088 of JAVANC010000009.1, forward strand.
TTCTCCACAGTCCCAAACGAAACGCAGCAGCATTGAGCTGCTATACAATGCTGCTGTGTGCCCCGGTCGGGCCGCCCCATTCGTGCTACAACCATAATATAGCTGCAGCATGGCTCTACCGCGTACCACTGAGTGATTCGTTTCCAGGTGTGGCCACATTTTGTTATTTTATTCAGACAGCATTTACAATTTTTATCAATGTCAGATCACACTGAACAGTGAAATTAATCTTCTCCAATAACATATTATTCAGAATGAATCAGAAACTTTAAATTAAAGCAGGCAACATCAAAATGATTTAAACGCAAGCCATAAATTCGTTGTTATTGAAAAAGCATTTGTTATCAAATGATAAATCTGTGCTAAAAATTAACGCTCAAATTGTCATAGATTAAGTATTTTTCAGTTATGACAAATAAAAAAAATTTTTCTTTAATTTATGAAATACCTGAAATACATATAAAACATACATTTACATATGCTGTAAATATAAAACTTACAAAATCAATTAATGTTTTTGATATTGTTGATATCGAGTAAGGTGTACTGGAAGTTACTACCAGCTTTTTATGGAAGAGGAGGCAAACGGGCATATATCTCACTGGATGATAAGTGATCATCTTCGCCCTTGAACATCTGCACACGTGCAGATTTTCAATGATACACGTGCGGCATTGCAGGCGTGTTGCCTTAATAGAATTGTTCGAACAAAATTAATAATTTTTGATTACCATAGGGTGAAATAATGCAATGAGGGCATCCACGACTTTTTCTGCCACCAGGGCGACGCCACTTAAAAGTGAGGTATAATATTTGACAGATATTATAGCGGGGAAGTTAGTTTGATCGGAAAATGTAAAGATTAATGTTTATATCTGTATTGTTAGCCATATTTTATATTAATAAGATTAAAAATAAATAAACCAAACCACATATATTTATAAAAAAAGAATTTTATATAAAAGGCTAAAAATGTGCCAAAAAAGAGCAAGCCACTGAGGTATTGTGTTTAGTATTAATATAATACTCTAGAAACTGATAAAATTTTATTAAAAAATAACTAAAATTAAACGACATTGTGTAACAAAAAAAACTCTACCTCAGTGTCAACTAGCGATATCTGGTGAACAGAAAATTATTAGCCCTCATTAATGGACACCTGCGGCCAACTTAAAGTAAGGACATCTATTATAGATACTTTATGCTTCCCTGAGGAGTTTGGTGCAATGCACACTGCCTGTGTAGTAGCGCCTCGTAGTGGCGTTGTAATAACATCCGCTATCGCATTATACCATCCCGTGGGTATCGTATGAGGCAAAAGAGAGAAACAAATCAGGAAATGGTTAGCAGTGTCTGCCTAATAACGACTAAAAATAAAAAACTGCGGTTGCCAACCCACTTGTCAAACGTTGCAACTATGGCAAATATCCCCTTTTGAGGATATCTATGGTAGAGGCATATGTTACTTAAATAGGCTGTAATGGTCACAGCCTGTGATTAAACTGGTTGTGTATATTATTTTAAGCCAGCTAATAAAAGTGACATTAGCTAGATAAATAGTTAGTGTTAACATGATACAATATATCTATGTAAAGATGTATTGGGTGAAGCCGGTGCATACAAGGATTATTCCTGTATTTTTTATAGAAATAGGGTGACAAACGAGCACACAGTTCCCCTGATGGTAAGTAGGTGTTGTGGTTCAAAAGCATCTACATTTATCCTTAATTAGGAATCAAAATGCAGATGCATTGTCACCCTTGAGGACTTAGATTGAATGCCACGGCCCAGTAAAAAGGGTCTCCGGTTCACTACTTCGTATAGTGAGTACTTCTCTGTCAAGCAAGTACCGGGAAAAACAATAAATCACAAAATGTTAGTTATTCACCCAAGTTTATTTTATCAACTACAAAATATGCTCCTTCAGAAACGATACAGCTTCTCCAAAGTCATCAAAACTTTTTTAAACGCTATTTCCGGAATTGAATTCAGTTCTCGCTGCGAATTCTAATTTATATGTTCTACCGAATTGGCACGAAGTGGTAGTCTGAGTTTAGGAAAAAGAAAGAAGTCAGCTGGAGCCATATCTGGTAAATAAGGTGGTTGTTGGATGGTATTTGTTGAGTTTTTGGTCAAAAATTCGTTCACAATGATGGCCTTTTGCGAAGTCGCATCATCGTGGTGCAAAATACAAGAATTTTCTTTCCACAAATCTGTCCTTTTTCGTCTAATTTGCTATTTTAAACGCCGCATAACACTCATATAATATTTTTTATTTAACGTTTGACCTCTCGGCAATAACTTCGAGTGCGCAACACCGCGATAGTCGAAGAAAACAGTCAACATGACTTTGACTTTTGATCGACTTTAGCATGGTTTTTTCGGTTTTGGTTCAGTTGGAAGGTGCCATTTGCATGTCAAACTCGTAAACCCACGTCTCGTCACCAGTGTCAATGCGTTTCATGAATGTTGGGTCGGAATCGACTCGTTCTAGCATGTCCTCAGCGACTCTTATGCGATTGAGTTTTTGGAAAAAATTCAAGTATTTTGGGACTAGCCGAGCGGCAACATGTTTCATACCCAAGTGATTATTTAAAATAGTAGGGACTGACTCGTGAGGCACAGAAAGTTTGGCGGCTATCTCTCTCAAACTTGAATGTGGATTTTCAGTCACTATTTCCTTAACTTTTGCGATGTTAACTTCAGTTGCAGACGTTGATGGCCTACCAGGTCGAGACAAATCTTCCAGCACATCTCGACCGCTTTTGAGCGCTTCGTAACACTCATAAGCACGAATCAATCAGCAATTAAGTGCGCGGTTATACTACAAGGAATTTAATTGTGTTTCATTAATGACGAAAGCTACTAGTGTAATTGCTTTCTGTCTTAAATAATCTTAATAACCAATGAACATTAAATTTATCTAACATTAAATCAATTTACAATTAACTTATACATGTTTTTTTCATACTTCACGTTTATTTTTAAAGCTTGATCAAAATTAATGAACAGTTCGTGGTGCGAGTGAAGCCTGATCAAAAATTCCCCGCCAATAAATATTTATGACGGGACAAACGAGCCATTTTCATATTCCACAGGGCATCCCTTTATCGGTGCTAATATTAAATTTTCTACTCGAGCAGATCATTAAAGCGATTTATAAATATTTTATACTTTTATGTTTACAGAACGCAATTGTTAACTGCGAATGAATTTTAACTGCCAGTTAAAATTGATCACTACGTGTTTCACAAATTGTTCACTTCGCAATTAACTGAAAATGTTCTAATTTACTATTTGCTCAGCGGTAGGGGAAAAATTGCTTGGAATCTTGAACGTCTAATAAATTATTAAGAAAGAAAGAAAGAAAGAAAGAAAATACAATTATTTATTACATCAAACACCAACACACATGTTACAAAAGATTTCTTCTTCTTCTTCTTCTTCTATTAGTAATTTATACGAATACGTGCTTTTTCTTTTATAGGATAAGGGTAACAAACAAACACACGGTCCACCTGATAGTAAGTGGTTGCTGTGGCCCATACACATCTACATATATCCTCGATTACGAATCAAATGCGTTGTCACCCGTGAGGACTAAGATGAAATGCCTCTTTTCCAGTAAAAAGCGTCTCCGGTTCTCTACACTCACCATACGAAACACAGCAGCGTTAAGCTGCTATTTTACGCTGGTATTTTGTGAGAGCGTGGTCCTTCCCCGGTCGAGCCGACCCATTCGTGCTACAACCATAATATAGCTGCAGCATGGCTCTACCACGTATACCGTCTCAGAAGTGAGAAGCCTGTGCCCAAACAAAAGGCATAATGTGTAGGTTTTCGTTAATGAGAAAAAATTAACTTCTATAAATATTCGATGCGTATGCTTTTTATGTATGTATGTTCAGTGATTTCACAGCGGAACAATTGAAACGATTTATATTTTTCTTTCTTTTACTAAATATGTTACAATTCTACGTTTTTTAACAGTGGTAGAGCCACGCGGCAGCTTTTGCTGTCGCACGAATAGGCCGGATCGAACCGGGGTGTTACCACGACCTCACAGAATACCAGCGTGAAGTAGAGGTTTACCTCTGCGTTTCGCTTGGTGAGTGCAGGTGGCCGGAGGCCCTTTTTACTGGAAACGAGGAATTCCATCTTAGTGTTCACGGGTGACAACGCATCTGCATTTTGATTCGCAAACGAGAATAGATGTAAATGTCTATGGGCCGCAGCAACCACTTACCATCAGGTGGACTGTGTGCTCGTTTGTCACCCTTATCCTATAAAAAAAAACTTCAGTGGGGGCACAATACATACAAAATAGAAAAATACATATGGGACATGGGACGAAGCATAACGTGTAACATTCTTTAATTTATTCTAAAGGGGAAAATATTAAACTATAGTACATGAGAGTAATGTAGTCACTTTCTTGTAACTCAAAAACTACAGCCTTGTTTGCAAAGGTGGCTCTGTGATAACAATAGATCTTTATCATTCAATCAAATAATAAAGAGACAAAAGGGCGCCGCTTTATCGACACCATTTTGACAGTTGAGAATATAGTAAAAATTTTATTCGATGTTAGTGTTGTGTAGTGTAGTTAGTTTTTATAAGTTGATTTTTTTAAGTGTTCCTCATTGCCAAGGCTTGTTTGCTATTTTTTTCTTATTATATAGTATACGATTTTGTATTTATGTCTATGTCTTCATTCTAGTTTTGGTTTTATAGGGTGGCAAAGCTTAAGGTAACCATATTACCCTCAATTACCCTATCAATAAAAAGTAAAAACCGACTTCAAAAACTAAGAAGAATAAATTGCACATCAGCTTCTGATGTCGGGCATCAACTGAAAAAAAATGTCTACATAATCTATTATGTAGAAGTTCTTCTTTTTTCAGATCTTGCAGACAATTGTACTCCTATATTTTTATTTTCGATTAAGAATCAAATCGTAAATGCGTTGTTCTCTGGAGGAGTAAGAAAAAATGCCTCATTAGTAGTGAATATATATATATATATATATATATATATATATATATATATATATATATATATATATATATATATATATATATATACTAGCTGACCAGGCAGACGTTGTTCTGCCCTTTCCGAACGACCATTTGGTATCCCAAAATAACTCCTGAAATTAGCAATAAAAAAATTGAGGGTCACTTATCGGGATAGAAACTATCCTATCTCTCAAGTTGGACCAAACTGCACACAGTCTGCAAATTTTTTTTGAAATCGGTTCTATCTGTTGAATACTCACAGCAACACGTGGTGGTTATACTACTAAATTGTAGCTTATATTAAACGTTTGTATTTTTAACATAGCGCCATCTATTACATACTTACTCAATCCAGTCAACAGATATCGTCATCTGACAGAATCGTTTGGAGCTAACAGATAATTATGACTGTCAAATAATAGACAAATAATTTTCAATAAAATAATATTGTATTGCGACTATAAATTGAGATGTAAGCTATCCTATCTTTTAAGTTGGACCACACTGCACATTGACCAAAAATTTCATTGAAATCTGTTCAGTAGTTTAGGAGTCCATCGCGGACAAACAACGTGACACGTACTTTTTATATATAAAGATATATATATACTGCTTACTATACTACTGCTACCGGTACTTTTATGCTGGTATATATAAATTACATATAGACACCTTTATAATATTTCATTGCTCATTTCAGATCGGTTCATAATCGCGTGTCATACAACGGACTTCGAATGCTTCAAACGGCAGTATCGGTCTCTCAGAGACACCGTGCTGTTAGGCAGCTTACATTTTGCAATAGATTACTACAAGCCGTACTTGTTCAAATATGGTGACAGTGGAACTTGTATCAAGCTTACGGGATTGGAAGAGAGCGAGCTGGTTGGAATCAGGTACTAAAGAAAAACTTAAATATTCGGTTTTTATTATAAACTGATGTAACGGTAATAAAAAGCCTACAATCCTACATCTATCTTCTATAACGTAATAAAATGTCTATATATATTTAACTATACTCTATTTATTTATTTATGTAACTCAGAAGGTAGAAAAGGAGTTCTACCACCTGGTAAAACTATTACCGTCGGAAGATGAAGACAGGCTCACACTGCGCTGCGTTACACGGTAGAGCCATGCTGCAGCTATAGTAATGGTATAGTACTATAGACCACAGCACCAACTTACAATAAGATGGACTGTGTGCTTGTTTGTCACCTTAATCCTATAAAAAATTACACAAAAATGTTTGAACGCTAGATACGACCGTATAAGTTATCACGATTGGTAAAAAGGACGTTTCTGCAGAATACATGAGTGAAGAGAATCTACGGTTAATATTTAGGGGGGAAAACCTTTGGTTTTAGAGCAATTTCTGGGTCTCGTCAAGTTTTAGCTTATTCATGTAATTTCCCAGACGTGCAAAGTTTTTTGTCCAGTATCCACAGAGATGGATTTTGTTGGTGATGTTTACTGACCTGATACAAGCATAAAAGTAACTAACCATATTTATAATAAGACAAAGGAAATAGTGACTCTAGAGAAAATAAATATGATAGTGGAACGAGGACACAAAGCATATAAATTTTTAAAATCTGAGGCTAATTTATCGAGATACATGGACGAAACGCTATGGCCCGAAGGTGTGATTTTCCGACGTTTTGTAAACTTTAAATACAGAAAAACGAACGTTGCAAGTTCTGCCAACGTAGACGGTTCAATCAAACTAAATAATGGATAGTTCCCCATTTAGACTTGCCACTTTTAATTGTAAAAATACAAAAAGATCAATAGACGATGTCCGATCGCTATGCCGTTCGTGTGATGTGGTGTGTCTTCAGGAAACATGGCTAATGTCGCACGACATACCCTACATCGGCACCATTGACAGCGGTTTCGGATACACGGCGACATCAGCGATGGATACGTCTACGGGCATCCTTAGAGGACGTCCGTATGGGGGAACGGCAGTGTTGTGGAGATATAGTGCATTTCAGCAAGTGTCGGTATTACAGTGCAATAATAGCCGTATCTGTGGTATAAAAATTATAACAAGTGATAGACCTATCATTGTAATGAGTGTCTATATGCCAACAAATTCGGTAGATTATTTACCAGAATTTATAGACTGTTTAAGTGCGGTGAGTGCTATTGTTGACGAATACGGAATTGATGCCGTATTTATTTTGGGAGACTTTAATGCGGACCCGGGTGAGTTGTTTCACAATGAACTTATTAATATGTGTAATGAACAACTATGGTCATGTATAGATACAGAGATGTTAGGGTTAAACTCGGGCACTTTTACTTTTATTAGTGATGTTTTCGGGACCTGCAGTTGGCTGGATCACTGTATTACTACGCAGTCGGCTAAGCAGTCTGTAATTAATGTCAATGTAATATATGACACTCAATGGTCGGACCACTTCCCGCTGATTATACATTGCGACTTAAAATTACTAACCCCTAAAATATTGCCTAAAATTATTAATGCTAATAACGATGTATTATGGGGTGAAAGAAGTGCTGAACAAATTTCTATGTATACTAGTGAGTGTCATAAAAGACTGAGATTGATTGACTTTCCTTCGGATTGTGTGAGCTGTGCTGATCGTGCTTGTAATGACCGTGAACACTGGCATACTCTAGATACGCTTTACACCGACATTGTGACCGCCCTTCGTGACGCAGCGGTGGCAAGTCGTAGAAGCAGGAGAAGAGGGTGTGGAAGTGGCTCGCGCGTAGTGGGTTGGAACAAACACGTTGGCGCGGCTCATGGGGAGGCCAGGTATAAGTTCCATGAATGGGTGATGTGTGGAAAGCCAAAGTCGGGTCCTGTTTACCAAGAGATGTATGAAAGCAGACGAATTTTCAAATCCAGATTAAAGTGGTGCCAAGACCACCAAGAACAAATCAAAATGGACTCTCTTGCGGAAAAACATTCAAAGGGGAACTTTAAGGGCTTCTGGAAAAATACTAGTAAAATCAATGTACGACCTGGCCTTCCTGTAAGCGTTGACGGCGTAAACGACTCCAGGGACATTGCAAATGTCTTTAGGGATTTTTTTTTTCTATTAAATCACCACTGGGCCCGGATGGGAAGGTACTTAATAGTAACATGAGTAGACAAGTGGTAACGACCGCGTTTCTTGCGAAAGATATTTCAAAAGTCATAAAAAGTATATTAAGAGGGAAGTCACCGGGACATGACGGTCTTAGTATTGAGCACCTGCAATACGCCGGGCCTCATGTCACGAGGGTATTGGGGATGTTCTATTCGCTATGCATGAGCCATTCTTACTTGCCAGTCGATTTTATGAGGACAGTTGTAGTACCTGTAGTGAAAAACAAAACTGGTGATCTTACCGACAAAAGTAACTACAGGCCTATCTCCCTTGCCACTGTCATAGCAAAAGTTTTTGACGGTTTGCTTAATGCACAGTTAAACAAACACGTAAAGCTGAATGATAACCAGTTCGGGTTTCGACCGCAGCTGTCGACAGAAAGTGCAATATTGTGTTTTAAGCATACCGTTAAATACTATACAAACCGCAAGACGCCCGTATACGCCTGTTTCCTGGACTTGTCTAGGGCTTTCGATTTAGTTCGATACGACCGCTTATGGGATAAACTAAAAAGTATCAACTTACCCGAGGAACTCATCAGCGTGTTCCAGTACTGGTATTCACACCAGTCTAACATCGTGTGTTGGGCGGGTGCAGTATCGGATCCGTATCAGCTCGAATGTGGAGTCAGGCAAGGCGGACTAACATCTCCGACACTTTTCAATTTATATATGAACGATTTGATTGACGCTCTCAGCAGCCAGCGCGTCGGCTGCCATATTGACGGCGTCTGTGTTAACAATCTGAGTTACGCTGACGACATGGTTTTGCTGAGTGCGTCGATCTGTGGCATAAGGAAACTGATACGCATTTGTGAGGAGTATGCGAGTGGACACGGTCTAAAGTACAATGTAAAGAAAAGTAAATGCATGGTCTTTAAGGCAGGTACCAAGTGTCCCCAGGTTTTACCACCAGTATTATTGAATAGTGTGCCCCTGGAGGTTGTCAATCAATTTAAGTACCTGGGATATCTAATCACAAATGACCTCAAGGACAATGCGGACATTGAGCGGGAGCGGAGAGCGTTGTCCATTAGAGCTAATATGATAGCCCGCAGATTTGCGCGATGCTCACAGGAGGTAAAAATTACTTTATTTAGAGCTTATTGTACATCACTCTGTACATCCAGCCTGTGGGCAGACTATAATAAGCGAAGTTACAATGATCTCCGCATCCTGTACAATAACGCTTTCAGGGTGATCTTGGGGCTGCCCCGCTTCTGCAGTGCCTCTGGCATGTTTGCGGAGGCGCGCACTGCCTGCTTTCATGCGACCATACGTAAGCGGTGTGCGTCACTGGTGCGCAGAGTGCGGGCCAGCTCTAATATTATCCTGAAACTGATAGGTGATAGATTGGACTGTCCTCTCCTCCGGCATTGCTGCGACATACATGTCCCAGTAATTGTGGGAGCGAGAGGACATAATTAAATATTATGTGTAATTTGTATTTATTGTATTCTGATTATAATGTAATTTATTTGTATTTCAATGTATTTTAATTGTATTTTAATGACATATTACTATTTTTATTATCAATGAATCAATGCTTTTCAATGATATGGATCTTATGTTATCTGAAATAAATTAATTTGAATTTGAATTTGAATAAAAAAGAGCGTAATGCAAAAATTCATTTTTCTGGTAACAAAGCAGGCCATCTTAGTCCTCAGAGGTGACAACAAATTTATATTTTGGTTCTTATACGCGGATAGATGTAGATGCCTATTGCCTATGGACCGCAGTATCGTTTTTCTTTCTTACTTCTTTAATTAAAAAAATAATTAAAAATAAAAGAAATTAAATTATTATTCTTTTTATGTATGATATCCGTGATAAAATACGTTTTTAGTAATTTTTCTCTGATCATGCTCTGCATATTAAATGATTGACAAATATAACTCTTACAGCATGGATGGCGACAGCAAGGAGTACCTCCTGACCTTGGAACTGCCTTTCCGTATCCAGCAAGTGAGCAACAAAACCGATATTTGCATGAAGCCTGATGTTGGTAAGTAAACGTGTATCTCTGACTGTTAATCCAATGTAGGTCACTACCAAAGTCTTTAAAACATTTTACGAGGTCATTCCTAGAGGGTCTTTAGATTCCCCTACTCGTAGTGTGTTTTTTTTTCTTTAGTTATTGACTAAGAACCGTGGTAATTGGCGCACGCTGTAAATTTTATATGCGACCACACCCATTTTGTTACCGGCCGACAAAAATTTAAATTATTAATTGCAATTCCAAATGCCGATTTACCATATGCTTGGCGGTGGAGGAAAACTTCGTGAGTAAAAAATTTCTGAGAAATTAAAAAAGAAGTCCGCGAACACGCACTGGGGTAGTGCGTATTCGCGGCAACCATTTACTTGCCCTAAACCCTAGAAAAGGCCTGAGTCTAGTTGTGGAATATAATAGTCTATAACTTTACTTTATGGACTCCTATGATCTGTACTTTTGATAATGTTCAGTAATTGAAAATTGTCCTTTAAATAATTGATTAAAAAAAACTAAAGACTGTTTATGCGTCATTTAACTCAAAATACGGACAAATTATGGATATTTAGACGCTTAATTCAACAGGATGTCGGTGACGATGTTATTTCAAGGCGTTGAATCAGACAAAATAACTTAAGGTGACAAGTAAACAAAGGCCAAACCAACTGCAAAGAGGTGTAAGACAGGGTGACGTTATATCCCCGAAACTCTTCATCACTGCATTGGCGGACGTTTTCAAGCTAAACTAGAAAAGATACGGTATTAATATCCATGGCGAGTACATCACTCACCTTCGATTTTCCGACGATATTTTGGGCTGAAGTTATAAATGTATGACAGGAACGATGGACTAACGAGACGAATGGTAGGGAATTATTCTGCTTTTTCCCCGGACGTAGTGGCGCGACTCAATGCAAATTGGGTTGTGCCGGACTATCAAGCCTCACAGATCCACAGTGGGCATGGATGTTTCAGGAAGAGATTGTTTGATATGAAAGTTACTGAATCGAGTCTGTGTGAGTGTGGAGCGGCCTACGAGGATAGGCACCACGCTCTGTGGGAGTGTGTGCTTTATGATGTCCTGCGGTGTAAGATGATGTATGGAATGGTACGCGGAAAGATTGGTCCGGTTTACTACCCGGATCTCGTGGACGGTCAGGAGAGCTTTGGCCGGCTGCGTGAGTTTGCGCACGTTTGGCATGCAAGGAGGACAGCCATAGAGATACGCGCCTACACAAATGAAGACCAGCCCGGAATCGAAGGCGTGCTGTGTTTGTACAGCCCAGAAAGGGAGAGTGCAACAACGGGACATAGAAAAGATTAAATAACTTGTAGAGTCAAGAAAGTGCACGCGGGAAAGAGCCCTGAGCAGTACCGCGTGCATCCGTCGAGATTCGGCCCGTATAACCGCAAGGTTGGTGGGGTCATGGGAGCTGGAGGTTTGGAGCCCTTATGGCAGAATCGTTGGAGGACCTAAGCACTATGCTCAATGACTTCAATAGTGCCTCCAAACGGATAGGTCTTATAGGATGAACAAAACAAAGATCATGTGTAACCCTAAATTACTGTCAAATATTGTGTAAATATCATCAATGCCTCGATTCCAGTAGAAATTGTCTCCGGTTCTCTACACTCACCATACGAAACACAACAGTTTTAAGATGCTATTTTACGCTGGTATTCTGTGAGAGCGTGGTCCATTCCCAATCGAACGGATCCATTGTTACGTGACGAAACCATAATTTAGCAGGAGCGTGGCTCTGTCGTGGAAGTGGACCTGGTCGAGCCCAGACAGTTCAACAAAAAATGAGATTGTGTTCATTATGACGACCAGACGACAACTGTTCAGTGATGGCTCAGTGATCGCGAGGGTGAAAACCGGCAGTGATCACCGAATGGTGAGAGGCACACTGAACCTAAACGTTAAGTTGGAGAGGTCACGTCTAATGAAGTCAACGCTTCGTCCCCCTTGTGCTCTAATCCAAAGTCCCGAAACCTTTCAGCTCGAGCTACAAAACCGTTTTCAGTGCCTAGAAGATTGCAATGCGTGGACGATATGAATTACAAGCTCGTGGAAACTGTTCATGCGGTCGGAGCTAAGTTCTGCAAGACCCGCCGCAGAAGAACACAAAAACTCTCCGATCACACTCTTAATCTCATGGCTGTTAGACGAGATATGAAGCTGCAGTCTTCAGTAGATTTGACAGCATACAGGCAACTGAACAGACAGATCTGCAAATGCATGCGGCGGGACTTACGCAACTTTAATACTGCTCGTATTAAAGAAGCGATCCAGCGGAACCAGGGCTCCAAAATCTTTGCTAGAGATCTGTCTGCCAGAAAGAGCCAACTGTCGAAGCTGAAGACCGACTGTGGCAGCGTCGTTTACGGGACACCTGAGATTTTGAGTGAGATTGAGAGGTTCTATGGGCAGCTGTACACATCATCGTTGGAGCCACACGTAAGTGTGAGTAACGATCCAAGAGCGAGTCTTATCTGACACTATTCCGATGATATCCCGGACATCAGTCTGAGCGAGATTAGAATGGCTCTCCAGAACGTTAAAAATGGCAAGGTCCCAGACGAGTTCCGTCCTCCATGGTGACATTACACCGGAGGCGTGGAGCAGAAGTGCGGTGGTCTTGTTCTTCAAGAAAGGTGACAACGATCTCTTGAAGAACTACAGACCGATTTCTCTTCTAAGCCGCGTTTACGTGCTGTTTTCGAGAGTCAATACGAATCGTCTCGCGCGCAGATTTGACGACTTCCAGCCTCCCGAACAAGCCGGTTTCCGAAAGGGCTTTAGCACCATAGACCACATACATACCCTTCGGCAAGTTGTACAAAAGTTCGAGGAGTACAATTTGCCACTATGTCTGGCATATGTGGACTATGAGAAAGCCTTTGATCCCGTCGAAATTTGGGCGGTGCTGCAGTCCCTTCAGCGGTGCCAAGTTGACTGTCGGCATATTGAAGTGCTGAAGTGCTTGTACAGTAGAGCTACGATGGCTATCCGAGTACAGAACCAGAGTACGAAACCTATCCAATTGCATAGAGGTGTAAGACAGGGTGACGTGATATCCGCGCTTTCATATATTATATATTATATATTTCATATATTATATGATATTCGCACGTTTTCAAGCTTCTGCACTGGAAAGGATACGGTATCAACATCAATAGCGAGTACATCACTCACCTTCGATTTCCCGGCGATATAGTCCTTATGGCAGAATCGCTGGAGGACCTAAGCACTATGCTCAATCACCTCAATAGTGTTTCCCAACGGATAGGTCTTAAGATGAACATGGATAAAACAAAGATCATGTTTAATGTCCATGTCACACCTATGCCGGTAGATGTCGGGGACACTAAGCTCGAATTTGTTGACGAGTATGTTTACCTGGGGCAAATAGTCCGACTAGGTAAGTCCAACTTCGACCGAGAGGTCAATCGGCGGATTCAACTCGGTTGGGCAGCGTTCGGGAAATTACGGCACATCTTCTCGTTAGGTACACCTCAAAACTTGAAAACAAGACTGTACAACCAGTGCGTGTTGCCAGTGATGACCTATGGTACTGAGACGTGGTCCTTCACTGCTGGCCGGATGAGAAAGCTCAAGGTCGCTCAGCGAGCTATGGAGTTTCTCTGCGTGATAAACTTAGAAATAAGGATATCCGCAGTAGAACCAGAGTGACCGACATAGCCCAACGGATTAGTAAGCTGAATTGGCCATGGGCCGGCCATATAGCTCGAAGAACCGACAACTGTTGGGGAAAAAAGGTTCTCGAGTGGCAGCCTCGTACCGGCGGACGAAGTGTAGATCCCCCCACTAGATAGAGTGACGACCTGGTAAGATATGCAGGAAGTTGATGGATGCAGGCGGCTCAGGACCGTGCTTTGTGGCATTTCTTGGGGGAGGCCTATGTTCAGCAGTAGACTTGTGAAGGGCTGTAATGATGATGATGATGATGATGTGGCTCTATGTCTTTTCAAATTAAAAATGTCCAGAAGCATTTATTCTATTTAGAGCAGTTATTATGATAAGTTGTATCACTTAATATTTTGTTATTCTTAATTTTAATTTTTTTAAGGTTTATTTTTATTTGCTCAATTATATTCAATTCATATTCAAAATAGCATATGTAGTACAACCTTCCGAGCTTTTAAACTAGTCATTACTGCATTTATTTAAATTCAATAAGTAACTCGCGGAAATCGTCACACCGACTGATATGAAACTCGTTACCAGATAAAACCCAACTAAACGCCAACATTTCAACACAATATTTCTAACTGTATAAATCTGATTTATTTATGACTGATTTATACTTGCAACAAGCACAATATATCTGCAGCATGTCTCTACCACATATAAACCTTACCTAGTTAACACTTTCGACAGAGCGATGAAATTAATGAGAAGTATTTAGGTCGTAATTACTTCTATTTTTAAACAGTAAGGTTGTAATTATCTTCTATTACGTCCTCCCTCTCAATTACCCGAAATACAACTTTTAATTGTTAAATCGCATGCTTGCGTGATCTACTACCGACCAGCTACCACTTTTAGTTAATAAATACATAAAATCACCCAGTTAAACTAAGTCATAATTATCATTAATTGCGCCAACGATACCTTAAATTCAAATATACACGAACATAACAATGTAAGTCTACTAACTGATATCCGCTCGATTCGCTGGGTAATATTTTAATGCGGAACCTATTACATTTTTTTGGTCAGACTATATATATGCATATAGTGAGCCGTGGTAGCTCAGATGGTTAGCGCTCGCTGTTAGCTTCACAGTGGGCGAGCAACCCGGGTTCGATCCCCGCCGGCACCAATGAAATTGCTAAGTGCTGATTTACACATATTTCTGATGAAAACTCAAAATAATAAACCAACATGGTAAGCGTGGCAACTATGGCAAAATCTCATGATGAGGCAATCTATGGCGGAGGCCTATGTTAAGCAGTGGATTTTTATAGGATGAAATAACAATAATATCCTCCAGACCGAATTTCAATCACGGCGGCCAACCTCACGTAGACTAGCCATCTGCACTGGTCAGGATTAAAGTGCCCGAGTGTATGCGCAAGCACAGGTGCACTCTATTCCCTCATTCTCATAGTCCGATAGGACGGTAAACCGATACGACCGGAGAGAGATCAGGCCCAGGACCGGACAGGACAGGATGTAATAGATGAATAAATAATGGCAAATAAATATATTGTATGCACTGCCAAAATAACCATGTAAACGAAGGTAATGACATAGTATATAAGCGGCTCTGCCATTCGGATAGACACTTACGTTTGCGACGGCTAAGGAAGGGTTGATGTGAAAGATGACGAAGACTTTTTCCTATATTACTTTTATTTCCTAACTTACAAGCTAACTTAACTACTGTGACGATGTGAGTTCACAGAAATAATGGACAATCTTTACGTTGAAACTTTCGTTTTATAATATATTATATCCTATGATGAGTAATTCTAAGTCATGTAAGTAAATTGAGTCACGTCTTTAAAGACGTACTGCTATTTGCTTAGCAGGCGGTGTTGTATGGTAGGTGTCTTCGTGATGGTATGCAAGGTCGATACTAGGTCGATAGGCATATGTGACTAGCCCCTCTTTCTATCACTAAATAAACCTCAAGTCTGTAACCCTTGTTATATCTCACCCTCAAGGTATGTCACAAAGCGGGACTTGAACCACTTCTGTCCATCAACTCCTTACATCTCTTACCAGGTCGTCACTCCATCTCTTATTTAAGGGAGGTTTATGTTGAGCTGTGGACTTGTGAAGGGCTGTAATGATGATCATGATGATAATACGGCTTTCATTCATTAATCACAGCCTGCGAAACTCTACTGCCGAAAATAGATTCATAGATTGTCTTAAATATGTATTCGGTGAGTGTGTGATGCTTTCCCGGTCGAGCCGATCACATTCGTGCTGCAACCATAATACAACTGTGGAGTAGCTCACTTTATATATTACATCCTATAAACAGTCTATTGAACTCTAATAGAAATATGCCATAGTTTGTACATTTGGCACGCGGCTTAGAAAACGCAGGTTTCGTTATTTGGGTTGTAATCAGAAAGATGCTGCTGCCACAGATGGCCACACATGACTAATGTATTAAAAATTCAACATGGCCAAATATTCGCAACTTGAACGCGATACCGTAATATTATGTGAATGGTCGGCTTTATAATCTAAAGGGTCTCTTTTATGTGTTTGTATCATGTAAGTTTGGGTCTACTCGCAATATTTTTTTCACTGCCTCGATATTTTTGCCCGTTACTATGATCGTAGTTAGTTACGGCCATTTATTTTTTGTACATCAAGGATAACATTCATTTGTTTAATATAATAATTTAAATTAAAAAAATTGTACAACCGACTTTAATATAAATTATTAAGAATAACTCAATTTACCTTACCTTACCTACCTTACCTTAATCAAATTTATATACCACCACATGTGAAGCACCAGCTTTCAATTAAAAAAAGAATCATCGAAATCGGTTCACGCAGTAAAAAGTTATGAGGTAACACGCATAAAAAAATACAGTAGAATTGAGTACCGTCCTTTTTGAAGTCGGTAGAAAAAACACCTGAAATTAATAGAATGAAATATAGGCCATTAGAAAACATTATAAAATGCAGCATACACCAGACAAAAAAAAATACCCCTATGGATCCAATCCAAATGTTGCAATGATAAAAAACAAGGATTTGACTATCGATAATTGTATTAATATTCGGCAGAAGAAATAATTTAAAATTAAAAATTATGTACAGCCGACTTCAATATAAGTTATTTAAGAATAACTCAAAAACTATTGGTCTGACCTTGATCAAGTTCATATGGGACCACACGAGAACTACCAGCTTTCAAATAAAAAAAGAATTAACGAAATCGGTTCACCCAGTAAAAAGTTATGAGGTAACACACATAATAAAAACATACAGTCGAATTGCGTACCGTCTCCTTTTTGGAAGTCGGCAGAAAACGTATTGCTGACGACACCGACAGTGATTCTTGCACGGCTCGTGAACCCAGAAAATAGAAAAAATCTTGTTGCAGTGCAGATATATTTAACAATAATTTAGTAAACTTTCGGGAACAAATGGAAACGACGAATCTGCTTCTTAACTCGATGAAAGAAGAACCATATGCGCGCTTCACACGGATTCTCACCAATATCTCTGAGATAAAAAACCAAATGAATGATATTAAAAAAGCTAACGTGGAGATTGAGAAATCAGTGGATTATCTTGGAGAAAATGACGTACCATACATAAACACAAATACAATACAAAAACCATAAACTCAATTAATAAAGATTACAATAAACCCTTTAAATTATGTGGTATACTGCCTATAGAATTAAATTAATAATAATCAAAGTGCCCCTGTGGTAGCAGCGTCGACTACATTAGGCTCCATGGACTTTCATTTAAGAAAAGTGCTGATATCAGTAGGTTCCCCGTCACGGCTCTCTGAACGATGTTATCGGAAGAACTCTTGTCTCTATAAATAAATTGTTTTAGAGCCAAGTAGAATGTTTAGATATGATGACAGGAGACCCGACGGTATGGATTTGATTCCTTGGGGAGCGGTAAAGACCTAATGTGGGATGCTACGTGCGTAGTCTTTAGCAACCTCTCATCTCAGGGTCGTTTAGGCTGGGGCGGCATCAGACGCTATAATTATGAACTATGAGTGGCGCAATTAGAAATCTTTGAGAGATTTTTTTCCGTCATTGGTGATGAAGTATTAGATATTAAATCGCACTATCTTCTCGTAACAAAAACCTATTTAAGAGTAAAGAGCCTTGAAGACACACAGATTTTAATCGAACGGAAAAACTTATTATTATATATTTTGTGCCTTCTTAGGGTTCCGCACCCGAAGAATAACTAACGGGACCTAACTACTAAGCCTCCGCTGTCCGTCCTTCTGTCTTTTTTTTATAGGATATGGGTGACAAACGAGCACACAGTCCACCTGATGGTAAGTGGTTGCTGCGGCCCATAGACATCTACATCTATCCTCTATTACAAATCAAAATGTAGATGGGTTGTCACCCGTGAGGACTAAGATGGAATGCCTCATTTCCAGTAAAAAGGGCCTCCGGCCACCTGCACTCACCAAGCGAAACGCAGAGGTAAACCTCTACTTCACGCTGGTTTTCTGTGAGGTCGTGGTACCACCCCGGTTCGAGCCGGCCCATCCGTGCGACAGCAAAATCTGCCGCGTGCCTCTACCACTAACTAAATGTCTAACACTAACTGTCTGTCAATGGACTGTACTATCTCATGATTCGTAACAGGTAGACAGTTGAAATTTTCACAGAATGTGTATGTCTGTTGCCGCTTTATTAACAAATAATACAAATAAAATTAAAAGTAAAGGAGGCTCCCCTACTAGAAACATGTTTTACGATGGTTACCCTTCATGCGCGAGCTCGACTCGCACTTGGCCATACTCCTACTATACTGTGTGAATAAGTATGATATCTAATTAAGTTTTTAGCTTTAGTTTACTTATTATTGTTATTAATATTGTAATTTAATAAAACAAAAGATAAAATATAAAATTATAAAACATAAATTTAATTACATAATAAAAAAACAGTTGTTATATTTTTCATTTTGTGTTTGTTTCAGCATTCGTAAATATTGAGCCACATGTTGGTAAGTTTTCTACTTTCTTTTGTACCTACTCGTATTTACAATACAATTCAGAGTTGGCCAATATATATATATATATATATATATATATATATATATATATATATATATATACCAATATATATACAGGGTTATATATAGGTAATTTGCAGAGAAGGTATGAGAATAAGTAGTGTAGGCCAATGGAGAAAATTTAATAAGAAAAATCTCATACATTTTGTTCTTTTTATCTTTTAATTCAAAATGCGTAGTAATGCATTATTTTAACTGATTTTACTACGTACGCACACATAAGGGTCAATCGGTAGTTGATGCCCATAAATCGCGTTCAATTTGAGTCAAATAAAAGTAAAGCCTTAATTACTCATATTTTCAATAACTGGAACAACGGTATATCATTATTTATACATTTATACCTAAGTTTTAAATTTGGCAATTTAAGTTTATATTTACCAAACTATTTTGTAAATCGAAATATTTATAAAAGAAAATTACAACCTGATTGCTTATAAATTAGCCTATTAAGTGCTAAGAATTCTAGAAAAATTCAGTGTTTTTTTTATAGAATGAGGGTGACATATGACATACGCAGTACACTTAATGGTAAGTGCATGCTATGGCCTCTACACCTATCCTCAATAAAGAAACAAAATGCAGAGATACGTTGCCACCCCTGAGGACTAAGACGGAATGCCTTGTTTCCAGTAAAAGGGGTCTCCAGTTCTCTACACTCAACACACGAAACACAGTAGTGTTAAGCTGCTATTTTACGCTGGTATGCTGTGAGAGCGTGGTCCTTCCGTGGCCGAGCCGAGTCATTCGTATTACAACCATTACCACGGTTGTGCTGCAGCCATATCTAGATGCAGCTTAGCTCTACCACGATGGAATCATCCCTGAGAAAGTTATGTTTTTGTTAGCCGGTGTAAATGTAGGTTATAAAAGCTAACAAGCCTGAATGAACTAAAAACTTTTGACTTGAATACACTTTCTTAACTGTTCTATGTCAGTGTTTGACTACTATTCCACATGACGGTAAGTGGTGGTGCACCAGAATATGGTAAAACATACTGGTTTAGCAGCTTTTAGTCAATGACTCTCATAAATTACGATTTGGCGTGATAAATTTCCCCACAAACGGATACAGCGTTCAGTCGAACCTAATTTCAGCTATTTGTTAAGTTTAACCGACATAAATTGCTTTGATTGGCCTCTAATTGTTTCTAATTTTGTATTTGTGGTGGAGACGGGCGATCGTATCATGATACACAGTCGACAGAATAGGTTAAAAAATTATTAAAAGACACTCCTTACTATTACCAATAGGATTTTGTCAAAAAAGACACAAAAAGAACATTCCGCGGGCAGTTGAAATCCAAGAAAACGCACCGTGGTAGCGTGGTGAATCATTTCTTGATCAATAAACCTAACAAGCTAACAGCATAGCAAAGTGGCGAAGCAATCAGCTTTGTAGCGGTTTTTAATGGAAAATAATAATAATACTACTACTACTAATACTACTAATACAAAATAGGAGGTTCAGATGCCTGGGTGATCAGTAATCGATTGCTGAAAACAGAATTTGAAAATTCGAAATCGTTCTCGAGATAATCGTGAGACAGACGGACAGACGGACGGACGGACGGACGGACGGACAGACGGACAGACGGACAGACGGACAAATGGACAGACGGACAGACATCGTGAAATCAATAAGTGACTTCGCAAGCTTCGCCACTTAATAATTAGATGAGAGCTACTCCCAGCTGTGTGCCGTTTTAGTCCTATTTAATTATTGTCATTACAACCTATATAAGTCCTTTGCTAAACTTGGGTCTCCCCATAGATTGCCTCATAAAAGAGGGGGGACGGTGGATTTTACCATAGTTCTGTTCATATCCTGTTTTACTTTTAGTTTCCCTCCATCGCTTCTTACCATATCCGCAGAACGATATGGTAAGAAGTGGTATGGTAAGATAGTGGTTGTTCTTACACCGCCACTACACAAATAATTTATATTGCATGCCGAGCGCAAAGCGTGTGGGTATGTTCTACTAGCGCCTAAAAATCAAGATTCCAACGTTTTGTCGCATGAAATCGTATCCAGCAATCATATTATACATATTATAAATGATATAAAAAGCACATTGTTAGAAAGATAAATGGTTGTTGAACTTATTAATATTTTTTTTGAACCGATTAATTGCTATTTTTAAATAAAAAAGGGGTTTTAGTGGCTTATAGTGTGGATTTGTCATGTGCCCAAGGCTTGTAAACACGATAACTTTTGAAAATATCAATTGTTTAACTCAATCTATTTTTTAATCTCTTCATCTATCATGTGCGAAGCCACTCAATGTAAATGGCAGTGTAATTTTGTTTTGTTTCATCATCATTACAGCCCTTCACAAGTCCACTGCTGAACATAGGCCTCCCCCAAAGAATGCCACAAAGCACGGTCCTGAGCCACCTGCATCCATCGACTTCCTGCATATCTTACCAGGTCGTCACTCCATCTAGTGGGGGGACGCCCTACACTTCGCTTGCCGGTACGAGGCTGCCACTCGAGAACCTTTCTTCCCCATCGGTTGTCGGTTCTTCGAGCTATATGGCCGGCCCACTGCCACTTCAGCTTACTAATCCGTTGGGCTATGTCGGTCACTCTGGTTCTACTGCGGATATCCTCATTTCTGAGTTTATCACGCAGAGAAACTCCGAGCATAGCCCTCTCCATAGCTCGCTGAGCGACCTTGAGCTTCCTCATACGGCCAGCAGTGAAGGAGCACGTCTCAGTTCCGTAAGTCATCACTGGCAACACGCACTGGTTGTACAATTTCGTTTTAAGGTTTTGAGGTATGTCTGACGAGAAGATGTGTCGTAGCTTCCCGAACGCTGCCCAGCCGAGTTGAATCCGTCGATTGACCTCTTGGTCGAAGTTGGACTTACCTAGTCGGACTATTTGTCCCAGGTAAACATACTCGTCAACAACTTCGAGCTTAGTGTTCCCAACAACTACCGGCATAGGTGTGACATGGACATTAAACATGATCTTTGTTTTGTCCATGTTCATCTTAAGACCTATCCGTTGGGAAACACTATTGAGGTCATTGAGCATAGTGCTTAGGTCCTCCAGCGATTCTGCCATAAGGACTATATCGTCGGCAAATCGAAGGTGAGTGAAGTACTCGCCATTGATGTTGATACCGTATCCTTTCCAGTCCAGAAGCTTGAAAACGTCTTCCAATGCAGCGGTGAAGAGTTTCGGGGATATGACGTCACCCTGTCTTACACCTCTCTGCAATTGGATAGGTTTCGTACTCTGGTTCTGTACTCGGATAGCCATCGTAGCCCTACTGTACAAGCACTTCAACACTTCGATATACCGAGAGTCAACTTGGCACCGCTGAAGGGACTGCAGCACCGCCCAAATTTCGACGGAATCAAAGGCTTTCTCATAGTCCACATACGCCAGACATAGTGGCAAATTGTACTCCTCGGACTTCTGTACAATTTGCCGTAGGGTATGTATGTGGTCTATGGTGCTAAAGCCCTTTCGGAAACCGGCTTGTTCGGGAGGCTGGAAGTCGTCAAGTCTGCGCGCGAGACAATTCGTAATGACTCTCGAAAACAGCACGTAGACGCGGCTCAGAAGGGAAATCGGTCTGTAGTTCTTCAAGAGAGCGTTGTCGCCTTTCTTGAAGAACAAGACCACCGCACTTCCGCTCCACGCCTCCGGTGTAATGCCACCATGGAGGACGGAATTAAAGAGCTTCTGAAGGACTTCAAGTACCGGTTTTCCACCCGCTTTCAGAAGCTCTGCTGTGATTCCATCCTCGCCTGGGGCCTTGCCGTTTTTAAGGTGCTGGAGAGCCATTCTAATCTCGCTCAGACTGACGTCCGAGATATCATCGGAATAATGTCGGATAAGACTCGCTCTTGGATCGTTACTCACACTTGCGTGTGGCTCCAACGATGACGTGTACAGCTGCCCATAGAACCTCTCAATCTCACTCAAAATCTCAGGTGCCCCGGAAACGAAGCTGCCACATTCGGTCTTCAGCTTTGACAGTTGGCTCTTTCTGGCAGACAGATCTCTGGCAAAGACTTTGGATCCTTGGTTCCGCTCGATTGCTTCTTCAATACGAGCTGTATTGAAGTTGCGTAAGTCCCGCCGCATGCATTTGGAGATCTGTCTGTTTAGTTGCCTGTATGCTGTCAAATCTGTTGAAGAATGTAGCTTCATCTCCCGTCTAACAGCCATGAGATTAAGAGTGTGATCGGAGAGTTTTTGTGTTCTTCTGCGGCGGGTTTTGCAGAACTTAGCTCCGACCGCATGGACAGTTTCCACGAGCTTGTCATTCAAATCGTCCACTTCATTGCAGTCTTCTAGGCACTGAAAACGGTTTTGTAACTCGAGCTGAAAGGTTTCGGGACTTTGGATTAGAGCACGAGGGGGACGGAGCGTTGACTTCATTAGACGAGACCTCTCCAACTTAACGTTTAGGTTCAGTGTGCCTCTAACCATTCGGTGATCGCTGCCGGTTTTCACCCTCGCGATCACTGAGACATCACTGAACAGTTGTCGTTTGGTCGTCATAATGAAGTCAATCTCATTTTTTGTCGAACCGTCGGGGCTAGACCAGGTCCACTTCCTGTGGGGCCGCTTCTGGAAGAAAGAGTTCATCATAAAGAGTCCCTCTTTCTCCATGAAGTCGGCCAGCTGCTGGCCCCTTGGGTTCCGTTGCCCTATTCCAAATTTCCCCACTTTCAGCTCACCGTTCTCTCTTGTGCCTAGTTTTGCATTGAAGTCTCCCATTAACACCGTATATTGGGTTTTGGAGGAATGCATGGCTCTAGAGATATCCTCATACATTTCCTCCACCTCCTCATCGGGGTGTGCCGAGGTTGGTGCGTAAACCTGTATGACCTTCAGCGAATACCGTTTGGTGATTCTGAGTATAAGGTACGCAACCCTCCTCGACACACTCTCAATCTTTACAACGTTGTTAACGAGAGACTTGTGGACGATAAATCCGACACCTCCTTGGGACAGATGGTCGCCCTCCCGGTGATAGAACAAGTTGCCGGATTCGAGGATTACCGTGTCCTCCCCCTCTCTTCGGACTTCGGATAATCCTATAATATGCCAGCGTAACTTGTCTATCTCTTCTTCCAGCTCCACAATCTTCTCGTCAGTCCTCAGGGTCCGTGCGTTGTATGTTGCCAGGTCAAGTCGTTGTAGGTGGCAACCGAACCTCCACCGGAGATTCTTAGCACCCCCTGCCCCGCCGTTACCATGGTCGCCACCGTAGCCAGGAATAGCGGGGCCGCCGGGGACTGGGGGCCGTGTCTTCGTAACTTTCATTATGGGGGGTATATTGCCATAGTTGCCACGCTTGGCGAGCGGGTTGGCAACCGCAGTTTTTTATTGTATTTTGCCGTTACCAGGAAGATGCTGCTGCCCATCTCCTGCCTGTGTCCCTTTGTCGCCTTTTACGACACCCACGGGAAGATATGGGGTAGTGGATATTCTTTAGCTATAATAAATTTTCGTTGATTTGGCAGCCTTGTATGTAAATTATTTCTGTAAATGGGGAGCTACAGCCACAGAGTAGTTTACTTATTCACTTAGTTCGGCGTCCATAGATAATATACTATATTTTAGGGTATCGGCGTTAATCGCCGTCGTGAGTGGATATTGTTTCGGTTGTAGCAGCGGCTCAAAACGATCGCTGTACAAATACACAATATTCGAATAACCAAATTTCTTAAATACTTGATTATAATAATAATAAGAGATTATTTATTACAATATTTTAAAAGCACAGAATAAATAATAGTAGTACGTACTAAAAGTAAGCAGTATATATTTTTTTTGTCATGGGTGAAATTTTCATGGTTTTCGAGGGTGTTGAAACCGATAGGGTTGTCGAAATGTAAATCCAAGATGGAGACCGCAATAAGTATCAATTTCTTCATCATGGGTGTCATTTTCATGGGTTTCGAGGGTGTTGAAGCCGATAGTGCTGTCGAAATGTAAATCCAAGGTGGCGGCTGCAATAAGTATCAATTTCTTCATCATGGGTGTCATTTTCATGGGTTTCGAGGGTGTTGAAACCGATAGTGCTGTCGAATTGTAAATCCAACATGGCGACTGCAATAGATATCAATTTTTTCATCATGGGTGTCATTTCCATGGGTTTCGAGGGTGCTGAAGCCGATAGTGCTGTGGAAATGTAAATCCAGGAGGGCGGCTGAATTAGGTACCAATGTTTTCATCCTGGGTGTCATTTTCATGGTTTTCGAGGGTGTAGAAGCCGATAGTGCTGTCGAAATGTAAATTCAAGGTGGCGGCTGCAATGGGTATCAATTTTTTCATCATGGGTGCCATTTTCATGGTTTTCGAGGGTGTTGAAGCCGATAGTGCTGTCGAAATATAAATCCAAGACGGCGGCTGCAATAAATATCAATTTTTTCATCTCGGGTGTCATTTTCATGGTTTAGGAGGGTGTTGAAGCCGATAGTGCTGTCGAAATATAAATCCAAGATGGCGGCTGCAATAAATATCAATTTTTTCATCTCGGGTGTCATTTTCATGGTTTTGGAGGGTGTTGAAGCCGATAGCGCTGTCGAAATGTATTTAAACTACTTTAAAACAATTCCGTATAATCATGCAATACGTATTTTTTTAATGCGAAGGCATGCCCAATTGCATTTACCAATATATTTTAGATTATTTTGTTTTTTTAAACCGTTACCTCCATACTAGGATTTTCTCCTGTATCATGGTGGCAGTTTACATACATGAATTTTACATGAACAAACATCCAGACCTCGAACAATTATTTGTAGGTCATACAAATACTTGTTCCATGCGGGATTGAAACCCGCAGCCCTCAGCTCTGCAAGTCATTGATGAAGCCACTGCGCCACTGCACCGTCATAATTAATATTTTTTAATATCAAAGTCAAAGTTAAAGTCAAAATCTTTATTTGCAGAATAAAATGTTTAGGTAATACAGGTATTAAATATAAGAGTAAGTCTCAATAATATTCTACCGGGAGTTGTACCGGTGTGCAAATATATCTTAAAATAATCGAATTTAATTGTAATAATGTCAAAATAAATAAATTATATAATACATTTAATAATATTGCAATCAATTAAAGTATTCCTTAACACTATAATAACACTTGTCAAGAAGCCATTTATTAATCTCAATTTTAAAGAACAATGCCCATTTTTCACCTGACAATGTATAGAAATGAAATAAATCTTAAAATTCAGCTAATTGAATTGTAAATTAATTACGCTTATCACTATGTTAAAAGAAACGCAGGAAAAAAATATTTTTACATATTTCTATAAGTTTATTCTACGTCAAGGGTAAACGTATTATATGTTTTGAACGCATCTCAACTACCCTTTTTCTAGGACGTTCCATTTTATACACTGCTACTTTACTTTATTTAACTCTGCTTCTGAGTTTTATACATTATTTTATGTTTTATTTAATCAGTAAGTATTTATTTATTTGTATTTGTATAGTACATATTAATATAAAATAATATAATAATAAAATAAATTAATATTCAGTATGTCATCGAGTGCGGACGAATGAAACGGATTTTTTTGACATTTGACAGTTCTGCAATTGGCATCGGCGCAGTTCTTCGTTGTTGCATTTGCGTCTCGTTGTATACTGTGCCATTTTGTTTGTGTTACTTATTTTTACAACCCTATATGGTATCAAGAAAATATTTCTGCTCCAGCAGAATTTCTGGATGACGTGGTGGTGAGAGATTTAAGTGAAAATGATGATAATTAATAAACCATGCCACTTTAATATAGTGTTTTATTGATTTATCCCATTTTGTTCATCAGTAAGTATATACCATAGGCCAATGAAATGTGTTTGGTTGATAAGTGATCATTTTGACAATACAAGATGAACTAAATGTACTTAGTAAGCATTTATGTGTGCTGAAGAAATAGCAGATAGAGCTAGACACTCAATTTATGGTGACAATCATCGAGAGTAAATGGTGACTTAGGGGCAGTTGGTTTCAAGAAATTCACAAAGTAAAAAAGACGTTTTAGACCATAACTTGATAAGTATTGTTATCTTAACTTCGAGCGTTAATAATAAGTTATAGCACATTTATTTCTTTATTACCTATTTGGTTACGGCAAATCCTAACCTAAAAAGTGACATTAGTATATTTTGGGATTCGTAGCGTTTAAATCGTAAAAATAACTATATGACATTATTTTCTGAGCTTACATGTAGTTTTTCTACTATACTTTATAATTATACATCAACTTTCACTATCAGGTTTTTAAATGTATGGAAAGTGGGCATGATTCTTTATTCAAAGGCATTTTAAGTTATTGGTTAATTTAATATATATTTTAATAGCCATCATAGGAGCACTGTTTGCATAAAATCTAGAACTGCATTTGGGATGGAATAATATATTTTTATTCCTTGTTTGCCTTTCGAGAGATTCAACGTGGGTTTTGAAATAATTCGGATGTCGCTTTACAAATATACATATTTCTCGAATATACATGCATGGCAAAGGCAATACGCGTATCTTTTTGAACAATGGCTTCAATCAAGAAACCACGCACCACATACAGCTCGCACACATTTCTCTTGTAATTTAAACGCTCTAATCATATCAACAGAATTCCCCCACAAAGACAGACCATATAATAATACTGAAGACACATAACCGTGATAAGCAGCTAGGGCTGCTTTTTGTGATATTCTTTTTCTCAATCTTTTTAAAGCATACACAAACCGGTTTAATTTTGTACAAACCTGGTCAATGTGAAGCTTCCAGTTTAAATTTTTGTCAATTTTTATACCTAAAAACATAACTGATTCAACATTTTATATCTTCGAATTTTCATATTTTATATTCATATTTATAGGTTCCATTTTGTAATTTCCAATTTGTATTACTTTTGTTTTGTCAATTTTAAGTAAAAGATTATTTAAATTAAGCCATGTCACAATAGTGTTAATAGAATTATTTATTTCGGTTTCATATATGTCTTTTTTGGTGCATTTAAATATAAAAGTTGTGTCGTCTGCGAACAAGATGCATTTATGCTTGGTTATAATATATAGCAAAAAGATTAAAGGTCCTAAAATACTACCCTGAGGGATACCACGGTCATTAGATCTAAACTGTGAACGATGTAGTTCTTTCGTAAATATGCTGTCTTGTCGTGCTTGGGTTAGCCGAGTGATTTCTGTGCATTGTTTTCGGCCTTGCAAGTAACTGCATAGCCATGTGTAAGCCGCACCTCTTATCCCGTAACTTTCAAATTTGTTTAGTAGAATTTTGTGGTCAACAAGATCAAAGGCTTTGGTCATGTCCAGCATGAGAGCAGTTACTGGAGTTTTTCTATCGATACTCTCTGCTATGTCTTTAATAAAGTTGAAGCATGCTAAAGTTGTAGAACTATTTTTGCGAAAACCGAATTGATTTTCAGTTAAGATACCAAATCTTTGTATAAATTTACTTAATCTATCGTACATAGTTCTCTCGAATATCTTTGATATTACGGGGATCAAAGTTATTGGTCTATAGTTATTGAGATCCTTTTCATCTCCTTTTTTGTGAACTGGTTTTATTATAGAAATCTTAAGATGTTCCGGGAATGAGCTCTCGACAAATGATAGGTTTATAAGGAAACTCAGCGGTGTACAGATATAACAGGCACATGACTTTAGTATTTTGGTACTGAGTTCGTCGTAGCCAACTGAATCCGTGTTTTTTAATTGTTTGATTATTTTCTTAATTTCCGCTAGTTCCGTTGGTTGTAAGAAAATTGTATTTGGATTTGTATCTATACTTGGTTGAGCAGAATTGTTACCAGACATATTTGTATTTTTAATGTTACTTAGGTCATTTTCACATATCATGTTAGGGTTACTAATTGTTTGTTCATTAAATTTAATTACGTCAATTTTATTAATTTGTTACTTTCATTTATACTTGAATTTACCGAATTTCAAGTAGCTTTGCAAGTATTTTTACTATTTAGAATGTATTTTAAGTTGGTTTTTTGTTGAGCTTTATAAATGCACTTTTTCAAAAGATGTAACATTTTATTTGTTTTTGAGTATTTGTAGGTTAGATAAAGTTTTCTTTTCGTAATACTTGACTTTCTAATACCTTTTGTTTCCCACCTACCTCTATTACACATGCTGTTTCTCTTAAGTTTAATTATAGGAGTGAGAAAAGAGCTACCAGTTCACCTGATGGTTAGTGGCTACTGGCAATCTCATAAAACCCATATTAAGAAAGTTACAAATGCGTCGTTAACCTTGAGAGTTAAGATTTTTTTTATAGGATAAGGGTGACAAACAAGCACACAGTCCACCTGATGGTAAGTGGTTGCTGCGGCCCATAGGCATCTACACCTATCCTCTATTACAAATCAAAATGTAGATGCGTTGTCACCCGTGAGGACTAAGATGGAATGCCTCATTTCCAGTAAAAGGCCTCCGGCCACCTGCACTCACCAGGCGAAACGCAGAGGTAAACCTCTACTTCACGCTGGTTTTCTGTGAGGTCGTGGTACCACCCCGTTTCGAGCCGGCCCATCCGTGCGACAGCAAAAGCTGCCGCGTGGCTCTACCACTGTTTAAAAAGATGGAATGTCTCAATGTATAACTCATTTATTCTTCAAACTAGATCAGTGCAGAGGACGTGCATTATTTGACGGATGGGCTCCTTATAGTTGTAGGTTGTAGCAGGAATGGGTCAGCTCGAACAGATAATGGTTACGCTCTCACAGAATACCAGCGTAAAATGACAGATATGTTGTCTGGAAACGAGCCAATTGATCTTAATCTTCAAGGGTGACAACGCTTTCTGCATATTGATACTTAATAGATGATTGATTTTTTTATAGGAGTGGGGGCAAACGAGCATACGGCTCAGTTGTAGATGTAGATGTCGATAGGCCACAGCATCCACATACCACCGGGTGGATTGTGAGTTCCCTTGTCACCATTATTCTATTAAAAAAACAATAGAGTACAGATAATGCAACCATTTACAAATTTGCATTGGCAACAATCAAATAAAACAGTTTATAAACAAAAGTTATTAAGAGTCCCTTCGTTTTGATGTATAAAGAACATACGAAGTCCATCTAAAATTCTACTAAAACCGTGAATTTCTGACACAAACTTATTGTGTTGTCCCAAAACCATTAATCTTTAATTTAACATTGGACCCTTCTTTACTAAAACAACTAACCTAAGTATAACAAACATAGAACCGAAGCCCGAAGGTAAGCCTGTGGTTACATCAGCCGGAAACACTACATCTATACATAAAATAATAAAACAGACAGACAACCCATTTGACCAGATATCTCGTTGAGAATAAAATTCCAATCATTCGCAAGCACCTTTTATTAATATTGACGGGTTTCATTATTTTTCAGGTCCGTATAGAAGCTTCGATGGCAATGGTGAGTAAATTCGATTGACTAAAAATGTCCATTTGTAAAGAATATAATTAACAATTGGCAATAAAATATATATGTGAACGTGAACAAGTGATAAAATAAAAAAAATTGTACAACCGACTTCAATATAAATTATTAAGGATAACTCAAATATTACTGGTCAGACCTTGATCAAAATCACCAGCTTTCAAATAAAAAAACAATATCAAAATCAGTTCACCTAGAAAAAAGTTTAGGTAACACACTTTTAAAAATCATACGTTCGATTTGAGTACCTCCTTCTTTTTGAAGTCGGGTAAAAATTAAGAAAAATATATTTTTTCCAACAATCACAACTATTTATACAAATATCTATCTGACCCTAGCTCCTGTAAAACGTTAAGCTGAGTAAAAGAAGCTAGATCCTTCTTGGTACTGCGAACGTCAATCCGCCTGCCAAGTGTGACGATTAACGCAAACCCTCTCTATAACGCGAGGCCTCAGATACGACAGTATATAGTCTGTTCGCTAAGATAGTGTCGGTATACCTGGAGGCGGAAAGAACTGTTCTTTACGGCGCTTAGTTTTAAAGTGCCAAATTCTCCTGCGAGTGTACGTCGCATACGGTGAAATTTATGTCGCAGCGGCGGCTTTGATAAGATGCGGCACGTGTCAAGGCGGCGCGACATAGAGGCGACCGTATCTAAGCGAACAGACTATACTTAGCGCTGATAAAGAAGAAGATAATGAATTATAACTTTTTCTTATTTTTTCTTCTTGTATACTCAAATTCTATAGATTTTATAGCGTTTTAATTATAAGTACTTATTTTTAATCCCGCCCCTATTCAGTATCCATAGTCACGGAGGGACTGAGGTGAAGGACGTCTTAATGCCATAGTTAAACCATAAACCTTATTATATATTCACGTAAATATTATTATTTAGCTTGGCTAGGCAGACGTTGTTCTCTCCTTTCCGATAAGAAATTATAACTTTTTTTTTTTAATTTTATATGCCAACTGCACGTAGTTTTTATTACCTCTGACAAGTATGTTGTAAAGCAGGGTCTTTGACAATATTCTTACTTCCCGACCAATGCAGAGGTACGTTTGAATACTGAATCTAAAAAAACCACAGGATTTGGTTACATGTTATATATAGTTTAAGTATGACCTCAATCGGTTAAGGAGTTCAAAAGTAACACAATCACTAGCGGAAGCAGCAACGGTTTAAAAACATTTAATAAAAAAAGCACTTGCAATGAATTAAACAAGTTAAACTATTTTTACTAAATTAAACCATCAAAAGGGTCATTAAAAATAGATGAACGCTGTTTCTACAATAACTCACGTCAATAATCTATATATCTATACATATAAATAAAATGTATCTGTCCGTCTGTAATATTCAAATACTTGTCTTCTGTTAAGACATAAATAACAATTTTTAAAATTTTTGTCTGTCTGTCTGGGCAAATCATCGGAATGGCTGAACCGATTAGAATGACATGAATGAAAATTTGAATAATTAAATAGATAGAGAAGTTCCGCTAGAATATTATAGGATTATCCGAGGTCCGAAGAGAGGGGTAGGACATGGTAATCCTCGAATCCGGCAACTTGTTCTATCACCGGGAGGGCGACCATCTATCCCAAGGAGGTGTCGCATTTATCGTCCACAAGTCTCTGATTAAGAACGGTGTAAAGATTGAGAGTGTGTCGACGAGGGTTGCGTACCTTATACTCAGAATTACCAAACGATATTCGCTGAAGATCATACAGGTTTAAGCACCAAACTTGGCACATCCCGATGAGGAGGTGGAGGAAATGTATGAGGATATATCTGTAGTCATGCATTCTTCCAAAGCCCACTATACGGTGGTAATGGAAGACTTCAACGCAAAACTAGGCACAAGAGAGAACAGTGAGCTGAAGGTAGGGAAATTTGGAATAGGGCAACGGAACCCAAGGAGTCACCAGCTGGTCGACTTCATGAGAAAGAGGGACTCTTTATAATGAACTCTTTCTTCCAGAAGCGGCCCCACAGGAAGTGGACCTGGTCGAGCCCCGATGGTTCGACAAAGAATGAGATTGACTTCGTTATGACGACCAGATGTCAACTGTTCGGTGATGTCTCAGTAATCGCGAGGGTGAAAACTGGTAGCGATCATCGAATGGTTAGAGGCACATTGAACCTAAACGTTAAGTTGGAGAGGTATCGTATAGTGAATCCAACGCTCCGTCCGCGTCGTGCTCTAATCCAAAGTCTCGAAACTGAAAGGTTACTCAAGATACAAAACCGTTTTCAGTGCCTAGAAGATTGCAATGCGGTGGACGTTATGAATAACAAGCTTGTGGAAACTGTCCATGCGGTCGGAGCTAAGTTATGCAAGTCCCGCCGCAGAAGAACACGAACGGGTCGGCTCGACCAGGGAAGGACCACGCTCTCACAGAATACCAGCGTAAAATAGCAACTTAACACTGCTGTGTTTCGTATCGTGAGTGTAGAGAACCGGAGAGCCTTTTTACTGGAAAAGAGGCATTCCATCTTAGTCCTCACAGGTGACAACGCATCTGCATTTTGATTCTTTATTGAGGATAGATGTGGATGTCTATGGGTCACAGCAACCACTTACCATTAGGTGGACTGTGTGCTCTTTGGTCACCCTATCCTATAAATAAAAGCGATCGAGCGGAACCAGGCCTCCAAAGTCTTTGCTAGAGATCTATCTGCCAGAAAGAGCCAACTGTCGAAGCTGAAAATCGAGTGTGGCAGCGTCGTTTCCGGGACACCTGAGATTTTGATGAGATTGAGAGGTTCTATGGGCAGCTGTACATAGCATCGTTGGAGTCACACGCAAGTGTGAGTAACAATCCAAGAGCAAGTCTTATACGACACTATTCCAATGATATTCCGGGCATCAGTCTGAGCGAGATTACAATGACTTTCCAGCACTTTACAAACGCAAGGCCTTAGGCGAGGATGGAATTACAGCGGAGCTTCTGAAAGCGGGTGGAAAACCTGTACTTGAAGTACTTCTGAAGCTCTTAAATTCCGTCCTCAGTGGTGACACTACATCGTAGGAGTGGAGAAGAAGTGCAGTAATCGTGTTCTTCAAGAAAGGCGATAACGATCTCTTGAAGAACTACAGACCGATTTCCCTTCTGAGCAGCGCCCACGTGCCGTTTTCGAGAGTCATTACGAATCGTCTCGCATGCAGACTCGACGACTTCCAGCCTCCCGAACAAGCCGGTTTGCGAAAAGGCTTTAGCACCATAGACCACGTACATACCCTTCGGCAAATTCTATAGAAGTCCGAGGATTACAACTTGCCACTATATCTCGCGTATGTGGACTATGAAAAAGCCTTTGAACCCGTTGAAATTTGGGCGGTGTTGCAGTCCCTTTAGCGGTGCCAAGTTGACTGTCGGTAATTCGAATTGCTGAAGTGTTTATACAGTAGAGCTACGATGGCTATCCGAGTACAGAACCAGAATACGAAACCTATCTAACTGCAGAGAGGTGTAAGACAGGGTGACGTTATATCCCAGAAACTCTTCACTGCTGCATTGAAAGACGTTTTCAAGCTACTGGAAATGATACGCTATTAGCATCAACGGCGAGCTCATCATTCACCTTCCATTTGCCGACGATATAGCCCTAATGGCAGAATTGCTGGAGGACCTAAGCACTATGCTCAATGACCTCAATAGTGTCTCCCAACGGATAGGTCTTAAGATGAAAATGGGTAAAACTAAGATCATGTATTACTTCCATATCACACCTGTGCCGGTAGTTGTTGGGGGCACTAAGCTCGAAGTTGTTGACGAGTATGTTTACCTGGGCCAAATAGTCTGACTAGGTAAGTCAAACTTTGACCGAGAGGTCAATCGACGGATTCAACTCGGTTGGGCAGCTTTCGGGAAATTACGGCACCTTTTCTCGTCAGGTATACCTCAAAACTTGAAAACGAGACTGTGCAACCAGTGCGTGTTGCCAGTGATGACCTATGGAACTGACACGTGGTTCTTCACTGTTAGCCGTATGTGGAAGCTCAAGATCGCTCAGCGAGCTATAGGGAGGGCTATGCTCGGATTTCACTGCGTGATAAACTTAGAAATGAGGATATCCGCAGTAGAACCAGAGTGACCGTTATAGCCCAACGGATTAGTAAGCTGAAGTGACAATGGGCCGGCCATATAGCTCGAAGAACCGACAACCGTTGGGGAAAAAAGGTTCTCGAGTGGCGGCCTCGTACCGGCGGACGAATTGTAGGGCGTCCTCCCACTAGATGGAGTGACGACCTGGTAAGGCATGCAGGTGGCTCAAAATCGTGCTTTGTGGCATTCCTTGGAGGAGGCCTATGTTTAGCAGTGGACTTGTGATGGCATGTAATGATGATGATGATGATGATGAGGAATAATTAAATTGTCTTAGATTGTCTTAAATCTAAATAACGGCACATTATTACGTCCAGGCGAATTCGGGACCGGTCGCCAGTTGTACAATATTATTGTAATTTAAAAGTATATTTAACCCCGCTGGATTTCTTGCTGGTTTTCCCTAGAAGAGATGTATTTTACGAACATGTGGTAAAGTAAATTAAAAATCTAACATTCAACAAGTTTATTTAATAATCTAAATCTATTTTTTTATAGGATAGGGTGACAAACGAGCACACAGTCCACCTGGTGGTAAGTGGTTGCTGTGGCCCATAGAAATCTATATCTATCCTCGTTTGCGAATCAAAATGCAGATGCGTTGTCACCCGTGAGAATTAAGATGGAATGCCACTATCTATGGGTTACAATATTCTATTCTATTCCTATCCAATATTATCAAAGCATATTATTACGCCCATAAAACAGGCAATAACATAACCAACTTAACCAAACTCCAGTCTCTTATTGTTATTTTACTGAAGTGTGTCCCACTTAACGCATCCTAAAGGTCCCCTAAATGCCAGCCGGCTAATTGATCCGGGTTCGATGGCTTCCGTTGAATGCCTCTCGATACCGGAAGTGCCCGGCCTGGCTTATCTTTTGTTTCGGCTGTCCTCCGAAACGAATATAACCGTATATAACTAGGTCCTAGTTAAAAAGATGTCTTGCCATTGTTTACTTTTGTATATATTTATAAAAGGTATAAGTTACAATATACTGTGGTTTATCAAAATTTTCAGATTTCACTCTTACATGCTAGAGCAATGCTGCAATTAGCACGAATGTACCGGCTCGACGGAGGTAGGACAACGCTCTCACAGAATACCAGCGTAAAAAAGCAGCTTAGAGTGTAGAGAACCGGAAACGCTTTTTACTGGAAACGAAGCATTACATCTTAGTCCTCACGGGTGACAACGCATCTGCATTTTGATTCGTAATCGAGGATAGATATAGACGTCTATGGGCCCCAGTATTCACTTACTATCAGGTGGACTGTGTGCTCGTTTGTCACTCTTATTCTATAAAAAAATTACCGTCAATATCAATATAAATTGCATATTTTTAAAAATTTAAGTTTAACTGCTGAAATTAATTCAATAGGATATAAATAAAAAATAAATAAATAATCGCATCTTCCTGATAACAACTCAATAATAATAATAATAAAAACACTACGGTTGACATCCCACCTGCTTAGCGTGGAAACTATGGCAAATATCTCCTCTATGAGGCTAACTATGAGGAGGCGTATATTCAACAGTGGTCTTTTGATAGCCTGTGTAATGAATTAATGAATATTAACATTAATTATATAAATATTAATTTATACATATCATTTTTACTTGTTTTTTTTTTATTATAATATTGGCTATTATCAGGAAGATGCTGCTGCCCATCTCCCACCTGTTTCCCTTTGTCGCCTTTTACGACACCCACGGGAGGATATGGGGTAGTGGATATTCTTGACCGCCACTACACGGCAAAAAAAAAACTGCGGTTGCCAACCCGCTCGCCAAGCGTGGCAACTATGGCAAATACCCCCTTATGAATGGATGTAATAAAGAAACGGCCCCCAGTCCCCGGCGGCCCCGCTATTCCTGGCTACGGTGGCGACCATGGTAACGGCGGGGCAGGGGGTGCTAAGAATCTCCGGTGGAGGTTTGGTTGCCACCTACGACGACTCGACCTGGCAACATACAACGCACGCACCCTGAGGACTGACGAGAAGATCGTGGAGCTGGAAGAAGAGATAGACAAGTTGCGCTGGCATATTATAGGATTATCCGAAGTCCGAAGAGAGGGGGAGGACACGTTAATCCTCGAATCCGGCAACTTGCTCTATCACCGGGAGGGCGAACATCTGTCCCAAGGAGGTGTCGGATTTATCGTCCACAAGTCTCTCGTTAACAACGTTGTAAAGATCGGGAGTGTGTCGACGAGGGTTGCGTACCTTATACTCAGAATCACCAAACGGTATTCGCTGAAGGTCATACAGGTTTACGCACCAACCTCGGCACACCCCGATGAGGAGGTGGAGGAAATGTATGAGGATATCTCTAGAGCCATGCATTCCTCCAAAACCCAATATACGGTGTTAATGGGAGACTTCAATGCAAAACTAGGCACAAGAGAGAACGGTAAGCTGAAAGTAGGGAAATTTGGAATAGGGCAACGGAACCCAAGGGGCCAGCAGCTGGCCGACTTCATGGAGAAAGAGGGACTCTTTATGATGAACTCTTTCTTCAAGAAGCGGCCCCACAGGAATTGGACCTGGTTGAGCCCCGACGGTTCGACAAAAAATGAGATTGACTTCATTATGACGACCAGACGACAACTGTTCAGTGATGTCTCAGTGATCGCGAGGGTGAAAACCGGCAGCGATCACCGAATGGTTAGAGGCACACTGAACCTAAATGTTAAGTTGGAGAGGTCTCGTCTGATGAAGTCAACGCTCCGTCCCCCTCGTGCTCTAATCCAAAGTCCCGAAACCTTTCAGCTCGAGTTACGAAACCGTTTTCAGTGCCTAGAAGACTGCAATGAAGTGGACGATATGAATGACAAGCTCGTGGAAACTGTCCATGCGGTCGGAGCTAAGTTCTGCAAGACCCGCCGCAGAAGAACACAAAAACTCTCCGATCACACTCTTAATCTCATGGCTGTTAGACGGGAGATGAGGCTACATTCTTCAACAGATTTGACAGCATATAGGCAACTGAACAGACAGATCTCCAAATGCATGCGGCGGGACTTACGCAACTTCAATACAGCTCGTATTGAAGAAGCGATCGAGCGGAACCAAGGCTCCAAAGTCTTTGCCAGAGATCTGTCTGCCAGAAGGAGCCAACTGTCAAAGCTGAAGACCGAATGTGGCAGCATCGTTTCCGGGGCACCTGAGATTTTGAGTGAGATTGAGAGGTTCTATGGGCAGCTGTACACGTCATCGTTGGAGCCACACGCAAGTGTGAGTAACGATCCAAGAGCGAGTCTTATCCGACACTATTCCGAAGATATCCCGGACGTCAGTCTGAGCGAGATTAGAATGGCTCTCCAGCACCTTAAAAACAGCAAGGCCCCAGGCGAGGATGGAATTACAGCGGAGCTTCTGAAAGCGGGTGGAAGACCGGTACTTGAAGTCCTTCAGAAGCTCTTTAATTCCGTCCTCCATGGTGGCATAACACCGGAGGCGTGGAGCAGAAGTGCGGTGGTCTTGTTCTTCAAGAAAGGTGACAACGCTCTCTTGAAGAACTACAGACCGATTTCCCTTCTGAGCCGCGTCTACATGCTGTTTTCGAGAGTCATTACGAATCGTCTTGCGCGCAGACTTGACGACTTCCAGCCTCCCGAACAAGCCGGTTTCCGAAAGGGCTTTAGCACCATAGACCACATACATACCCTACGGCAAATTGTACAGAAGTCCGAAGAGTACAATTTGCCACTATGTC
The DNA here is from genome assembly GCA_033319125.1 of Parnassius glacialis. Classification (NCBI taxonomy): domain Eukaryota; kingdom Metazoa; phylum Arthropoda; class Insecta; order Lepidoptera; family Papilionidae; genus Parnassius; species Parnassius glacialis. The sequence continues at coordinate 3,480,308 of JAVANC010000009.1, forward strand.
TGGCGTATGTGGACTATGAGAAAGCCTTTGATTCCGTCGAAATTTGGGCGGTGCTGCAGTCCCTTCAGCGGTGCCAAGTTGACTGTCGGTATATCGAAGTGCTGAAGTGTTTGTACAGTAGGGCTACGATGGCTATCCGAGTACAGAACCAGAGTACGAAACCCATCCAATTGCAGAGAGGTGTAAGACAGGGTGATGTTATATCCCCGAAACTCTTCACCGCTGCATTGGAAGACGTTTTCAAGCTTCTGGACTGGAAAGGATGCGGTATTAACATCAATGGCGAATACATCACTCACCTTCGATTTGCCGACGATATAGTCCTTATGGCAGAATCGCTGGAGGACCTAAGCACTATGCTCAATGACCTCAATAGTGTCTCCCAACGGATAGGTCTTAAGATGAACATGGACAAAACAAAGATCATGTTTAATGTCCATGTCACACCTATGCCGGTAGTTGTTGGGAGCACTAAGCTCGAAGTTGTTGACGAGTATGTTTACCTGGGACAAATAGTCCGACTAGGTAAGTCCAACTTCGACCGAGAGGTCAATCGACGGATTCAACTCGGCTGGGCAGCGTTCGGGAAGCTACGACACATCTTCTCGTCAGACATACCTCAAAACCTTAAAACGAAATTGTACAACCAGTGCGTGTTGCCAGTGATGACTTACGGAACTGAGACGTGGTCCTTCACTGCTGGCCGTATGAGGAAGCTCAAGGTCGCTCAGCGAGCTATGGAGAGGGCTATGCTCGGAGTTTCTCTGCGTGATAAACTTAGGAATAAGGATATCCGCAGTAGAACCAGAGTAACCGACATAGCCCAACGGATTAGTAAGCTGAAGTGGCAGTGGGCCGGCCATATAGCTCGAAGAACCGACAACCGATGGGGAAGAAAGGTTCTCGAGTGGCAGCCTCGTACCGGTAGGCGAAGTGTAGGGCGTCCCCCCACGAGATGGAGTGACGACCTGGTAAGACATGCAGGAAGTCGATGGATGCAGGTGGCTCAGGACCGTGCTTTGTGGCATTCTTTGGGGGAGGCCTATGTTCAGCAGTGGACTTGTGAAGGGCTGTAATGATGATGATGATGATTTTTACTTGATAAAAATGTTCTAATAAACATATTTTCTGTTCCAATAAACATATTTTTGAGTATGTTTTTTGTATTGTTATTTTGTGTATTTATATGAGGACTAAGATGGAACGCCTCGTTTCCAGTAAAAACGGTCTCCGGTTATCTACACTCACTATAGGAAACACAGCAGCGATACGCTGCTATTTCATTCTGTGAGAGTGTGGTCCTTCCCTGGTCGAGCCGACCCATTCGTGCTGCAGCCACAACATAGCTGCAGCGTGACTATTAATATTACTGCACATAATTAAGGTTAACTGGCAGAGAATTCATAATGCATTAAGTCCGCTTGTACTGTTTCAATTTTTGCGTAAATGAAGTTTTATAAATACATTAATATTTATTTACAAACTGACAAGAAAACCGTGTTTTAAAAATAATATCATATAAGTTTTTCTTAAATGCAATGACTGAAGAAAGAATTAAAAAGTCGAGAGTGTGCCTGCTATATACCCTAGATCAGTCAATTTTTACCATCCGTCAAGTGTCATATATCTATTGTGAATGTGGTATCTCTTTCATAGGACACACAAAAAGATCTATAATACCCGCGTGAAAGAACATATAGCTGACTTGAAGCACCGACGTTCCGGGAAGTCTGCAGTGTGCGAACATATTCTAGACCGTCCCCGGCATTACATTAGATTTGATAGACCACAAATTCTCGTAAAAGATCACCGATTTCTACCAAGGATGATTCGCGAGGCCATTGATATTTAAAAAAATCATCCTAATTTCAATAGAGAAGATGGATGGGTGCTGCAATCTCCTTGGGATCCTATAATTAATAAAATTAAATCCAAACTCAAGCATACCACTGGAAGACTTCAAGATACTGTAATCTCATTCTGCACAAGTCGGACTAAAAATTAATATTTAAAAAACTAAATGTAGCCGGGCTAACTATGACATCGGGACGTCAAATACCTCAGTCCCCCCCTGTGACCAATGGTGTCGTAAAGCACCCGAAACGTCAGAAATTAAAAAGTCAAATTAAACGCGATAAAAATTAGTTACATTTAAGAATTAAAAAGATAAGAAATTTTAATATTTAATATTTTTAAAACTTTACATAAGTATATTAAGTCCACCAGCGAAAGAATCAAAATTTTTTTTTGTTCAGATAACATCCCTTTTTTGAAGTCGTTTAAAAAACGATAACGATACTGAAAAACATCGACTGCCTTGTCTCTCTTTACTCATGTGGTCTTGCTATCCCTTCTATTGCTTTTATAATTTCTAAGCACTCTTATGTGCCCTTTGCTAGCGACGAGAATCGTTTTTATTATCTCACCTGTGGCACTTCCGAAGTCGTAAGCTTTGACGTCGCAAAAAGGAGCTATATATATATATATATATATATATATATATATATATATATATATATATACACACAGTCAGGTCATAAGTATTGTCACACAGTAAAAACTTTTCTTTTAGAATGCTGGCCACAAAAAAGTTTATTGAATTCGAATTTCAAATTGTTCATGAAAATAAAACTGTATACTTTTTAAAATTTTACTCATTTTTAAATATGGAGTGGACGCTTAAAGAAGACCGTGTTGCAGTTATTGCGTTGCATCGTTGCGGTTACGCGCTAATTCAAATTTTTGACATACTGAAAAATTTGAATATAACCAAAAGATTCGTTTATCGTACCATCAAACGATACAATAAAGACTAGTGTAGATGACAGGTCAAGAAGTGGTCGCCCTCGGTCTGTTAAGACTCCAGCGGTGATAAAAGCTGTGACGGCGCGAATTCAAAGAAATCCCAAACGTAAGCAGAAACTGTTGGCCCTTCAGATGGGGTTAAGCAGAACCACGGTGAAAAGGGTGTTAAATGAAGACTTAGGGCTTCGGGCATATCGAAGAAAAACAGGACATCGTTCGAATGCTCGTCTAATGGACCTGAGACTGAAGAGATGCCGCGCTTTGTTGAAGCGGTACGCGGGAAAAAAATATCGGGAAATTCTTTTTTCGGACGAAAAAATTTTTACCGTAGAAGAGAGCTACAACAAACAAAATGATAAGGTGTACGCACACAGTAGTGAAGAACGAGCAACCGTATTCCGCGTGTCCAACGAGGTCATTTTCCATCCTCGCTCATGGTATGGTTGGGAGTTTCTTATTGGCGCTTAACAGAGGTACATTTTTGTGAGAAAGGTTAAATAACAGGCACTGGGTATTTCAACAAGATTCGGCGCCAGCTCATAGAGCGAAGAGCACACAAGACTGGCTGGCGGCGCGTGAAATCGACTTCATCCGGCACGAAGACTGGCCATTCTCCAGTCCAGATTTGAATCCATTAGATTACAAGATACGGCAATACTTGGAGAAAAAGGCGTGCTCAAAGCCTCATCCCAATTTGGAGTCACTCAAGACATCCTTGATTAAGGCAGCCGCCGATACTGACATGGACCTCGTTCGTGCTGCGATAGACGACTGGCCGCGCAGATTGAAGGCCTGTATACAAAGTCACGGAGGTCATTTTGAATAAACTTTAGTGTCATAAGAATGTATGTTTTGTTAAGTTCATTTTGGTATATAAATGGTTACATAATGAATAAACTTGTTTCAATTATTTTATATTATACATGTGACAGAATTTATGACCTGACTAGGTATGTATATATATAGATTATAATACGTTCCTTAAAACCGTTCAGCTTTTAAACTACAGTAAATATATATGAGAAATTTAGTGTCGTCGAAAAACTAAAATACTATTTTACGCGTTTTGTTTAAATTAAAAAGTTTCCTAATTTTAAGCATAGTACTGCAAAACTCATACGGCCAGCAGTGAAGATCCACGTCTCAGTTCCATAAACCATCACTGGCAACATGCAGTGGTTGTACAGTCTCGTTTTCAAGTTTTGAGGTATACCTGACAAGAAGTTGTGGCGTAATTTCCGATGGGGAAGAAATGTTCTCGAGTGGCAGCCTCGGTACCGGCGGTTGAAGTATAGGGCGTCCTACCAATAGGTGGATGACGACCTGGTAAAACATGCAGAACCGTGCTTTATGGCATTCCTTGGGAAAGGCCTAGGTTCAGCAGGGGACTTGTGATGATGACTGCAAAACTTCTAGGTATTCTAGGTATATGCAAAGCGTACCGAAATTAGTTATTAAAATGCTGAAAGCAGTCTAGATGAAAAATAAGATTAAACAGTGACGTAACATGAGTCGAAAATGCCTCCTTCTCATTTACGAAGTATTTTGAAAAATATGCAATCGCTAAAAGTCTTCTATACTCGTAGACTATGTTGGTTTATTATTTGTGTATATGTGCGTGAGTGTGTGCGTGAGAGCGTGCGCGCGCGTGTGTGATTAATATAAAACATAATCTTACAGTAGAAGACATAATTAAATTTTTTTTCAGCAACAATCAAAGCAACCTTCCCTTACGAGCTACGAAAGAGAAAGGGCGACATGTACCTGCTCCTGAAGGAGGAAGATCTGGACGTGATATTGGATATACCAGACTTGAGACCGCCTGTGAGGAGCATTGAATCTGAAGGTAACTTCAACGTCGAGGTGATTAAAGTCTCTGTAGCAATCATCAATTGGATATTAATCCACTACCCCATATTATCCCGATGCCCATAATTGCCATGTTTGGCATCTATGGGGCAAACGAGCCCCATGCACGTTTTTATTACATTTGCGCCAAAATTATTATATATTGCTAGAAAATTGACAGTTAGCAGCGTCTAATGTGTCCATTGTGTACCGTTAATATTTATTGGCCGTGCAGGGTTCGGTCCAATGGACCTCATGCAACTTTGTTTGCGTCATATTTTGGCAAATATTACACGAACGTGACTGTTCGTTCCAGAAGCTTCCTAGTTCACGCGTAACACGCATACTTAGGAATATGGAGATTCACAAATATATGTGCTGCACATACTTTTTATTTTTTTTATTTTTGTAGGATAAAGGTGACAAACGAGCACACAGTCCACCTGATGGTAAGTGATTGCTGTGCCTATAGACATCTACGTCTATCCTCGATTACGAATCAAAATGCAGATGCGTTGTCACCCGTCGGGACTGAGATAGAATGCCTCGTTTCCAGTAAAAAGGATCTTCGATTCTTTACACTCACCATACGAAACACAGCAGCATTAAGCTGCTATTTGACGCTAGTATTCTGTGAGAGCGTGGTCCTTTATCGGTCGGGCCGTCTCATATATGCTACAACTGTACCAGTAATATAGCTGCAGCATGGCTCTACCACGTAAAAAAGTGTCGCTTATGGAGTATATTCATATCTTACAATACGTTTTACACCCTTACCGTTACCGTTACAGCCTATTAAAGTCCACTGCTGAAGATAGGTCCCCATAAACCGCCCCGTAGGGGGGATATTTGCCATAGTTGCAACGTTTGGCATGTGGGTTGGCAAGCGCAGTTTTTTATCTTTGTGATTATTAGGAAGATGCTGCTGCCCATCTCCTGATTTGTTTCCCACTGTCGCATCCTACGACACCCACGGAATAATATGTGGTAGTCGATTTGCTTACACCGCCACAGCACGGTAAAGTGTAATACAACTTTGTGGTAAATACAAAAAAAATATGTGTAATGAAGATCATTCTAAAGTTTGTGATCCATTGATCAATTTATATAATAATAATTGATCTTTTTTTTAATAATTAAGGTACGTGAGGGTAACATGGTCACCTTAAGCTTTGCCGGCCTATAAAACCAAAACTAGGAGTAGTACAGAGATAAAAACACAAAGTCTTATACCATAACTAATGTATTAAGAAAAAAATAGCAAACAAGCTTCTTTTTCTTTCACGTGGTAGAATAATTGATCATTTTTTTTAAATAATTAAGGTACGTGAGGGTAACATGGTTACCTTAAGCTTTGCCGGCCTATAAAACCAAAACTAGGAGTAGTACAGAGATAAAAACACAAAGTCTTATACCATAACTAATGTATTAAAAAAAATAGCAAACAAGCTTCTTTTTTTTTCACGTGGTAGAGCCGTGTTGCAGCTATATTAGTAGTATAGTTGTAGCACGAATGGGTCGGCTCGACCGGGGAAGGGCCACGCTCTCACAGAATACCAGCATAAAATAGCAGCTTAACGCTGCTGTGTTTCGTATGGTGAGTGTAGAGAACCGGAGACCCATTTTACTGGAAAAGAGGCATTCCATCTTAGTCCTCACGGGTGACGACGCATCTGCATTTTGATTCTTTATTGAGGATAAATGTAGATGTCTATGGGACACGGTAACCACTTACCATCAGGTGGACTGTGTGCTCGTTTGTCACCCTATCCTATAAAAAAAATATTAGAAACACTTCGAAAAATCAACTAAAAAAAACTAACTACACTACACTATACTAAAATATAAAATATTTACTATAATGTAAACTGTCAAAATGGCGTCGATAAAGCATTGAACCTTTATTATTTGATTGGCTGATGAAGAGCTATCGTATTAGAGAACAATCTATGCAAAAAAGGCTGTAGTTGAGTTATAAGAAAGCGACCATATTAACCGGATGACCATATTACCCACACGTACTATATTTAAAATCTTATATTTTGTTGTGTTTTAGAAATCTAAAATCATAAAATGTCTATACAAAATAAATATTTGCATTTATTGTATTTGTTTCTTTTTAACAAGTAAGCAAGGGTTTACACGATCCATCGCGGTTGGCTACAAGTTAATAATAATCAGACACTTCCCAATCAACAGGCTAACGAGAGAGAGAGAGTAAAAAAAGGATTTTATATGATTATTTATGTCCATTTATAGTAGTCTATTTATGTATATTTATAGGACACAACCTGGAGATATCAGAGTGGGCGTACGAGGTGGTGGAGCATATTGACGCGGCGAAGTACTTCGCTCTCCCCTACACAACCAACATACGCCAGTTCACGTCCACTGTACCACTGCACAAGTATGTATGCCTATACTGTGATAATGTGCAAACTTTGTGCCTGTTTAATTCCCAGATCGAAAGTTTTCGTGCTCTACATTAATGTTCTCAATATGTTTAACTTTGTCTACCTTTTTATAAAACCGAAGTGAAAACAAACCTACAGTCCACCTGATGATTAGTATACGCTAGGTTATAGGCTATACAACTGCCTCATTGGTGTAGACATGGGTTTGAATACCAGGTCGGGCCAAAATCACTTATTGGGTTTTGATGTCAAGAAATGATTCTTGGTACCAACCCGGAGTAAGTACCGTGCCGTAAGTTGTGCGCCTGATCTCTCTCCGGTCGTGTCGGGTTACCATCCCATTGGACTATGATAGTGAAGGAATTAAGAGTGCACCAGTGCTTGCACATACACTCGAGCACTATAATCCTTTCCTGCTCAGATGGTTAGTCATGGTTGAGACTAGCTGCCGTGACCGAAACTCGTTCTAGAGGACGTTATTACTATTATTATTGGGTATACACTGACACGGTCTGTCAACAAATCTACAAACAACTTCAAAAAAAGATACATAGCAATAAGACTACCTTTTGTTATCCCTCAATTTGTATATGAATGAATTTAATAATAAAATTTTATATAAATTTATGAAAAATAATATTATTTAAATAATTATTATAATAATTTATAAAAATAAAATATCCGTCGTGTAGAAGCGACGTAAGAGAGTCCACCACGCAATGTAAACCCGTGGCGACGTAAGAGGCTACATAAGGAAATGAAATCGACGCTTCTTTTATTACTAGCTTTTTACCCGCAGCTTCGCTCGCGTGAGCTTGAATTTAGGAACGCCATTAAATGCTATACCGTGGCAAATTTAGAAAAATTCGATCGCTTTTACAGTCACCTCGGTGTCTGTGTGTCTATGTCTGTCAAAGATTTTTTGTTTAATTCTAAAAGACTATTAGACGTAGATTATGCATAGATCATGTATATTTGGCATAGATATAATATGCTACAGGAACACGTGAATGTATATGTATAGAAAACACCTACTATTTTTTATATCGGGCATATCTTCCGATGTATCCATAAGAAAGGTAAATTGTCTCGGAATGAAAATGTATTATTATCTATTATTTACATTTTACTCTGTACATTAATTCATTTAATTAAAGTTAATTTAGTTATAACAAAATACTCGTAATAATGAGTTTCATGGTCTTCTATCAATTTACGGGATAATGTTTATTTGAGATATTTTAAATTGATCGGCGATGTAAAAATTTATACAATTTTTGTCTGTCTATTTGTTCCGGCTAATCTCCGAAACGGCTGGACCTGGCAGATAGCTGATGTTATAGGAAGTAACTTAAGCTACTTATATTTAAAAAAAAAGGATTAGGGTTCCGCGCAACATAATTAAAATCCTAAATTACACGCGGGTGAAGTCGCGGGGAACAGCTAGTAATTAATAAAATTAAATTCAAACCCAAGCATACTATTGCATTTAATGGCGTTATTTTGATAACTTAATCGGTATATTTTACCAAGTTTATAACTATATTTTAATCTTTATTTATAAATATGGTATTATAAATATTTGATTTATAAATATTTGAAAAACACCCGTTATCCCGCCTATAACTATTATATACTAGAAAATTAACATTTAAAGAAAGGAAAATACTTAACCTTCTTTTTTAAGTTCCGTAATCGGATAAAAGTAGCCTATAAGTTGCTCCGGGTTACTAACTACCTACATACAAAATTTTATGTAAATCGGTCTAATGGTTTTTGCGTGAATCCGGAAATACACAGACAGACAGACAGACAGACAAAAATTCTAAAAACCACTGATTTGGCTTCAGAACCCTTTATTTAGACCCCTGGACTTGTTTTTTCAAGAATATATTAGAAAGTATTACAGACACGACTTTTCTACAGATATACCTAATTATGGCGTATGTATACGAAATAGACATGGTATCGCGGACTTTTTTTAAGACGGAGTAAAGATCTATATTTTTCTAGAACATTGTATTTACGTATCCCTAACCATAACACCAGCGTACGCGGATAAACCATCTCGGGAGCGCTTTTTCTTCTGACTTGCTTAACAAATATCCATATTTAAGGCTAGCTGAGTGATATAGCTTAATGCTAATTAGACTATACTATTCCACATAAATCTGGCTATAATATATAAAAAAGAATTATTCAAATCGGATTGGTAGTTCCAGAGATTAGCACGTTTAAACAAACAAAAAAAACAAACAAACTCTTCCGCTTTATTACATTAAGTATAGATATCTATGGACGGCTCCGTGGCGCAGTGACAGCAATGAGTTGCGGCGCTGACGCCCGCGTGCAACCCGCGTGTTCAAATCCCGCACATAACAAATATTTGTATGGCCAACAAATATTTTTTCCGGGTCTGGATGTTTGTCCTTGTGAAATTTATGTATGCAAACTACCCCCACGATACAGGAGAAAAATCCTAGTGTGGAGGTAACGTTTTTTATATAAGAAAAAAAAAGAAACAGCAACCTCCTCAACCTTCCTAATAACAACTCAAATTATAAAATAAAAACAGCGGCTACTAACCAGCCCGCCAAGCGCGGCGACTATAGCCAGTATAATCTTAAAGGGACACCTATGATTAGCATGACTTTTTATTTTCGGTTCTTCGAGCTATATGGCCGGCCCATTGCCACCTCAGTTTATTAATCCCTTGGGCTATGCCGGTCCACGTGCTAATTTTTAACATGACTTGAATAATGTATATTAATAATATTCTAAAATTTCAAATGGTATAGGGTTTTAAATTAAAATCAAAAGAGATTCGTAGAATCAAAGCAATTTGGTTCTGTTTCTAATAGTCTAAAAACGGATTGATGTAAAAAAATATTAAGTAAAGCAAGAGAATAAGTAAACCTTAACCGGTTCAGTGCGGATGGTACGCCAGGCGTGCCATCGATTACTTTTGTGTGTGGCGTATGACACGCGAATCGTGTCTGTTTAAAAATCGTTATAACTCGCTCGAATTGCGTTTTTGGAAAATTTATCCAGAACAGCACACAGCTTCGTTTCTGGATATTTAGAAAATTTGAAATTTTTAGGGGTTGACAACCTTTTTTTAACTTGTACATGGTACTCTTTTTACTTTGTGGGTTTTAAATCATGTTGTGGAAAAAGAATCCAATAAGTAACAAATAATAGCACTCATTGCGATCGCTCACAAACTCAAGTTGTAAATAAATTTCTGGAAAACAAGTCTCCTGTAAAAAAAAACAATGCGTTTGTCTTATTGTTTAATTTTGCTTAAAATGGTTGAACTGCCGTCTTATGACTATCATATGGCCAAATTAATTTTTTTTTAATTTTTTTTAAATTAAAATAAAAAGAAAATTATTTTTACACATGACTGATGGCACGATCGGCGTGTCATCAACTTCTGTGACGCCAGGCGTGTCATGAAATATTTGTTCGCCGCCACAGCTAAAAGTTGTCGAAAATGGGTGCCACAACGAATCGGTTAAGCAATACTCTAAAACTACAATTGCACCAAAACTATCCGATCTAGAATTGTATCTCGTTCCATTTTCAATTCTATTAAGGCGTTTTGAATATTTGAAACACGGGCGGTGGGTAAATAACGCAACAGGTGTGCAAATGTCAGACAAAAGTATTCAAAATCTAACTATGCTACCGATCGATTGTATTTAGGATTTAAGTTAATTGAACCAAGTTTAATATAGCAAAGTAACCCATAAATATTCTGTAAGTAGGTAGTAAGTTCTTTGAATGGTCACATTGTTACTTGATCCTGTTACTTTTGAAAGGGTATTTAGCACTTCAAGTTATCATATACGCGGTAGAGCAATGGTGCAACTATATATATATATATATATATATATATATGATTATAACCCCAGCACGAATTTGTCGGTCGGGGTTTAGCAGCTTAAAGCAGCTGTGTTTTATAATATGATGAGTATAGGGCATCGGAGTTCCTTATTACTGGCTACGACGCATTATATTAATAGTATAGTTGTAGCACGAATGGCGTAAAATAAGCGTAAAATAGCAGCTTAACGCTGCCGTGTTTCGCATGGTCAGTGTAGAGCACCGGCGACCTCTTTTACTGTAAACGAGGCATTCCATCTTATTCCTCACGGATGACAACGCAACTGCATTCTGATTCTTAATCGAGGATAGATGTAGATGTCTATGGGCTACAGCAACCACTTACCATCAGGTTGACTGTGTGCTCCTTTGTCACTCTTATTCTATAAAAAAATGTATTAGACGACACGGCTGTTACTTTGACCTTGAGTTATTCCTTAGTTAAAAAGCTCAAGCCCAAGTTCAAAAAGGTCAGAAAAATTAAGCTTTTAATAAAAAGTAAAAGCCGACTCCAAGGTACTAAAAATAATTAAGAAATGTCTATATATGGCTTCTGAAGTCGGGGCTGCAATTTTTCTTTGCACTACTACTGGTAGAGCCAGGCTGTAGCTATATTATGGTGGTAGCACGAATAGGTTGGCTCGACGAGGCTAGGACCACGATCCCACGGAATACCAACGTGAAATAGCAGCTAAATGCTGCTGTGTTCCGTCTGGTAAGTGTAGAGAACCGGAGACCCTTTTTACTGGAAACGAGGCATTCCATCTTAGTACTCAAGGATGACAATGCATCTGCATTTTGATTCTTAATCGAGGAGATTTTTTGAGGGTAAACAGCGTTACCCCCACACTAGGATTATCTCCTGTATCGCAGAGGCAGCGTAAAAACACAAATTGCACAATGACAAACATCCAGACCCGGAACAATTATTTGTAGGCCATTCAAATACTTGTTCCTGGCGGAATTCGAAACCGCGGCCTTCAGCACAGCTAAGCCACTGCGCCACGGAGCCGTCAATGGTATTGTTGCGCGCCACGATTAATACGTGGTGCATGGCGACACTAGTTACCACTAGCACCCTCTAGTATCAAGTAGCTGAACTAGGATAGTCAAGAACATTCTAGAAAGTTTCATAGTAGAAGGTTCTGGAAACTACCTGAGGCCTTATATAAGGCCAGTATAGACCGCGACCGTGGAGTATTGAATTGGCGATACAAGTGAAGCTTCGAAGCGATACAACTGCGAACTAAAGTGATCTGTAGTACAATTGTGTTTTGTTATTAGTGTGGTTTTAAGTTGTAATTAAAGTGTCAATTTTGACAATTCACTCGGCAATTTTTAATTGTCTCAAACCCCAAGCCCGTAACAGTATAATGTCAATGTAGACGTCTATGGGCCACAGCATCCACTTAACATCAGGTGGACTGTGTGCTCGTTTGCCACTCTTATTCTATATCTATAAAAATGTCTTAGCACTAACTTCACAAGCTATTATGAAAAAAAAACATTTTATTCTTTTTATTTCTATATACGGCTTTTCCTTTTTATTAAAAGCTTAATTTTAAACAAGTGTGTTTACCTCCTTAATATACGTATAGTAGGCAATCATACAACGCCAACAACGAAAAATACTGTTTCATGATCCAGAAACAAAGGTTTTATGTGTAAATAAATTTTACAAGCGAGTTGACTTTTTGTTTTTGGATGCCGCACTTGAAAAACACACCTGGCTAAGGGGTATTTTTTTGTACACATTGGGCACATTCTCAACGTTATCAGTAATGTTATAAAGTCGCATTTCGCTCACCTCTTTATTTTAATACTTCTGCGTTTATTTTCGTAAATTTCGCACCGAGTGAAGTTAAAACGTGCAGGATATAGAACGCTGTAGCGAGCATGTATGACCCAACATTTCTCATTTATACGAAGATTAGGGACCCCAAGCGATACGGACTTCGATAGACAATAAATTATTCATATTTATACGTGAAAGTATATATTGTCAACCGACTTCAAGAAGGAGGAGAGGTTTACAATTCGTCGGAATCTTTTTTTATGTACGTACACCAATGACTCGAAGACTCCTGAACCGATTTGGGATTTTTTTTTTGTTTTAAAGGGTACTATACTTCCCAGGTAGTTCCATTTAAATTTTATCGTAATCAGTCGAGCGGTTTTTAAAAAATCAACAATAAATTATATTTATATTTAAGTCGGTTGTACATTTTTTTTTTATTTTACTACTTGTTTACAATATGAAAAGGTCGGCGTGGCCGTGGATAGATCACTACACACTCGCACAGGATATAAACATAAAATAGCCATATAATACTGTTATGTTTGAGACGAAAATTGGAGACACCTATTTACTATTCCTAACAGCAAAAGCTCTATAGCAAGCAAGCATTACGAATATCTTGCTCCTCAGCCATATAATATGTTCAACAAAACAAAACTTATGAAGAAGCTCGGCAACTTTAACACGTTCACTGTCCGGTTTTAAAACACAATAGTAAGACAATAGCAGTGACCTATATGTAGTGCACCGGACAGCGAAAGGGTTAAATTAAAAAACAGCAGCATAGAGTTTGACGCTGATATTCCGTGAGAGGGTGGACCTTCCCCGGTCGAATCGACCCATTCGTGCTACAACTACTGATCGACATTTATTATTACACAAATACTACATTTATTTCAACTGTATTTAATTTTGCATCGTCTACAATTTTGATAATTTTGGGTAGCAAAATTATAGATGAAGGTACAATAAATTCTTTTTTTCAATATTTTCTATTCCTTCTTAGCTGTGAATCAGATGTCCCCATTTTTTTTTACTATTTCTGGCTACCCGAGTTCTGCCGGTACGTGGCACTCGTAATAACAAACATTTCAAGTTTCCTGCGAATGTTTGGTGAAATTTGCGAAACACCTTGCAAACTATGCTTCGTTGTTTGGTTATGAATATAAAAATAGGCATGATTGGAAAAATATTTACTTCTATGTTCTCCGTCTTCTACTTACTGTATCAAACTATATTATATGTGTTGGAAACCTGGTGGGGACTTTGTATTTGGAATAATTTGATTTTTTATTAGATCTCTGTAACTTACCATGAGCATCTTACGTTTATATAATTAAAAATTAAAAATTTTGTACAACCGACTTCAATATAAATTATTAAGAATAACTCAAAAATTATTAATCAGACCTTGATCAAATTTATATGAAATCACATGAGTAGCACCAGCTTTTAAATGAAAAAAAAAATCAACGAAATCGGTTCATTCAGAAAAAAGTTATGAGGTAACACACATAAAAAATTAAAAAAACATACAGCCGAATTCAGTACTGTCTCCTTTTATAAGTCAGTAGATAAAAGATCTGTTACATATTAGCTAGCCAAGCATGTAGATATTTACCTGACAGATCTGCTAGCACAAACAGTCGTTGAGGCGTATCGTGAGAAGAAGAAAAACAATAGGTTTTCAAAAATAACAGATTAGAACAGTGCGTATAAACCAAAATAATTGTTCTTGTTTCACGAGCAACCAATGTTAAAAAACATGTATCTATGAAAAATGGTTGGAACATCATGCTCTTCTACATTCTTGCTTAAGCTAACCTGAGATGAAATAATTAAAAATTTTGTACAACCGACTTCAATATAATTAATAACATTAACTCAAAAACTATTGGTCAGACCTTGATCAAATTTATATGGGACCACATGAGAAGACAGTGGTAGAGCCACGCGGCAGCTTTTGCTGTCGCACGGATGGGCCGGCTCGAGCCGGGGTGGTACCACGACCTCACAGAATACCAGCCTGAAGTAGAGGTTTACCTCTGCGTTTCGCTTGGTGAGTGCAGGTGGCCGGAGGCCCATTTTACTGGAAATGAGGTCCTTACGGGTGACAACGCATCTGCATTTTGATTCGCAAACGAGGATAGATGTAGATGTCTATGGGCCGCAGCAACCATTTACCATCAGGTGGACTGTGTGCTCGTTTGTCATCCTATTCTATAAAAAAAAAGAACCAGATTTCAAATAAAGAAAGAGTCGTTGAAATCGGTTCACGTAGAACAAAGTTATGCGGTAACTCACATAAAAAAACATATAGGCGAATTGAGTACCTCCTGCTTTTTGAAATCGGTAATATAGGACCTATAATACCTGTTGGCGTTAAATGCCTGTTTTTACAAATACTTTAGTATCGAAAACTTACTACTAAGAATGCAGATAAAAAATCACTCTTTTTTTTCAGATATCTCCTGCTCTACCCCGAAGAAGAATACGCGGATTTAAAATTTGCCTTCTACGATACGCCATAATAAATACCAGTATATAAATAAATGTAAACAGCTTTTTTTTTATTCCCGCCAATTAAGCGTTGAAGAACTACTCGAAACAAATGACGGAGCTGTCAAACAAAGCGTAAAGAGATGCAGATGTATTATGCATCGAAATACAAATAAATAAAGTTGAAGTGTCTGTTTGTAATATGAAAATAACTAACGTTAAATAACTAAATGCACATGAAAGCATATACGTGTTTTTAACAAAAAAAATTTTAAAATTTTGTCTGTCTGTCTGTCTGTTCCGACAATCTCCGAAAGTTTTGAACCGATTTTGCGGGAACATTCACTGGAGTAACTTAAGTTACTTATATTTAAGAAAAATAGAGTTCTGCGCAAAAAAAAATTAAAACCCATGAAATTCATCGTAGTAAATTCGAAGCGGACGAAGTTGCGGGGAACAGCTTAAAAGCGGAGAACAGAATAATAATTTAAAATTAAAAATTTTGTACAGCCGACTTCAATATAAGCGACTTCAATATAGGTTATTTAAGAATAACTCAATAACCATTGGTCCGACCTTGATCAAATTCATATGGGACCACACGAGAACTATCAGCTTTCATATAAAAAAGAAGCATCGAAATCGGTTTCCCCAGTACAAAATTATGAGGTAACACACATAAAAAAAACATACACTCGAATTGAGTACCGTCTCCTTTTTGGAAGTCGGCAGAAAATACAATCACTTCATCATGCCCTATTGTAATAGGACATGATGAATTCATGCCCTATTGTAATAGGACATGATGAATTGATCGCAAATATTTACCTTTTCCCCCTTTCGCATATAATTATTGCTTGTATCGGCAAGTCTACACTGTCACTAATCTACATCACATAACTACGTTAAAACTACATAAAACTATGCTACTAAATTGTATAGAAAGAGTTATTATAATACCAGCTGTTCCCCGTGACTTCGCCCGCGTGGAATTATTTTGCGCGAAAACCTTACATAAAAGTAGCCTAAGCTACTCCTTATAACATCAGCTAACTGCCAGTGAAAGCTCCATCCAAATCGGTTCACAGGTTTTTGCGTGATGCGTATTCAGACAGACATCGTGTTTTTTTCCGACTTAATTAACATTTATCGTTATATTTCGGCCTATTTACAAAAAATCTTTATTAATTATGGCTTATGTGTCATTCTAATGTATGAGCTATATTCATGTAAAGTTACATTAAAATCCATTCAGTAGCTTTTGCGTGAAAGAGTAACAAACATCCATACTCCTCACAAACTTTCACGTTTATAATATTAGTAGGATTAAAGATTTTATAGATGGTAATAACCCCTGGGAATGAGGTAACTGCTATCAAGCTAACTAGTAATCAAAATATTTGTGTAATTATTATTCCTTGATTAAAGTTACAGCCTATATACACCCCACTGCCGTGCGCTGCACAGGCCTCCTCTTATTTCTGAGAGGGTTTTAGGGCAAGGAAATGTCCGTCGCGCTGCCCCCAATGCGTGTTCGCGAACTTAGAATATATTCCTTATATACCTTACTTCTTAGACACGCACATTTCCTTGTGATGTTTTATTTAACCGCCGAATTATTATTCTTTGATTGTAAACACCTATCTCGGTAGACGGGGAGATTTAACAATTGTATTATTTTCTGAATTTCTTTGCTAATCAACCAGCGAGCGACATTTTATTATTTTTTCTTAAATTAAAATAAAATTTACAATAATCATGATTCAATCTAAAAAATCATAAGCGATAAATTATTTCTACTTATATGAATAAAAATCAAGTCGCGCATGTATGAAAGATCATCACTTGAGAACAAATAGACCGATTTTGATGAAATGTTTGTGTGTTTGAGTGGTTGGTTTATATTCACAATTGGACCCGGTAGGTGGTGCCGCTGTCGAGAAATCACACGTGCGAAGCCGGGCCGGATCGCTAGTTAAAAATTTTAATAGAGTAAAGAATGATGTTACAAATCCCAGGAAGTAATTACTTATAAAAATTAAAATTCAACCGTAAAAAAAAGTTATAAATATATATTCGTCAACTCCGTTTTCGATAGCTGCAATCAACTTTCTGAATTTTCACAATTCAGTGAACGCTGGCTAGTATTTTAACGTGATTAAATCCGGAAAAATTCAATTCAATTTAATAACTTACTTTGATTTGCAACGCGTTTTTTCTCTTCCATTTTTGTATTTCACGTCCCCTCGTTTTTCCGGTTAGTATTGAATATTTAAAATATTAAAAGTTAAAGTTACTTCTGAGAGAGGTTTTAGCGCAAGTAAGTGTCTGCCGCGCTGCCTCAATGCGTCTTTGCGGAATTCACATGTCTTCGAACAATTTTTTTTATTTCTTCGACATGCAGGTTACCTCTCGATCTTTTCCTTCACGGCCGAACACGTGGTTTAATGTTAATTAATAATAATGTCCTCTAGATCGAGTTTCGGTTACGGTTGCAGTCTATACGTAGTCTAGACATCTGCGCAGGACAGGACAGGCACAGTACACAAGTGTATGCGCAAGCACAGGTGCACTGTCTATTCCCTCACTCTTATAGTACGGAGAGATCAGGCGCAGGACCAACGGCTTTACGTTCTTTCCGAGGCATGGAGCTGAGGCGCCGTCAACTTCCTGACCCAGGGCTGGTACTAAGAACTTCTTGACGGAAAAATCCAATAACTGATTTAAGTCTGATCCGATATTCAAACCCTCCCGGGTTATGATCATCAATTGCCTTTACGACAACCAGACCAAGGAAACATTAAGCTTAGCCTAGCCATACCAAACCTATAAACACCTACATTAAGAATTATAGTGCTGATACGTTGTCACCTCTGTCGACTAAGGGAGTATGCCCCGTTATATAGTATGATTTAAAATTAAAAATTTTGTACTACCGACTTCAATATTAATTATTAAGAAAAACTATTGGTTAGACTGATCAAATTTATATGGGACAATAGGAGAAGCACCAGCTTTCAAATAAAAGAAGAATCGTCGAAATCGGTTCACCCAGTACAAAGTTATGAGGTAACACATAACAAAAAAAACATACAATCGAATTAAGTACCGGCTCCTTTTTGACTTTGGTAGAAAATCCAACGAGGCAGTCAAATGTAATAATATAGTGCAATGTTAATTAACGTTATTCTCATTAACTTTATCATCGTAATGAGTCTCCGAGCTTATTGGCGTAGCTAGCTGGGCTACGTTGAAAAAAAAAGGTTGGTCTTGTTTCTGTAAGTTTCGGGATTATGACATCGACGGTTATTATTTAAAACTAGCTGTGTCCGCGATTTCATACCATCAAACATGTTTTTTTTATAGAATTACGGTGACAAATGAGCACACAGTCCACGTGATTGCTGTAACCCATAGACATTGAGTTATATGTACTACGTACTAGAGAAGCCATTCCGAACACTGACTATGTTCAACTGAACTGTAGTGCAATCCGTACAAACTAAATATTGCGTAAATTGAAGATCTGTGAATTCCATAAAATATTATTATTACATTTTATTTAGAAATATAACATGTTTGTTTAGATGAAATTAAGATATTTTATATTAAATTCTTATATTTATTTTATATTAATATCTTATTTTATATTAAATTATAGTCTTCGCGCATGCGCGACTACTACCACCGCGCATGCGCGATAACATTTTGAAATGGCTTCTCTAGTACGTAGTACATATAACTCAATGCCCATAGACATCTACATTTATCCTCAATAAAGAATCAAAATAATCAGTAAAAGGGGTCTCCAGTTCTCTACACTCACCATACCAAACAAAGCAGCGTTAAGCTGCTATTTATTTTACGCTGGTATTGTGAGAGCGTGGTCCTTCCCCGGTCGAGCCAACCCATTCGTACAACAACTGTACCAGTAATATAGCTGCAGCATTGCACTACCTCGTTGAGGTATAGGTTGAGATATAGGGGATGAAGTTTGTAATGTATCTATTTAGACGGCATTCCAGTTGTTACTCTGTTATTATACTTATAACTAAAAGTTAATTTTTGGGCTACGTGGACTACGTAGTATTGAAAGACATTTATACTATATTTTAGATTGTTACAGCTGTAATCAAAATAAAGCTAACTTTTATAACTACAGGCTAACCGCGTGATTAATTAGAAAGTTTCAGACGCGCGTCACAATGTAGCCGACGCAAACTCGCCAGTCAAATAGTTTTAAAAGTTCAAAGCGTTTTGTTAATCCCTGGCAGAAATCAGAAAGTAGTCACAAAGGTGAATGTGACTGGGTAAATTTGTAACTTTTAACTTCGGTTATTAATGGAATAAACTTTTTTGGTCTCGCAGTATGGTAATGACCTAGCAGTATATTTAATGGTTAATTGTATTTCTAACTAGCGACCCGCCCTGGCTTCGCCTTTTATTAATGAGGCGTTATTTAGGTTTAAGGTAATCAAAGAGCATTTATTTAATCAATTTAGCGTTTTATCAAAAAAAAAGCTTCTTTATTTTTTTCGGATGAAACATCTAGATTGCTAGATTGCTTTCATCTATTCGTAAATTTCCTCCAGACAGACAGACAAAAATTATTAATGATTCATCATGATCATCATTACAGCCCTTCAAAGGTCCACTGCTGAACATAGGCCTCCTCCAAGGAATGCCACAATGCACGGTCCCGAGCCACATGCATCCATCGACTTCCTGCATGGTTTACCAGGTCGTCACTCGATTTAGTGGGGGGACGCCTTACACTTCGCCTGCCGGTACGAAGCCGCCACTCGAGAACCTTTCTTCCCAATCGGTTGTCGGTTCTGCGAGCTATATGGCCGGCCCATTGCTACTTCAGCTTACTAATATGTTGGGCTATATCATATAAGCATACAAATAACCTCATTAGCTAATAGAAGCAGGTTAAAATGTATACAGGGTTACTGCAAAATAACCCTATATACATCTCACCTGACTAATTTGCAGAGAAGGACCTGGTTCTAGATTATCCCGGCCCAGACATGAGAACAGTATACCATATGAGGCCTAAATTAAATCTTCATGATATAAGAACTCAAAATAATATAAAACTGCGCTTGCCAATCCGCCTGCCAAGCGTGGCAACTATGGCAACCCCCCCCCCCCGTGTTTGATCACGTGATACATGTGATACATATGATTCTACTCAAGTTCAATTCGGAACAGCCCCTATGAGGCAATCTATGGTGGAGGCCTATGTTCAGCAGTCGACTTTTATAGGCTGTGGTGGATGGATGGATATAATACACCTGTTCTTCTCTTCTTCATTTAAGTAGTGTAGAGGTTATATTTATGGTAGGTTATAGCAAAATTAAAAAAAATTTACAACCGACTTCGATATAAATTATTAAGGATAACTCTAAAACTACTGGTCAGACCTTGATCAAATTATTCAAGTATATATGGGACCACATGTGAAGCACCAACTTTCAAATAAAAAAAGAATCGTCGAAATCGGTTCACCCATTGAAAGTTATGAGGTAACACACATAAAAAGACAAAAAAACATACAGTCGAATTAAGTACCGGCTCCTTTTTGAAGTCGGTAGAAAATCATACATTATCTTAATACATCCAGGTAGATATAACAAAAAATATATATTGCAACATTGTGTGTTCTTATATTCAATTAGTTAAATAAATTGTGAAATTGCGTAGAAGCCACAAAATTATACAATCTGTCTGTCAAACCCTAAAATTACGTGTTTCGTGAAGTTTGAGACGACTTACATGAAATTTGACGATATAAATTACGTTAAATAACACCCTTAGCAATGAATTTCGTTCATTAGGCACGGGGCAAGCCTTTTAACTGCCTCATGGAAACGCAGCCTCCAGGGCAAGGGAGATATAATACAGCACTTTATGCCTTTTTTGTATGTTCCAAGTTATGAACGAAAGCGTTTATGTACATATCTATAGGTAAGTAAATATAAAGATAATTGAAGTGTATGTCTGTAGTATTGACAGAACAGGTTTCTATTAAGCTTAGGGGGTTATTTGCGTGCTATTAAAACATAAATAATCATTTATAAAAAAAAAATTGTCTTTCTATCTGTCCGGGCTAATCTTTTGTTGAAACTTCACAAATAGATAGACAGCAGCGCTAAGAGGCCTAGATAGGCTATATTCTATCGGTAAAACTAGAAGACTTTTTTTTGATTATCTTAAATATAAATAACACCAAATTAATAGGTACTATTCAGGCGAATCCGAAGCGGGACATTACTATACCTACATGTATGATACAAAGTTCATATATCTATATATACATAATAGATATAATATGTACATGTTGTGTATTAGATATCTTATATAAAAGTAAAGTTACTTTTGTCCCACATGTGCTATGTTGCCCTTATTTCTGAAAGGAATATGAAGCAATTAGTCGCCGCACTACTTCAGTGAATGTTGGCGGACTTTACATGTCTTTGAAATATTTTTCAATTGAATGTTAGCAATAAAAAAAAGTATTTCTCAATAATGCTTTTTCGTAAATAATAATTCAGCTCAATCTGATATCAATGGAAAAAGTTCTTCCGAGTCACCTGTACATGTTCATCAGGGCTCTATTTTCGGCCCATTCTTATTTCTAGTCTATATTTATAACTTATTTTCTGATGACACATCATTGATTTTTAAACTTAAATAGAAATCACTTAAATATTACGAAGTGCATGCATATCAAAATTAGTGCGTTGGTTTAATGTTTATAATTTACATTTACATAAATGGCAATAAAACTAAATGTATGTGTAATGTAAATAATGTGTTTTTAAAAATGCTAAATGAGAAAGAACTTTAAGGTGAGCGCGTAGCTCCTGAGTTACCATGGCTCTTAATAATGTGTTTAATATTCTCTTAAATGTTTATTGCTTATCAGACTACAGTTCAATAAACAATATTTGAAATATTGTAGTACTCTATATAAGATTCGAAGTGACTTCTATTCTGCCTAGGAGTCCGTCTGAGTAAGTACCATCCTTCCTATTACTACCGCTAAAAGCAGCTGTATTTCAGTCTGAAAGATATAGAAAGTTAGTATAATGAAGTTGGCAGCAGGCATCTATTAGCTCAACAGTCACTCATCGGCAAGTGTACAGTAAGTTTATTTTGTCACATCAATACTTTTATTGCAAAATATGCGTGAGTGTCGTGGAACACTCGGTTGGAAAGAAGTTCCTTGCGTAGTATATTATTATTTATAAACGTAGGTATTACATTATTGATTAACAAATACAAATAAATGAATTACTAGCGTCTATTAAAATGAAGCGTCATTTGAAATAAAATAATATTTCTTTCATGGAAAGATAAGAAAAAGTGCGAGGGAGATGGATATTATTCCATCTCACTTCCTTATTTCGCAGCCAAGGCCGTCTACTCTATGACACAAGGGGTAGTGACGAAAAAACCTTACACTTTTTGTCGCCTAGCTCCCATTCGCCAAACCCGTACCGTTCGATAAGGAACTTCGTTCCAAAAATATATTTCAGTTAATAATCTGTACATATATATAAACTGATAAGCCTATCTATAACATTGAAGTAACTGGCGTTTATTAAACTCAGGGGGCTATTTGCAGCATGAAAATTAAGAGATAATTTCCGTCTGTCTGTCCGGCCTAATCATCGGGATGGCTAAACCAATTGTGATAAAACTTTACAAACAGATAGAGAGCAATGGCAGGATGGATCTATCTAGGTTATATCTTATTCGAAAAACTAGAAATTTAAAAAAAAACTAAAAATTGATAAATTCAAATAAAAAGTCTTCGATTATTTTAAATCTGAATGACCCCACATTATAGAATCTGTCTCAGCGATGCCGGGGCGGGTCGCTTAGAGTATTAGATTTATAAATTATATAAGTCGCTCTGAGCGTATAACTTGCACTAAACACTTAAGTTCTGCGTATTTTGCAAAAGTGTCCTTTATGAATGGCCCAGTAATAACTCTCAACATGGCTCGTCATTGTGACGATTTTACGACATACCGCTGAAAACTCCCGTAATAAAGACAAAGTGATGAATTATGTCGACTGTAATGTTTTGAAGCACTACCATATCTGTAAATTATAGGTTTTTAATAGGATATGGGTGGCAAGCGAGCACACAGTCCAACTATTGGTAAGTGGTTGCTGTGGCCCATAGACATCTACATCTGTCCCCGTTTGCGAATCAAAAGGCAGATGCGTTGTCAGCCGTGAAGTCTAAGATGGAATGCCTCTTTTTCAATAAAAAGTGTCTCCAGTTCTATACATCACCATACAAAACACAACAGCATTAAGCTGCTATTTTACGCTGGTATTCTGCGAGAGCGTGGTCCTTTCCCGGTCGAGTCGACCCATTCGTGCTACAACTATACAATTAATATAGCTGTAGCATGTCTCTACCATAAAAAAAAACCGGCCAAGTGCGAGTCGGACTCGCCCACCGAGGGTTCCGAACAAATCCATAGGTATATGAGTTTAAAATTATTAAAAATATTTTTATTATATGATGTAACTAAAAATTTATGCTTTTAGCAATTTTTCCTTTATCTGTGCTATAAAACGTTGCTTCGTGCCAAATTTTAAGATTCTCAGTTCACGGGAAGTACCCTGTAGGTTTTGACTTTTGATTCCCTTGCGAATATCGAAAATTTGCGGCATAAACGGCTGTATCTTTTGATTGCGTTGGCTTAGAACGTTGATTTTTTCACAGCCCCTAGGGACAGTAGACTTGAGTATTTGATATAAATTTCAGCTTGATACCTTTACGCGTTCCTGAAAAAAAGGGTCTTGACAGACAGACAGACAGACAGACAGACAGACAGACAGACAGACAGACGGACAACAAAGTGATCCTATAAGGGTTCCGTTTTTTCCTTTTGAGGTACGAAACCCTAAAAAGGTGGAGTGTATGATATATTTAAGCCATAACAGCCAATTTCAAAAGAAACAAGCTAGTGTACGACAGGATCATAGTGGACTAGTGTATGGGCAAACACAGGTGCACTCTCTATTCCCTCAATCTTAAAGTCCAAAACGCCGATAATCCGACAAGACCGGTGAGAGATCACATGCAGAACCAACAGCTACGCCTAAGAATTTCTTGAGACAAAAATCCACTGATTTTGGTCCGCCCCGAGATTCGAACCCGAAGTTTCATAATCAGCAATCCAACGAGACAGGCAAACAAAATATCGAGAAGGAGGAAAATTGTGAAATATTAAGGAAACTTTTATTTTTACAGCCTATCAAAAGTCCATAGTTGCCACGCTTGGCAAGCGGGTTGCCAAGCGCAATTTTTATTTTCATTCTGCTGTTTCATTCATCAGAACGCTGCTGCCCACCTCCTGGTTCAGTTTACCTCTTACACCCACGGGATGATATGGGGTAGTGGATATTCTTACACCGCCACTACACGGTACGTCTACTAGGGGAAACAAGTTGTAAGGAAATATTGGAACAAAGTTTTGGAACGAAGTTCTTTATCGGACGGCACGGGTTCGACGGATGGGAGCTAGGCGACAAAAAATGTAAAATTTTTTCGTCACTACCCCTTGTGTCATGGAATAATATCCATCTCCCTCGCACTTTTTCTTATCTTGCCATGAAAGAAATATTATTTTATTTCAAATGACGCTTCGTTTTAATAGACGCTAGTAATTCATTTATGTGTATTTGTTAAACAATAATATAATACCTACGTTTATCAATAATAATATACTACGCAAGGAACTTCGTTCCAACCGAGTGTTCCGCGACACTCACGCATTTTTTTAAACGATGTCATATGTCGTAACTCAGGGTAAACAATGAACTGCTATAAATTTACCCCGCTATCATCCGAGACCGCAAAGCAATGCCGCAAACTTGATCCGGCTGTCCACTGGGACCTGTTGCCAAGTGCTAACATGCAAATGTCGCAAGTATTACTGGCAACTTATCCTCCTTACTTTGTTTGTAATGTGTTCTATATATTATATCATCCTAACTTTTTTATCTCGTATGACCTTGAGTTTGAAAAAAAAAACTTTCTTGAAGAGTTTTATGCTCAAATATACTCAAACTATCTCTATCACTAGTCAAAGTGACTGTGACGCGATTTAACAACATCTTAAAATTGAGGAGCGTTTGATTATTTGTTCTTTAGATAGATAGATAGATATATAACATATAGATAGATAACTCTTTATTACATTATAAAGTTGTTACAATAACGGAAAACATATATACTTTTAAATCTTAATATTTATATACTCTTTGTTATGAACGCTTAATGCGATTTCTACCTGACAAACCATATTATAGAATATACTATAATAATAATCTATTTCACAAACCGAACGTGAAAGGACACTAATTTTGATATCTTGACGATTTCTGGATTTTACGAAATACTTCCCGCAAGGGGGTTTGCGGGAGCGTTAATTAAAAAAACACAATTTCAAACTATAGCTCTTATAGGTATATTTTTTGTGTTTTTGATTAGAGTCCCTGGATTTTTTTTATAAGATATGAATGACACGCGAGCACCCAGTTCACCTGATGGTAAGTGGTTACTGTGGCCCATAGACATCTACTACATCTATCCTTGTTTGCGAATAATTAAAATGCAGATGCATTGTCAGCCGTGAGGACCAAGATGGAATGCCTCTATTCTAGTAAAAAGGGTCTCCGGTACTCTACACTCACCATACGAAAGACGGCAGTATTAAGCCGCTATTTTACGCTGGTATTCTATGAGAGCGTGGTCCTTCCCCGGTCGAGCCGACCCATTCGTGCTACAATTATACAATTAATATAGCTGCAGCGTGGCTCTGCCACGTTTAAAATGGATGGTCTAGATTCACAATCGGACCCGGTAGGTGGCGCTTTTGTCAAGATCCTAAAATCGCCCGTGCGAAGCCAGAGTAAATCGTTAGTATTGTAACAAAAAAGTGTATATTAATAATGGAGATGGTTTCTAGGTTCGAGAAATTCCTTATCTGACTCCAAAAAGAAATATTGTTTCCCGCGTTACGGTTCCTAATAACGTAAAAACGTTTTTAAAGTAAAAGCTCTACAATATCGTAAAAAGGTTATGCCGCTTCCACTTTCTTAAAATTCGGCATTTAAAACTCTTTTTGTTCTGTAGTTTTAAAGTTATGAACAGTTTAATATAATTTAAAGAAACGATTTTCTTTATTTTATTTTAGGTTAACAATTTCATGAAGTGCATTTATTTAGGGAATTGGAAAATTAAGTTTTTGCGTAAACACCTACGAACAGCTTGATTAATGTTCGGAATTAAAAGTAAAAATAAAAGTAGAATAAATTAACGATGTAGCTATACATATTTTATACATGGTAGAGCCACGCTGCAGTTATATTATGGAGCACGAATGGGTCGGCTTGATCGGGGAAGGACCAAACTCACAGAATACCAGCTTAATGCTGGTGTGTTTCGTATGGTGAGTGTAGAGAACCTAGAGGCATTCTATCTAAGTCTGCACGGGTGACAACGCATCTGCATTTTGATTCGTAATCGAGGATAGATGTAGATGTCTGTCAGCCGCAGCTTACCGTCAGGAGGAGGACTGTGTGCTCGTTTGTCACCCTATCCTATAAAAAAAAAACATAAATAAAGTTGAAGCGTCTGTCTATAATATCGATACAACTGACTTATATTAAGCTCAGGATTATCATATTAATATTAGCCCAACGGAGTTATCTGAAGCGGCAATGGAGCAGCCATGTAGCTCGAAGAATCAACAACCGGTGGGAAAGGATCTCGATTGCCAGCTTTGTACCGCTAAGCTAAGTGCAGGGCGGCCTCTACTAGATCGTTTGGCGGTCTACTACGAGTTGCAGGAAGGCGATGAGTACAGTTAGTTCCGGACCATGATTTGTAGCATTATTTGAAGGAGGTGCATGTTTAGCTGTGGACTTGAGAAGGGCTGTAATGATGATGATGTAAAAATACCATTTTTTATTCTATTTTGCTAGACCTATGTCAAATTCTCACCACTTCAAGGGGTGACTGGTAGAGAATTCCTCATGGCTTCAAATCCACTAACCCTCGTTACCAGAAACGACCCCACGGGACGACATGCGATATTCTTACAACGCCACTGTGTAGTGGTAAAAAGTATGTAGTAACTGTGTAGTTACTACATACTTTTGTATAAAATTTTAAGTAAAACTGTAAGCTTGAAATAAATGCATTTTCTTTCTTTGTTTCTATGTAGGTCACAGCATTATGTATGTTATATTTAGTAATGCCCTTGAAGTGCCACTAGACGCCTGCACATGAGACGCGCGGTTCAATGTGCCAGGATAGTACAAATTCCATAGTATTTGATACTCACAACGGTTGATGCCCGATTCATGCTTGATGGTTGACGACATTGTGCCGAGGGCTTAAACAGCGTGGTTCATCGCCTACAGCGTTAGTCGTAGAGAAGATGAACTCGTAGTTAAGTAATAGCTGCGCAGATCAATAGATCTGTGAGATTAAGTTGTTCTTACCGCGGTCAGTCCATGAATGAGTTACCATTTTCCTCTAGCATCGGGTAGGTCAAAGTACGTAACCTTAAAATAATCTTTGAATATCGTACTAATATAGTGGATTCCTTAAATAGATGTGATCCCCTGATATAACAGGATCAAGATCAATTGAAAGCAACGGCCGCTGACACGGGCAGATTGCCAGAGCAATTAGATTATCGAACACAGCATCCGGCGGCCCAATCGCGACTCGAAATTCGAGAGGTTAAGGATATCGCGAGGCGAAATTCAATTTAGATAGGGCCGAATTTTTGGGACATTGTGCTGTGTAAATTTATAGCACAATTTTTTAATAATAATTTTTACGAGGTGGAGATATGTTGTGTATACACTTATATAACACGAATGGGGTCGGCTCGACCGGGGAAGGACCACACACTCACAGAATACGAGTATAAAATAGCAGCTCAATGCTGCTGTGTTTCGTGTGGTGAGGGTAGAAAACCGGAGACACTTTTTACTGGAAACGCACAATTCCATCTTAGCCCTTAGGGGCGAAAACACAACTGCATGGCATTTATTTACCATTAGATAGACTGTGTGTTCGTTTGTCACCCTTATTCTATAACAAAGAGAGTATTGAGAAGACGAAAGAGGAGAAGACTAAAGGAAAGTAAAAGTACAGTCTACTTTCCTCTCTATAGTGTCTTAGCAATTAAATAATTAATTATTTATGCAGGAATTCATTTAGCGAAGGTAACTCAGGGCCGTGATTTATGGCAGTCAACGATGATTGATGTGATGGCCTGTAATGATGGTGATATTCATCACTACAGATGATAAAGATGAGATTAGTCTCAAGCAAAAGTAACGCCTTACTGTGGCGTACAGAGCCGTGGTAGCTTAAATTGGTTAGCGCTCGCTGTACCTTTCACAGTACCCAGAAACTCGGGTTCGATCCCCGCCGGCATCAATGAAATTGTTAATTGCAATTTTATTGCATGTCCAAGCAATAAGAAAATAAATATTTCGAAGGCATGTGAAGTTCGCCAACACGCATTGGGCCAGCGTGGCGGACGTTTCCTTGTCCTAAAACCCTCTCAATAATGAGAGGAGGCCTGTGCCCGTAGCCATGGGAGGTATATAAGCTGTAACTTTAACTTTGGCGTTACGGGATCTTTCAATCGCCCCGTGATCATAACTGAAAATGGAAAAAGTCTTAGAAATCTTATGGATTCTGATGGTATCACGTCTACGCCAAACGTAAAATATCCTGAACAGCGGTGGGCAGCATTTGAAAGGTTCGAGGCTTTTGGTACTGCGATCGTGAGTCGGTCTCCCAAGCGTGACGAGTAAGGCAAGTCCTCTTTCTCTTCTTTTACATAAGGAAATGCCTACGCATACCCGCCTCGCGGTGGCAAGGGCGGGTTATGTCGGACTCGCACCGTCTAAAACCTCATGGTGTTCCACGTTCGCCGCATACTAGAAGGGCCACTGAAACTCTTTCGCACACATCCGTGTCATCCTGCCCGACCAGCGCAGGTCAATCCCTAGCAGCCCCTCCTCGAAAGAGGACAACTCCTCCCCCTTCTCCATCTCAGTTGAACGGCACCAGAATACAGGTTTTCTATATAGCACTACCCTAAAAACTAATCAACCAACTCATGGTATCAATATCATGGTTTTATACGTGGTAGAGTCATGTTGCAGCTATATTAGTAGTATAATTGTAGCACGAATGGGTCGGCTTGACTGGGGAAGGACCACGCTCTCACAGAATACCAGCGTAACATAGCACCTTAACACTGCTGTGTTTCGTATGGTGAATGTTGAGAACCGGAGAACCTTTTTGCTAGAGAAGAGGCATTCGAGGCAAACGAGGATAGATGTAGATGTCTATGGGCCACAGCAACCACTTACCATCAGGTGTACTGTGTGTTCGTTTGTTACCTATCCTATAAAAAAAGTAAGTCTAGTATTCTATAAAAAAAATCAATTCGACTTAGTGTTCAAGAACAGAATAAGCAAATTTAATTTAATTAAATACTGCCCATTTCTCTCACTTAGTTAATTAAGAAACATGCTAATTAAGAAACTTGTCGGTAATGAGCAACGTTTTAAAGTTTCCAACTCGCAACTTAACTCCAGATCAGATAAACAGAAGTCAAACTTAGTCCAGTCCTTAACTGAGGCGTCAGAACAAAGCGTTTCCGGTAACTTTATATCTTACTGAAGTTGATTTATCTTCTAATGACAAGTCTTTAACTGTATCTACAACGGCTTAAAGGAAAACATAATATAGCTAATAAAATGTATGTCATACTAATGGTACATGGTTTTGAATTGCAGTATGTATGTGTTATATTAAACAATTGACTACGTTTCATAAAAGATTTTTACGTGGTAGAACCGCGCTGTAGTTATATAATGGTTATGTACCAAAGAATACCAGCGTAAAATAGCAGCTTAATGCTGTGTTTCGTATGGTGAGTGTAGAGAATCGCAGACTCTTTTTACTGGAAACTAGATATTCCATCTCAGTCCTCAGGGGTGACAACGCCTCTGCATTTTGATTCTTAATTTAGGATAAATGTAGATGATAATGGACCACAGCATCCAATTACTATCAGATCGACTGTGTGCTCGTTTGTAATTCTCATTCTATAAAAAAGTAAAGGTTCCCCTTGTAACCTTTCTTAACCATCATCAGTCCGTACTCGTCCACCGCTAGGCAGGTTTATCCACATCACAAAGCAGAAGCTTTAAGGAGAATTCGTCATAATCGTCACGCTTAGAAGGCGTATTGTCTTGCACCTTGCGCTTCCCCATCGATGATCTATTTTCATTTATTTATTTAAAAAAGGTCTACCTACAATTGTTACAATTTAACATACTAAATCTAAATATATAATAAAGTCTTATACTAATTGCCCAATTACTTACAGGTAAACACGGCTAAGTCATAATTAAAATCTTAATTTATATCTTTATTTACATATGTATGTTAAGAAAAAAATATAATTAAAACATCTCTCTTACAAAGCAATAAGGACCGTGGCCGAGCTCACTTGACTACTCTAGCGCCATCTATTATCTATCTACGGAGCGGTTGCGATGTATATCGATATGAAAATTTGACGCGCTAAATACATCGTTCTTTATTTAATACATTTCCATAGATGTCGCTACATGCTACCGCTAAGTAAGATTGACGAAGTCATTGGGCTCTAATTTCAAAACAAAACAACTAGTGATTTAGACATTGTGTAATAAGTATACAAAAAAAAAATAACTTGGTTTGAAATTAATATCTAACAAGTACTTGCGAAACTTGTACGAGTCTAGATATCTTTCGTCTGGAGTAATTTATTTGTTTAATTATTTGTGTAGCCTTTTGTCTGCTTGACTGTGTCTATACAGAATGGCTGAACCGATCGTAAGGAGACTCCACCAACAGATAGAGAGCTATGCCAAGAGTGATCTAAGCCATGTTTTATCCGAAAAAGTGGCGATTTTTTTAAAAACGGAAAATTTTATAATAAATATCCTTTCATTATCTGAAATTTAAACGCCACATTAATATAATCCTACACAGGCAAAGCCAGGGCGATTCGCTAGTAAAGCATAAAAAATAACAAATATTAACCAAGCCAACAAACAACTTGGGAGATCAAAGTAAACTCAAAAAACTCTCTATTCCTTCTAGCGTTTATGAAGTACCTACGTCTAGAGAAGTGCTTAATACAATGAGATGAAAAGTGCACTCGGCCGCGGGCACACACTCGCTTAGCTGTGACGAATGTTGCTAGTGTACGTGTGCTTTATAATCGAGGGCAACAATAAAGATACGTAAGATATATTTATCTTTTGCATGAAGCGTTAATTGTAATTTTTTTTAAAACCCCACGCAAAAAGATGGCTGTTATAAGTTTGATCGCTAGGTGTTTAGATCGCTGTCTGTCTGTCTGTGTGTATGTATGTCTGTAGCACCGTAACTCTTAAACGGGTGAACAGATTTGGGTGCGGTTTTTTAATTTAAAATCAGGTTTTCCAGCGGTGGTTCTTAAATATTTTTTATCAAAATTGGTTCAGCCGTTTCAAGGTCAGCAGTTGTTTTGTTTTGGGGGTTTATACATTTTCAATTTAAGTTATTAGATTAATAATTCGATAATTTACCGTGTAGTGGCGGTGTAAGAATACCTACAGCCCCATATCATACCGTGGGTGTTGTAAGAGGCGACAGAAGGAAAAATCAGGTAATGGGCAGCAGCGTCTTCCTAATGAATAAAAATAAAAATCTGCGGTTGCCAACCAGCTTGACAAGCGTGGCAACTGTTGCAAATATCCCCCTATCAGGCAATCTATGTGGGAAACCTATGTTCAGTGGGAGATTAATAGGCTATAAAGGTAAAGGTAAATAGGTGTTTAACTCCAGAACTCAAGGGTAAAACAGATCTACAAATTGTTCTTTCATCGAGGACAAAAAAGTAGCTAGTTGTCCATGGACTGTTTGAGGACGTGGAGTCTTATCGAAGTGACTTGACTTATCACGTAAATTATCCAGTCGAGTATGTCTATTCGTATCTAGGTCAACAGTTTCGCAGGCGTGATTTCAGAAGCAATTTAAAAAAATAATATTAACAAACACACAGCTAACGGGTAAGTCATAGATATCTACGCATCTAGATCCACGGTTAATAGTCAAAATGCAGATGCGTTGTCACCGCTGAGGACTAGGATGCCTAGTGTCCAGTAAAAAGGGTCTCCGGTTCTCTACACTCACAATATAAAACACAACAGCATTAAGCTGCTGTTTTACCACGGTCGAGCTGACCCATTCGTACTATAATCCACAATATAGCTGCAGCGTATCTCTACCACGTATAAGCCAGCAATGCCAAGACGAGCTAAATTAACAGTATAGCGGTGGAGAGGCCGCGGTTGTGTTCCATATGAAGATGCCGTGATCCCTCATCGCCGAAGAGGAGGCCTACCTTTACTAAGGCTAGCCGGGTTCCGGGTACTATGAGGATTTTCCCTCGTAAAAAATAAGATAAAGAGGCCCAATCGTACTGCACCCATAATTCAGCTGCAACATGATTCTACTACGTTTACCCTATTTAAAATTAATTTTATATATACTCTTTAATTTCACAAATAACATGGTCCGTTACATACTTTTTTCAGGTGGAAACACCGACCTAATGCAGCTGGAAGGTTGCCAGCTAATTACTGTATCCATTCACAAGACAAATAAGTAAGCTATTTGTTTTGTATCTCGTAATTGGAATTAGGGTGCTTGTTCTTGTTAAAAAGAAACATTTTATATATTTAATAAAAGTTTTAATCGCAAGAATTTGTACCGTGTAGTGGTTGGTGTAAATATGATTCCGTGTGTGTCGTAAAAGGCGACAGAGGGAAATAAATCAGGAGATGGGCCGCAGAGTATTCCTAAGAACGACTAAAAGTAAAAGATTGTATTTGCCAACCCACTTGCCAAGAGTGTAAACTACTATGACAAATATCCTCCCTATGAGACAATCTATGGGGGAGGCCTAGGTTCAGCAGGGTACTTAAATAGGCTGTAATAGTAACGGTATCGGTGAGTATTTGTATAGAGGCCGGTAGCTAAGAAACGCGCAAATAGGCAGATACGCTTTTAAAAATATTAAAGAACTGACTTCATTAAATGACACCACAAAAACTCTCAACTAGTTAATAGATGAGTCTTCACTTTCACCGCGTAATACTTAGGAAAAAATCTTGCTTTTCGAGAAAAAAATCGTCAACAATGGTAAAACACTTAAAACGGCCTTTTCTATTTTAAGCCTCAAGGATATCTCGTTATTATTTTAGAAAATATTTTTAGTCAAAAAGTGAGATAAAGGTATAGATAATACTATCACCATCCATTATTTTTCCTAATTCAAACCAAAAATCAATAATCTAAGCCTAAATATCATTAATTTTTTAGGAGAAATCGTTCCCCGCTTTCCATGCATTTTAGTATGAAGCGGTTAGGTTTCCGTTATTCCGTTATTCGCTTTATATTAGAGAATACGCGTGAAAAAAATCTGTACCGCCTCAATTTCCGAGGTGATTGCACGTCGTTTCGTAGCCCGATTTGACGAGTAAAATCGATACATCTATTGTTTGATATAGCATAAGGGTGGGTCGCGAGTGTCGGACATGACTGCTAAAATTATTTGTATTCTTCGAATAAGTAGCCTAACTAGATATGCGAGGTTTATTATGTATTGTTTTTTATAATTATTAGACATTAATGTACTTATTAAAATAGTAATTTATTTTAATATCCATTTCGGATAAATAATATGGGAAAACAATACATAATACACAATTTCTCCTACAAATAGTTGCAAGCTTAAAATTAATCACGACATATTATATAGTTGAAACAACCTTTTTTTTAAATATTTTTCCCACATCTCTAATTAGTAATAACGTGGTTTATAACATAAGTATCCAATAAGAATGTGTATTGGCGGTAAAGAATATTCACTACTCTAAATCATCCCCAGCATCTTCCTTACAAAAACTAGATCCAAAGTAATAAACTGCGCTTGCCAACCCGCCTGGCAAAATTGGAAACTATGAAAAATACCCCCTTATGTGGTTATCCGTTGGATAGGCTTATGTTCAGTAGTTGATTTTGATAGATTGTAACGAATTAATGAATAATTTATATTTGAACTTAACATGATTTTAGAAACTGTTAGAACTCGTCAAAACATCGTCATCTACGTAGCGGAACTAAGATTTTTTGTCGTTAACCGACTTCTTAAAATTATTTGTGTAAGATAATTTATAACATAAAATAAATATAAACATATTAAATATTATTAGGTATTCAAGAAGTGATATGGAATTTTCATAAACTACTAGCACATTATTAAAAATATTTTTATTATTATTTCTATTATTTTTAAATTTAAAGTCCCTGAGAATAACTGTATCTAGAAAAAATTACTGGAAATAACTATTATACTTCGCTTTTAGCACTAATGTTTTAATAATATATAAATTTAGGCGAAAAACATTTTTATTATAACTACCTTATTGTAAAAACCATAACATTATACCCATATATTTAAAGAAAACATGAATTAAATAAGTTATTTCACCTTGGCAGTAAAAAATTGCCGCAATGGTTGCAACATTTAAGATATGATCCGCCATCTTGAAAATATTGTTGAGAGGATCATACACACTCCTTGGTGATACGCGCGCCGCGCAGCGGCTTGCTTTGAAAAAATGCTGTATCGGCCGTTTCAGAGACCTTACATTATCCGTAGGTATGTCGGCACGTATCGTTTAGTTCAGACGCAAGTAACATTTTTAGAAATAATAAATTTAGTTATTTACTTGATTAGAAACGCTAAAATTCCATTCATAGTACACCTATACGTCCCTGAAACTACCAACGGGTTGTTCGTTACATACTGCATAAATTGTTTAAACCACTGTGATTGTGTAAATCTGTATTAACCTTTATTTTTCAATAAAAGATTATTTATGAAAGCCACATTTCCCATATTACACAAAACATTAATAATATTTTAAATTTATTCATAAATAAAAAATAATAGTTAAAATAATACCTAGACAACGTACACTCTGGCCCCACCCTTTGCCTTCAGCTATTAATTACGGGCTCGCGGACTTCGCTATGTGACAACCAAATGACACAATAAATTGCAAATGGCTACATACAATGCGTGTTTTTGTGACATTCATAAACATCCTACGAAGACGAACGCGTGATAAATATGTAACTTGTGCGAAGCACCAAAAGTAATTTATTCATGTCCAGGCCGCGTATACTAACACTGCGCGATGCGTCTGTGTGACTAGAAAACATCAATGTAGGTGTTCTGTTAGAAGGTCCCACGCTCAAAGACTAGAGTCTAAATTGGTCGTATTATAATTATTTCCAATACTCACGCGAATACTACACATAAAGCCTTAGCAGCTCAGTGGCAAGCGCTTGTCGTAAATTTAATTTTAGCGCTAATGAAATTGATAATTGAAAATTTTATGTGCTGACTGCTGACTTACCGCGTGTTAAGCGATAAAGGAATAACATGGTGAGCAAACGTGCATATATGGCAAAAAATTGAATATTATGTCTCCTACGTCTGAAATCTGCCGACACAAGCTCAAGTAACTCGGTAGAGTAGTTATACCTATATAATCGTCGAGACCTGTGGCCAGTAATGGTATGCACCATGCAGTAACTTAGTTTTTACTAGCGATCCGCTCCGACTTCGCGCGGGTGATTTCTGGATCTCGACAACAGCGCCACCTACCGGGTCCAATTGTTCGTGAATCTAAACCATACTCGAATCAACTAAATCACACACAATTTTTTTTATCAAAATCGGTCGAGCCGTTTAGAAGAAGTTCAGTAACACGGACATAAGAATTTTATATATAATTACACGTATAAACCTTTCACTTGAATATTTCTAAGCATAAATGAAAACCGCATTAAAATCCGTTTCGAAGTTTAAAAGATTTAAGCGTACAGACGTCGGGAAGCAACTTTGTTTTATACTGTGTAGAGACTAAGTACAAATTAAATTCTCTTTAGGAATTTTGACTTGTTTAGTTTTAATCAGTTTTGAAATTCTTCCATTTTTAGGGTTCCGTACCTCAAAAGGAAAAAACGGAACCCTTATAGGATCACTTTGTTGTCCGTCTGTCTGTCTGTCCGTCCGTCCGTTCGTCTGTCTGTCTGTCTGTCTGTCTGTCTGTCTGTCTGTCAAGACCCTTTTTCTCAGGTACGCGTGGAGGTATCAAACTGAAATTCATATGAAATACTCGAGTCTACTGTCCCTTGGAGCTGTGAAAAAATAAAACTTCTAAACCAACGCAATCAAAAGATACAGCCGTTTATGCCGCAAATTTTCGACATTCGCAAGGGAATCAGAGAATCAAAACCTACAGGGTACTTCCCGTGAACTCAGAATCTTAAAATTTGGTACGAAGCAACGTATTATAGCACAGATAAAGGAAAAATTGCGAAAAGCATAAATTTTTAGTTATATCATATAATAAAAATATTTTTAATAATTTTAAACTACGGCTTTGGGCGGAACCCTCGGAGCGCGAGTCCGCCTCGCACTTGGCCGGTTTTTTTCCTTTGCGTTACCTTTACAAACATACTATATCGAACTTAATCTGACATAAATTATTAATAATAAATCACACAGTAAATTACATCAGTTTAAGTTATTTTACTTGAATTCTATTGAATAAGCAAATATCTAAATTTGGTATGAGAATAATGATAACTCCCCCCCGGGGGGGGGGGGGGTTATCATATATATCATGTATCACCAGGAGTTATCATATATCACCAGGGGGGTTATTATAAATATTATATTAGGAAGTGACGAGAAATTTTCACCTTGGTGATCGCTGTAGCCGACGTCCCTCACTTTTCCTGCGACAAAATTTCACATCGCTACACCAGACGTCTCCGGTCTGGGTATTTAGCGTTTGGAGTGAATTCTTTCTTATCACATATTAAAATAAAATATGCAACACTTTAAGAACAATTTACATAACCATGTGAACATTCGCATATATATATGAACTATCAAAGAGCGAACGAAAAGTTATTAATATTATCTTTCCAAACTTAGACGTAACTTCGCAAATAAAATGACGCAATCAAAGTCTGAACGTCTGAGCTAGGTAATTTACATACGTTTTTCGTCTAACTATTATAATTAATTACGAAGCGCAACCATTTTGTCTTTGTGCTTTAAATTAAGATGGCTGTATAATTACATTACGAAGTGACTGTAAATAATCAACTTTTCTTGAAATCTTCTTAAAATCTGTTTACTGATTTAAAAAAACCTCTTGCTGATCCTTATCTTATAAAAAAAGACAAAATAGAAATTTGTACTTACCCAAATGAACTCTTGAGTATAACAGGAGCCTCCCCAAATGGATGAAAAATAAAAGACTAACATATAAACTAAGTACCTAACTGCTAAGTAATTGCATTCCAGCGAGCAATTGCTTGGAAAGCTTTATATTTTATTGGACTTAAAAAGGCTGTGAAGGAGAAACAACTTAAATTGACTTAACCCGTA
Organism: Parnassius glacialis; assembly: GCA_033319125.1. Classification (NCBI taxonomy): domain Eukaryota; kingdom Metazoa; phylum Arthropoda; class Insecta; order Lepidoptera; family Papilionidae; genus Parnassius; species Parnassius glacialis. The sequence continues at coordinate 3,518,215 of JAVANC010000009.1, forward strand.
CAGTTGCACGAAAACTACGTCTTACTTTGTTTACTTACTTTATAGGACGGGACTGGCGCAATAAACACTTACCTAGAAAAAAGAAAAAATTATTAATATCTAAAAACAAAAAAACAATCATATCCAAAAACGAAAAACATCATTTATACATCTATACAAATAAATAAAATTGAAGTGTCTGTTTGTAATGTCAAAATTACAGATTTTTACTAAATGCATATAAAAGTATAAACGGTACTAATAACAAAAACACAATTTTCAAAGTTTTTGTCTGTCTGTCTATCTGTCCGTCTGTCTGTCTGTCCGTCTGTCTGTCTGTTTGTTCCAGCTAATCTCCGAAACGGCTGGACCGATTTTGACGGGATTTTCACTGGCAGATAGCTGATGGCACAAGGAGTAACTTAGACTACTTATAGTTTTAAAAAAGAATTAGGGTTCCGCGCGAAAAAATTAAAACACCAAATAATACGCGGGCGAAGTCGCGGGGAACAGCTAGTATTAACCAAAATTGAAGTGTATGTCTGTGTTATAAAAATAACTACCTTATATTGAACTGAGGGAGTTATTCGCATGATATTGAGACTTGAATAACTTTCATAATATTTATCTGTCTGTCTACCAGGAGTGATCTATACGATATATTTTATCAAAACTGACAGCGTACCATGGCTTTGTAGCTTCGACCCTGCGATATGGTATCATATTTTGGGGACTATACTATTTTACACGTGGTAGAGCCATGCTGCAGCTATATTAGTAGTATAGTTGTAGCACGAATGGGTCGGCTCGACCGGGGTACGACCACGTTCTCACAGAATACCAGCGTAAAATGGCAGCTTGACACTGCTGTGTTTCGTATGGTGAGTGTAGAGAGCCGGAGACCCATTTTACTGGAAAAGAGACATTCCATCTAAGTTCTCACGGGTGACGACGCATCTGCATTTTGATTCTATAATGAGGATAAACGTAGATGTCTATGGGTCACAGCAACCACTTACCATCAGGTGGACTGTGTGGTGATATGGTGACAAACGAGCACACAGTCCACCTTACTTACCACAATGGCATGTGGCAAATGATACAATAGGCGTGTCATCAGCCATGTGTAAAAGTAATGTTCTTCTTTATGCTTTTTTCACTTGTTTAGACCTAATTAAGTTTAGCTGACATAAAACATCAGTTGCAAACGGAAGGATACTTGTTTTAGTGGGTAACTACGTGTTTTTCTACGTATTTTCTTTGAAATTGTAAGTGACTTTTTTATGCAGAGATTACAAACCTTTTGTACTATTTTTTGTTTTATAAAAAAATCATTTATTTATAAGTAGGTACAGCTAAATCACCCTGAAAAGCCTTGGTTTTTATTAAATTAAATTTTCATCTAATAATAACATTTGTAAAGTAAGAACCTTAATTTGGAAAAAAGTAAGGTTTATGTTTCATTGATATTTACAAATGTTAAATATTATTTAATGTTAGACAATTGTTAAAGTAAAGTCGACCTGAAAACGTCTATAAGAATAGCAAAACAAGTGTTTTCAAAAGGAAAAAAACGCCGGCACACAAACAAAAGACTATTTATTAACGAACTTTTATTATGGATGAAAGGTTTCGAACTGTTTCAAACAAAAATAAAACTTATGCCATATCACAAGAGCACATGGTACTTCGTAGGTCTATTCTGCCATATGATAGTAATAACACGACAGTCCAACAATTTTAAGCAAAATTAAACAATTAGACGAACGCATTGTTTTTTTTTAACAGGAGACTTGTTTTCCAGAAATTTATTTACAACTTGAGTTTGTGAGCAACCGCAATGAGTGCTATTATTTGTTACTTAGTAGACTATTTTCCCATAACATGATTTAAAAACTCACAAAGTAAATAGAGTTGGTACAAGTTAAAAAAAGGTTGTCAACCCCTAAAAATTTCAAAATTTCAAAATATCCAGAAACGAAGCTGTAGGCATGAATTACTTGCAAAATAATGAATATTTTGTTGTGGATAAATCTTCCAATTTTAAATTTTTAAAAGATTTAAAAAAAGACACGACTCGCGTGTCATACGCCACACACAAACGTAATCGATGGCACGCCTGGCGTGTCACCCTCACTGAACCGGTTAAAGTTCACTGCTGAACATAGATACTCTCCAATAGATTGCGTCATTGAGAGGATTTTGCCATAATTGTCACGCTTGGCAAGCGGGTTGGCGGCCGTAAGGGGATAATATGGGGTGGTGGATATTCTTACACCTACACAGTAAATTAACGTATACCAATTTCTCTACCGTTCTGTATGCGTTCGACAAACATCCAAAAAATAAAATCTGGCACTCTGGCCGTTTAGGGAATATTATCCACCAGTCAGTTGGAAATTGCGTTTGACGTTCGCTGGGACATAGCGGTAATTGCGGTTCTCGTGAAACATGAGAGCCCGGCTGTTTGCGATATTAAATTGTGTTTGAACACTCAACCACTGCCGTGGACTATGCCTTCCTCTAAAATTACGCACAGGTCTAACTATACTCAATATGTTTGATATATCTTTACATCATGAGATATTTAAATTAATATATAGTAGAGGAAAATACGACTCCGTGGCGCAGTGGCTTAGCTATAAGTTGCAGCGTTAAGAGCCGCGGATACGAATCCTGCTAGGAACAAGTATTTGTATGGTTTACAAATAATAGTTCCGTGTTATGCGGCTCACCAGATGGTAAGTGACTACCGCCGCCCATGAATAACTGCAACACCAGGGGAATTGCAGGTGCGTTAATTGTTGTTCTTGTGAATTTTATGTATGTAAACTGCACCCACGATACAAGAGAAAATCCTAGCGTAATCAAAGAAATACAACATAGCTATGTACGCCCCACTGCTGGACAGAGATCCTCTTCCTCTTTTCTAAGACGGTATTTTATTTTTAATCAGCTTACCCCCTGCTTCAGTGCGCGTTAGTGGACTTCACATGTCCTGGAAATATTTTATTTCTCACCTTATCATCGTAGAGCACTTGGTAAATCAGCAATTAAGATTGCAACTAAAAGAAGGATGCCCATTTTTCACCTGAGTATGTATAGAAATGAAATAAATCTTAAAATTCAGCTAATTGAATGCTTAATCAAATACGCGTATCAATGTTAAAAGAAACGCAGGAAAAAAATATTTTTAATATTTATTTTTGCTTATTCTAAAGGGTAAACATATTACCACCATATTTTGAACGCATCTCAACTACCCTTTTTCTAAGACGTTCCATTTCACATACTTCGCATTTCGCTACTTCACTTAATTGAACTCTGTTTCTGAGTTTTAAACATTTATTTTATTTAATCAGTAAGTATTTCTCTATATTCTTATATATATTCCTTTTTATATATATTTCTTTATTACTTTTTGTATAGTAAAGATTAATTAAAAATAATATAATAATTAAATAAATAAATAATGCAGTATGTCATTGAGTGCACACGAGTGAAACGGATTTTTTTGACATTTAACAGTTCTACGATTGGCATCGGCGCAGTCCTTCATTGTTGCCAAAGAGAATATAATCACTTGTTGTGTTCGCGTCTCGTTGTGTATTGTCCCATTTTGTGTGTTTTTCATTGACCATATAGAATATAAATATGTAGGGATTCACAAGATTTTTCTCAGTATAATCTCAGAGGAAGTGGTGATAGAACATTAATAAGAGATAGAAAAATTAAATATTTGCTAACGGCAAATCCTAACCTAAAGAGTAACATTAATATTTTTGGGCTTCGTAGCGTTTAAATCGTAAAAATGACTACATGACATTATTTTCTAAACTTACAGGAAGTTTTTCTACTATACCTTATAACTATACATAAACTTTTACTATCAGGTTTTTAAATGTATGAAAAGTAGGCATGGTTCTTTCATTGGTGGCGGGGATTGAACCCGGGGCGCGCACTGTGCAAATAGCGAACGCTTATGACATGCGAAACTTGTGACGCGTGTGCACACGGGAAAACTGCTAACACGAATTAGTGATTGGGGCAGCGCGGCGGAAAAATGTTTGAAAAATGAAAACGATTTTTTTTAATAGAATAAGGGTGACAAACGAGCATACAGGCCCTCCTTATGGTAAGTGGATAATGTTCGATTAATAATCAAAATACAGAATAACAGAATACGTTGCCACCCTTGAGGACTAAGATGGAATGCCTCGTTTCCAGTACAAAGGGTCTCCTGATCTCTACACTCACCATACGAAACACAGCAGCATTGAGCTGCTGTGTTTGAAAGCATGGTCCTTCTCCTGTCGAGCCAACCCACTCGTGCTACCACCAAAATATAGCTACAGCATGGCTCTACCGCGTATCCGCCTACTTAATGAAGACGAATGCCTAATAAAAGAAATATACGTGCGTCTCGCTCGCGCTTCCAAGTTTCATTCATGCGCGATCGCATCCTACGCCGTTTACTATCACTTAATTTTAGTTTTACGCAAGTGACGCGGGATGATTGTTTACTTGAATTGTTTTGGATAATCCGGTTCTTTCTATCTTTTTGATTGAATCAAAAGATGTCTATGGGTCACAACATCCACTAAACATCAGGTACACTATGTGTTTGTTTGTTATCCTTATTTTTATGGTATAGTATATGATATAGGTATATAAAAGAGATAACAGAATAGAATCATTTCTATTCAATATAAATTACTAGAATACTTACTTAAAGTAAGTTAATCTTTACCACTGTTTCGGAAAAAAAACACTGTCCTGGGGAGAACCAGCAGAAACCAAGCGGGACTTTATTTTTAATAATTTACAATGTAATATTTTATACAATTAGACATTTAATCGTCACGTGCCAGACATCTGTCAGCTTTGACGCTGCTTGTAAGCGCTGGTCTTTATTTTTCACTAGTTCGTGGTATCGCCCACTATCAAAAATCATACTTTTCTGGAATTTCCTCTACATAACGAAATGGGAACGATAGACCCTTTTACATCGCTACCACACGGGACTTACTTTATTTTAAGTTAAATAAAGTTTAAATCTAATTTGACTTATTATAATTATGAACGGCATTTCATTTTACTCCTTGTGTATCGCTTTAATGTAGACTCGCCCTAATGTTTGCTCGTCTGTTTGTACATCGTTGGGGCGTCTCTAACAAATGAACTCATCAGCGCTAATGTGCTCACGTTCGGCTAAATACGAATGTAAGCGCTTGACAAACTTTCGCTACTCGTAACACGGCTCGGGTTCGCTAAAGTTGCGTCGTTTGGTAGCTAAGCTACAAATTAAAGTAACAAAACCTAAAATAAACTTATACTATTATATCGGTTTTGTCTGTCAGTTTTAAACGTAGTAAAGCCACATTGAAGCTGGAAATAAAAGCTCTTAGAATACCAGCTTCAAATAACAGCATAATTCATAAAGACTAAAGAGGATGAAACTGACCTAACTGTAGGCGAAATAAAACATTTTTTTTTACCTCCTTACAAATGATTTGTGTTTTTTTTATTAAAATATCAGCCCCTTCCTAGGACTCTCTTCTATATAGTGGCATCCAGAACCGGATCAATTATTTGTATGTCAAACAAACACTTGTTCCGTGCGTGATTCAAAACCACGACCAGACGGTGCCGAACCCAAACACTTAGCCATTGCGCTATCGTCTTGTAAGAGTTATAATATCCTCCAGACCGAATTTCGATCACGACGGTCAGTCTGAACACTGACTAGCAGTGCAGGACAGTATTATATGGCCCGTATGTATGCGCAAGCACAAGTGCATTCTCTATTCCCTCACTCTCAAAGTCCGTTGGGACGGTAACCGGAGAGAAACCAAGCGCAAGGCCAACGTCTGAGGGTTTTGGCGGGAACTTGACCGGCAGTGGATTGCTGCTCTTGTATTATTGTTTAAATAATGGTCTGAAGTGGATTTTGATATATAAAAGTGGTGCGATTTTGTATATTAAGTGTCTGCGCATGTGAACTATTAGTGGAAACGGTGAAACAAGTGCCCTGATGGTGATATGATTCTCAATATATCTATATTTCCGACGCAATGAAGAGTATACAGAAAGGCAGTATAAAAAATGCGTGAGTGTCGTGGAACACTCGGTTGTAACGAAGTTCCTTGCGTAGTATATTATTATTGATAAACGTAGGTATTATATTATTGTTTAACAAATACTAATAAATGAATTACTAGCGTCTATTAAAACGAAGCGTCATTTGAAATAAAATTATACTTCTTTGATGGCAAGATAAGAAAAAGTGCGAGGGAGATGGATGTTATTTCATCTCACTTTCTTATTTCGCCGCCAAGGCCGTCTACACTATGACACAAGGGGTAGTGATGAAAAACTTACACTTTTTGTCGCCTAGCTCCCATCCGCCAAACCCCTACCATCTCATAAAGAATTTCGTTCCAATAACAGGCTGTGCGGCATTCCGTCTTGGTACTCACATGTGATATATATGATATACGCATTAGTTACCTTCTAGTTCTCTTAAAGTTAGTTACAGATGTCCAAATGCTTCAATAAGTTACCATCAATTATCATCAGATGGACAATAAAAATAAAAAAATTCGTAATTTTCCTGATTTTCTTTGTTTTTTTTAGGTAATCTATGACATCAGAACGAAACCGAAACGTGGAGAATTAACAATAAGTAAAATTAGTTATATTTGTAAAGTATTCATGTAAATATAAGAAATCATAGTACACAATGTCGAAATATTTTTTTTTCATACTGTGTACGTGACAAACGAGCACACAGTCCGCCTGATGGTAAGTAGATACTACAGCCCATAAACACCCATATCTATACTCGATTAAGAATCAAAATGCAGATGCGTTGTCAACCCTGAGGACTAAGATTGAAGGCGTCGTTTACAGTAAAGAGGGTATCCGGTTCTCTATACAGAAGCATTAAGCTGCTATTTTACGCTATTATTCTGTGAAAGCGTGGTCCTTCCCCCATCCTTTTCATTCGACCTGCAACCTTAATATAGTTGCAGCATGGCTCAACAAACATTATAGTTATAGTTGTTTCATATCAATCATGTTACTCAAAAAGAAAAATCAATCCTAATTAATTCAACCAAACGAACATCAACAAAACTGTGTACCTTAACCAAGTGAGTCAGTAATATCCCTTACTATTCAACAAGTATATCGCATGTCTGGGCCTGCAAAAGCCCTGTCTATTCACACTGCTTACTGAGTCCACGCCGAGGCACATCTCTTTGTGTTTATTCCCTATAATCATCATTATCGTTCAATGGAAAGCTTTAATATAGATATTACTGTAATTAATTATGTAAAATAATTTCATAAGAAGCGAAATCTAATACATGATCATTATTAAGTGGCGAAGCTTGCGAAGACACTTATTGATTTTACGATGTCTGTCCGTCTGTCCCACGATTATCTCGAGAACGGTTTCGAATTTTCAAATTCTGTTTTCAGCAATCGATTACTGATCACCCAGGCATCTGAACCTCCTATTTTGAAACTAATTGCTCAACGGCAACCGTTAGAAACCGCTACAAAGCTGATTGCTTCGCCACTTTGCTATGCTGTTAGCTTGCTAGGTTTATTGTTATTATTGATGAGTGATCATTAGTGATAAGCCAGACTTTCCAGTCATGAGACACTGGATATACACACATGTGTGTAACCAGAAATTGGCCCGGAAAATATTTATATTAATGTCGTAGTGTAATTTCAATCTGTTTACTAACATATTGGGTCGGAGAAAAGTTTCTTCGTATTTTATATACAAATTCAAGACATTTTTGTAAAGTTTAAGTGCATTTAATATATATATAAGGAGCCGTGGTAGCTCAGATGGTTAGCGCTCGCTGTAAGCTTCACAGTACTCGAGCAACCCGGGTTCGATCCCCACCGGCACCAATGAAATTGTTAATTGCAGTTTTAAGTGCTGATTTACCACGTGCTCGGCGGTGAAGGAAAACATCGTGAGGAAACCTGCATGTCTGAGAAATAAGAAAAAAATATTTCGAAGACATGTGAAGTTCGCCAACACGCATTGGGGCAGCGCGGCAGACATTTCCTTGCCCTAAACCCTCTCAGAAATGAGAGGAGGCCTGTGCCCAGCAGTGGGACGTAAATAGGCTGCAACTTTACTTAACTTTACTTTACTTTATATATATATATATATGCCATTTTGTAGATAGTGGCATAATCCCGTTGCTGTGGAAATCTTGGGATTTTTGATCAAAATAAAATGCGGCAAGTAGGTAGTTTTGACAGTCCTCTCTTGATATTAATCTAACACAACCCAAAGAGTTCTGAAGATACTGAAACAAGTGAAAATCTGAGGGCGCATAGTCAGGAATATATGGTGGATGCATTAACACTTCCCAATCTAGCTCTCTCAATTTTTGCTGAGTGGCCAAAGATGTGTGTGCTCTGGCGTTGTCATGATGAAAGACCACTCCTTTTCTGTTGATCAATTATGGTCGTTTTTACTCAATTATTTCATTAGTTATTGGCGTAGAGATCCAAATTCCAGTTTCGATTATTGTCCGGATCCGGTTTTGCCCGGCGGTAAAAGCTCATAATAAACGATGCCCTTCCAATCCCACCATACACATAGCATCACCTTATTGCGTGTTAATCCGGGTTTCGCTACAGTCTGTAGAGCTTGAATACATTAGGTTTCTTTCAGTGAGCTGGTGTAGTACCCAAATATCGAGCTATTTTGTATAGCCAATCTTTTTCAAATGAGTCAAAACTATTTTGTGGTCAATCCTCAATTCCTCGGATATATCGCAACTACTAATATGCCGATCTTGTTCCACTTTTTCAAAAATGGCATCGACTTTATCCGCGTGAGGGCAATCAGAGCGAGCTGCATATTTGCCATCAAAAATCTCGGACTGAAAACGCTTGTACCAACTTTGTATTACTCTTACTGATACTGCATTAGAATCATAAATGTCACAAATTTTTTTTCGGTTTGTTTTGATTTTTCCCTTATTTGTAATAAAATTTCAGAATGTATCGAATTACTTCCTCAGATCTAAAATAATGAACCAAGTCGGAAATAAATTTATTTTATTTTTATTTATTAACATTATTACATCTTATTACATCAAATATACAAAATATACAATATTTGACCTGCTTAAAATTCAAAACCATTATTAAACAAAGTTTGTATAAAAATGATTATAATATTACGAAATTTTGGATGATAATTGGGAAAATTCGAATGATAAACCACTGGGAATGAGGTGATCGCTAACAAGCTATTTCTAACTTGTTTTGTGTGGTTAATTGTGTTAACATACATGATTGTAAGCTGTTATTTTAAAAAAATGTCCCGCTGTGTTTCCTTCTGGTTCTTCCCAGGACAGAGTTTTTTTTTTTAGAACCAGTGGTGATTAAACAAAAGAGTGACTTTCAATAAGTAATATTTACAATCTATATTGAATAAAAAAGTTTCTATTCCTGTTTCTGTTTCGTCTTCGGAACGTAAAAGACAACTGCTGGACATAGTACTCTCCCGCTGTAGACATGATTCTTTTATAGAATAAGACTAACAAACGAGCACAAGTCCACCTGATGAAAAGTGGATTCTGTAGCCCGTAGACATTTAAACCTATCCCTTTTTACTGGAAACGAGGCATTCCATCTTAGCCCTCTTTGGTGACAACGCATCTGCATTTTGATTCTTAATCGTTGATAAATTATGTAGATTTCTATGGGCCACAGCAACCACTTACCGTCAGGTGGACTGTGTGCTCGTTTGTCACCTTTATCATATAAAAAAATTAAACCACCACAAATTAAACTCATAACCTATTTAATAAAAAAAGAATCGTCAAAACCGGTTTACAATTGACGAAGATATCGCGTAACATACATAAATTTAATTTAACAAAAACTTAAAAAATACAACGCATTGATTATGAGCTGTGACAATTCTAGAGAGAATTATCATGGCGAACCTGGTCAGGATACTAAGTTAAAGTTCTTAAGCTATTGTATTGTCATCGGTCCTTGATACGAGTGCAAATTTTCAAGTCAATCAGCCGTCTACAAGTTGGTGAAAAATTACATTAAAATATTGCGTAACAGAGATAGATTGATAGAAACACGCGCGCGCCTTATAACCTTTAATACTCTGTATCTCCTGAAGATTAAATCGTACAGTAAAAACGTTTAAACATCATTTATAGGAAATTTAATGTAGATTATTAATGTAGGAGTCATTAAAGAGATAATATAAATAGTTTTTGAATCACAAGCAAAAACTTAAAAAAGATACCTTTCCCTCCCTCCCCCACTGCCGGCGCGTGTTCCACCCTCGGGGCTTTAGTATATTCATCTGGACACCTTAGAGAATAACTGTAACAACTTGCAAAACTACAGGAATTATTTGGTCTAATCGATGATTTTGAAGCTAATTTTCTTTTACTAAATATGGATGGCAATAAATTTGCTTGTTATTAAGTCTAGCTTACTGACAGGCGGACTTAAGTTATTACACGGAACAACTTCAGCTACAAGTTGGTTTCGGCTTCTGGTTGGCAGTGCGCCAATAGCGGAAGAGAGCTTGCGTCTATATTTGCATTGCAATAATATAAATGTATATACATATGACACAGCTTTAGTTTTTGGTGGCGAAGTAAAAAAGAAAATCTCGCACAGGGGAATGTGTTTTGCCCGGGGAACGGTTAACGCTCCGTGGTAGTACGAAATAGAATGGAATAGAATATAATATTTTTTATGTTCTTATATATTGTTAGGAATGAGGGTAAAATAATTTAAAAAAATAAGAAATATTGAAGGTAGAACTATAATCTCCCACTTGTTTTAGCAGTATAAAGTATCACACAGTCGACTAAGAGGGATCAGTCAGTCTGTAATTCTACGAGTCTCATATCGTTATTATGCCCGTTGGGCTAATACATTACTTCTACACTGAGATTCTGCCCAAATAAGGCAAGTGATGTGGTTCTATTAGTGTAGTAGTTCTTCTAGTGTAAGCAAGGAAGATCGTGTTGCTGAGAGGCTGCCCGGTGTTACATCGAGAGGAGTGGTGTAGCTGTTGCTTTGCATACTTTGGTGTTATCATGTATCATGTGTCATTATGTCCTTCACGTTACACCAATGTGTGATTGTGTCTGGTACATATTACGGTTGGTCGAACTGTATTTGCTCTATACTGAATGTGTAGTGCTGTACGCTGTCTTATTCCTGATAATGATCAATTGCGTAAGCAAGAGAGCAAGTTGAACATCCGCTCTCACACTTTTATTATTTTTAACAATTAACCTTCAGAGTAAATTCTATTACGAATAACATTATTTTATTTAAATTAGTTTGAGAATGATTTCTAACATCAGAAGTTTAGTGATTTCTAAAAATATTTTAATAATTAATCATTGCAAACTTTTAAAGGTCCGTGGTTTAACATAGGACTCACCGATGAATAGCCTGTTAGAGAAAATGGCCTTAAGTGCTCTGTCGCTTCACAGGCGGATTAGCAACGGCAGTTTTTTGAGAGAGAGAGTTGATATCTGGAAGATGCCGCTGGCCAACTTCTGTTTCATTTTTCTTTGATGCGAAGCGGATGATACATTCTCTTAAGCCAATGAAATGGTTGTCATTGTGTTGGACACAATGGCAACTGCTGAACATAAGCCTCCCCCCTACATTGACTCATAGGGGGATGTTTGCCATAATTACCACGCTTAGTAAGCTGGTAAACAACCACAGTTTTCATTGTTGTTAGCGACTGCTGCTGCACTTTTCCTGTGTAATTTCTCAGACACACGACAGATGCTAGCGGCAGTTTATAAAGATCCCGTGGGTGTCTTAAGAGGTGACAAAAGAAAACTTTACCAGTAGATAGACAGCAGCATATTACTTATTAATAGCTGAATAACAATAACACACTGTGGTTGTCAATGCTTGCCAATTTTTTTTTATAGGATAGGGTGACAAACGAGCACACAGTCCACCTGATGGTAAGTGGTTGCTGTGGCCCATAGACATCCACATTTATCCTCGTTTGCGAATCAAAATGCAGATGCGTTGTTACCCGTGAGGGCTAAGATGGAATGCCTCTTTTCCAGTAAAAAGGGTCTCCGGTTCTCTACACTCACCATACGAAATACAGCATCATTAATGTGCTATTTTACGCTGGTATTCTGTGAGAGCGTGGTCCTTCCCCGGTCGAGCCGACCCATTCGTGCTACAACTGTACTATTAATATAGCTGCAGCTTGGCTCTACCACGTAAAAAATGCCAATTGTGGCAAAATCCCTCCTATGAGGCACTCTATGAGAGAGCCTTTATTCAGAGGTGGTATTTTGTAGGCTGAAATGGAAAGATGGATATATATATACCAGCTTCTATATGCATAGAAGAATACTTTGATAGCGTGATAAACACTTCGGTTGTTGTACCCGGTTATAGTAGCATGCTGATACCGTCGCCACAAGCTTGATTAAATAAAATAGCACTTTTCATAGTATATATTGACAAACGAGTCTCTTTATTTGGCCTCTGTATTTTATTAATTTATATCATCCCGAGGGTATGGTAAGAGGCAACAGAGGCAAAATGAAACAGGAGAATGAAATTTTACGTGAAAGACCCACGCTGCAGCTATATTATATGGTTGTAGCACGAATGGGTCGGCTCGAGCGGCACGATATCGAGTGTAGAGATCCGGATACCCTTTTTACTCGAAACGAGGCATTCCATCGTTGTCCTCAGGGATCACATCTGCATTTTGATTCTTAATCGAAGTAATGTAGATGTTTGTCACTGCCATTCTATAAATAAGAGGAGATGGGCAGCAGCAGAATCTTCCTTCTTTCCATTCTTATTTTTTGATGACATTTCAAAATAATAAAAAGCCAACCCACTTGCCACACGTGGCAACTATGGCGGAATCTCCCCATGAGGCAATCTATGTTGGAGACCCATTCAGCAATGGAATATTAACAGTGGTAGAGCCAGGCGGCAGCTTTTGCTGTCGCACGGATGGGCCGCCTCGAACCGGGGTGGTACCACGACCTCACAGAATACCAGCGTGAAGTAGAGGTTTACCTCTGCGTTTCGCTTGGTGAGTGCAGGTGGCCGGAGGCCCTTTTTACTGGAAATGAGGCATTCCATCCTAGTCCTCACGGGTGAAAACTCATCTGCATTTTGATCTGTAACAGAGGATAGATGTAGATGTCTATGGGCCGCAGCAACCACTTACCATCAGGTGGACTGTGTACTCGTTTTTCACCCTTATCCTATAAGAAAAAACTTTTATATGCTGTACTGGATGGCTGGATGGATGGATTTAATTAACTACCAAAGCCGCAAAAAAAGAAGCCAGTGTTTACAATGTCCCTGAGGACTAATGTTTATTACATTAACTAAGTTGGGTAAACTTTCAAATTAAAACATAATATTAATAATAATGTACTCCAGACCGAATTTCGGTCACGGCATCCATCCGCAACGGAGACTATCCATCGGTGCAGGACAGGTTTATAGTACCCTGTATGCGCAAGCACAGGTAAAGTCTCTATTCTCTCGCTCTCATAGTCCGATGGGACGGTAAACCGACCCCACCGGAGAGAGATCAGGCGCACCGGACAGCTACTGAGTTTCTTGATTTTAAACAATTTAAACATACCAGTCCGTGTACTGCTGTTCTGTGGAGGGAATGGGTAAGATAGTAAACCTTGACAGATTTTTTTTAATTCCCGTAAAATTATTCAAATAGCGGACTTTATGCCTTCGGATATTGTTTACCGGTCAACCCATGGACTTGTGAGACATTGAACTAGGTGAAGCAATATAGAAAAAATTAACAAAAAATTAAAATTGATTGTAATTACTCAAAATAATGATTCCAATAAACAAAGCTCTTTCTTATTTATATTACAATTCTAATTAAAACTTGCTCTCTAATTAAAAGTTGTATTCTGATCTCTAATTAAAATATCTAAAACACTGTTAAGTACTTTCTGCTTACTATTCGCTTATTTGCCAAAAAAATGCTTTGTTGTTAATTTGCCGAATCTAATAGATTTTTATTTAAATAATATTAGGATGTAATACAAAGAGTCCACCTGATGTTTTGAATAAGGTTGACAAACAAGCACACAGTCCACCTGATGGTAAGTGGATGCTGTGGCCTATAGACGTCTACATCTATCCTCAGTTAATAATCAAAATGCAGATGCGTTGTCACCCCTGAGGGCTAAGGCAAATTGATTAATTTCCAGTAAGAAGTGCTCCGGTTTTTAACACTCACCGTATGGAACACAGCAGCATTGAGCTGCAATTTTACGCTGGTATTCTGTAAGTGCGTGATCCTGTCCCGGCCGAACCAACCCATTCATACCACCCAGCATAGCTCTACCACTTAAAAGTGGAAAGTGACTTCCTGCAATTAGCTACAAATAAAGAATACCACAGATGCGTTGTCATTCCTGAGGAAAAAAAGGATACCTCACAGCTGGTTATACTTGCTCACACTTCAAACTAGAACAAGAAATACAAACGTTGCAATACAAACTACACCAGATAAACATTTCTAATACCTAGTAACAAAACAAATGTTAAAATGCTATAATATATTAAAAATATTTACACTGATTTATTGTATTACATTTTGTCAGTCGTACTGTTACAGCCTGTGGGTTAGCTATACCCAGCGAGCAGGCAGCGATCTACATGTCGCCTTGAGGGTACTGTTGGGGCTGCCATGGCGATGCAGAGCCTCAGAAATGTTCGCTTAGGGCCATATAGCCGTCAGGCTTCACCGCGAAAGTTAGGAGGCGGTGTCCCTCCACGCTAACCTGTTTGCGGAACAGCACCAACAGTATCCTTCGGACATTCGTTGATCGGTGGGACTTGCAACTTCTACAAGCGTGGGTGCGGATCCCCACAGCAGCATAACAGTGTATATATTGTTGTGTAGATCTATTCCACAGTTGTTTGAAGTTTTCTTTGGTTTTTTTAATGTTTTAATGTAATTTTTTTATTGACATTAGTTATAATTTAATTTGTTAATACCACTTATGGGCTCCGCCTGAATTATATAAATAAATTAAAAGAATAGTTTACTTTGTTAACATATTTAGGGGTTAAATTTGTTAAAAATAATTATTAAAAATATTGTTTATGTCAGCATCTCTTGCTCACCGCGACAGTTGCAACAGATAACCGATTAGAAAGAATGGTTCTCCAATCATCATCATCACCATCACAGCCTATTGAAGTCCATTGCTGAACATAGGCCTCTCTTGGCCACGCTTGGCATGCGGGTTGGCAACCGTAGTTTTAATATTCTAGTTGTTATTGGAAAACGCTGCTGAACATCTCCTGGTTAGTTCCGTCTGTCGCCTCTTACGAAAACTACGATGGACATTACACTGCAATAATTATATTATTATAATATAAAACAAATGCATGTGGTAATTCACATTCAAGCTCGCATCGCAATATTTTACAACACTACCAAGCTGTTAACAAGCAAGAAAACTAGATAATCTCCTGATACGTTAGAAATTATATAATTGCCTGAAATAGAACAATGTCTGCCTAATTCATATTATAATGATCGTTTCCAACCGCTAACGTCTGGAGTTATTATCGTTAACAGCAGCAGCGGATTCCGCGATGATTCCCAAATAACGTAAGATCTACCGCTTCGTTGGGAATTAAGCCAAAGTTTCGCGCGGTGAGCCGAAACGAGTTTGTCAGTTTCGTCGTTTTACGTTGGAAATATGCAATGCTTCTGGAATATTACTGCCTATTATTCATCATCATCATATACATATATGAAAACGTACATATAATATTATTGTTCTACTTTATTTTATACATCGTCACTATAGCTCGTCACAAGTCCACTGCTGAACATAGGCCTCCGTCACGGAATACCACAAAGCACGTTCCTCAGACAACTGCATCTGTTGGTAATATCATTGAGATACATATCTGCCAATTCCGATAATCCGGATAGGGTAGGTAACGTTTAACGGTTCGAAGCTGCCACTCGAGAACTTTTCTTTTCCTTGCGGTTGCCATTTCTTCGAACTGTATGGCCGGCACATTGTCACTTCAGCTTACTGATCTGTTGAGCTATGTTAGTTACTTTATTCAGCTCTACTGATGATATCCATATTACGGAGTCTATCACGCAGAGAAACTCCGAGCATAGCCCTCTCCTAAACTTGCTGAGCGACCTTGACCCTCTTCATACAGCCAAAAGTAAAATATCACGCCTCAGATTCATATGTCATCTTATATGCTATCATTATCACGTGAAACTAATACTCATAGTCAATTACTAAATGTATCGTTTTAAAGAATAAAAGTGAAGAACAAGCACACAGTCCACCTGACAGTAATAATTACCATCAGTTGCCCGTGGCTCACATATAATAAATGGACTCCTATTTATACAGTACCCATGGGCACCTACATTTATTCTCGAAGGACAATCAAAATGCCGATGCGTTGTCATCCTTAAGAATTAAGATCTCGGCTCTCTACACTCACCATACGAAACACTGCTGCTTTTACGCTGGCATTCTGTGTGTGTCCTTTCGAATCAAGCGTCGAATATGGTGTGTTTCCTGATTTAATGAAACTTAGTAAAGTCATACCTTTATATAAATCTGGTAGTACATTAGACCCCGCCAATTTTAGACCAATTTCTGTACTACCAACATTTAGTAAAATTTTTGAAAAAATAATTTTAGATCAAATGTTAAGTTTCTTTAATATTAATAAATTGCTACATAGAAATCAATTCGGTTTTACAAGGGGTCGCTCAACAACTGACGCTGGAGTTGAGCTTATTAAACATATTTTTTGTGTATGGGAGAATTCAGAGGATGCTTTGGGTATATTTTGTGACCTTTCCAAGGCCTTCGACTGCGTTCACCATGAGACATTAATCAAGAAGCTACAGTACTATGGTGTCAAGAACACAGCGCTTAAACTTATAATTTCATATTTAAGTAATAGAATGCAGAAAGTTATTATTAATGGTAAAAGTTCTTCCGGCTCACCTGTACTAATGGGTGTCCCTCAGGGCTCAATTCTCGGCCCATTCTTGTTTCTAGTGTATATTAATGACTTACCTTCTATTGTAGAGGATAATCATGATATAGTATTATTTGCTGATGATACTTCTTTGATTTTTAAACTTAAACGTAAATCATTTAAATGTGACGAAGTGAATAATGCTATATCAAAATTAGTGCATTGGTTTAACGTTAATAATTTACATTTAAACGGAAATAAAACTAAATGTATTAAATTTACAACAACGAATGATAGAAATCTGAGTACCAATGTGTTTTTAAATGGGGAAGAACTGAGCCCTGTTGAATCCACTGTTTTTCTTGGCATCACTCTCGACGCAAAGCTTCAGTGGGGCCCCCATATATCCAAACTAGCAAGCAGACTAAGTTCTGCAGCCTATGCTGTAAAAAAGATTAGAGGTCTCACTAGTGTCGAGACAGCTAGATTAGTTTATTTCAGTTATTTCCATAGCATAATGTCTTATGGGATTTTGTTATGGGGACATGCGGCTGATTCAGAAACTATTTTTGTTTTACAGAAGAGGGCCATTAGAGCTATTTACAACCTAAAACTGAGAGAGTCTCTTAGAGATAAATTTAAAGAAATAAATATATTAACTTTGGCCTCTCAGTATATTTACGAAAATTTAATGTATGTTCACAAAAACAAAGGTAGTTTTAGTAAAAAAAGTGATGTGCATTCTGTAAACACTAGGAACAAACACAAGCTAGTGATACCAGTTTCTCGACTCCACAGAGTCAGTAATTCATTCTTGGGGCAATGTATACGCTATTACAACAAGGTCCCGGAAAGTGTACAGGCTCTCTCCATTAGCAAGTTTAAATGTTTTGTTAAGTTGAAACTGTATAAAAAGGGTTATTATAGTATAAATGAATACATGGTTGATAATAACCCCTGGGAATGAGGTGATCGCTTCCAAGCTGTTTCTAAAATAAATTTTGTACTTATATAGTTAGTACAACCATTATTGTAAAATTTGCTTTAAAAAAAAGTCCCGCTGGGTTTCTTGCTGGTTCTTCCCAGGACAGAGGTTTTATTTTTCGAACCAGTGGTAAAGTAAAAAATGACTTTCAATAAGTATTACACATGTGATCTATATTGAATAAAAAATTATTCTATTCTATTCTATTCTAAAAATCGACTCATTCGTGTTGCTGTCATGATATAGCTGGCGTGGGTCTGCTCTATAAAAATACTCGAACTAAATTCACGATTAAATATTACAACCTATTTTGTTCACGAAACAGTAATTAACTCTTTACCAATCGATTACAAATACGTTCCAAATACAAACGCTGTTTAAATTTGGAAATATATTTTATCTGTGCTACTTTTCTAAATTCTCCGATTGTTGTAGACTCACAGAATACTATTACTATATACCGAGTGTTGGTGTTGCTATTGGTTCCATGTTTTTGTTATGACTAACGTTGTATTTAAATTGGTTTAAATAAATTATAGTAACCGACATAGCTCAACGGATTAGTAAGCTGAAGTGGCAGTGGGCCGGCCACATAGCTCGAAGAACCGACAACCGATGGGGAAGAAAGGTTCTCGAGTGGCAGCCTCGTACCGGCAGGCGAAGTGTAGGGCGTCCCCCCACGAGATGGAGTGACGACCTGGTAAGACATGCAGGAAGTCGATGGATTCAGGTGGCTCAGGACCGTGCTTTGTGGCATTCTTTGGGGGAGGTCCATGTTCAGCAGTGGACTTGTGAAGGGCTGTAATGATGATGATGATGAAATAAATTATATCATACTAACTGACCAGGCAGACGTTGTTCTGCCCTTTTCGACGAACCTTCATATAAAAAATCCTTAAATTCGTAATAAAAAAATATTGAGTGTAACTTATCAGGATAAAAACTATCCTATCTCTCAAGTCGGACCAAACTGCACAGAGTGTGCAAAATTTCATTGAAATCAGTTCAGTAGTTTAGGAGTTCATCGCGGACAAACAACGTGACACGTAATGTTTATATATAAAGATTTTCACAACCACATTTTTGAAAGTGGAGGTTTAGCACTTAAGATTGCAATATACGATTTCGCATTGTTGTAAGTACTTTAGTTATTATATATTATGTTTTAAAAGAGGAACAGAAGGAGGTCTAATAATATACATTTATATAAAACGTCCTTTGTCAACTTAAACACCAAGGACTATTTAATCTTCAAAGAGACAGGGATAAACCTTTATAAAGTACGATATTTTCCAAACGTCGAAGTGACTTTCGTCCCTTTACCACTGGGAACCTTTTGATGTCACAAAATAATTTATCAACTCTATCAGTGTGGCTAAACAAAACTATGAAGGCAACGCCGTGGTAGGTCAGAGAGTAAACGCTCGTCGTAAAACTTTCGATCTTTAAAAAACCTCAGATTCGATTCACAATATGTCGATATAGTACGTTTGGTAAAGGATAAAATTGTGAAGAAACATGCATGAAATCATACATTTCGGAGACAGCATAGGAAGTCACAGAATGCTGTTGTATTTTGTATGGTGAGTTTTTTTTATAGGATAGGGTGGGGTGACAAACGAGCACACAGTCCACCTGATGGTAAGTGGTTGCTGTGGCTCATATATATATATACATCTATCCTCGTTTGCGAATCAAAATTCAGATGCGTTGTCACGAGTGAGGACTAAGAGGGAATGCCTCTTTTCCAGTAAAAAGGGTCTCCGGTTTTCTACACTTACCATACGAAACACAGCAGTGTTAAGCTGCTATTTTTCGGTTGTCTGTGAGAGCGTGGTCCTACCCCAGTCGAACCGACCCATTCGTGCTACAGCTATACTACTAATATAGCTGCAGCATGGCTCTACCACGTATAAAATTTATAAGAAACAATTTCTTTATACATTCTTTCGAATTCTTTTTTTTTCTTCTTAAAAGTGTAACCTCCATACTGGGATTTTCTCCTGTAACGTGGATGGGGGCAGTTTTCAAACATAAATTGCAAAAGTACAAACATTTTTACAACACCCCGGAACAATTATTTGTAGGTTATACAAATAATCGAGGCGAACCCGCGGCCGTTAGTGCTGCAGCTTAGTTTAATTTTTGAGCTGATTTTGGAAGTTATATCCACTACTTTACATAATGTCTTTTTCATAGTTGTGCTTATCATATATATATATATATATATATATATATATATATATATATATATATATATATATATATATATATATATATATATATATATATATAGAGTTAACATAGTTACAAAGGAAATTAGTAGCTCTCATATGTCACAGCTATAAAAATGATACTATTTTTCCATTAAACAACAATGTTATTTATATTTTATTTTTAAAAGAAAGTCCACTGCTGAACATAAGTCTCCATACATTTGCCCGCATGATACATGTGGGTTGGCAATAATATTTTGTAGTTACCGTGAAACCTGGCAACTTTGCCATTTTTGGAATGATTTAAAAGTTTAGGACCAATTTTCCAACAAAAAATGTACTATCACACTGGGCGTCAATGTTAAATGTAACATTATATTATTCTTCATAGATTTGGTATTTATTAGTGATTTAAACAAATAATAACATTAAATAGACAAAATACTTAAAAAAAGAAAATGGCAAAGTTAACCTCACTTTGTGGCAACTTTGCCATCGGGGTTTATAATGAAAATAATAGGATTTGACTTCAAGGCTAAAGGTAAGTTTACCTTATAATATAATACACAATACTCAGTGTCCTTGTGCAATTTGTGTTTGTAAACTGCCTCTGCGATACAGGAGATAATCCTAGTGTAGGGGTAACGTATTAAAAAAAAAAGTTATGATTTGCTCCTTTAATTGTATTGTAAATAGGAAAGTTTACTCTTGTGGCAAAGTTGCCCTCCCATTTTTCAATATTTCATACAAACTTGAAGATTTGTGTCAGGGTTGTCAAAAGTCTTAATTACGTACTTAACTTAAGTTTTTTGTGGCAGTGGAGATGCGATCTCTTCGTAAAATGTGCGGCGTTACCATGGCCGACCGGAAGCGAAACGAAGAGATTCGCAATATGGCAGGTTTGAAAGACGACCTTATCACAAAAATTGATAAGGGCGTGCTTCGATGGTTTGGGCACGTAGAGCGAATGAGTGAAGACCGAATGGTGAAGAAAATATATATATATAGTGTCGAGGTAGACCGAGACTAACTTTCGAAGACCATGTGAGCAAACTGCTCGAAGAGGGGAGGGTCAAGAGTACTCAGATACCTAAACGTGCATGTATGAAGAAGTTAATGAATCTGAAAGAAGCGGAAGAGGTATGTAAGGATCGTGACACTTGGCGATCTGTTCTCTCTGGCTACCCCGTCAGGGATTGTGCGTGATGATAAGTAAGTAAGTAAGTACTTAAATTTTTTATTTCAATATTTTCACAACAATTTTTAGGAGGTATAGGTTTATTTTAAATTAAATTATCAATAAGTATAAATAAATAAACATAAGAATAATTATGAATAATTTTCTTTGCTAGAGTCATCGTCACTATCAAGAAATTCAACTTTTCGTCTTTTCGTTGGCTTTATGCTTTTATTAGACAATTTCCGCTTCTCTGATTGAATATTATTATTATTAAGTCTAGATGTGTTCACCACAGGGTTTTCATATAAATGAAAACCTTCTTCACCTATTGTAATACCCATTCTGTTTAATGTTATTGGACCATATTGTGGCAAGTCAAAATATTTTTTGTTCTTTGGTGTTTTTTTAACGTCGGATAATATAGTTACTACTACTACTACTACTACTACTACTTTGGCGACCCATTTTCCTAAAGTGATATCATTTTTTTAAGATCAGGATTTTTTTTTATAAACAACTTAAATTTTGATTTCCAACAATAGCAAAACTAATTAAGTTAAGGTATAAATAAGCGATTAAAATGACACTGTTCTTTGGGTGCAAATTATATTAACACTCTAAGTTGAAATATGAAAAATACTAAAAACTAATAATATTATTAATACTTGACAACACAGTAAAATAATATAGATTTCTCTTTTCTTTTCTTTTTCTTTTAATAAAAATGAAACTTCAATCGATGCATTTTTATTAAAAATAAAATCGGTCCAATAGTCTGCTACGGTGAAACATCTTTTCAAACATATATACTTAGATTGATAATTTGAATCGCCATAGTCGGGTCAAAATATAAACTAAAAGTGACAACCCTTGGTTGTAGAAAAACATGGCAAAGTAACCGTCACATCGTGAAATCACTAGTATGGTAACTTTGCCAAGTTAGTTTTATAGACAAATATTCATCATCATCATCATTACAGCCCTTCACAAGTCCACTGCTGAACATAGGCCTCCCCCAAGGAATGCCACAAAGCACGGTCCTGAGCCACCTGCATCCATCGACTTCCTGCATGTCTTACCAGGTCGTCACTCCATCTCGTGGGGGGTCACCCTACACTTCGCCTACCGGTACGAGGCTGCCACTGAAGAACCTTTCTTCCCCATCGGTTGTCGGTTCTTCGAGCTATATGGGCGGCCCACTGCCACTTCAACTTACTAATCCGTTGGGCTATGTCGGTTACTCTGGTTCTACTGCGGATATTCTTATTCCTAAGTTTATCACGCAGAGAAACCTCGAGTATAGCCCTCTCCATAGCTCGCTGAGCGGCCTTGAGCTTCCTCATACGGCCAGCAGTGAAGGACCACGTCTCAGTTCCGTAAGTCATCACTGGCAACACGCACTGGTTGTACAATCTCGTTTTAAGGTTTTGAGGTATGTCTGACAAATATTAAGACTACTATATTTAAACCGAAATATTACATTTCCTAACCATTAATATTACGTTATTACAAAGATATTGGTACGTACATTCAGTATTTGAACCAAAATCCACAATAGTTTTAACAGTGGTAGAGCCAAGCGGCAGCTTTTGCTGTCGCACGGATGGGCCGGCTCGAACCGGGGTGGTACCACGACGTCACAGAATACCAGCGTGAAGTAGAGGTTTACCTCTGCGTTTCGCTTGGTGAGTGCAGGTGGCCGGAGGCCCTTTTTACTGGAAATGAGGCATTCCATCTTAGTCCTTACGGGTGACAACGCATCTGCATTTTGATTTGCAAACGAGGATAGATGTAGATGTCTATGGGCCGCAGCAACCACTTACCATCAGGTGGACTGTGTGCTCGTTTGTCACCCTTATCCTATAAAAAAAAAGCACTGAAAAAGGTGTTTAAGTCGCCGGCACAATTTCGCGGTAAAATAAAGTGTCAAAATTTACTCTGATATTGCAATATTGAAAATAATGCTGTTAATTAGTTATTAAATTTTCATAAAAAAATGACAAATCTCAAAAAACGTTACGTTTTCCATGTTAATCGTAATTTTGAACCAGTACACCACTGATGGCAAAGTTACCTTCCATTGGTAAAGTTGCCAGACTTTACTGTAATAAAATCTTTATTTTATTTTTTGCACATTCCATAACATTTCTTCACGCCGGGCTTGACTGGAAGAAAATGCCAAATGGCTTTAAGTTTGTGTTTTATAACCCCTTTAATTAAGGCGATAACAATTAAGCAGAAATAAATAAAAAAGTAATGTAAAAAAACGTTGAAATTTCTTTAGTAATGCAATTAGGACAATGATATTCGTTAGGATTATGCGTTAGATAGAATAGGTATATACTATACTATATGTTTATTTATGTATATATATATATATATATATATATATATATATATATATGTATCTGTCTAGAGCAACAGTATATAGAATTCATAAAGAATCTCTACAAAAATAGCACAGGTAGAGTCAAGTTAGAAACCAAAGGCCCTAGTTTTCCCATCAAAAGAGGCGTGAGACAGGGGGATCCCTTATCTCCTAAATTATTCATAGCAGTCCTAGAATCTATCTTTAGGCAACTAGACTGGAAGAAATATGGTATAAACATAAAAGGTAAATATCTGAACCACCTCCGTTTTGCAGACGATCTAGTAATTTTAGCAGAAACGTGCTCGCAACTTCAACATATGATTGGATCTCTACATAGAGCAAGTGAAAAAGTGGGCCTTGAAATGAACTTAGCAAAAACCATGGTGATGACTAACAGCACAGAGAAATTAATAACCGCGGGAGGGGAACCCCTGAAATATACTGATCAATACATATACTTAGGTAAACAAATAAGTTTTAACAAAAAAACAACGAGCAGGAAATCGAAAGACGAACACATAGCACCTGGAACAAATATTGGAAACTGCGAGAGATATTCAAGAGTACTCTGCCTATATACTTGAAAACCAAAGTTATGAACTCATGCCTACTACCATGTTTGACATATGGTTGTTAAACATGGAAATTTACGAACAACGTTGAGGAAAAAATAAGAACTTGCCAACGAGGAAAGGAGCGGAGCATGCTTAGTTTTAGAAAAATACAAAAAATAAGACATACAAAAATAAGAAAATTAACAAAGTTTACAGATGCTCTACAATATGCAAAAAAATTTAAGTGGAAGTGGACCGGTCATGTAGCACGATTTCCAGATCAACGTCGGACCAAAAGAGTGACGTCATGGAAAGGACCGCTAGGCAAAAGAGGTAAAGGAAGGTCCATGAGAAGATGGGACGATGAAATTAACAATATCACCGGTCCACACTGGATAGAAGTAGCCCAAGACCGAGACAAGTGGTTAATTTTGGAGGAGGCCTTCACCTGTGAAGACGGGGTTCTTGCTAATAACAGTAATAGTAATAATAATTAACACTAGGATAAGCAGATAAGAATAAAAGTAACTACCATGAAATGAAATGTAAAAACATGCAAGAAATAAAAGGCTTTTTTATTTTTATTTTTTATTTTATTTTTATTTTAATTTTATATATGTATCTGTAGATACCACATCTTGAATTTTCAAACGGAAGCGTATTGACTTTTCAAGTACTGAAGAAGTGCGACATTGAGTATTCAGAGTGGGAGCAAGCAGCCGCTCGACGACCGAAATGGAGGTCTTTGGTGAAAGCCAAGGTCAAAATGAGGAGAATCGCTGCTCTGAATTGGATGACCGACGTGATGAATTCAAAGCACGCCCACCTTGTGGGATTAACTATAATTTCTGTAATGGTATGCTCACCTGCCCGCATTGCGCGCGAACATTTGTAAATAAGATCGGCTACGTTAGCCATGCACGAGCACACCAACGACAGGATCGGAGTTGAAGAGGTCACCGTGGCCGAAATCGGTCGAGGAGATTATTATTATTATAACTAAAGCTTAATTATTAGTTATTAGGGTTAAGTCCTCCATCTCCAAAATGTTTTTATTCCTGACTCCGAAACCCACTCTGAAACCGAATAACTGATTTTGGTCCAACCCGGAATTCGAACCCGGGACCTTATGATCAGCAATCATGTTCACGACCACTAGACCCTTAAAGCATTCATGGCTTATAGCCCCCTTTGAGACAATCTAGGGGTAGGCCTATGTTTAGCAATGGACTTTCGATAGGCTGTGATTATGATGGTGAGAATATTTAAAACTTCATGTTAAAACTTTTAACAAAAAGTAAAAATCTACTTCAAATTGCTAAAAAAGAAGATGGATTTTTTTCTCCAAATTTATATGGGTATATGATAAGTGACTACCGCCGCCCATGAACAACTGCTACGCCAGGGGAACCAGGGGAATCGCAGATGCGTTGCCGGCCTTTTAAAAAGGAGTAGGCTCTTTTTTTGAAAGTCCCTAAGTCGTATCGGTCCGAAAAAATCGCTGATGGTAATCGATTCCACAAGGAAGTCATGCTAGGAAGAAAACGTCTTCTAAATCGCACAGTGGTCGACCGCCAAGCATCCAGATGGTGTGGATAGTATCGGGAGTTCGGCCGCGATGTGCGTTCGTGAAATTTGGCGGCTGAGATTAATCCGAACAATTCCTCAGACCGCTCCCCGTGGTAAATGCGAAAAAAAAATGCAAAGGGATTCAACTTCTCTTCGCAGCGCCAATGAATCGAGCCGATCGGAAAGGACTCAGTCGTTGACGATTCAAGCCGCTCTGCACTGGATACGGTCAAGTGGAAGGAGTTGGCACTGGTGAGCCCCAGCCCAGAGATGGGAACAGTATTCCATGTGACGCCAAACCTGCGCCTTGTAAATTTTCAGGCGTTGTGTAGGAATGAAATACTGTCCCGCTCGGCTGAGCACGCCAAGCTTTTTGAAGGCCAATTTGGCCTTCTCTTCCAAGTGACCAAGAAACAGCACGTCACTTGATATGTCTACGCCGAGAACTCCGATACTGGCTGAGGCAACAAGGGGAGTGCCTTAAAACTGAGTAGATACGACAAAGGTTTTCTTTTTAGCGGTAAACGCGCAAACTTGTGTCCTCTGAGGATAAACTGGACTAGATTTAGTCGCCCCCAATCTGAGACTTTGTTCAGCAAAGACTCGACTTCAGACACAAGTTTGTTCCGGTACTCTGCGTCGTTTTCCCGAGAAATATTGGCACTGCCGGTGTATAGAGCATCACCAGTGCTGTCATCCGCATAGCAATGAATGTTACCGGTTTGCAACATATCATTGATATGCAGAAAAAACAGCGTTGGTGATAGCACGCAGTCTAGTGGACCAGCGTTAATAAGCTTGCAGTCGTAGCATGCACAGTCTACAAAGACCTTGATGCTCCGATCTGCAAGAAAGCTGGTGATCCAATTGCACAATTCCTCGGGAAGCCCACAGGAAGGGAGCTTGGAAAGAAGCGCTTTGTGCCAAACCCGATCGAAGGCCTTCGCAATGTCCAAACTAACGGCCAGAATCATCAAAATTGGTTCACAATAAAACATATCGCGTAACATACGAGTACATACAAAAGAAAACTCAAATTGAGAACCTTCTCCTTTTTGAAGTCAGTTAATAAACAATTTTATTAAACTAACTTTCTGACAAATACCAACAAAACAAAATGTCAAATGTTGATGAAAGGTTACGAGTGTAATATCTGCTCGAAGTAGACAAGACAAGATGGCGGCAAAGTTGTAATTAATTATTGTGTGAGAAGTGTAGCGCGTTAGTGCCAGCGGCAAGGAGATGTCACGTTTAAATTATGTCGATTTAAAATATTTATTTACTTGAAAGGGTTGAAAATAAATAAATTATTTATGTTTGTGATAGAAGAAGAAGGCCAAGAAAGAGGTGGTGCAACGATTACGACAATTATTATAAGGGTTGGTCAAACATCTGCCAAGACAAAAAAAAAGCGGATAGATATATGGGAGCCAAGCCCAGAAAAGGGACAAATACGTAGGAAACAAGTGGTAAAATCAAAAATTTAATTTAAAAAGGTAAAACTGACTTCAATATAAAAAAAACTATTGTTCATTTTTTTTAAAACCACTCGACCGATTTCGATAAAATTTAAATGAGACCACCTGGGAAGTATTCAGGCGTCTTCGAGTAATCGGCGAATATACATAAAAAAAGGAAAGATTCCGGCAGATTGAGAAAATTCTCCTTTTTTGAAGTCGGTTGAAAACGATTATAAATTAGAAGACGGATAAAAAGGTCTCCGGTTTTCTACACTCACCATACGAAACACAGCAACATTGAGCTGCTATTTTACGCTGGTATTCTGTGAGAGCGTGGTCCACCCCTGGTCGAGCCGATCCATTCGTTTTTTTTATAGCATAAGGGTGACAAACGAGCACACAGTTCACCTGATGGTAAGTGGATGCTGTGTCCGTTAGACATCTACATTTATCCTCAATTAAGAGTCAAAATGCAGATGCGCCGCCACCCCTGAGGACTGAGATGGAATGCCTCATTTCCAGTAAAAAGGGCCTCCGGTTCTCTACACTCACCATACGAAACACAGCAACATTGAGTTGCTATTATACGCTGGTATTCTGTGGGAGCGTGGTCCACCCCTGATCGAGCCGATCCATTCGTTTTTTTTATAGAATAAGAGTGACAAACGAGCACACAGTCCATCTGATGGTAAATGGATGCTGTGTCCGTTAGACATCTACATTTATCCTCAATTAAGAGTCAAAATGCAGATGCGCCGCCACCCCTGAGGACTGAGATGGAATGCCTCCTTTCCAGTAAAAAGGACCTCCGGTTCTATACACTCACCATACGAAACACAGCAGCATTGAGCTGCTATTTTACGCTGATATTCAGTCCAGCTAATCGTGCTACAACCATAACACAACTGCAAGATGGCTCCACCACGTAAAAGTAAGCTTTTAGTGCTGCAATTGGTAAATAGCTTGCGAAGCTTTGCAATTTTCGTAAATCTTATTTTTTTTTTGGAAGCTGACTACGATAGGTCGAATCCTCCATAATCTATTACCTAATCTGCCTTTTACGCCTACGGCGTGATATAGCTCCCTTTGAGTAAGCGCTCAATGATGCTATTCGAGTTTCCTCTCCTTGTCCCAATCTCGTATCTCATCCTTATTTGTCTCAAGTAACGAGCTTACAAAACAATTATTTGTTTCTTTACATTGCAGAGTTTGTTTCGGCCAGTATATTTACAATAGATGCCATTCTTAAAAAGAAAAAAACTTTTTAAGTGATCAAACCAGTGAGTTTAAAAATTCAAATCCATTCAATAGAAACGTCATATAAATTAGTTGTTTCTGTCAAACAACACTAAACTCCTTCACAACTTTTTATACAATAAACACTTAGGAAATGCTCCTGCAAATAAGAAAGCCTCGAGAAATAACAAGGTTTCATTACAAGATCATTCCTCCCTTCTCCCCCTCCCACCAGCAAAACAAACAAGCGCCGCACAACTTATGAAATAAAGCAGGCTCTTGGGCATGAGTCCGCTGTGGTGCGCCGTCAAATACAATTAATCTCATCTCGTCACGTAAATTAGTTAGGGGGACTTAAAACTCTGTAGAACGGTGTTCGTTGGGTGCAAGTTACAGGAGGAAGCGGTTAAAGAAATTCTTCTTTGACCTCTTTTTATGCTGATTAGTTACGGGCTTTTTTTAGTAACTAGACTGATCAATAAGTTCTCCGAATAGTACATTTGTCAATGATTTATAGAAATGCATTTTATTTTTTTCGAATTCAAATTCAATTCGAATTTTCAAAATTTTGAATAGACATCTTGTAGTTTTCACGCTGCTGTCTGCCTTTGGTTTTGGGTTTGGGTATTTTACGTCTAGTGCAAACGAGATGGTTATAACGTTATCAGCGATCCGTCCCGGTTTCACTCTGTTGATTTCTGGATCATGGTAATAACGCCACTAACTATCAGGTCCAATTTTGAATCTAAACCATTATTTAATCATCTTAATCACACACTCAAAATTTCATCAAAATCAGTCCAGTCACACACACACGGACAGAATTATATATTATATAATATGCACGTGTTATACATATAAACATTCCTATTGGATCATTCTGTCTATTGATGAAAACTGTATTAAAATATGTTGGGTAGTTTAAAAGATCTAAGCGTACAGATCTATCGGAAGCTAAAATTTTTTCTGGAATTTTTCGTAGGCGTCTCTTACGACACTAGACAAAAATGGTTATGAATTATTTTTCCGCCACTACGCGGGAGGAGATACAATTAACAAATATAATATTTTTTAATAATGATAATAACGTCAACTGCCATACAATACATGTGAACAGTTGCTGGGTGCAATAAACATCCATACTGTTTAATGTATAATCAATTTATATCTTTAACGTGTGATCAACTTTATATTTTTCCCTAAGTGCCATCCGCTCATACTTTCTTATTTTCAACCGATTTCAAAAAGGAGGAGGTTCTCAACTCGAGTGTATGTTTTTTTATATATACGAGGGTGGATTGAAAAGTACTCGGCCTAACCAAGAAAATAAACACATACTAAATCAGTTGTATTTTTATTTTTCTACATAATCACCATCAAGTTCAATACACTTTTGCCACCTCCCCTTCCAAGCATTTAGACCGTTGAAAAAAATGATTCTTCCTTAGAGTCAAAATATGCGTCTACAGCTGCTTTGACCTCGTCGTTTGTCGAAAATCTTTGACCTCCCAAGTGCTTTTTTAGGTTAGGGAACAGAAAGAAGTCTGATGGTGCCAGATCAGGTGAATACGGCGGATGCGGTAACAGTTCAAAGCCACAGTTGTGAATTTCAGCCATTGACTGTACTGACGTGTGAACACGGGCGTTATCTTGATGAAACAGGACTTTTCTTCTGAGCATTCCTCGACGTTTTTCTTTTATTTCCCCTCGTAAACGACGTAGTAAGGTGCAGTAGTAATCAGAGTTTATAGTCTGACCCCTTTCAAGATAATCAATCATAATCACACCTTTCGAGTCCCAGAATACTGAAGCCATCACCTTATTTGCCGACAAAATCGACTTAGCCTTTTTAGGGGGTGGTGAACCAGGTCTTCTCCACTGTTTTGATTGTTGTTTTGTTTCCGGTGTACAGTAATGAACCCATGTTTCGTCTATAGTAACAAAACGATTCAAAAAATCATCTGCATCGGCTTCAAATAACTCCAAACAGTCGCGTGAAATAGTCAATCGCGTCCTTTTTTGTTCAACTGAAAGCAGTCGCGGAACCCACCTCGCAGACACCTTGTGGAAACCCAACTCGTTGACAATGATGTTTTGAGTTTGTTCATAAGAGATGCCTATAATCTCGGCTATCTCTCTTATTTTTAATCTGCCGTCTCCCATTATTAAATCAAGTACTTTTTTAATATTTTCGTCAGTAGTTGACGTCGAAGGCCTTCCAGAGCGGGGTTCATCTTTCACACTCTCTCTACCACGCTTAAATTCTGCTATCCATTTTTTGACGGATGAATATGACAGAGCACAATCGCTTAATGTACTGACCATGTCATCATGGATGGCTTTTGATGATAGCCCATTCTTATGGAGGTACTTAATGACGGCACGCTGCTCGATTTGCTCCATTCGCGGAAATTATGTCCGATTACTTTGTTAATAAATTTATAAAATCACAACTAATTATCGCACACGTTTCGAACTTCACACAATGAACTAGTCTGAACTGAACTAAATAATGTGGGTAGATTTGATTTTTAGAATTGAATGGATCTGTGTTAGGCCGAGTACTTTTCAATCCACCCTCGTATGTTACTACATCTTCGCAGATTACGAATCAATTTTGGTTATTCTTTTTTTTATTATTTAGGTTACATTTCAAGGGTGGTCCCATATAAATTTGGAGAAAGAATTCACCACTAAATGTAGCAAATAAATAACTTCTTTTTTATTAATTGAAAGTCGCTTTTTACTTTTTGTTAAAAGTTATAATTATTGATATTCTTAAAATACAGCGGAATATAATTTCATTCTTCTATTACAGCCTATCAGTATACAGTCGCCATAAACAATGTAAAATAGCAGTAAATACTGCCGTGTTTTGTAAATCTTTGAAGAAATACCCTTTATTATAAGTAAACAAACATTCCAGCTTAGTCCTCAAAACACGTCTACACATAACATTACATCTACATTTAGATACACAATCGAGACAGTAGATATCAATAAACTACAGTACCAGTCCAAATAGACTATGCCACCCTTACTTCTAAAGAAAAATATGAAAGAGGGAATAAAAACAGCGAAAAGTTTGATGTTAAGATGATGTTAAGATCTGAAGCGGCAAAAATAAAATATTCTACGCTAAAGTTAAGAGTTGAGAGCACTCGGAAAGTTTTTATAGCGTGCTAATGTACCGTGAAATTTTCTTTTACAATACAAAGGTAATTTGAGTGTTAAAAAAGGTTTACAACCCCTGGAAGTTGTCGCAACTTTTGAAAACAACGAAGGAGTTGACATAAAAATAGAAATTGGTTCTTATTTATTTATTTCATTTTGTTTTGAATAAGCGTGACAAACGAGCACACAGTCCACCTGACCGATGGTAAGTGGATAAGATGCGTTGTCACTCTTGAGGACTAAGATGGAATGCCTCGTTTCCAGTAAAAAGGATTTCCGGTTCCTACACTCACTATACGAAACACAGCAACATTAAGCCACTTATTTTACGCTGGTATTCTCCGAGGGCGTGGTCCTTCCCTGGTCGGACCGACCCATTCATGCTACAACCATAATATAGCTGCAGCGTTCTTTCGTAAAATAAGAAGATAATTCATTATTGGCATTTTTCTGTATGATAAATGTCTTAGATTGACAAGAGCCGTTTCACTCATGCCTTAAAGACGCCCAGATTGAATCGGACGGAAAGATAGACGCCGGCAAATTATTCCAATCCATTATTGAACACATGACGCAAGAGGAAACAAACCATTTAGTTTGAAAGCGTGGAATATCGACAACAAATGGGTGATGATTCGTTAACCACCTGGTTGCCTAATAGTGTAAGGCAGAGGAAGGAGTTAAGTCTTTACGGGGTAGAACCATGCTGTAGCTATATTAATAGTATAGTTGTAGCACGAATGGGTCGGCTCGACCGGGGAAGGAACACGCTCTCACAGAATACCAGCGTATGCTGCTGTGTTTCTTATGGTGAGTGTAGAGAACCGGAGACCCTTTTACTGGAAAAGGGGCATTCTATCTTAGTCCTCGCGGCTGACAACGCATCTGCATTTTAATTCGCAAACGAAGATAGATGTAGATGTCTATGGGCCACAGCAACCACTTACCATCAGGTGGACTGTGTGCTCGTTTGTCACCCTTATTCTATAAAAAAAACCATGTAATTCCTGCTCACACTCTTCCAAATACATCATAAATAATGATGAGAGTTGTTGAGATAAATGGTAAATCTGCACCTTTGCTTGGAGCCAAACAAATTTGGTTTTTAACTAAATCTAGGTCACCTGTAAGCTTCCTAGCTCGTCCCTCTACTGACTCCAACGCTGTTAGGTGGTATTTTGCAGCACCAACATACGTGACAGAAGTACTTCATTAAGCCCCAGATAGTAGGTACATCGGACTATTTTATACGGTCTTTCATATGTTTATGTACGCTCGCAGTAAATCAGTAATAACAATTAAGTCCGTTAAGATGTCTTTGTTTACGTTAACATATGTTCACGAGCATTCGCTTAAGTAAGCATGTTTACTTAATAGCTCTAAACTTACGCATTTTGAATCCAAAGATACAAAAGCTGATCGACGCGAAACAGAGAATTAATGTGTAAGCTTCGGAATGCAGGTACATATATTAAAACAACTGCTGTATATAAACAATAACTGTTATAGGTAGATGATTTTCAATTCGACTGTTTTTTTATGTATGACTAGCTGAGCGCCGCGACTTCGCCCGCGTGTAATTGAAGATTTTAATTACACTGCTCGGAACCCTAATTCTTTTTCTCAAATATAAGTAGCCAGTTACTCCTTAGAACATCGATTATTTGCCAGTGAAAGCCCCGTCAAAATCGGTCCAGCCGTTTCGGAGATTAGCCGGAACAAACAAACAGACAGACAGACAGGCCGACAGACAGACAAAAATTAAAAAAAATGTGTTTTTGTTATAAGTACCGTATATACATTCATATGCATTGAGTAAAAAGCTGTCATTTTAACATTACAAACAGACACTTCAATTTTATTTATTTGTATAGATAACTAGCTGTGCCCCGCGGGTTCACCCGCGTCATTACGTGTCCGTGGTGCGCGACATGACCTAGTTCAAGCATTTTATAACGGCTAGGGTTTAAGCGGGGTTGTTATAAATTAATTTGCTTAATTCCGCGTAAAGAAAGAAAATGATGTGTGCTGTCCAGCTTCTCGTGTAGAGGCGAAACACGTGTCGTATTTTCGAGAGTGGTGTGTCCTGCCTAGTGTGGTGGTGCTGAGGATGGTAGTGCTGGGATTGACGGCGACGGGTATAGTGCGCGCGATTGAGGGAGGGTGGGAGGTCCCCCTTAAAGCTTGGCAGGACACATCATTTTCTTTCTTTACGCGGAATTAAGCAAATTAATTTATAACAACCCCATTATAATGGATTTCCGCAAAGTAACGCCTGATTCTATCAATTAGGGTTTAAGCGTCGTTCGCGCACCCAGCCAAGTATTGAATTATTTTAATTTTACATTATCTCTTAAACTATGCGTCCAAATAACATGGTATAAAGAAGAAAGTTTATCTTCATAAAATTGTCTTGATGATAAAGTAACTTTCGTTCGTAAGGATAAATAGGCCATGCCTAATAATAACGCTCATAAATCACTTTTAAATTTTCAATATTTTTTTGTCACAAAATACCAAATTATGGCTTATGTATAAGAAATAGACATATGGTATCGCGGACTTTTTTTAGACGGAGTAAAGGTCTATATTTTTCTAAAACATTGTATTTCCCTAACGATAACACCAGCGTACGCGGATAATTTGAATATTTTTTCTGAGTTGCTTAACAAATATCCATATTTAAGGTTAGCTGAGTAATATAGCTTAATGCTAGATAGCCTATACTATTCCACATGAATCTAGCTATAATATACAAAAAGAATTTTTCAAATCGGACTGGTAGTTCCAGAGATTAGCGCGTTTAAACAAACAAAAACACAAAAAAATCTCTTCCGCTTTATTATATTAGTATAGATATCTCAGAATTTTTATCTAGGTGAACCGATTTTGACAATTCTTTTTTTATTTGAAAGCTGGGGCTTCTTATGTGATCTCATATAAATTGATCAAGATCTGACTAGTCCTTTTTGAATTATCCTTAATAATGCGTATTCAATGAGGGCTAATAATTTTCCACTCACCAGATGTCGCTAGGTGTCACTGAGGTAAAGTTTTTTTTACACAGTGTCAGTTAATTGAGAAATTAGTTTTAAATAATAGTTTATCATTTTCTAGAATATTATATTAATACACAACATAATGCGTCAGTGGTTTGATTTTTAATTTTTTGCACATTATAACTCTTTTTTTTTAAAAGTCGTCTTTTAGTTATAGTTTGGTTAATTCATTTCCAACGTAATTAATATAAAATATAACTAATAATACAGAAAGAAATCTTAAATATTACATTTTCCTAAGAAATTATTGTCCCCGCTATGAAATCTGTCAAATATTTTACCTCACTCTAAAGTGGCGCCGCCCTGGTGGCAGAAAAAGTCGTGGATGCCCTCATTGATTTCGACTTCATTGATGATGTCCTCATTTTATTTATTTTGAAGTCGGGTGTACAACATTTTTAATTTTACTACTTGTCTAATGTTATTTCACCCTTAAGGTTTATAAAAACGAAAAAAGTATAGAGGTAGTATTAAAACTAAACCCTAAGCTAAAAAAATTATTAGATATATTTTTTAATTTTAAGGACTTCTGTTCATAATTTTTATGCCAGTCCTATAATTCCCTGAACTATTTTATACAAACTGTTTTTTGATAATTTCGGTCGCCAGAATTTACGATGGCCAGTGTCAATATAGGTTAACCATTAGCGAACGACAGGATTACAGTGTACAAACACAGGTGCACTTTCTATTGCTTCACTCTTTTAGTCACTGGAGAGAGATCAAGCGCAGGACCAACGACTCTACGTGCTCGCCGAGGGGCACACAAATTCCTGACTCCGAGTTGCTTGTGTGTGCGTCTGTGTGTGTGTGTGTGTTGACAGAAAAACCAAATGACTGATTGTGTACCGGCCCGGTATTCGAAAAAGGTGTTACTAAATCAACAATCGCGATTATGACCACGAAACAAACGAGACAGTCATTCATTGATCAATTTATTTTATACCAGCTAAAACATTTAAAGCCTATTATTATTGTACGTGGTAGAGCCATGCTGTAGCTATATTAGTAGTATAGTTGCAGCACGGATGGGTCAGCACGACCGGGGATGGACCACGCTCTCACAAAATACCAGTGTAAAATGGCAGCTTGATACTGCTGTGTTTCATACGGTGTGTGTAGAGAACCGGATACCCTTTTACTGAAAACGAGGCATTGCATCTTAGTCCTTACGGGTGACAGCGCATCTGCATTTTTACTCGTAGTCGAGGATAGATGTAGATATCTATGGGCCGCAGCATCCATTTACCATCAGGTGGACTGTGTGCTCGCTTGTAACCCTTATCCTATAAAAAAGCCTATTTTAACGAAGACTTCAGAACAGTTTGAAGAAATTTAATATACCTTTTTTTTCAACTGAAGTGCTTATGAACTCACATTTCCATAGGACACCTGCAACTTCAAACAAAGAAACCTACTAATGCGTTTTCACCACTGAGGACTTAGATAAATTGCCTCACAGTCTGTAACTATACTGATTATATATATATATACATAATATATAACACAGGAGTCCAAGCGCTGTTATTAGGCAGCATAAATATATAAAGGACACCACCCCACCTAGTATATTAGGTAGCTATATTAAGTATTGTCTATTTGTTGCCTTTAGGAGGCATTGGTAATTGCATTGCTAATTCGCCTCGCGGATCCATTTAATAACAAAGCGACCATAATTAGCAATTCGTCAAAGCCTTGCACGGCTAATGCCTAACAAATAATTATGTAACTATGTTTATGGTAACCTATTATGCCGTTCAATTTGGTGTAGCTGTCGAAACTGCTCTGCAACCATGACTGATTTTATTAAATATCATAAGATTGACAAACGAGCGCACAGTCCACCTGCAGGGCTAGCATGGTCAGGAGACAATTTTATCCCCGGGGAAAAGAGCAAATGTTTATCCCCTCGCTTAATTTTATCCACCCTTCGAGTATGGTCACACCGGTGGATATCTATCTACAGTAGATAAAATGGGAGATAGACTTAGATAGATTTTTTTGTATGAATATAAACTTAAACCCACGTCCAATGAAATAGGATAGAATTGTCCCTTACAAATGTCAAAAAAGCTTAATTTTTTATCTTTCATTTGGCTCCATGCTACGGACGGGAGATGTATATATGTTATGTCAAACGAGTATATAATTCTCCCCGTTGCTGTGCTTTGGCATAAGGACAAGATAATTTGATCTCTTCACGCTTCATTATCATACCATATCACTTCATTATCTCGTCAGTGGATATAATCAGGGAGTAAATTTTGAAATGAAAACTTCTTTAGCGGCGTTGTGCAACTTTTTTTGTAATGGGTAAAAAATGTTAAACTCACGTCAGGACACGTGACCTGATCAAAAATTCGTAAGACGGACGGAGAGTAGACAGCCGGCGCGGCGTAGGAGAGGAAGTATCCCCCTCTCTTTCTACGGCGCGGCGAAAATGTATGCTTGCGCCTGCTGTTTCGTTTAGGCGGCGCAGGACGCTTGGGCGAACATTCGTGTGTGTGATTTTTCTGAGAGATAAACATTTTAATGTATTATAAATTGTCATGTTTGTGTACGATAGCGCAATAAATAAATATTGTATTCTACCACATAAATTATAGTACTTTTATACTGATAATTAAAGCTATTCGTGCAAAATTATTCCCTAACCATTACAAAATATCAAAAATGCACAACGTTAATATTCAAGTTTTCACTTCTGCCGGCACTCCCGGATTGCAACCCGTCGTTTTTTATTGTCCCCAGCCCATGCTAGCCGTGCTGATGATATGTGACTAATTTATATAGGTATAAACATAACGTACGTATAACAGAAACAAATATTATCACAATTTTTGTGGTTCTGATGTCTGTACGCGAAAAACTACATCACTTATTGGTAACATATTTGTTTATTTTATATTTTTTCTTTATTTCATATTTTTTTATGACTTTGCTTTGGCATATAGTCTGACACAACTGGTTACTTCGCCTACGCGGATTCCAGATGTGGAGGATCATACACCTTCCCTGTTGGACCTTCTGCTGACCTCTCATCCGGACGGATATCAGGGTTCCGTCGATGCCCCTCTCGGCTCTTCGGACTATTGTCTGATCCGGTGTATGGTGCCACTCACGCTCCCCTCGCGGTTGCGTTTTGCAGGTTGCCGCCGTGTTTGGCATTACAGGTCGGCGGATTGGGACGCAATGCGGTCTTTCTTTGGATCCTACCCATGGGGGCAGGCTGACTCTGTCACTGATGTGGTGCTACAGGGAATGGAACTATTTATTCCATCATCTGTGGTACGCATCGGAGGCAGATCTCAGCCTTGGTTTGGTCGCTCCTGTAAGACTGAATTACGCAGTAAGCAGGAGTGTTATCAAGCCTGGGCTGCGGCTTCGGCGACTCGGGATGTAAACACCAGCACACTTAAAAAAAAGTATAACTTCGCCTCCAGGTCCTACAAAAGAGTTATTGCCAAGGCAAAATCAGAGCACATAGGCAGAATTCGCGAGAAACTAGTTCGCCTTCCTTCGGGAACCCGTGCATTCTGGTCTCTCGCCAAGGCTGTCCAAGGGAATTTCTGTAAGCCATCACTACCATCTCTGCACAGAGAGGACGACTCTCTGGCCTAAGACGCTAAAGACAAAGCCGACCTTTTAGGCTCCCTTTTTGCGTCCAACTCGACTCTTGATGACGGGGGGAAAACACCACCGACCATCCCGCGGTGTGAGTGCTCCATGCCGGATGTACTGTTCTCACAGCGCTCGGTTCGCAAAGCACTCCTCTCCCTGGACATCCAGAAGTCGAGTGGGCCTGACGGAATCCCCCCAATTGTGCTGAAGATGTGTGCTCCGGAGTTGGCACCAGTCCTAACGCGTCTTTTCCGGTACTCCTACTCCCAAGGCGTAGTCCCGAATTTATGGAAAACAGATTTTGTCCACCCGATCCCTAAAAAAGGCGACCGCTCAGACCCATCCAACTATAGGCCTATCGCGATTACCTATTTGTTCTCCAAAATAATGGAATCCATTATTTACTGCCAGCTCATGCGGTACCTTGAGGATCACCAGCTGATTAGAGAACGCCAATACGGTTTTCGTCGGGGTCGATCAGCTGGTGATCTTCTGGTCTACCTGACCCATAGATGGGCGGAGGCAGTAGAGTCCGGAGGCAGTAGAGTCCAAGGCGGAGGCATTGGCCGTTAGTTTGGACATTGCGAAGGCCTTCGATCGGGTTTGGCACAAAACGCTTCTTTCGAAGCTCCCTTCCTATGGGCTTCCCGAGAAATTGTGCGATTGGATCACCAGCTTCCTTGCAGATCGGAGCATCAAGGTCGTTGTAGACGGTGCATGCTCCGACTACAAGCCTATTAACGCTGGTGTTCCGCAAGGCTGTGTGCTATCACCAACGCTGTTTCTTCTGCATATCAATGATATGTTGCTAACTGGTAACATTCATTGCTATGCGGATGACAGCACTAGTGATGCTCTATACACCGGCCGTGCTAATATTTCCAGGGAAAACGTCGCCGAGTACCGGAACAAACTTGTGTCTGAAGTCGAGTCTTTGCTGAACAAAGTCTCTGATTGGGGGCGACTCAATCTAGTCCAGTTTAACCCTCAGAAGATACAAGTTTGCACGTTTACCGCTAAAAAGAACCCATTTGTCGTATCTCTTCAGTTTCAAGGCACTCCCCTTCTTGCCTCAGCCAGTATCGGAATCGTCGGAGTCGATATATCCAGTGAATTGCAGTTTCGTGGTCACTTGGAAGAGAAGGCCAAATTGGCCTCTAAAAAGCTTGACGTGCTCATCAGAGTGGGACAGTATTTCATGCCGGCACACCGCCTGCAACTTTACAAGGCGCAGGTTCGGCCTCACATGGAATACTGTTCCCATCTCTGACCAGGGGCTCCCCAGTGCCAGCTCCTTCCACTTGACCGCATCCAGTGCAGAGCGGCTCGAATAGTCGACGACCGAGTCCTTTTCGATCGGCTCGATTCATTGGCACTGCGAAGAGATGTTGCATCCCTTTGCATTTTCTTTCGCATCTACCATGGGGAGTGCTTTAAGGAATTGTTCGGATTAATCCCAGCCACCAAATTTCACGAACGCACATCGCGGCAGAACTCCTGATACCATCCACACCATCTGGATGATTGGCGGTCTACCACTGTGCGATTTAGAAGATGTTTTCTTCCTCGCACGACTTCCTTGTGGAATCGATTACCTTTAGCGATTTTTCCGGACAGATACGACTTAGGGACCTTCAAAAAAAGAGGGTACTCCTTTTTAAAAGGCCGGCAACGCATCTACAATTCCCTCCCTGGTGTTGCAGTTGTTCATGGGCGGCGGTAGTCACTTACCATCAGGTGAGCCGCATGCTCGTTTGCCCCCTCTCCTATAAAAAAAATATTTCTTCTATGTTCATTAGAGCTATTATAACATACATGGCAGAGCCATATTATGGCTCTATAACGAATGTGTCGGCTCGGTAAAATAGCAGATTAACGCTGTTGTGTTTCGTATGGAGAGATTAGAGAACCGAACAAGGTATTCCATCTTAGTCATCATGGATGAAAATGAATCAGCATTTTGATTCTCAATCAAAGATAGATGTAGATGCCTATGGATCACAGCATTCACTTACCATAAAGTGGACTGTGTGCTCGTTTGTCGTTAGTCTCGTTGTTAAAGAATAAGTCCAAGAGCTGTCGACGAATTTTGGGAAGGTCCTTGTGGCAAGTTCAAATTAAAATAAAAATATAATTTCGTCAATTGATGAATCCAATCCCGCGAGTCTGGCAGAGTGTTTCCGGTTATTTCGTTACTGCGCAACATACGAGTATAACATTTGCAAAAAAAAAAATTAAATAAAAAAACGTTTTT
Organism: Parnassius glacialis; assembly: GCA_033319125.1. NCBI lineage: Eukaryota > Metazoa > Arthropoda > Insecta > Lepidoptera > Papilionidae > Parnassius > Parnassius glacialis. The sequence goes on from JAVANC010000009.1 coordinate 3,558,931, forward strand.
TTTTTTGGCAAATTGATTTCTTTTTATCTTTTAATTTAGTTTTTATATAATTCAAAAAAAATTGTCCCAGGCGTTTTGGTCGGTTATAAATTATTACCTGAACTCCCCAAAAATATTTTATTAAAATTCCCAAAAAATATACTTTAATCAATCTCAAATTTTAATCACGTATTTACTGAGTAATTTTAATAATACCTGCAAATCGCCAGACAAATTCAGCGATTTAAAAACAATTCCCATACGTAGTTATATAGCTCTTCAACTATAAGCTTTAAAAAACCTTATTTGGAATTGGTAGTAAACTTAGAAATCAATCACGTTTGAGAAATTAAATAAATTAGTGCCCCTCTATTCCCAAATTCGAGCAGATTTTCACCTTTTCGTAAGGCTACCTATGGTGACTAAAAAGAGTTCCAGCTGATAAAACCATCTGGAAATTGCCAAAACTAAAATATCTGTCTTTATTACATAAGCAGTGTATTTAATGAGGTGTTTATTAACTAAAATTACGTGTACCTCTAGCTACAATACCGAGTAGTGACAGTATAAAAATATCCACTACCCCACATCATTACGTGGGTGTCGAAACAAATCAGGAGATGGGCAGCAGCATACTAATAATAACGACTAAAATACAAATCTGCGGTTTCCAGCCCGCTTGCAAAGTGTGGCATCTGTGGCAGATATCCCCCCTATGGGGGAGGCATATGTTCAGCAGTAAACTTTAATAGGCTGTAACGATAACGGATATTCACTAAAGTTCCAGTCAGCCAAACGTGGTGATTAATGAAAATCCTTCTTCTTGAAAAGACTCTTTCAACGACTGCAAGGGTCTACGAACCTGTACAGATACATTTCTAGCGGAGCCAAGCGCTAAAACTGTGTTTTAATTAGTACAGGCGCTATAAATGAAGATAAACTTCCCCAATAAGAATAACAACTTTATGACTGAGTTCTACATAAATAATGTTATTGTATCATACGAAGCGGGAAAATCCATCACTCAATTTCGTTCTTTGGATGTCTGAAAAGACATAACATAACATAACATAAACATTCACGCCTGTCATCCAGAGAGGTAGGCAGAGACTACGGACTTCCATTTGACACGATCCTGACGCACCTCTCTCGCCTCCTTTACATCCATATACCTACGCATACACGCTCGTCGGTCTTAAAAGACGTGATGGGAAACGCCATAAAAATTTTATCTTATATGGCTTAGTCCCGTACTAATAACACTTAATCCAGTTTGTTAAAAACAAACTGAGAAAACGTAAAAACTATAATAACAATAATTGTTTATTTCTATTTCCATTACAAAACAGAATTAAATATAAACTTACAGGTTAAAACTTTACTGGCTATAATTTAAAATAAAAGATTTTGTACAACCGACTTCAATATGAATTATTAAGAATAACTAAAAACTATTGGTCAGACATTAATGAAATTTAGATGGGAGCACCACCAGAGTGAAGCACCAGCTTTCAAATAAAAAAAGAATCATCGAAATCGGTTCACCAAAAAATGTTATGAGGTAACACACATCAAAAGAAACATACAGTCGAATTGAGTACCTCCTCCTTTTTGAAATCGGTAGACAATAACAAAAAACGAACTTATGACTTCCAATAGATGGCAGTATAACTATCCCGTAAGTTAAATTTAAATTATTATTTATACTATTATAGATTAATTAATATACAGACTGACGACGGGCAGCAACGTCAAAGGTTCTAGGGTATAAAGCAGCAGTTAGTCGGTCGCGCTGCGCCAGTGAGAAGATTTTTTTTTATAAAACCGAAGCAACAAACGTCTGGTACTGCCTTTCTGCCAAGCGTAACGATTAAGGCAAACCCTCCCTACATCGATAGACGTCCAAGTCCGAAAGAGTCTGCTGTGTTGTCTAAAAAATGTCTATAAAATATTTTTTTAAGGATGACACCTTTTGCATAATACCATTCTCTTAAATTCTTACAATCAATAAAAATATACTTGAAAACAAAATGTATGCCGTGCAGTATAAAAAACAATAATATTAATTAAAAATGGTACTAGCACCTTGGATGTAAAATTCATTTGGATAAAGCTGGAAAAAACTGGGTCAGAGGCGCTTGGATTTCCATTTGCATTCATATTTATTAAACCAAGTCGCAATTATAATGAAGTATGAGAACTTTAAACTATAAGACGCAATCAGTCTTATTGCAAAAAGTAGTTTATAATTTTCTATGGAGTATGGAATTTGACTGCAAATGTTAAACTTGGCGAAGACCGTTGCGCCGTGGTTGTAACTTGTTACGTAACAAAGACTTCTATAAGCCCGCAACTATATAATTAATATTGATTTATTGATTAAAATTAGTAATAATAATATATTTCAAATCGAAGACATCTGGGCACATCTGGGACAGGACGGGATTATAGTGCCCGAATGCAAGCGCATGCACAGATGCACTTTGTATTCCCTCTCTCTCATATTCTAATGGGATAGCAATCCGAAACGACCGAAAAAGGTCAGGCTTTATCTGCTTTCGGAGGCACAGGAGAGAACCACAGCCAACATTCTGAGTCCAGACTAATGAGAATTCCTTGATAGAAAAAACCAATAACTGATTTTGGCCCGACCAGCGAGACCAACAAGGTAGCCAATTAAAAGTAGTATCTGACATATGAGTATCTTTAACACGTGGTAGAGCAATGCTGCAGCTAAATTAATAGTATAGTTGTAGCATGAATGGGTCGGCTCGAATGGGGAAGGACCAGCGTAAAATAGCAGCTTATTGCTGCTGTGTTTTGTATAGTGAGGTAGAGAACCGGAGACCTATTTTTCTGGAAAAGAGGCATTCTATCGTAGTCCTCACGGCTGATAACGCATCTGCATTTTAACTCGCAAATGAAAATACTAGTAGATGTAGAAGTCTATGGGCCACAGCAACACCTTACCATCAGGTGGACTGTGTGCTCGTTTGTCACCCTTATTCTTTAAAATAAAACTATGTGACCAAAATACTTACATTTGCTTGTTTTTTTTTTTTTATATATGGAACTAGCTGTTACCAAGCGCGTTGGCGTCGCCTTATGAACTTTAACATGAAAAGTCATATAATGTTAGTGTCAACTTGAGGGAATATGTAAAAAAATATTCAATAATATTTAAAAGAGTGTGCTCCACAGCCAAGTCTTTGCATTTGAAAAATTAAGATGGCTTCTAATAAAATTAAAATGACATGAAGTATAATTAATAGCGAAACTGGTAAGATCAACTCTCGCAATTCAAACTATCAGTTAAATTTTAACAATAAATTAACTGAATCAGATTAGGATGTTGCAATGGTTTTTGAGAAATATTTTACTGATATTCCGATCTTAACCACTAAGTCACTAAATTCTTCTCCTGCCGTCGCCGAATCATTACTGAAACAAAATGTAAATGCGTGTACAAAGAATTTAACATTTCATGAAGTATCATCTAAAGATATTGTAAAGTATTTTAAAATATTGATATTAAGAAAACTGTAGATCTGTGGCAGGTATCCGTTAAAGTTATGGTGTCTATAATAGATACTATCGCGCCTCATTTAGCTATTATTTTTAATACTAGAATCGAATCTGGTGTGTTTTCTGATTTAATGAAGCATAGTAAAGTAATACAAAAAAATAAAAATAAATTATTAGAAATATTACCATAATTAGAAATATTATTGACACAGCTAGACTAAAGTTATAAGCGAAAAGCTAAAGTTAGCGCAATCTGATGAACAGTATGGCAGCGTATAAAATACGAACAAACAAAAACTAATTTTGGAACGAAGTTCCTTATCGGACGGTACGAATTTGGCGGATGGGGGCTAGGCGACAAAAAATGTAAAATTTATCCGTCACGACCCCTCTGACATAGTGTAGACTGCCGTGGCGGCTATAAGGAAGCGAGATAGAATAATATCCATATCCCTAGCAGTTTTTCTTGCCATGAAAAAAAATATTTTATTTAAAAAGACGCTGCATTTTAATAGACGCTAGTAACTCATTTATTTGTATTTGTTAACAATAATATAATACGTTTATCAATAATAATACACTACGAAAGGAACTTCGTTCAAGCCGAGTGTTCCATGACACTCACACATGTTTATTATTTATAATATATTAGATATATTTTTGTATGGAAAAAATTTTCAAATTTTTTTGTTAAAAAAACGTTACCGCAACACTAGAATTTTCTGCTGTGTCGAGGAGGTAGTTTACAAACATAAATTGCACAAGGACAAACATCCAGACCCGGAACAATTATTTGTAGGCCATACAAATACTTGTTCCGTGCGGGATTCGAACCCGCGGCCCCCAGCGCAACAACTGATTGCTAAGCCACTGCGCCACGGAGCATAAGGATTATATACATTGATACAAAGCAACAGCTCCCCAGTTTACTTGCTGATCTTCAAAGCGGTGTGTTACGTACACATAGCGGCGCCGGTCGTTCGACTAATGAATACAAACCGCACGGTACTGCCTACACTGTCTACTAACGCTATGTTCTGTGTGCTTAGATTTATGATGTTGATCAGATGTTTCAGTTTTAGTTAAAGTATTTTTGCTGTTCCATGTTCTGCATAGGTATTTAGTAGTGTTAATAGTAGTAAGTATATTCACTACTCCATATCGTCGTGTAAGAGGCGACAGAGGGAAACAAAGCAGGAGATGGGCAGCAGAGTTTTCCTAATTCTTTCTTTCTTTCTTCCAAACCAACTGGCAGTAGAGCTTTATGGTCTTTCACCAAGCGGTCGAAACAAACTTCTGTCGGTCTACACTGCCTCCGCTGGTAAAACCAGATGGCTCACTGGCGTATGTGCCTAAGGAGAAAGCGGACTTATTTGCTTCTCTTTTTGCTTGCAATTCGCGTCTGGACAGTAGCAACAGCGTACCATCACAATTACCTCAATGCGGTACCCCTATGTCAGAGGTCCGTATCACTATCAAGGAGGTTCTTAAAACCTCGCGAAGTCTAGACGTGAACAAAGCTAGTGGACTTGATGGTATACCAGCTATGGTTGTAAAGGTCTGTGCATCTGAGTTATCTCCTGTGTTGACACGCTTGTTCCGCCTCTCATTCAGGACTGGAATAGTGCCTGAATCTTGGAAACTGGCCAATGTGCAGCCTGTGCCTTAAAAGGTAGCCGTACCGACCCTGCCAACTATCGGCCAATTTCAATCACCTCCATACTCTGCAAGATTATGGAGCGTATATTGAACGCCCACCTCATGGCATACGTGGAGCAAAATGATCTCCTCAGTGATCGCCAATACGGGTTTCGTCGAAAACGATCAACTGGGGACCTTCTAGCGTATGTCTCTCACATGTAGGGCGAAGCCCTCGAGAACAGTGGTGAAGCACTTGCTATTTCCCTTGATGTTTCGAAGGCCTTTGACAGGGTTTGGCACGCTAGTCTATTGGGCAAGCTTTCAACGTACGGCTTATCCCCTGGCCTGATTGCCTGAGTGAAGGACTTTTCGGGTCGTCGTCGATGGCTGCTCATCTGGTTCTGTGTATCAATAACGCCGGTGTTCCTCAGGGGTCCATTCTCTGCTCAGGGATCTGCTTATTCCCGGTATCTATGGGTATGCAGACGACAGCACAGTTGTGGAGAGATACCAAACAAATGCCCGGGCCAGTCGGGATCAAATCCAGTCAGAAAGAGAGGCTATGGTTGAGCGTGTGAATCTCACACTACTGGCAGTCTCTCAATGGGGCGATGCCAATCTCGTGAGATTTAACGCCTCAAAAACACAAGCGTGTCTTTTCACCGCTAAAAGGAGCCTGCTCACCTTAGCTCCTACTTTCCGGAATGTATCCTTGAGGAGTACACTGACCACCTTCAGTTGTTAGGAGTTGAATTTTCTCCGAACCTCAAGTATGAGCGGTTCATTCCAGAGCCAAAGCAGCCGCAAGGAAAATTGGTGTCCTTGCAAGGGTGCAGTGGTAATTTACGCCGGGGCAGTTTCTTACCTTATATAAAGCGCAAGTCCGATCGTGCATAGAATACTGCTGTCACATATGGGCTGGTGCTGCTAAACGCCACCTGGCAGCGTTGGACTCAGTGGAGAGACATGCTAAAAGGCTCATTGGTGACCTTGATTTGGTTAAAACCAGTCTTGTCAGCTTCGAGCAGCGGCGCAGAGTAGCCAAACTCTCGGTATTCTATAGGATGCATTTCGATGAGTGTGCGCAGGAATTACACGCTTTCATTCCTCCCTCTCCTTTCCACCATCGGACAACCAGGCGGTCGGCAGGTCTTCATCCCTTTTGCCGATATTCCACGTATTAGAACCAAACGCCTTGGTTCGTTTTTGCAATGCGTACAGCAAATGAGTGGAATAATTTGCCGGCGTCTATGTTTCCTTCCAAATACAATCTAGGTGTCTTCTAGGCAAGAGTGGATAGGCTTTTGTTACGCTAAGATAATGCGATTTACCATCTAAGGCTGCATCACCACTTACCACCAGGTGGGATTGTGGTCAAACACTGGCTTATAATAAGTTAAAAATATTAAAAATAAAACCCTCCCGCCAAGCGTGTAACTATACTGTCTTTTAATATACTTTACTGCCTACCTATTATACACTATGCCCCTTATAGGAGAAAAAGGTAACAGTTCTGAGGTTAAATATATTAGATAAAGCATCGAGTAATTTCTACTATAAACTAGTATGTTCTTGACTACTGTGGCAAGTGATCGGCTATGTTAGGTGGTCGGCTACATCACCACTTATCTGATGGTAAATGGTGTGAGCGACGTTCTTTCCGAAAAAATCCTATTCATACTTTGTTTCAATACACCATATTTTTAATAAAGACGGTTGCAAATTATTCCATTTTTCTAATCCTTTACTTAGCATGACGTTCGTAGTTTTGTCGGCAACTAATCAACAACAAAGGGATGGAGACTAGCGGAGCATCTGGTTGTCCGATAGTTCAAGGGAGAGGGAGGCATCGATTCATGCACTTCCTGCACACAAACATCAAAATGTATCCTGTAGACTTTGATTATATACATGTCTAGATGCCACATTGACCGTACCAAACGGCGCAAATAAAGTCTACTAAAATTGGTAGACTCGCTTCTCCCTTACGTCAGTGTCATTTGAATCACTTAAGGATAACGTGCTCACGAAAAATAATTAATTATGCCGGTTTGTGCTGTCAAATTGTATCGTAATTATGTGGGAAAACCGTATAATAACACCATGATCACTTTTCATCAGCAAGTTTTGTTATTTAACCGCTATTATATTAAGAAAACACGATATTTTAATTCGTTAATTTGTATGTTTGTTTCATTAGCCGGTGTTGTCAGCTTATTACTAGGGAGATTTGGCGAGACTATGGGAGACAAAATACAAATATCATTACATCATCTTTCGATCAAGAGAACATTATTATTTTAAAATTTCATTATTTATTTGATCAGTACATGATAATTTACCTACAAAAAATAAAGGAAACCCGTGACGTTATACACTAAATAGTATTTTTGTTAGTTCTTTCTAATATTTTGGGTTTCAGATTTCCTTATTAAGCAAAGTATATAATATCAAAGTCTCAGCCGTTTCATCTACCCTGCCGAGGATTCCCATCTGGTTGGGTTTTAATTATTAATTTTTGTATTTTATTTTATTGATATTTATGTATATAAAATTTTCATTTATATGTTTACAAAACTATAACTAAAATACATAAATACCAAAAGTAATATAAATACCAAAAAATGATTAGTTATTTATCCGCTAAACATGGTACCTACATCAAAGATGACAAATAGTTGTACATAGTACACATACGAAAACGATTTGACATAATATATATATAATATATTAAATCACTATTTTTATAAGTGAGCAAGTTAAAATGTACATATATTGACTAATACTGATAATTAAAATGAAATTAAATTAAAATTACAATTCATAATTTTATTTTATAACTAGGCAAATCAAATAAGTATATATAGAAAAAAAAAATTAAAGTCAAATGAGTATGTACTTAAATCTAATGGGAAATATTCAAGAGCTGGTATCACTCGGCTCGCCCCCGAGTGACGCAGCGCGCTTGTTAAACAATAGTAGTAACGCATACTTGTGTGCGTAATATGCACACAAGCGCTTCAAAACGGGCCGGTCGGTTTTGTTGCAATTGCAGCGCAACGCTCTATCTAGACATGTATATAATCAAAGCCTGTAGAACACCAAAAAAGTTGACTGGGACAGAATGCCTAAAGGCATTAAGTCCGCCCTTTGTGACCCCAAATGAAAGGCTGACTACTTTAAAATTGGCTTTAACTAGATCCCAATCACCAATAAACCTAGATCTAATGGATGGAATTTAATGTGTCAATTAGTCTATTTTATAGTAGGTAGATATTTGAGCTTGTACTCATGCTGAAAATTTTCTTGATAGTTTTACGCAAGCAGTTGCAGAAACTAAATTTTCTAATATACATAGATATTACAAAATTTAGTTTTGGAAAATTTAAATTTAGAATTTGAATCTCGAAAGAAATGTTTGCAAGGCCTAGAAATAATTGGTCCATATCTGGATATTTCTCCAAGTGCAATTCTAGTGCCAAAAAACTCCATAAAAGATGGAAAAATCCTCGTTAAATTTTAAAAAAGAGGAAAAATTTAATATAAATCCTCGACGTGATATGCAGTCTAAATAGCAGCGAGCCCCTCGGATCAAGTTGAAGTTGTTGTCAGGAAGATAGTGCTGCCGATCTCTTGTTTCAGTTTCCCACTGTCATATCGTACGCTACTCACGGGAGACGATATGGGGTAGTAGATATTCTTGGATCGCCTTTACACGATTGAATAAAAAAATATTATTTTAAAATGAAACATCTGCCTGGTCATGCTTAGAATGGACTCGGTAATTCATTGCAACCCCGCACTCTTGCCGCCCGTCAACCGTCTTCTATATCGCGGCAAAATCTATACAACTCTGAATACAAAGGGATGTTTTATTACACCCCGATAAGATTCCCTGGAAGTATTAAGGGTTTAAGGTTCGTAAACATTAACAATGTCCACCGAGTTCTGTTTCATAAAGTTTTATTGCGTTGCTTAATTTTGTCTCTAGGCAGTTTGATGACTGAATTAATTCTGGATCTGTTTCGTCAAGTAATTGACGTAGATACTTGCCCTTTGAGTAGTGCATTCTTCATATTTACTATCATAGTAATACATAATCATTTAATCTCTTAAATTAGATACAGCGCCATACACCCAACTAAATGACATATTATTTAATATATATTTTTTATAGTATAAGGCCCGCCGCATACATACGGAATTCCGTTTCGGGATTCAAATCCTATATTATGTATATGGTGGGCCTAAGGGTGACAATCGAGCACACAGTCCACCTGGTAGTAAGTGGTTGCTGCGGCCGATAGACATCTATCCTCGATTACGAACCAAAATGCAGATACGTTGTCTACCGTGAGGACTAAGATGGAAAGCTTCGTTTTCAGTAAAAAGGGTCTCCGGTTCTTTACACTCACCATACGAAACATACACCATACACATAGCATAGCATGGCAACTATGCCAAAAATATGAGGAAATCTATGGGGAAGACCTATTTAAAAAATATTTTTGAAAAACGTAACCTCCACACTAGGATTTTCTCGTATCGTGTATCGTGAGGGCAGTTTACATACATAAATTTCACAAGGACAAACATCCAGACCTTTGATACTTTTTTCGTGCTGGATTCGAACCCGCGGCCGTTAGCGCTGCAACCCGTTGCTAAGCCACTGCGCTACGAAGCCACCTATGTTCAGCAGTATATATAGGTTAAAATGGTTAATGAAATGAAAGAGAAAGAGATATAATGTGTTTCTATCATCTTTCTTACCATGTAGTGACGGTGTAAGAATATCCACTATTTCCACTACCATCATTCCGTGGGTGTCGTAAGAGGCGACAGAGCGAAACTTAGAACATAGTGCCTAAGGTCCTCCAGGGATTCTGCCATAACGACAATATTATATTCGGTAAACCGAACGTGAGTGTTGTATTCGTATTTAATGGTAATACCATCTCCGCTCCAGTCTTGTAGTCAATAGACCTCAAATAAATGTTTTACATATTTCTTTAAACAGAAAAACGGGTTTTCTTTTATGTCTCATGAAGAAGAGTTTGTGACGAAAACAAGATTGTTATATTTAAAGGGATAACAAGTATACTGCTACTAAATACCGTACGACGTCATATACGAGTATATACTCGTATTACAAAATAGGTCAGCAGACGTCCAAACGAGCTACAGCGCGTCCGCGTTTTGTAAGATAATAGTAATGGGTGAAGATACTCATAAATATACTTTTGTGTGCAGTTGCGTAATACCGACCTGGATATGTGTGAGTTCATTAAGCTGCTGTTTTCCTGTAGATAAACCCTCCTATTTAGTTGGTTTGATTTTTGAAGTAAAACTTCATTATACACGCGTTGAACGCAACTCAGACCTTTTGATGATATTGAGTGTAACGTTGCGTGCAGTACGCAGTTAACGCAGTTCATAAAAGCAGCAAATGACTGTAGTATTTAGTCATTTCTGTTTAACCGACTTCAAAAAGAAGGAGGTTCTCAATTCGAGTGTATGTTATTTTCTCTTTTTGTATGTATGTTACGCGATATCTTCATAGATTGTGAACCAATTTTGATGATTCTTTTTTTTATTAAATAGGTTATACTTCTAGGGTAGTCCCATATACATTTGAAGAGAAAATTCCACGCCTCAGGGTAGCAAATAAATAGAACCGTTTTCCCCCCGAAGGGTAGAAAACGGATATTTAGGTTTCAGCCGTAGCTTGAACCACTTGAGATTACGCTATTAGAAATACGTCACTCACACCTTCAAACTGTCTGTTCTCGCTGTATCTGTAGACTGTTGCTATCTCTTTTACTCATGACGCAGCGCCCGGCGTGCGGCGCACGCGCCGCGCTCCTCAGTACCTTTAAAGGAGCCGGCAAGGACCCTGAAGGGTGGTTCAAGCTACGGCTGAAACCTAAATATCCGTTTTCTACCCTTCGGGGGGAAAACGGTTCTATTTAGGTGTTCGAGCCTACGCTTGAACCACTTGAGACGTGTTTATATTATGCCGGCGGCGCTGCGATGCGTACTGTGACTGATGTTTTAATAAAGATAACAAATTAATCGGTCAATAAAAAAACTTTAATGCCTTTTTTTAAAGGTTATATAATCAAAAACAAAGTGTCAACAAAAAGTATATAGAAAGTGAATAATTGATCAAATAACAAACATAAGTAGGTACTTCTAACTCTTGAATTTTCCATGTAATGCTCATATAATCAACTTTATAAAGTCGAAAAATCATCACTCAATACCCTCGTAGTATGGTTATGATTAATGCCATTTGCGGACGTCTCTCTGAAGTAGTGATTAAAAAATGTATTTTTTGATCTCCAGTTTCCTCTTTTAAGAATATCATCAATATTGTATTTGTTATTGGTCCAGTTTTCGGACGCGACTGCAGCTCTGAAACTGCCTGCTGAGGCAGAGATGCCTGCTTCCCGAAAAAGTGTTCGGATCCATCCCGAGATTACACAGCGTGATGCATTTTTAACTGTCCCTCTCGTAGTTATGAACAAGTTCCACAAGTTCTTTTCCCTCCGTCGCTCTTGAGAGGCTGAAATGGATTTCTTTATCCACAAAAGAAGATTTAGACGTGCTTCGTTTGCATTGTTCTTTAACACCCATCCAGATTGTCTATAAGTGCTTGAGTCGGTTTTGGAACCGAATTGAGGCCATAGAGTTATCTCATCTCCGTTATCCATAAACAACCCTTTCTTAATGCTCAATAAGGTGAGATCATGTACTTTTCTTCCTGAAGCTAATAGGAGAAGGACACAGGTATGTCTAAAAATTTGAAATAGGTTGTCTTCGTTTATAACGTAAGTTCTAAGGAAATCCAAAAGGTCACTTATTTTCCAGGGGATGGCTTTCTTTGTCGGGGGATTTTTCAAAAAGATTGCCTTCAGTGCATGCTTTACCAAATGGTGCGAAGTTAGTTCTTCTGAACGCTGAGGGTTCGCTAAAGTTGCCACTACTGATTTGTGTAATGCAATGGTGCGAGGGGACAGTCTGTGTGTGTCTTTTGCATCTTCGCTGACATAAGTTGGTACCACCGCAGATCTCGCAGATGCAAACAGATCGATCTGGGGGGTGCCCAACTTTTGGAATATCATTGATACTGCCGATGGCTGAAGGTGCCATTCGGGAAGACCTTTTTCTCGGGAGAGGCTGTCCGCCAGACCGTTGTATATCCCGGGTATATAACGGGCTATGAGGTGACAATGTTGACGTTGGCAAAGTTCCAGAATTTTTAGTGAAGTCTCCAGTAGTCTCAAGGACTTCGTACCCCCTTGTTTCATGATATAAGATACTGCTGTTCGATTAACGGTCTGTAACATCACTGTTTTGTCTTTTATAAAAAAGTGGACTCGTGTTAAGACTTCGAACAACGTGTAGAGTTCCTTTTGATTGCTGTGCCACTTCCGCTGTACATTTGTCCATATGCCCCATAACTTCTGACCATTTATTACAGCACCCCAGCCCCTGTCTGTGGCATCTGTCGTTATGAAAACTGATGGTTCTGGTATGTGTATGGGTGAGTCTTTTTCGATATTCGTCTTCCACCATATGAGCTCCGCCATAGCACAGGGTGGTATTGGCAATTTCCGATGTGGTTTTGTCATAGGTAAACGGCTTGATGCCCTTTGGAGTAAACGACTGTGGAGGCGCCCTAGTGGTACAACGTATGACGCAAAATTCAGCTTCCCCAGAATAACCTTTGCATCGTGCCAACTCCAACGACTCCTCTTTATTATAGACTCCAGATGAATTGTAAGATGGGCTGTCTTGCTTTCCGATAGTGATTTTCGGTTTAGTTTGGTATCCCAAATTATTCCCAGGTATTCTAATTTTGTTGTGGCAGTAGAGGAGGACTTTTCTTGATTTATTTGCCATCCTAATTTCTGTAAGTATTTGGCGACATATTTGGTCTGACTTTCCAGCATATGTGCATCTTCGTGAATTAGTAGAAAGTCGTCTAAATAGACTAGTATCTTTATGCCTTGGCCTCTTAAAGTATGAGCAATCCAATTGGTGATTTTGGCGAAAGCTGCCGGTGCGCTCGCTAATCCGAACGGGAGGCACGTCATTTGGTAAACTTTCCCCTGAAAACTGAGGGACAAGAAGCGGCGATGACTGGGTGATACGGGTAAGTGAAAGTATGCCTGCGATATGTCCAGCTTCATCATGTAGCTGTTTTTGTGCAAGAGTGTTCGAATTTTAGGTGATTTAAAAGGTGAAATTTTGGTGTTTGGATGTATCGGTTTAAGCCTTTCAGGTTGAATATTGGTCGGAAAGAGCCATCTGTTTTCTTTCGCAGGAACATTTCTGAAAGAAAACCACTCTGATACTGTTTTTCCTGAATAGCTTTTGATTTCAATAGTTTTTGTATCTGTTTTGACATTTCTGGCGTTACTTTTGTTCGAAATTGAAAAATGTTCTTGGGAGAAAACTTTCTTATTGGCGGTTTTGAGTTGAATGGGATTCTGTACCCCTGGATAAAGTTTTGAATTAGTTTTGGCGCTGTTGTCCAATGTTGGGCATAATCTTGTAAGCGCCCTGCTTTGAAAGAGTCACTTTCTTTTGCCACCACCCCCCCAATCTTTTCTAGCTTGTTGTGGTTTTGGTTGTGGTTGTGATTGGGGCTTATAGTGATGCTGTTGTTTGGTTCTAGTGCGGGCCGTGTCATTGATTCCTCCTGGGTTACGATAATATCGTGAGTTGCTTCTGGATGAGCCTTGCGTTGTCGTCTCTCTGAATTTGTCTTTTGGACGAAATTTTGACGGTTTTTTCTTGTTGATATAAGGAAAAAACTTTCTAATATCATTGTTGGAGCAATCTTTAACTACTTTAGATAGTGCTTCGTCAGAAAAGAGATGTGTTTCTGATGGGGGTATACTGTGCAAAATATTTCCAAGCGACTTATTTTGTACCTTATATGCCCCTCTTCTCTGTTCTATCACTTCTGCCCGACGACCACAGACATACTGCAACAGGGCGTCCGATTTTTTCTTAAACTGTGAATCAGCATGAAGAAAAGCACATCCGATTTTATTTTTCATTTCACGAGGTAGCTGCTCCACCAAATCTCGAAAGATTTTCCTCTGTTGTAAGAGGCCGTGAGTTATCGCACCTAGTGTCATGTCGAATTTTTCAAGAACGGCAGAGGATTTCCAATTAGGTACTATGCCAGCGAGGAGGTTATTTACTTGCAATGCGCAAAACGCTGGTGAAGCTTGGAATTGCTTCTGAGTATCTGCATATCTGACGTTGCGCCATCCTTCTTGGCCAAAGCGGTGACAGTCTATCCCTTGCTTCAGGTATTGTGGATCAGTTTTAGCTACCTTGGGTTCAGTCACATTTGTGACTGGGTCAAAATCGAATGTCTCGTTATCCCCTGATTGCAATGCAGCGAGTTCTCTCTGCGCTTCGGATATCTTGGCTCGTAATTCGGATTCTCTCGTGGAAAAATTATCAGTTGACGGAGCCGCTCGTGAAAAAGAATTATACTGAGGCGGCTGGTGTTCGTCATCAGATTGTGTACTGTCTGGTAATGAATCAAATGACTCGTTTGGGTCAGGGGGATTTACGGTGTCATTTTTTATGGTGTTAGACAATATTTTTCCAATGTTATCGTTTTGTTTGTTTTGAGTATCTATTAGACGATTAAACATTTCCATTTGTTGATTCAAAACGGCTATTAACAAATGTTCATTGCTTCCCTGTCCTCGAGATGGAGTCGGTTGTTTTATTGGAGAACTCTCCGCTTCTATCTCTATTTCGTGAGATCTTTTTCTGCCTGTAGTACGTTCTGGCGTTTCTGTATCTGAAAGTGCAGGATTGCCCGAGATTACTTGATCTTGTTGAGAGGTCTGTAGTTCGGATGACGCACTTCTACGATTTGTCAGTTTACTCTTTATTGTGCGCACTGCCTCAACAAAGGCGTAATAATATCTCCCGGAGCCATGTATCTTTTTCATAATGTGATGAGGATAATGCACTAAAGCTCGGCCTAGAGGCCAGTGCAAGATTTTTGTCCTTATGGTTCTATACATCCTCTCAGACAAAGAGCTACAGTCTGGTGCAAAAGCTCGGGCTAGATCAGCGGTCGGAATGGCGAATCTTAGTTTGCCCTCAATTTTAGAAGAGACTTCGGCTCCAAATAGTTCGTGAAAGCTGTAATCATTAACTTCCCATGACCTCCAGTCATCCGGAAAATGTTGGTCAATTATATTGACGACTGCTGCAAAACTTTCCTCTTCTCCAGCTGGGCAGGGCCGAGCAGCTAATTCTCCCAATGTTGTCTGTTTCGACATAATTCTGAAAAGAAATCGAACAACATTGTTCAGGATATACGTCATTTAATGTTATTAAGAGAATGACACGTAGTATCAGATGCCGTAAACTAAACGGTAAAGTCGTCTCATTTAAGTGACGTCGTCTTGTTTAAACGACAGTCGACGTCGTCTTACTTGATAGTCGACGTCGTCTTACTTGACAGTCGGCGTCGCCTTACTTGATAGACGACGTCGTTTTACTTGACAGTCAATGTCGTCTTACTTGAAACGACAGGCGACACGACGTCGTCACAATCAAGTGATAGTCGACGTCGTCTTTTTCAAACGACGGGTCACTCAGACGGTAAGTAGTGTAGCCGTCCACAGACTACAGTGACTGTCAAAGTCGATACGACATGCCGTCTCGATCCGGCAGAAAAAGCAACCATGCTTTTAGGTGCTAGGTGGCACAAAAATGTCGCTGGGCCGGAGGCGCCGAGCGGTATTCATAATAGTTTCGATATAAAATGATTTGTTACTTACATGAAATTTTCAAAGATACGTGCGAGTGCTAAGAGTTTCAAAAGCGTACTGAGGAGCGCGGCGCGTGCGCCGCACGCCGGGCGCTGCGTCATGAGTAAAAGAGATAGCAACAGTCTACAGATACAGCGAGAACAGACAGTTTGAAGGTGTGAGTGACGTATTTCTAATAGCGTAATCTCAAGTGGTTCAAGCGTAGGCTCGAACACCTAAATAACTACTTTTTTAAAAAAAAATTTATCGGTTTTAAATTATTGTTAAAAGTTATAATGATTAAAGTATAAGGGTGACAAACAAGCACATAGTCCACCTTATGGTAAGTGGATGCTGTGGCCCATAGACACCTAGATCTCCTAGATTAAGAATCGAAATGCAGACGCGTTGTGTCCCCTGAGGTCTAATATGTCAGGTTCTCTACTCAATCACTCTTAATACGTCTGCAAATTTTTAGTTTTCTTCAGAAGTCAGAAAGTGGGTGAAAAATAAATTATAGAATTTCATTACGTTCATACATACACACAGATACATACAACTAATTACATTGTACATTACATTGTAATAATATTCATGCTATGAATATTAACAATCATGATGTTATGAATATTAATAATTATTGTGTTATGAATTTTATTAGTATCAAAAATACTTAATCGTATTTATATTCGTCTTGTATAGGTAAATAATTAAAAATTAAAAATTTTGTACAACAGACTTCAATATAAATTATTAAGAATAACTCATAAACTATTTATTGTTCAGACCTTGATCATATTTATATGGGACCACATGAGAAGCACCAGCTTTCAAATAAAAAAAGAATCATCGAAATCGGTTCGCCCAGTAAAAAGTTATGAAGTTACACACATTAAAAAAAAAACATACAGTCGAATTGAGTACCGTATCCTTTTTAAAGTCGATAGAAAACGAATGAAACACGAAGGTTGAAAGCCGTCAATCTTTTGACAAGTAAATAAAGTATTAAGAAATGCACTGGAAAATGTTTGCTTCTATCGTATGCTACGGTGAAATCACGTCGTGTTTTCCCGCTATTACTGGCGAGGTAGTTTTTGATAAATATATAAGTTATTCTATTTCACGATGAAGGTTCGACTTTGGTTGTTGTTAGCCGTGCACATACACATTGTGTTAGTGTGCGTAGGCTGCGTCCGCTCGGGAGTAGCGCTCCCGACCTCCCGAGCGTAGTAGACCTAGGAATCGTAGATGGTAGGACGTGAATCTAGGAAATACTGAAGTGGAGAAATGAAATAGAGGCATATGTTGACATATTTAGACAAAGGGCATATTATTATTAATAATAATAACGTTTTATTTCAGAATTCATTCCATATGTGTTAGTAACCAAATATAAAATCTTTCTCCATCCAGCGTTTTACATAAATACTCTAAGCAATTTATAACAGTTTCCAGGAGACTATTAATATTATGCGGTTTGACAGGAAACAGGGGACTATCCTCATCAGTCGGTTAACACGTCTGGAATAGAATAGAATAAAATGGAATATTTACAAAAATACCTAAAAGTCATTTATATTTTTACTACTAGTCCGGAATAAAAGTTTGTTCTAGGAGGAACAAGCAAGAAACCCAGCGTGATTTTTTTATTAAACATTACGTTGTACAATTAAGTACAAAAATACTTGGAAACAGCGTAATAGCGATCACCTTATTCTCAGGGGTTAATATCAATCGTGATGTATTCTTAAGTAGAACCTTAGCTGAATATTGGCTTCTCTTATCTCTACATAGTAAATAACAAAGTCACATCCCGCCGTCTGTACGCTTAGATCTTTTAAACTACGCAATAAATTTAAATTCGATTTTCATCAATATACAAAGTAACTATAGAGAAAGGTTTATATGTATAATACATGCATTATACATATTACATAATTCTTCTGTCCGTGCGTATGTGACGGAGCTGCTCCTGGACCGGTTTTAATGAAATTTTGTGTGTGGTAAAGTTGATTAGAGAACGGTTTAGATTCAGGACTGGACGCGGTAGGTGGCGTTGTTGTCGAGATTCAGAAATCAACCGTGTGAAGCCGGGGCGGGTGGCTAGTTCCTCATAGGGAAATGCCTAAACTACAAGAAACTGAAATATGTGCTCGTCAAGCTATTACTCTATCTATTAAAGGGTAGCCCGAATGTTATTATAATAGTATAAAATAAACCTAGCAAGCTAACAGCATAGCAAAGTGGCGAAGCAATCAGCTTTGTAGCGGTTTCTAACGGTTGCCGTTGAGCAATCAGTTTCAAAATAGGAGGTTCAGATGCCTGGGTGATCAGTAATCGATTGATGAAAACAGAATTTGAAAATTCGAAACCGTTCTCGTGATAATCGTGGGACAGACGGACAGACGGACAGACATCGTGAAATCAATAAGTGTCTTCGCAAGCTTCGCCACTTAATAATCACCCATAAACTTCCCATTAAATTAACAGCTTCTTGACTCAGTGGCTTAGCAATTAGGGGCCGCTGGTTCGGATCCCGCACGGAAAAAATAATTGTATGGCCTACAAATAATTATTATTCCGGGATGTTAGTCCTTTACCTTTAACCGACGAGCGTGTATGCGTAGGTATATGGATGTGGAGGAAGCGAGAGAGGTCTGTCAGGATCGTGCCAAATGGAAGTCCATAGTCTCTGCCTACCCCTCTGGGTGACAGGCGTGAGTGTTTATGTATGTATGTATGTATATGTTAGTCCTTGTGCAATTTGTGTATGGAAGCTTACACGTTACAGGAGAAACAGTTTACAGGAGAAAATCCTATTGTGGGCGTACCGTTACCGTAACATGACCATAGTTGGCAAGCGGGACAACCAAAAAGTTTTTATTTATTATTTTTAATTGTTATTGCTGCGGCCCATATCCAAATTTGTTTCCCTCTGTCGCCTCTTACGACACCCACAGGATGATGTGGGGCAGTGGATATTCTTACACCGCCACTACACGGTAATATTAGAGGATATCCTAAATGTTATAAAAGAACATCGCCCATAAACTGCCATTGAATAACCAAACGTTACTGATTTCCAATTACCTCTAATCGTTAGAAACAGCCCCTCCATCCGTGCGTTCTCCGTGCATCCTTTTCTAACCGTTACAAATTGCCGAACCTCCGCTCGCCCACAATTGTTTTCATTTAGAGCTCATTCGAGCGTATTCACAAAAGTTCCCGGGTCGAATTTAAGCAAAAGGTCGACTTGGAGTTAATCAAATAGCTCGTTTAACTCTAACCCGAAAATTATAATTATTAAATTCAAGTAATGAAAGAAAGAAATGCCAGCTGGCACGTTCTTGGAAAAGCCTTTGTTCAAAAAGGGATTCTATACGTATCGTAGTCTTCATATTACAGCTATGTTACGGTTGTAGCACGAATGGGTTGGTTCAACCGAGAAAGAACCACGCTCTCACAGAATATCAGCATAAAATAGCAGCTTCATGCTGCTATGTCTCGTATGATGACGTTTCATTTTAGTCTTCAAGGGCTAAGATGTTTTTAAAAGTATAGATACGTCATACTCGCTCTAAAATGGCAATACGAAAGTAAGGTAATTGCCCGACTCGCATTCAGTCGGGCACGCTCTCGCGTCGCGACTATACCTTCGCTACAGCGTGTAAATCTTCTGGTTATTCGTGGCAAAAATGCCTTCCTGTGTTTTTAGTTGGTGCACAAATTACACGGCAACTATTAGAGACAAGAAAAACGTCTCATTAATATTTTGAATATAGATGTTTTGTTCATAATTGGTTTTATTATTTCAACACTAACCGGTAGTGTAAACTTTAACGCTAGCTAGTGTGTTCATTTCCATATCGGTATGTCACGGGCCATGAGCGCTCAGCAGCAATCAATACGCAACTAATGATGTATATCCATCTTTTTCTAACGATAGGTATGCCGTATCATTTGTCTCTTTTTGTTAGCGCAACGTGTCATAAGAAATAACTGTACGTAGATATAGTACTACCTTGGCCACTTTAAAACACAATAACGTTAGTGTGTAACCTGTC
The DNA here is from genome assembly GCA_033319125.1 of Parnassius glacialis. Classification (NCBI taxonomy): domain Eukaryota; kingdom Metazoa; phylum Arthropoda; class Insecta; order Lepidoptera; family Papilionidae; genus Parnassius; species Parnassius glacialis. The sequence continues at coordinate 3,578,939 of JAVANC010000009.1, forward strand.
TATCTTTTTAATACGTCTTTGTTTAAGGGTGACAACGTATGTGCATTTTGATTTTTAATCAATCTTATAGGTGTTTGAGGACTAAGATGGAATGCCTCGTTAACAGTAAAGAACCCTCTTTACTGTTAACTGCGGTTCCTACACTCACCTTACGTAACACAGCATTAAACAGCTATTTTACGCTGGTACTGTACGAGGTGCAGTTACGATTACGGTTTGACAGCTCCTGTTATTTATCATGTTGAGGTGTGATCACGAAGATGCTACTGCTGTTTTTTTTTATAGGATATGGGTGACAAGCGATAACACAGTCCACCTGATGGTAAGTTATTGCTGTGGCCCATAGTCATCTACATCTATCCTGGTTTGCGAATCTAAATGCAGATGCGTTGTCACCCGTGAGGATTAAGATGGAATGCCTCTTTTCCAGTGAAAGCGTCTCCGGTTCTCTACACCCACTATACGAAACACAGCAGTGTTAAGCTGCTATTTTACGCTGGTATTCTGTGAGAGTGTGATCCTTCACCGGTCGAGCAGAACCATTCGTGCTACAACTTCATTCTACTAACGCCTCTTGTAACAGTTACGGTATGATAGTGGATTTTCTTAGGCCGCCACTCCACGGCGGTTGTATAACCCTAAGTATGAACGAGGTCAAGTGAGAATTATATTTTGAAGTGAAACTTCTTTAGGTTCGTGGTGATTTGGAACTCGATGAAAGGAAAACGCGACACTAAAAACAGGCAAATATGCCTATAGTAGTAATATATCTATAGGATTGAGCCTGTACGAGAATGAGATAGAATACAATATACAGTATTTCCTATTATCTCGGTCTCCTTTTTTGTAGGTTGCACTTCTATCGTGTGTGAACTACAAGGCACATAGGTTTAGCATAAGCACACTGAAGGCTCCGTGGTGCAGTGGCTTAGCAATCAGTTGCACTTTGCAGCGTTAAGGGCTGCGGGTTGGAATCCCATACGGAACAAGTTACACGTGGTTATACGTGGTAGAGTCATACTGCAGCTATATTAGTAGTATAGTTAAAACACAAATGGATTTACATTTTATATATATATATATATATATATATATATATATATATATATATATATATATATATATATATATATATATATGTGTGTGTGTGTTATGTTATCTATCTATACAAAAAAATAAAATTGAAGTGTCTGTTTGTAATGTCAAAATTACAGCTTTTTACTAAATGCATATGCAAGTATACATACATATAATCACGCCTCTTTCCCGTAGGGGTAGGCAGAGACCACTTCTTTCCACTTGCTACGATCCTTACATACTTGTTTCGCTTAGTCCACTTTCATTATTCCCTTCATACATGCTCTACGGTTTAGGGTACTCTTGACCTGGCCTTTTTTCCAGACGTCCCTGATTTGGTCTAGAAATGTCCGCCTAGGTCTACCCCTTCCAACACTTTCATTCACACTCGCCTTATACACTTTTTTCGTCAATCGTTCTTCATTCATTCTCTCGACATGGCTAAACCATCTCAGCATACCTTTCTCAATTTTTGTCACTACATCTTCTTTCAGACCACAACGTTTCCTTATCTCACTATTTCTTTTTTTTTATAGGATAAGGGTGACGAACGAGCACACAGTCCACCTGATGGTAAGTGGTTGCTGCGGCCCATAGACATCTACATCTATCCTCTATTACAAATCAAAATGTAGATGCGTTGTCACCCGTGAGGACTAAGTTGGAATGCCTCATTTCCAGTAAAAAGGTCCTCCGGCCACCTGCACTCACCAAGCGAAACGCAGAAGTAAATTTCTACTTCACGCTGGTTTTCTGTGAGGTCGTGGTACCACCCCGGTTCGAGCCGGCCTATCCGTGCGACAGCAAAAGCTGCCGCGTGGCTCTACCACTGTTAACCTCTACTACTCTCTACCACTGTTCTTATCCTGTCACTCAGTTTAACTCCTATCATACTTCTTAATGCTCTCATCTCAACTGCATTTATTCTGCTTTCATGTTTCTTCTGCCATACCCAACTTTCACTTCCGTACATGAGTGTCGGAACCAACACCCCCTTATGCACAGCCAAACGAGCCTTGTTAGACACCTTCCGACTGCTCATAAAGGAGTGCAAAGCTCCATTCACCATGTTTCCTGCATTCACTCTTCTAATAACAAAAATACAATTTTTAAAGTATTTGTCTGTCTGTCTGTCTGTCCGTCTGTCTGTCTATTTGTTCCGGCTAATCTCTGAAACGGCTGGATCGATTTTGACAAGATTTTCACTGGCAGATAGCTGACGTCATAAGGAGTAACTTAGGCTACTTTTATTTTAGAAAAAGAATTATGGTTACGCGCAAAAAAATTAAAACCCCAAATAACACGCGGGCAAAGTTGCGGGGAACAGCTAGTATATTATAATATTCACATATGACAAAAATACCAAAAAGTGCCAATAAATCTACATTAACAAACTATATTATTTACATTGTGAGACAATATGCTCGGGCAACAATTTTACTGCAAAACCTTTTGCATACCTTAAGCGGAAGCGCAAGGTATGTTCTACTATCGCCTAAAAATTAAGATTCCAACATTTTATCGAATAAAATCGTATCTAGCAATCATATTATACATATAAATGATATAATAAGCACATTGTTAGAAAGATAAATGATTGTTGAACTTATTAATATTTTTTTTAAATCGATTAATTGCTATTTTTAAATAAAAAAAAGGGTTTTAGTGGCTTATGGTGTAGATTTATCATGTCCCTGTGGCTTGTAAACACAATAACTTTTGAAAATATTAATTGTTTAACTCAATCTATTGCATACCGAGCGCAAAGCGCGTGGGTATGTTCTACTAACGCCTAAAAATGAAAATTCCACCGTTTTGTCGCATGAAATCGTATCCAGCAATCATATTACACATATAAATGATATAAAAAGCACATTGTTAGAAAGATAAATGATTGTTGAACTTATTAATATTTTTTTTAACTCGATTAATTGCTATTTTTAAATAAAAAAAGGGGTTTTAGTGGCTTATGGTGTGGATTTATCATGTCCCCAAGGCTTGTAAACACTATAACTTTTGTAAATATCAATTGTTTAACTCAATCTATTTATTAATCTCTTCATCTATCATGTGGGAAGCCACTGAATGTAAATGGCAGTGTAATTTTGTTTTGTTTAGCTATAATTAATTTTTTTCGGCTCGAAAATGGCGAAATTTTCGTTGATTTGATAGCCTCGTATAGAATTATTTCTGTAAATGGGGATATGCAGCCACAGAGTAGTTTACTCACTAACTCAGTTGGCCATCGCCATAGATTACTGTATATATCAGTTCGCCGCATTAGCTTGCTACATTTATATTTATCTATGGTTCGCCGTCAGTCGCCGTCGTGAGTGAACATTATTTCGGTTGTTTGCAGCGGCTCAAAAAGATCGCTGTACAAATACACAATATTCGAATAACCAAATTTCTTAAATACTTGATTATAATAATAATAACAGATTTTTTTATTACAATATTTTAAAAGCACAGAATAAATAATAGTAGTACGTACTAAAAGTAAGTAGTATCAATTTTTTTGTCATGGGTGAAATTTTCATGGTTTTCGAGGGTGTTGAAACCGATAGGGTTGTCGAAATGTAAATCCAAGATGGCGGCCGCAATATGTATCTGTTTTTTCAATATGGGTGTCATTTTCATGGTTTTCGAGGGTGCTGAAGCCAATAGTGTTGTCGAAATGTAAATCCAAGGTGGCGGCTGCAATAGGTATAATTTTTTTCATCATGGGTGTCTTTTTCATGGTTTTCGAGAATGTTGAAGCCGATAGTGCTGTCGAAATGTAAATCCAAGATGGCGGCTGAAGTAGGTACCAATTTTTTCATCATGGGTGTCATTTTCATGGTTTTCGAGGGTGTCGAAGACGATAGTGCTGTCGAAATGTAAATCCAACATGGCGGCTGCAATAGATATCAATTTTTTCATCTTGGGTGTAATTTTCATGGTTTTTGAGGGTGTTAAAGCCGATAGTGCTGTCGAAATGTAAATCTAAGATGGCGGCTGCAAGGGGTATCAATTTTTTCATCATGGGTGTCATTTTCATGGGTTTCGAGGGTGTTGAAGCCGATAGTGCTGTCGAAATATAAATCCAAGATGGCGGCTGAAGTAGGTACCAATTTTTTCATCATGGGTGTCATTTTCATGGTTTTCTAGGGTGTTGAAGCCGATAGTGCTGTTGAAATGTAATTCCAAGATGGCGGCTGCAATATATATCAATTTTTTCATCATGGGTGTCATTTTCATGGGCCTCGAGGGTGTTGAAGCCGATAGTGCTGTCGAAATGTAAATCCAAGATGGCGGCTGAAGTAGGTACCAAGTTTTTTCATTATGGATATCATTTTCATGGTTTTCGAGGGTGTTGCAGCCGATAGTGCTGTCGAAATGTAAATCCAACATGGCGGCTGCAATACATATCAATTTTTTCATCATGGGTGTCATTTTCATAGTTTTCGAGGGTGCTGAAGCCGATAGTGCTATCGAAATGTAAATCCAAGATGGCGGCTGAAGTAGGTACCAAATTTTTTCATCACGGATATCATTTTCATTGTTTTCGAGGGTATTGCAGCCGATAGTGCTGTCGAAATGTAAATCCAACATGGCGGCTGCAATAGATATCAATTTTTTCATCATGGGTGTCATTTTCATGGTTTTCGAGGGTGCTGAAGCCGATAGTGCTGTCGAAATGTAAATCCAAGGTGGCAGCTGCAATAGGTATAAAGTTTTTCATCATGGGTGTCATTTTCATGGTTTTCGAGGGTGTTGAAGCCGATAGTGCTGTCGAAATGTAAATCCAAGATGGCGGCTGAAGTAGGTACCAATTTTTTCATCATGGGTGTCATTTTCATGGTTTTCTAGGGTGTTGAAGCCGATAGTGCTGTAGAAATGTAAAGCCAAGATGGCGGCTGCAATAGGTATAAATTTTTTCATCATGGGTGTCATTTTCATGGGTTTCGAGGGTGTTGAAGCCGATAGTGCTGTCGAAATGTATTTAAACTACTTTAAAAAAAATCCGTTTAATCATGCTATACGTTATTTTTAATGCGAAGGTATGCTCAATTGGATTTACCAATATATTTTTTAATCTCTTCATCTATCATGTGGGAAGCCACTGAATGTAAATGGCAGTGTAGTTTTGTTTTGTTTAGCTATAATTAATTTTTTTCGGCTCCAAAATGGCGAAATTTTCGTTGATTTGTTAGCCTCGTATACAAAAATATTTCTCTAAATGGTTGTTGTTGTTGTTTTTATTATTCGCTCGAGAGAGCAGGCAAAGGAACTATGCCATACAGCCTTGTCTTCATGTATAATTTTCCTTCATATTTCACTGCTTCACAATATGTTGATGCGTCACATTGTGCAGCCTTGGGAGATTTTGACGGTAACTTGAGCCAGCAGGCAGCTGACAGTTGGCGATGGTATCTAAAGGCGCCTTTGCAAACAAACAGCTTATCTTGAGATTCCATCACCATCAGAGCACTTATTTCACAGTTTCCATTAATAGTTCACATGCGCAGACACTTAATACACAAAATCGCACTACTTTTACATATCAAAGTCCACTTCAAACCATTATTTAAACAATAATACAGGAGCAGCAAGCCGCCGCCGGTCGAGTTCCCGCCAAAACTCTTTCTCTAAATGGCAAGCTACAGCCACAGAGTAGTAATGAGTAGTTTAGTTTGGCTCACAGAGTACATTATATATAGGGAATAATGTAAAATAAATAAATTATACTAAAAATTTAATTACAAATTTGTTTTGTAACAAAATAGTAAGTTAGCAAGGTTCGATTGTATTTTAAACTATTCATTAATTTGTTTGATTCTTAATTGGCCAAGCATGGCTAAATTTAAAAAAGCGACATCTACTGCAACATGGACAAACTGTCATGACATAATAATACCTCTAAGAAAAATTATAGTATGGACTGTATGCCACTGGTTTGGTAGTGTTTCTATATAGTTTGTGCTGGTTTTTTGTTTTTTTTTCTGTGGTTTGGCTTCAGTCGCCTTCGTGAGTGGACATTGTTTCGGTTGTTTGCAGCGGCTCAAAAAGATCGCTGTACAAATACACAATATTCGAATAACCAAATTTCTTAAATACTTAATTATAATAATAATAAGACATTTTTTTATTACAATATTTAAAAGCACAGAATAAATAATAGTAGTACGTACTAAAAGCAAGTAGTATATTTTTTTTTGTCATGGGTGACATTTTCATGGTTTTCGAGTGTTGAAGCCGATAGTGCTGTCGAAATGTAAATCCAAGATGGCGGCCGAAGTAGGTACCAATTTTTTCATCATGGGTGTCATTTTCATGGTTTTCGAGGGTGTTGAAGCTGATAGTGCTGTCAAAATGTAAATACAAGATGGCGGCTGAATTAGGTACCAATTTTTTCATCATGGGTGTCATTTTCATGGTTTCAGAGGGTGTTGAAGCCGATAGTGTTGTCGAAATGTAAATCCAAGATGGCGGCTGCAAAATATATCAATTTTTTCATCTTGGGTGTCATTTTCATGGTTTTCGAGGGTGTTGAAGCCGATAGTGCTGTCGAAATGTAAATCCAAGATGGCGGCTGCAACAGGTATCAATTTTTTCATCATGGGTGTCATTTTCATGGTTTTCGAGGGTGTTGAAGCCGATAGTGCTGTCGAAATGTAAATCCAAGATGGCGGCTGCAATAGATATAAATTTTTTCATCTTGGGTGTCATTTTCATGGTTTTCGATAGAGTTGAAGCCGATAGTGCTGTCTAAATGTAAATCCAAGATGGCGGCTGCAATAGGTATCAATTTTTTCATCATGGGTGTCATTTTCATGGTTTTCGAGAGAATTGAAGCCGATAGGGTTGTCGAAATGTAAATGTAAGGTGGCGGCTGCAATGGGTATTAATTTTTTCATTATGGGTGTCATTTTCATGAGTTTCGAGGATGTTGAAGCCGATAGTGCTGTCGAAATGTAAAACCAAGATGGCAGCTGAAGTAGGTACCAATTTTTTCATCTTGGGTGTCATTTTCATGGTTTTCGAGAGTGTTGAAGCCGATAGTGCTGTCGAAATGTAAATCCAAGATGGCGGCTGAAGTAGGTACCAATTTTTTCATCTTGGGTGTCATTTTCATGGTTTTCGAGAGAGTTGAAGCCGATAGTGCTGTCGAAATGTAAATCCAAGATGGCGGCTGCAATAGGTATCAATTTTTTCATCATGGGTGTCAATTTCATAGTTTTCGAGAGAGTTGAAGCCGATAGGGTTGTCGAAATGTAAATCCAAGATGGCGGCTGAAGTGGGAGCCAATTTTTTCATCTTGGGTGTCATTTTCATTGTTTTCGAGAGAGTTGAAGCCGATAGTGCTGTCGAAATGTAAATCCAAGATGGCGGCTGCAATAGGTATCAATTTTTTCATCACGGGTGTCATTTTCATGGTTTTCGAGGATGTTGAAGCCGATAGTGCTGTCGAAATGTATTTAAACTACTTTAAAAATTCCGTATAATCATGTTATACGTAATTTTTTTAATGCGCTTAAGGTATGCCCAATTGGATTTACCAATGTATTTTTTATTTTTTATTTTGTTTTAAGAAGATTAGAACCAGTGCTAGGCGGAACGACATATAAAAGAGTTACGTGTACAGTTTTTATGAAACCGAGGAGGAATGAATAATGGTAACGAACGTGAGGAGCGCACAGGAAAACGAACGCCTGCTGGAATTGAAATCATAGACAAAAGTGTCGGTGAAACTATTAATGAATCTAGAATTTTATATAGAAGAATAATGTCAAACATTTTACGTTATGTTCCTTCTTTCTTTAAGCTGCCCACGATACACCAGCAAATCCGGTAACGTTTTGGAGGTGACGTTTTTTTTTTTAAGAATAACTCATTTTTTATAGGATAGGGTTACAAACGAGCACACAGTCCACCTGATGTTAAGTGGTTGCTGTGGCCCATAGACATCTACATTTATCCTCGTTTGTGAATAAAAATGCAGATGCGTTGTAACCCGTGAGGACTAAGATGGAATGCCTCTTTTCCAGTAAAAAGGGTCTCCGGTTCTCTACACTCACCATACGAAACACAGCAGTGTTGAGCTGCTATTTTACGCTGGTATTCTGTGAGAGCGTGGTGCCTCCCCGGTCGAGCCGACCCATTCGTGCTGCAACTATACTACTAATATAGCTGCAGCATGGCTCTACCACGTATTAAAAGATTAATTAAGTAACTTTGTTACACTACGTTCAAAATATGTGCAATAGCACCAGAGAAATGGCATCAGCGAGAGTGTATTGGGAAATGTTCGCACGACCCGGTCGGGTCGGGCCACGCAAGCACAAACGCCCCGATTAGATAACGTCGATTACTGAGCTTCACGGAACCGACTCGTATAACTGGGCCACTGGAAGCAATCGGTTTGACAAGATGGAAATGCAGTAACCAGTGGAATTGTCTATATCTCTTTATGTATATAATTCTTCCGTGCGTGTGTATGTGACTGAACTCCTCCTAAACTGCTGGACCGATTTTGATGAAATGTGTGTGTGTGTGTATGTGTGTGTGTGTGTGTGTGTGTGTGTGTGTGTGTGTGTGTGTGTGTGTGTGTGTGTGTGTGTGTGTGTGTGTATGTGTGTGATTAAGTTGATTCGAGAATGGTTTATATTCTCAATTGGACCCGGTAATCACCCGTGCGAAGCTAGTGCGGATCCTAGTATATAAATCAAATTGAAGTGTCTGTCTGTCCGGACTTTAAGAACAGACAGAGAGCACTGCCAGGAGAGTGATATATATATATATATATATATATGTACTAGCTAGCCAGGCAGAGGTTGTTCTGCTCTCTCCGACGACCCTGTGTCCTATAAAATTTCTTAAATTCGTAATAAAAAATATTGAGGGTGACCTATAGGAATAAAAACTATCCTATCTCTCAAGTTGGACCAAACTGCACACAGTGTGCAATATTTCATTGCAATCTGTTCAAAGGAGAAACAATGCGACACGTAATTTATATATAAATATATAGAAATGAGAGGATACCTAATCCTCTGCAACGTTTGTGTACCGTATAGTGGCGGTGTAAGAATATCCACTACTCCACATCATCCCGTGGATGTCGTAACAGGCGACAGAGGGAAACAAATCAGGAGATGGGCAGCAGCTTTTTAATACCGATTAAAAATAGAAAATTACGTTTGCCGATCACCTTGCGAAGTATATGGTAAATATTCCCCCTAAGAAACAATCTTATGGGAGGCCTATGTTCAGCAGTTGACTTTAATAGGCTGTAACGGTAACGTTTATGACTTTATTATTATCATCAGCTTTTGTGAGTTCATTGCTGGGCACAGTCCAGTCTAGAAATATCATTTATCACTATGTTTTATTCGAATTATTTGGACATTTAACAAAAAATAACATTTACAAAATGGGTCTTTGATTAACTTAAATGTAAACAAATTCGCATTAATAGATCCATCCCAGGCGAAACCGTAATCATGTAGTGGTGGTGTACGAAATACCACTATACCCCACATATCGTCCTGTGGGTGCCTATCCGCCTGCCAAGCGTGGCAACTATGGCAAAATCATCCCTGTGAGACAATCTATATTCAGCATTGGACTTTTATAGTTAATAATTGATGGATGGTTTTTTACTTATTATAAGCCAGTGCTTGACCACAATTCCACCTGGTGGTAAGTGGTGATGCAGCCTTAGATAGTAAATCGCACTCTTAGCGTAACAAACGCCTATTCACTCTTGATTGTATTCGGACGGAAAGATAGACGCCGGCAAATTATTCCACTCCTTTGCTGTACGCATTACTTCGGGTGGATTAATCACAAATTATTTAATAAAATATAAACTATATTGTATTAAATTCAAACTTTATTTATCTGTGTTTAAGGTCCAAAGTTCAACAAAAATTACAACATCCCTTTAACGCGATTCAAGTGCACCCAACTTGGGATAAATGAATTACAAATTTGTCAATTACTCGGTTCATTTTCTTCAAAATATTAAACAATTTTAATTAAACATGCTCTTTAATAAAATCATGATTATATTTTAAATATTTTTAACTAAATACCTACAAGGCTGGCTTTTTACAGGCTATCATCACAAATCCACTGCTAAACATAGGTTTCCCTCAAGGAATGTCACAAAGCACTGTCCTGAGCCACCTGTATCCATCGACTTCCTCATGCATGCATATTCTTTCCCATCGGTTGTAGCTTCTTCGATATATTACAGTCTACTAATTACTTCTTTTCTACTTAACTAATAACTTCACTAATCGTTATATTTGGAAGTGAGAACTTCTTTAGCAGCCTTGAGCGATTTTTGGTAGGGGAAAAACTTAGGGATTGCGCGCACGAGCATGTCGAGGTCATCGGTGACGCGAACCGATGACTTCGACATGCTCGTGCGCGCAATACGTCCCGAGCGTCTCCACTACGCGTGGTATAGCGACGTGTGTATATGTATCCGCATATGTCATTGAATTTTCATTTCTATTGGCAGTCCTTCTGACTACCACTGTTTTTTTTAATTATCTAAAGAATCTATTTTTGTTTTTATATAAAGAAGTACGGGTGGTAAGCAAGCACACTATCTGTTTGGGTGTAAGTTTATGCTGTGGCCCATAGACATCTACATCTATACCATATAAGTAATATATCGAAATTCCAATGCGTTCTCACATATATGGGCTAAGATAAATCCTATATAATAGGTCTCCAGTATTTCACGTTCACCATACAAAACACAGCAGAATTATCCTGCTATTTTAAGGTGGTATACTCTGTGTCGGCGCCGTTACGACAGCACCGACGGTGTTTTGCGGGGAGTATGTGAAGTGCGTGGGGGTTTCTCACCACCGCGCCTAAGACCGGCACTCGCCGCTAGCTCGCGACCCGATCGCCACCAAATATTTTGTATTTTTTATTCCTTTTAAATATACAATTTGCCTATCGTGTGAGTCGCCTATTTTATTCATGTTCCCTAATTGAACATAGTGGCGACCGTGATAAATTAAAACAAAATTCCGATTCCGCCGCGTAATACGGTCCAAAGGTCGTAGCACTTACCCCGCGTTTACAACGTCGCGAACGCAAGTACTACGAGCTACGAGTACAAAGGAAGCCACATCCCGATTCCTAAGAACAACGACGCAGTCAAGGAGCATTCATCTGGAGCGGAAAAGGTCAAAGGGCAGCTATCAAGAACCGGCCAAGCTGAGGTCCAGCGGAGTCTACGCGCCACAGCAGCGGTTTTGCCAACTAAAAGTGAGCCCGTTCCTGTTATTTAACCCCTTCGTGTCCCACTATTCCTAAAAATTCTATTTGTGTGAACAGGGAAACAAGGAATCTAGTCCTATTTTTTGTTGCCTTACCCTACCTACCTATTCTTAAGCAACATCCTTTATATTCCTTGTCTATCTTATACCCTTTCGTATATAAAACTGCTAATCTAAATAAACTATTCCTACTCAATAATCCTACCAAATAAAATACCTATTAAAACAATCCTAAAAGAATTACCTAGATAAACCTACCGACACTTTACATACCTAACGAGTTAAAATCACCTATTTACACCTATTTGCTTACCTATCAGCTAATTGTCTATTATTTCTTACTATTATTTAGCCGTATCATTTGCTAGGCAATCAGTGCTATTTTTCAAGCCGCCTATAATTTGCATTCATTGCGCCTATTTTACGACTTGAAAGTTTTCACTAGCATTTAATTAGTTAGTAGCCACTGTTAAATAGTTAGAATTTAAATAGCTGAACCTATTTCTTTAAACGTAAGCATACATATGTACATAGCTACGCAAAAATTTGAGCTTAACTTCTCAATGCAAGTAAATTCACTTCTCGCTATTCACTGTTAGCTGTTTATGCACGCAAATAAATTAGTCATCACTATAGCATAATCATTCGCTAAGCCCTATATTACGCTAATTAAACCATTATTTGCACAAATCAATTAAATTTACGATCAACCTTGCTTCCCGTTATTATGTTATGTACGTAGATATCTGCAAAGCATTCCAACAATCAATTTCAGCTACGGTGCAGCGGTCGCTCGAGACTATCATCGCAACCCGTGTCACTGCCAGCACTGCGGGCTCACGTCGTGGTACTGGACCGCGGGCGTCGCGCGTCATCAATCCCACCTTTCACCGCGCTTCTGCTGATTTTGAACCGGTTTCCGTCACAGCGGCTACGAAGCGAGGAGCGTATTGTATGCAATTCTTATTTATTTGATTAGTACAGCGCATAACTAGTTGTTTTGATTGTCTGCGCGTTAACTTTACTAGTATGGAGGCAAAGTACAAAACTCTTAATTTAAAACGCGCTTCAATTAGAGGCCGTGTTACGAAATTTAATAACCATTTAGAAGAATTAAAAGGTAAAAAGCTTACTCCTACGGAAGTTAGCGTGCTATCGCAGCGATTAGTTAAACTTGAGACTTTATTTGGCGAATTCGATAACGTGCACAATCAGATTGAAGCATTGGAGGAAAATAATTTAAGCTCAGAATTGGATACCAGAGAAGTTATCGAACAAGCTTTCCACAATTCGATCGCATTGGCTCAGGAAATTATTTCCGTAAGCAGTACGACAAAAAAGTCGTCGCTTCAGCATAGCAGTATTTACACAGCTGATGAAGATGATCACGAAGTTATCGGCTTTCGTTTACCAGTCATTAAAATTAATAAGTTTGATGGTACGTTCAACAAATGGTTGGAATTTCGTGATACGTTCAGTTCTCTGATACATAATAATACAAAAATAAAAAATATACACAAATTTCATTATTTAAATTCGTATCTAGAAGGTGAAGCTGCTCGTGTAATATGTAATTTAGAAGTTTGCGACAATAATTATCCTGAGGCATGGAGTCTTCTTTGTGAGCGTTTTAATAATATTCGTCAATTAATAAATAATCATTTGAAATCTTTGTTTAATATTGAGCCGTTGCGTGAGTCTGACAAGTCATTAAGATTTCTAGTAGACCACGTCACAAAAAACCTACGTGCTTTAAATACTTTAAAACAGCCAACTGATCATTGGGATACCCTGATCATATTCATAGTCTCAGCGAAATTAGACAGCAACACGCGTGTTAAATGGGAGGAGTACATTCAAGCTAATGTTAATGCTTCGGATATGCCTAGCCTAGATGATTTCATAACTTTTATTAAGGGCCGCGCTGAAGTTTTAGAGTCTGTTTATCGCAGTAAACAAGACAAAAATATAAAGTCAAACCCGAATCACAATCAAGGCGTCAAACAAAATCCCGTTTCTCATACTAAGTCATTCGTCAGCGCTGAGCAGGGCGACTCATCATCAACTGCCTCTCACAAGTGTATTTTCTGTGGTCAAGGTCATCGTAATTATGAGTGCTCACAATTTCAATCGAAATCTATTGATGATAGACTTTCATTAGTGTCCGAGCTAAAGTTGTGTCCCAACTGTTTGCGCAAAGGGCATAATACGCGCGCATGCAAGCTTCCAGGTACGTGCAAAATATGCAAAAAACGTCACAATACCTTTTTACACAAACCTACGGATTCTGATACCAATGTGGCAGTCACTAATGTTGCAGTCTCTGAGCCAGTTTCAATGTCAGCTGTTTCTGCTTCTGAGACACTACTATGTACGGCTTTGGTTGATATTTTTAATCCCAAAACAATCAATTACATTACCACTAAAGCTCTCTTAGACAACGGTAGTCAGTCTAGCTTTATTACAGAAGCACTTAAATCAAAGTTAAATTTAACTTCTTCCACGTCTGATGTTAGGAATGTGGTCGGCATATGTAACACTATTGTCAAGTTTAATGCTGAACGTTGCAATGTTCGAATTCATTCAAAGGTAGGTTCTTTCAGCGTTATGACGTCATGTTTAGTCATACCCCAAATATCAGGTAAGATACCTAAGTCTCTTGTGTCTATTACACACCTTAACCTGAAGTCCTTTGCATTAGCAGACCCCAGCTTTTATGAGCCGTCTGCCATAGGACTGCTCATCGGTGCTGACCTATTTTGGTCCATTATTGGAACCAAACAGCACTCTTTAGCCAAAGGAAATCCTATTCTACATGAGTCTAAATTAGGATGGCTTATCGCAGGTCCCATGCACCATATTCAAAATGACAATCTCAATTTAAATTCCCCAGTGAAATGTAATTTTGTAAGTATTGAAAGCAACAATACTTTAGTTGAGCTTCACAATGATTTGAAGAGGTTTTGGGAGCTTGAAAGCTTGCCACAAAAGCCCCTTCTTACAGACCAAGAGAAAGCTTGCGAACAACATTTTTTACAGCACACAAAACGCTCAGTGCGTTTTGTGTGCTGTAAAAGGTCGTTTTTGTGTCAAGCTGCCATTGATCGACAAACCAGACTGCCTAGGCACTTCCTATTTCATGGCCAGGCGGCGATTTATAAACCTGGAACGTCGCTTTCGCAAGCAACCGGAACTTAAGTCCGCCTATGTTGATTTCATTGAGGAGTATCGCAAACTAGGACATCTAGCCATATCTGAGGTAGACCGACCTGAGCTTGCCTATTTTGTTCCGCATCATCCTGTCATTCGTGAAGACAGTGAGTCAACACGTCTACGCGTCGTTTTTGACGCATCAGCTCGCACTTCATCTGGTTTGTCTATAAACGACATTCAAATGATAGGTCCTACAGTTCAAGACTCTCTTTTTAATATCCTCATCCGGTTCCGGCAATATCGTTATGTGTTGTCAGCGGATATTGAAAAAATGTACCGGCAGGTTTTAATAGATGAGTCTGACCGAAACCTACAGCTGATTTTATGGCGTGATGCGGAGTACAAACCATTACAGACACTCAGGCTTAACACGGTCACCTACGGATTTGCTAGCGCTAGTTTCCTTGCCACCAGGTGTCTCTGGCAAGTGGGCGAGGAGTGTGACGATGACGTTATTAAGGCAGTCATACAGGAGGACATATATGTTGATGACTTACTAACTTCTAGCGATGATGAAGATCAATTACGGTCTATACAGAAATCAACACATGTGGCTCTTTCTATGGCTGGTTTTGATTTACGTAAGTACCGATCCAACTTACCTTCTTTACTGCCTTCAGACGTTGTCCAGTCATCCGGCAACCTGACATTGAGTCAGTCTACTAATACGCTGGGCCTAGATTGGAGTCCTTCGACCGACAGCATTAATTTTCCCATTGCAGTGGATCAGTCTGAGGTCGTCACTAAGCGCACTATACTTTCTTCAACTTTCAAGATCTTCGATCCCTTGGGCCTCCTATCCTTGTCCACTATCGTTCCCAAAATTTTAATTCAGACCTTATGGTCTCTCAAATTGGACTGGGATGAGCCCGCTCCAAAGGATATTGTCGATGTCTGGAGACCTTTTGTTGATGGACTTAAATGCCTTTTTTCACTAAATATACCTAGATGGGTATCAATAGAATATCCAGTCTCTGCTGAAATCCACTGTTTTTGCGATGCATCGCAACGCGCCTATGGTGCATGTTTGTACCTTCGCTCTACAAATAAAGAAGGACAAATACATGTCCAACTTTTATGTGCGAAATCTCGCGTTGCCCCAGCATCCAGCCCTATTACAATTCCTCGTTTGGAGCTTTCAGGTGCTCTTCTGGCAGCTGAAATGAGCTCATCTGTGACCAAAGCCTTGCGACGTAAAATATCGCGTCATGTCTATTGGACTGACTCGAGCGTAGTTCTTAGTTGGTTGCGCTGCGGTTCTTCTAACTTGAAGGCATTCGTTGCCAATAGAGTCGCCGCCATTAGAGAGTTGACTGACGCAAATTCATGGCACCACGTTCCTACAGAACACAACCCAGCTGACCTGCTATCCCGTGGCGTGAACCCACAACAGATCGCTGCATGTGATATGTGGTGGTATGGACCTAAGTTTTTATCGTTGCCAGAGTCCGAGTGGCCTTCTATGCAGTCGCAGACTATTATTGAGATGAAGAATTTGCCGGAAGTTAAAGCACATCCAGTTGCTATTTGTGATAATTATCAATCAATTATTAACTTTAACAAATATTCTAAATTAAAACAATTACAACACATTTTAGCCTATGTACATAGATTTATTAATAACTGTAAAAATTCTAAAACTAAAATTACAGGTTCCTTAACTACCGCCGAGCTCAATAAAACTCTTAATTCATTAGTGTATATTTCCCAATTAGAGGCATTCCCTAAAGAATACGATTTATTATTAAAAGGAAATTCCCTAAGTCCTAAGTCGCACATTTCGGCGCTTAATCCATTTTTACATAAAGGAGTGATAAGAGTAGGTGGTCGAATTCAGGCTTCTGAATATAGTTTCGATATGAAGCATCCCATGTTGTTAAGCTCTAAACACCATTTTACTCAACTTTTATTCCAACAAGAACACGTACGGCTTCTACATCTAGGGCCCCAAGCCTTACTGGCTTCTATTAGAACGCGTTTTTGGCCCATTAGTGGAAGAAGTCTGGCTAGACGTACTGTGCATAATTGCACCGTATGTAGGCGTTTTAAGGGTCAGTCTATGAAAAACATAATGGGCAACCTACCTGCTCAAAGACTAATGCCTGACTTTCCTTTTATTACAGTAGGGACTGATTTCGCTGGGCCATTTATGGTCACGGATCGCAAAGGTCGTGGTTGTAAAATTACAAAATGTTATTTGTGTATTTTCATATGTTTTAGGTATAAGTGCATCCATTTGGAGGCTGTTAGTGAGCTGTCCAAGGATGCTTTTATATTAACTTTGAGACGCTTTGTTTCACGGAGAGGGCTACCAAAGCAGATATTCTGCGACAATGGTGGAAACTTTGTAGCTGCTTCAAAGGAACTTAAAGAGTTTTTTGAAATTAATGCCAAAACTATCGCTAATTTTGCCGCTAACGAAGGCGTTGAATTTTGTTTTTCGCCTGCATACGCTCCTCACTTCAATGGTTTGATGGAGGCCGGTGTAAAGTCAGCCAAATTCCACCTGGCCAGGATATTAGGGACTACGCACCTAACCTATGAGGAATTGTCATCTTTGTTCACACAAATAGAATGTATCCTAAATAGCCGCCCCCTATGTCCATTAAGTTCCTCTCCCACTGACTATTATCCCTTAACTCCGGGCCACTTTTTAATTGGTAGACCACTAAGCTCGCTGCCATCTCCGTGTCTACAATCCGCTAATGCCAATCGTCTCGACAGATTCCAGCGCATCGAGCAGTTTAAGCAACACTGTTGGCGACGCTGGAGCCACGAGTACATACACGAGCTGCAGTTGAGGACGAAGTGGCGCACGAAGTCCAAAGAGAGCCTACAAATTGACGACCTAGTCCTCTTGAAAGAGGAAAACGCTCCACCGCTCTATTGGCGTCTCGGACGTGTAAGAAAACTCTTCACGGGATCTGACGGATTGACACGCGTCGCAGATATAGACACTGCAAGAGGAATTGTGCGGCGCGCCCTAAACAGAATCGTCCTACTACCGAAGCACGATGAGTTGGAAGATCTTGAAAGCTGTTAAGCTTTCCAGCGCCGGGAGTATGTCGGCGCCGTTACGACAGCACCGACGGTGTTTTGCGGGGAGTATGTGAATTGCGTGGGGGTTTCTCACCACCGCGCCTAAGACCGGCACTCGCCGCTAGCTCGCGACCCGATCGCCACCAAATATTTTGTATTTTTTATTCCTTTTAAATATACAATTTGCCTATCGTGTGAGTCGCCTATTTTATTCATGTTCCCTAATTGAACACTCTGAGGACCTAGGTTTCCCCAACCTAGCTGACCTATTCGTTATACCATGTGAAGGACATGTGATCGGTATCTTTAAATTAATAGTGTAATGTGTGCTCGTTTATCACCCTTGTTTTATAAAAAATATATCTATTGGGGCACTAAAAAGATATCTTTCATAAGCCAGTGAAATATATTCAAAATCAATTGCTGACCAAATACGTTTCTCAAATAATCCCGAAGTAACCCCTTTGAGCATTTCTTGAATATAATATCCACATTGGTAGGCAGTATTACAAGAGCTAACATCAAGGAAAGTGAGATCGGTTCGCAGAAATAATCCGATTCGATTGACACAGAGAAAAGAACGTGGAAAACAGCTTAAGTAAAGTTAAAATATTTCAGCAAAATCATTTTAGTACCTTTAAAACAGTTCTAGTTACATTTAAAACCTCTTTAAATCTCGAAAGCCATGCTTTTTCCAACTTTTTCTTTTTACAGTGTAGGGGTGGAGTAAGAATATCCACTACGTCATATCATGCCGTTGGTGTCGAAAGAGGCGGCAGGGGGAAACAAATCAGGAGATGGGCAGCAGCGTCTTCCTAATAACGACTAAAAATTAAAAACTGCGGTTGCCAACCCGCTCGCAAAGCATGGCAACTATAGCAAATATCCCCCTATGAGACAATCTACGGGGGAGGCCTAAATCCAGCAGTGGACTTTAATAGGATGTAGCGGTACATCATCATCACCATCATTATCGTCGTCGTAAACTATCGAGCTGGTCCTCGTCTCCAACATAGACATTTTAACACTTTCACTGTCCAGTTTTTAGACACAATAGTAAGACAATAGCAATGACCTATATGTAGTGCACGGAACAGCGAAAGGGTTAAGCAAGTTATTTAGTTTAATTTTGTAGTTGCTTAATTGTTTTGTCTCATAAACTACGTTGTCTATCACATTATTAAATTAATGCACCATTTTAAAATACATCGAAATTGATAGGAATTCAACACTATAAAATAAATATCTAATATCGATAATTTTGTGATAAAATATCGATATTTCGATATATCGATATTTTTTACCCCGGCTTAACAGACACCTATATTTCTGTCATCGATTAAGAATCAAAATACAGAGGTGTTGTAATCCCTGAGGAGTGAAATAGAATGCTTCGTTACCAGTTAAAAGGTCTTTGGTTCTATACTCACGTACTTAACACAGCAGCATTGTGCTATTTTATGCTAGTACTCTGTAAAGCGTGATCCTTCCCCGATCGAGCTAACATATTCGTACAGCAGCCATAGCATACAGTGCGTCTATTACGTACACGCATCAAATTTCGCGATAGATTACACGGTTCTTATTATTTTACCACGTATTTAGGGTACCGAAGGGTAATCAACGGGACCCTATTACTAAGCCTCTGCTGTCCGTCCGTCAGTCTGTCAGCGGGCTGTATATTATGATCCGTAATAGGCAGACAGTTGAAATTTTTATATTGAAGTTGGTCGTACAAAATAATTAATTTTTAGTTAATTACCAGAATAATTATTTTCATATGATTTAATTGTGTAGTACCTTTATTTTGTGAGGCTACGTGTGACTGTTGCTAGCTGTGAATGATTTTAGTTTCAATTTTATCAATTTTATTGTACCTGTACCTAATCCTTTCCACACCACTGATTTGTTGTGTAAACACTGTGCTAGTGATGTTGTAATTTAATATACTGTTCGCTGTTTGTGCAACTGATATATCCTGACGATGTCGTAAGCCGGAACCGGTGGCGTTTCTTATTCTCTCTACTGGAGTGACCAACGATCAGATAGTCTATGTTACTGTGTAGTGTGAATAGAACCTTGTCACACGTCAGTGACAAAATATCTTTATATATATAATTCTTCTGTCCGTGTGTATGTGACTGAGCTTCTCCAAAACGGCTGGACCGATCTTGATGAAATGTTGTGTGTGTGTGATTAAGTTTATTAGAGAATGGTTTAGATTCACAATGGGATCCGGTAGGTGGTGATGTTTTCGAGATCCAGAAATTACCCGTGCAAAGCCGCGGCGGATTGCTAGTAATACATATATATATATTAATATACATATAAAAATTTGAGGGTTATTTATAGGTAAAAAAGCTAAACTATATCTCAAGTTCGAGCAATACACGTTATCAGAATTAAAAAAAGGGCGCGCGCGCGCGCGCTCCCTCTTAGGTTTAGAAACACGTATCTATATTTTTTTGTGTTTTTATTCAACAATAGCTTGTTAAATATGGGAAGGAGCTAGCTCCTGCTACTCAGGTTACCCTTTTACAGGAGCTAGGGCACACTGATATGCATAATTTGCTTTTTTTTTGTTGCAATAAAGATTTTATAAATTCTTTTTCTGAGTACTCACAGCCTGGAACTCTATACACTTCAGACCGGAACACGGTGGCGACTGCACTTCTACATTTTAACCCTGACGGACTTCTCGGTTAGGATGGAGGTTCACCACTTATTGATTAAGTATTTACAAATTCCCTGTCCGCGAAAACACACAACAATTAAAAATTGGAAGATATAATTTAACAGTGGTAGAGCCACGCGGCAGCTTTTGCTGTAGCACGGATGGGCCGGCTCGAACCGGGGTGGTACCGCGACCTCACAGAATACCAGCGTGAAGTAGAGGTTTACCTCTGCGTTTCGCTTGGTGAGTGCAGGTGGCCGGAGGCCCTTTTACTGGAAATGAGGCATTCCATCTTAGTTCCTCACGGGTGACAACGCATCTGCATTTTGATTCGCAAACGAGGATAGATGTAGATGTCTATGGGCCGCAGCAACCACTTACCATCAGGTGGACTGTGTGCTCGTTTGTCACCCTTATCCTATAAAAAAAAGGTAAAACTTAAGATTAAATATGTTACTAACTTGGACAGATTGGAAAAGTTTGTCGAGTAGCAGACTCGTTTAAATGTAAGCCCACTAGTTGCATAACATGAATTTGCACGTGGTAGAGCCACGCTTTTTTTTTTTTTTTTTTTTGCGGATGGAAAATCATCAAATGACGCCTTTCGCTCTGGGTGGAGCGGAAGCGAGTGTCAGACTTTTACTGACTAAAAACCATCCGTGTTCCTTCAGTGCCCTTACGTTCCGGAGCCGCGGTATCTCTTTCGAACAGCCCGCAGCTTTCGAACAGCCCGCAGCGGTAGAGCCACGCTGCGGCTATATTATGGTTGTAGCACGAGTATCTCTTTCGAACAGCCCGCAGCTTTCGAACAGCCCGCAGCGGTAGAGCCACGCTGCGGCTATATTATGGTTGTAGCACGAATGGGTCGGTTCGACCGGGGTAGGACCATACTCTCACAGAAAACCAGCGTAAAATAGCAGTTTAAAGCTGCTGTGGTTCGTATGTTGAGTCTAGAGAACCGAAGACCTCTTTTACTGAAAACGAGGAATTCCATCTTAGTCCTCAGGGGTGACGACGCATCTGCATTTTGATTCTTAATCGAGAATAAATGTAGATGTCTGTGAGCCACAGCATTTGCTTACCACCAGGTGGACTGTGTGCCCGTTTGTCGCCCTTATTCTATTTGAAAAAAATCAAAATCCATATTTTTTTAGCTATACGCGGTACAACAATAGGTTTTTTATCCGTGGTTGTCATCTGTTATCATCGAGGATGACCTTATTATTGAAAGAACTTTAAAAGTTTTAAGTTTTTTTATCTCATGATTTGTTTTATTTGAGTTGTGTAATAAACTTGTAGCCTACTTCTATGATCATAAATATTTAATTCAGCTCATGGAAACTTGCAACCAACAAGCAAAGAATGCTACAATCGCGCTGTCACCTCCGACTACCAAGATGGAATACCTCATTCCAAGTTTTTATACTGGATATCTCTACGATGCAGTCCAGAACACAACAGTGCATTCACTGCTGCTTATTTGCAGAAATAGCTACCTATCCAGGCAGTCTCCTAGACAAACAGTTAAATCTACCACCTAGAAAATATTTTCTAGTAACACCAATAGTCGACTTTACTTCACAAACGGTAGGAAACAGAGTGTTGGATCCTGTTAAGCTTCTTCTCTTTTAAAGAATAAGGATAATAAATTAGCATACTGTCTACCTGGTGGCATGTAGATACTGTGTCTCATAGACATCTACATCTTTTCTCAATCAAGTATCAAAATGCAGATGTTCTATCATTTACGAGGGCTCAGATGGAATGCCCCTTTACCAGTAAAATGGGACTTCGGTTCTCTACACTCATACGAAACACAGCAATATTAAGCTGCTATTTTACACTAGTGTTCTGTGACAACATGGTGCTTCCCCGGTCGAGTCGACTCCTTCCTGCTACAACCATAATATAGTTGTAGAGTGGCTCTACCACATATAAAGTACATAAATTAGATACAAAACTAAATAAACGTTAAACACGATATAATAATCTATAAGATTATTTTTATTCAACACAATTTCATTATTGTAATTGAGAAACAAAATTAAACTATGTATATATACATATATATAAATATGGCTTAAGCAAATTATAGTTAACGCGTTTTCGGCGCGCAGTAATATTGAGATAGACTTAATTTTCGCCCGCCTTTACGACAGCATGGTAGGGATGCCAATATTTTTATATAATTCTCGTATTTGCGAATCTAATACTTTAATGCCCAATAATGCCCAACCCTAAATGTTGTAATTCTTAGTACATAATATTATTCTTACTTATTTTTGCTTATTTGTGGCGTAGGTAGACTCGACCCCTGCCCTTGCTAAGGCATAATTTAAGAGGGGGCATTTTGAAAAATAAAAATCAGCTTTGACTTAACTTTCTACTGACGCCAGTAAAATATCAAGAAATCTAAAACTTATTTGTAATTAGGTATAACATTTGATTAAAATATTACAAAATTAGATTTAATCTGCCCACATAGCCGCTTGCCACGGGTAGAGAAAGTATGATAAAAAAAAATTAAGTATATTGTTTTATTAATTTTTAAAAGAAAACTTTTATCGAAATTATATTTTTAAGATATTTACTAAAATGGGGAGTTAAAAACTCAATGAGCAGCATTATTGGATCCGACGGCCATAGGCAGCGGCAACCCATGCAACGCCATTTTAGCTTATTAAATTAATTCTATTTTTCATTTATTTTTTCGGCCGCAGCTTCCACCTAACACGTAAACCGTATGCTCGTTTATCTTTGTAACTTACTTCAGTAAAAAAAAAAACTCAATACGAGTACAATGCGCTGGAGAGTTGTGAAGCTCAGAGTCGTGACCCTCAACAAGATAATGATACTCCCCTGTACCAGTCTATAAGATTGAGTTCGGCAATTTGGATAAATATTCCAAAATATAAGCAATGTGCTATTCTAGTTTGTTATCTATGATATTGCCGAATCTCATCAAAGTTCGTTCAGTAGTTTTCGAAAGGTTAAGCCATAAACGTACAAACATCCAAACAAACTTTAACATTTATAATATTTGTAATATAGGATAGCGTAAGAATCAGGCAGTAAGACTAAATATGAATAAAAGAAGATTAAAAGTAGAATGTTAAATAAATATACAAATAACAATTAACGTATAATGGCGGTGTAGGAATTTCTACTACCCCATATCATCCCGTGGGTGTCGTAAGAGGCGACAGAGTGAAACAAATCAGACGATGGGCAGCAGAGTCACCCTAATAAGGGTTTAAAATTAAAAACTCGGTTGCCAACCTGCTTGCCAAGCGTGGCAACTATGACAAATATCCCCCCCTATGAGGCAATCTATGGAGGCCTATGTTCAGCAGTGGAATTTAATAGGTTGTAACGATAAATAATAATGTTTATCTTTAATAATTAAAACATTTGTTAATAGAAACATAGTATTAAGATTAATAAACTATAGAGTTTCTATATTATCTAAGTAGAGCTGGCAACCCTACTCTAGGGCGTGTAGGTGCCGACCCATAAATTTACACGGTTATAAATCACAGACGTACAGCGCAAAGATAGCAGTGTTCGCTTTCCCAATAAGGAAAACCCTTACTATACGGATATTTAGTAATAACTCACTAATCTTCATCTTCTTCACCAGTAAAGGTCTCTATCTTGACAATTTTAACCTTTTTTTACGTCAATGTCACGCGTGGCACGCGGATAACAATCATGTTTTTTTATTTATTTATCAGATTTAAGGAAAAATTAGATACAGATATAGGTCTAATTAACATTTAAAAACCACGGAGGCTTGACTTAATGCTAAATACAGTAAAACTTGGTTCAGTGGGACCTGGATAAGTGAGAAACCTCCCTAGCTGGAACTCATGCTTAGGTCCCGAAACTTTAGCACTGAATTACCTCTGTTGGTAGGACAAAACAAACCTCTATATCTGGGATTAGTTCTTTCGATTTTATTCGTCATAATTACCTCTATAATTGAGACAGCGAGTATATTTTACAACTTTTACTGAGACTATATTTTGTGTACCGTTTTGTATACTAATTCTTATTCTACCCGCAAATTTCGCACTTGGCTAATTGTGTAAATGTGACCTCCAATATTAGTTTGATTTTGCTATTTTCGGGATATCTATGTATTATGTTTACAAAATATGTTATTTCATTTAATAATCGCACATCTATAACTAAAATAACCTATATTCTCACCTCTATTAATGGAACTCTTTGCAAATGAGACAGATATTTATTTATACGATGAGACACTGGGTAAGTGGAAGTGTTTCTGTAAGTGAGACAAATTCGCAGGTCTCTTAAGGTCCCAGTTATCCCGGTTTCACTGTAATTAAGTTTAAGTCAGCATATTATGTACAAAACACAGTTTAAGTAAGTAGTTAGGTATGTAAGTAGGTAGTAGGTATAGTAAGAATTTAAAGACTAAGAAGGTAAGTTAACAACTTAGTTAAAGTCAGTAGTAGTAAGGTAAAAGTAAGAACTAGGCAAGTAGGTACTTTATTGTTAAGTAAGTAGATATAATTTTAACATGTAACATAAAAATGTAATTTCAACAGTGGTAGAGCCACGCGGCAGCTTTTGCTGTCGCACGGATGGGCCGGCTCGAACCGGGGTGGTACCACGACCTCACAGAAAACCAGCGTGAAGTAGAGGTTTACCTCTGCGTTTCGCTTGGTGAGTGCAGGTGGCCGGAGGCCCTTTTTACTGGAAATGAGGCATTCTATCTTAGTAGAGGATAGATGTAGATGTCTATGGGCCGCAGCAACCACTTACCATCAGGTGGACTATGTGCTCGTTTGTCACCCTTATCCTATAAAAAAAAATATTACAATTTAGATAGGAAATGACATGATCTGGTCCAACAGACCTTTTATTTTAAACGTTGCTGCTCGTCACCAGTTTGGAAATTTCACATCTGCCGTAAACAAGATGGTTTTACTGCTATCGGAAACCATATTAGAACACCTTTAAAAGGAAAATTAATATAACTTGCGAAACTTGTAAACCCCGAAGTCTTGTACTTTCCAATTGCGAAACTTCTTCCCTGATTTTCCATCAAGTTGTAAAGTAGCAAACTTTTTCAAAACATTTTCGTGCGACACGTTCTTTTACTTTCGTCTTGTTATAAAAAATTAAAATAAAATTAATATTTTTTTCTACTTATTACAAGCCAGTTTGTAAACTATCCTATCTCGTGGTTAGTGCAACAAGAGCTCGCTCTTGCCTTCTCATCTTCTCTGCTCACCAGATGTCGCTAGTTTGGACTAAAGTTAAATTATTGGGTTTGCGTTAAAATTAAAGTTTATCAATCCTATATTATGTAAATACACAATGCAATACCTCAGTGGATTGCTCTTTAATGTTTCCCACATTTCTCAACTTTTTTTAATTCTTTTATTTTTATAAACCATAAACCAATAGGGTATTACACCCATTTTTAAAAAGTATTTTAAATGAATCCTAGAGTGATAATGAACCACTATAATTTTTATTTAATTTTTTTAAAACCGAATAGTGACATAAAAATTACTTTTAATCTATCATTTTCAATTTTCGCGTGAAAACGCTAGCCGCCATACTGTTCAACTCGTGACGTCACTGTCGTAGAATTTTGACAATTTTGCAAAGGAATAATATACTTTTGAATGTTTAATAATGAGTTATCATTTATGTCATTGTTGTGTTATGCCTAATTGCAAAAATACGAGCACAAGAACGCCGGGGAAGTTATGGATTAAAGTGCCAACTGATTTAAATATGAGAAATACTTGGTTTAAACTGGCAAGAAGAGACCCGAATGCATTGTCTACAAAATCTAAACTATACTTCTGTGAAGATCACTTTGATTTAATTATGACTTATATTTTACTATCAATTAAACAAAACAAAACATCATGACATGATAGGTACCTATCGCAAGTCAAATTTTGTAATAGATTAGGTTTATCGCTCGTCTGTCCCGCCCTTTGTGGGCCATTTTGATGGCCCTTGCAAGTGCAGTGCAGTGTTTTGCTTAATTCCTGTTTTCTTCTATTATATGGGAATAAAGACATGGTTTGTACTCAGACCAAATAAAAAAGTGACTTTTTATTTCGTCTGAGAGTTTGTACAAAAAAATTTAACAAAATGTTTTTCTCACCTAAGCTTATATTATAATATCTATAACATTAGTGCTAAAAGCGAAGTAATAAACTCGCTTTTACGAATCCGTCTTCCATGATGCCTTTTGAATAAAATTCAGAATAAAAGTCAACAATCGTAATAATAACTTGAAAAAATTCGAAATTAGCTAGTTAGTACACAGCACATAACTTAGTTCTTTGACCTAGTGACGTCACGACGCTATCTAATATGGCGGACATTGTTTTGCAGATTTGAGGCACAGGTAAAAAAATTATTCTTTAAATTGAAATATAAAATTTATAATGCATTTTTATAAATAGAAATCAATATTTCTCGTTTACTTTTTACAAAATCTATCATAAATATTTATTCTTTGACTTTTTTTTACATGGTGTAAAATACCCTATTTCTGGAGTTTTGGCGGGAACTTGACCTGCGGCGGTTTGTTGCTCCTGTATTATTGTTTAAATAATGGTTTGAAGTGGACTTTGATATATAAAAGTGGTGCGATTTTGTGTATTAAGTGTCTGCGCATGTGAACTATTAGTGGAAACTGTGAAACAAGTGCTCTGATGGTGATGGATTCTCAAGATAAGCTTTTTGTTTGCATAGGCGCCTTTAGATACCATCGCCAACTGTCTGCTGGCTCAATTTGCCGTCAAAATCTCCCAAGGGCTGCACAATGTGACGCATCAACATATTGTGAAGCAGTGAACTATGAAGAAATTATAATAAATCGAATAAAAATACTCAAGACTTGGCCTAAAGGTCTAGGTACCAGGCCATAAACTCCAAAAAAAAAATTTCTAATGTCTACATAGTATAAAACAAAGTCGCTTCCCGGCGTCTGTACGCTTAGATCTTTTAAATTACGCAACTGATTTTAATGTAATTTTCATTTTTAGACAGCATTATTTATGGGAAAGGTTTGTATATATAACACATGTATAGTTTATATTATATAATTCTTCTGTCCGTGTGTATGTCACTGAACTCCTTCTAAATGGCGGGACTGATTTTGATGAATTTTGTATGTGTGAATAGGTTGATTAAATAATGGTTTAGATTCACAATTCGACCCGGTAGATGGCGTTGTTGTTTAGATGCAGATATTAACCGTGCGAAGCCGGGGCGGATCGAAAGTCTAATTAATATAAAATATAACTAATAACACGTAAAGACACATTAACTCTTACATTATCCTAACAAAGTAACTTCCCCGTAATGAATTCTGTCAAATATTTCACCTCACTTCGAAGTGGCGCCAACCTGGTGTTAGAAAAAATCGTGGATGCTCTCATTAGAGGGAAAACGAACATCGGCAAATTACTTCACTTCTCTGCTGTACGCATCACGAAAAACTAAGCAGCGTTTACTAACGGTTTATACTATTTACGCGAATATTTTGTCGTGGTTAATTTTAACATTTTTGATTCCCAACGTTACTGGCGCTTTACAGCACCCACAGATACGAGGGGTCTGAGGTTCCCAGCCTCCACTTACCATCAGGTGGAATGCGTGCTCGTTGGTCACCTTTAATCTATAAAAGTTAAAAATTAAAAATTTTGTACAGCCGACTTCAATATAAGTTATTAAGAATAACTCAAAAACTGTTGGTCTGACATTGATCAAATTTATGTGGGACCACACGAGAAGTACCAGCTTTCAAACAAAAAAAGAATAATCAAAATCGGTTCACCCAGTACAAAGTTATGAGGTAACACACATAAAAAAATACAGTCGAATTGAGTACCGTCTTTTTGGATGTCGGCAGATAAATACAATATATAAATCGATATAAAAACATTTCGTCCGAAGGCGCAGTCCGAAAGTTTAATAAAATGGAAATGGGCAGGCAGCATGAGCCTGATAACAACTCGATATAATTAAAACCTGTGGTTGCCACCCTGCTTGCCAAGCGTGGCACTATGCCAATTATCTCCTATATGAAGAAATCTATGGGGAAGCCAGTAAATTTTCTATAAGCTGTCGACTGTAATGGACGGATTAACATAAAAGTCAAAAAACCACATCGTTTAGTACTTTAAACAGCTTAATAAAAGTGACTTTGTTAAATATAATAAGCTAACCGTTCGGTTGTGCGTCCTGAGCGGGACTGCGGGTAATTAATATACCCGACATATGCTGCTGAGTCATATAAATCTACTAGATGTGGCACAATATTAGTTATATACATTCATTATATATATTCCATGTAATGGCGGTTTAAGAACATCCACTACCCCATATCAACAAGGAAACCCCCATAGCAACAAGTATCTGTATAATTGATAGAATCAGGCGTTACTTTGCGGAAATCCTTTATAATGCCTTTTTAATCCTTTATAATTTATAACCCGTCGCCGTCAATCCCAACGACGGGTATAGTGCGCGCGATTGAGGAAGGGTGGGAGGTCTCCTTAAAACTGGGCAGGACACATTATTTTCTTTCTTTACGCGGAATTAAGCAAATTAATTTATAACAACCCCATTAAATATCTGTATGTCCTACAAGTAATTGTTCCTGATCTGGATGTTTTTCCTTACGAAATTTATGTATGTAAACACGATACAGGAGAAAATCCTTATGTGGAGGTAACGTTTTAAAAAAATATCATCCCGTGGGTGTCGTGAGAGGCGACAGTGGGAAATTGAAACGGAAGATAGGCAGCAGCTTTTTTGTTATGATAACAAGGCAAAGTACGAGGGTGGATTGAAAAGTACTCGGCCTAACCAAGAAAATAAACACATACTAAATCAGTTATATTTTTATTTTTCT
Source organism: Parnassius glacialis (assembly GCA_033319125.1). Lineage (NCBI taxonomy): Eukaryota > Metazoa > Arthropoda > Insecta > Lepidoptera > Papilionidae > Parnassius > Parnassius glacialis. The sequence continues at coordinate 3,608,151 of JAVANC010000009.1, forward strand.
ACATAATCACCATCAAGTTCAAAACACTTTTGCCACCTCCCCTTCCAAGCATTTAGACCGTTGAAAAAAAATGATTCTTCCTTAGAGTCAAAATATGCGTCTACAGCTGCTTTGAACTCGTCGTTTGTCGAAAATCTTTGACCTCCCAAGTGCTTTTTTAGGTTAGGGAACAGAAAGAAGTCTGATGGTGCCAGATCAGGTGAATATGGTAACAGTTCAAAGCCACAGTTGTGAATTTCAGCCATTGACTGTACTGACGTGTGAACACGGGCGTTATCTTGATGTAACAGGACTTTTCTTCTGAGCATTCCTCGACGTTTTTCTTTTATTTCCTCTCGTAAACGACGTAGTAAGGCGCATTAGTAATCAGAGTTTATAGTCTGACCCCTTTCAAGATAATCAATCATAATCACACCTTTCGAGTCCCAGAATACTGAAGCCATCACCTTATTTGCCGACAAAATCGACTTAGCCTTTTTAGGGGGTGGTGAACCAGGTCTTCTCCACTGTTTTGATTGTTGTTTTGTTTCCGGTGTACAGTAATGAACCCATGTTTCGTCTATAGTAACAAAACGATTCAAAAAATCATCTGCATCGGCTTCAAATAACTCCAAACAGTCGCGTGAAATAGTCAATCGCGTCCTTTTTTGTTCAACTGAAAGCAGTCGCGGAACCCACCTCGCAGACACCTTGTGGAAACCAAACTCGTTGACAATGATGTTTTGAGTTCGTTCATAAGAGATGCCTATAATCTCGGCTATCTCTCTAATTTTTAATCTGCGGTCTCCCATTATTAAATCAAGTACTTTTTTAATATTTTCGTCAGTAGTTGACGTCGAAGGCCTTCCAGAGCGGGGTTCATCTTTCACACTCTCTCTACCACGCTTAAATTCTGCTATCCATTTTTTGACGGATGAATATGACAGAGCACAATCGCCTAATGTACTAACCATGTCATCATGGATGGCTTTTGAAGATAGCCCCTTCTGATGGAGGTACTTAATGACGGCACGCTGCTCGATTTGCTCCATTCGCGGAAATTATGTCCGATTACTTTGTTAATAAATTTATAAAATCACAACTAATTATCGCACACGTTTCAAACTTCACACAATGAACAAGTCTGAACTGAACTAAATAATGTGGGTAGATTTGATTTTTAGAATTGAATGGATCTGTGTTAGGCCGAGTACTTTTCAATCCACCCTCGTAATAAAAAACTGTGATTGCTAACCTGTATGCTATGCGTGGCAACTATGGCAAAATCTTCCCGATGAGGCAATCTATAGGAGAGGTTCATGTTCACCAGTGGACTTTTATAGGCTGTAATGGGAGGATGGATGGATTCATGAAAGGATGTACGAATAGCTTAAATTCCTGCAGTACGCAAGCTAATCCTAGACAGAACGGCAGTACTATACACTTAGAAATTTATATATTTGTCTACTTTCAATGCTGAGCTTCTTCTTTCTAAGAATATGTCTTCTGTGAAGTATTTCATTTTAGTCCTGAGACATTTGCTTAGTTTGAAATATTGGCCGTGTAAGGAAAAGAGTATACCACCCGCCGGGCAATGAGGAATACTCGTATGTGTGACAAACGAGCACACAGTCCACCTGATGATAAGTGACATTTACATTTATTCTCGGTTAAGAATCAAAATACAGATGCGTTGTCACCCCTGAGGACTAAGATGTAATGCCATGTTTCCAGTATCCGGTTCTCTATAATCACCATACGAAACACAGCAAGCATTCAGCTACTATTTTACGCTGGTATTCTCTGAGAGCGTGGTCCTACCCCAGTCGAGCCGACCCATTCGTGCTACAACCATAATGCAGCTGCAGCATGGCTCTACCACGTTGTGTGGGAGTACGGAGCCTGTTCTATATATTGTAGAGTCGTTTATAACTTCTGTAGCGTGATTTTGGCTTCAGCTGTGGTTTTGTCCGTATACGCAATGAGAGGTAATAATTTACTGCTCACCAGATGTCGCTAGTTGACACTGAGGTAAAGTTTTTGTTACACAATGTAATTTAATTGAGAAGTTGTATTTTTAGTAAAAGGGTTCTAGAATTATTATACTCGTATTAATACACAAAACAATGCGTCAGTGGTTTGCTCTTGAATTTTTTGCACATTTTTAAACTTCTTTTAAATTTTTCTACTTTTATGAATATCTGTGGTTTGGTTTATTTATTTTTAATGTTATTAATATAAAATATAGCTAATAGTACAAAAAGAAACAATAACTTTTACATTTTCCGAACAAATTAACTTCCCTACTATGAAATCTGTCAAATAGTATACCTCACTTTCTATTGGCGCATCCCTGGTGGCAAAAAAAAAATCGTGGATGCCCATTGTAGCGCGACGACAGTGCCACAAAATTAATTTCTGTCGGCTTTACTGAGAGTTACAGCATTCATACGTCCCACAGTTCGGCACTAACCTTCACTCATTTCTGAGAGAGTAATACATTTTTCCACCGCGCTGCTCCAATGCGTATTTACGAATTTCATATTATGTCTTCAGAATATTTATTCTTCTTCCTAAAAGTAGCTGCTTTTCAGTTCAGCTGAAAACAATGCCATTTTAGGACATTTGATAGCCTGCAATGAATAAAATAAGGAATATAAAAGGAAAACAGAAATAAATTATAGTAAGACGTATAATGTATGAAAATTTTATATTTGTGTAAACTTATTTAATAACATAATATACGGTCAGGAAATGTTAAACTGAGTTCTGCCTTTATAAGTGCGGAAACTACGTAAACGGGCTATAGATTATAATGAACATTACTTCCTTCCGAAAGAAGATTTGAGCTACCCAAAGTCACCTTAAAGTTTTTCTTCAAATATTTCTGAATCTGTCCGTCGACTCGACTCGACAAAACATCCCTAATAATAAAAGAGCTCCCGGTACCAAGCCATATTATCTTATTTTATTTGTTTTTTATGTCATGGACATCAATAAGAAAAAGATTCTCAATTCGATTGCATGTTACTTTTTCTTCTTTTTAACCATCTTCAAAAAGGAGGAGGTTCTCAATTCGAGCGCATGTTTTTTGTATGTATGATACGAGAAATATTCGCAGATTGTAAACCAATTTTGATATTTTTTTTCTACGGACTTCAAACAGGAGGAGGTACTCAATTCGACTGTATGTTTTTTATGTGTGTACCTCATAACTTTTTCTCAATGAACCGATTTCGATGATTATTTTTTATCTAAAAGCTGGTGCTTCTCATGTGGTCCCGTATAAATTTGATCAAGGTCTGACCAATAGTTTTTGAGTAATCCTTGAGCACTGGAACAACGTCCATATCGGCTCGAGACCTGCTCTGGTTAATATAAAGTACATAGAGTTTTAACTTTTTACTGTGTAACTTTTTAATTTTATTTATTTTTTTACTCTAGCTTATAAGTACTTTTTGTAATTACTAACACACTCTATGGAAAGAAATTTCTGAAAATAATAATAATAATAAGGTGCCAAGAAGGGAGAAGAGGACTGATAGACATACACAATTTGCACAACAAACAAATACTTTCGCTCAGAGCGTACTTCCATAACAAATCAGAACACTCATCTTTACACAAACACATAACGGAAACAGATAAAAAAACTTACACCACTTAACAGAAACACGCAAATTAATGAACACATAATGCGAACACAACAAAAGATCGCAGCATAGTCTGAAAAAGCCCTACATGTAAGACATCGATCCTATCGGAGTCAGCCACACGTCGATAAAATTAAGTCGAACGAATGGCTCAAGCGAGGTGAACTGTTTCCCGAGGCCAAGGGTTTTATGCCTGTCATACAGGATCACATAGTACCGACTCGTAATTACATAAAATACATCACAAAAGACTCCAACCAGGCTACTGACATGTGCAAACATTGCAACATTGCCTTTGAAAGCATACAACATATTACAGGAGCATGTAAACCACTTACACAAACCGATTATAAATATCGTCATGATGAAGTCGCTGAAATCATATACAAACATTTAGCATACAAATATAAATTCGTAGATAAGATGCAGCCACATTATAAGTATAAACCTGAAACAATACCAAATTAAGAATCAGAAAATCTACTCGGACCAAACAATAATCTATACTAATATAATAAAGCGGAAGAGTATTTTTGTTTTTTTGTTTGTTTAAACGCACTAATCTCTGGAACTACCGGTCCGATTTGAAAAATTATTTTTGTATATAATATCCAGATCTATGTGAAATAGTATAGGCTATCTAACATTAAGCTATATCACTCAGCTAGCCTTAAATATGGATATTTGTTAAGCAACTCAGAAGGAAAAGCACTCCCGAAATGATTTATCCGCGCACGACGGTGTTATCGTTAGGGATACGTAAATACAATGTTCTATAAAAATATAGATCTTTACTCCTTCTAAAAAAAGTCCGCGATACCATATGTCTATTTCTTATACATAAGCCATAATAAGTATTTTGAGACAGAAAAATATTGAAAATTAAAAAGTGATTTATGAGCGTTATTATTAGGCATTAGCTTTAAGAACGAAAGTTACTTCATCATCAAGACAATTTTATGAAGATAAACTTTGTTCTTCATACCATGTTATTTGGACGCATAGTTTAAGAGATAATGTAAATTTAAAGTAATTCAATACTTGGCTGGGCGCGCGAACGACGCTTAGCCGCCCCGTGAGAACTGCGAGAAGCCTGTATTGAAAGCTTCTATGAGCGAGGTTAACTTCGCTCTACATCATACATATGCCGACAGATAAAAGTACTCCATTAATTATGCCAATTTTTCCATACATTGCTATCAAATAAAATACTTAATTGCAATTATTAAATGCTTGAACTACATAGGCTGCACATAGGCATACTTTTAGTATCGGAAATGGAATATTTCCACTGTTCCTGTCATATTAAAATATTTTTAATTGAAAACTCCTTGGTTTTAAAAATCGAATACCATTTATTTATATAAAAAAAATATTCTCGGTCTTGTCACAAGGTTTTGTCAAACTTGTTTATAGTCGTTAAGAAAATGGAATTGACTCAAAATTCAAGAGCGATGATTTATTATGACTTTCGAAGTGGTTTAACACAAGAACAGTGTGTTGACCGGATGATTTCTGCATTTGGTGATGAAGTTCCATCCAAAACCACAATTTATCCCTGGTTTGCTGAATTTCAACGTGAACGTGTCAAGCTCAGTGATGATCCCCGTCAAGGTCGTCCAAACACTGCAGTCACCCAAGAAAACGTTGATGCTGTGCGTAAGCTGATTGAGGAAGATCGACATGTGACATACCGCGAAATTCAGGCAACTTTAGACATTGGCATGAGTCAAATACAAATAATCTTGCATGAACAATTAGGTGTAAAAAAGTTCTTTTCCCGATGGATACCGCATTCGCTCTGTGAAGAGCAAAAAGCGGCTCGCGTTTCTTGGTGCGTCAGAACTCTCGAAAGATTCCACGCAGGATCCTCAAATGCTGTATACAACATCGTATCAGGTGACGAATCCTGGATATATGCGTACGAACCCGAAACAAAAAACCAGTCACGAGTTTGGGTGTTCGAAAATGAGTTAAAGCCAACAAAAATTGTTCGTTCACGGAGTGTTGCAAAAAAATGGTGGCCACGTTTTTCTCCAAAACCGGCCATGTTAGGACTATTCCTCTTGAGGAACAAAGAACAGTTAATGCAGAATGGTATGCTAGCATTTGTTTGCCACAGGTCGTTTTCGAACTCCGTAAAAAGAACTGCAACCGCCGCATCATCCTCCATCACGACATTGCGAGTTGTCACACCGCAAACAGAACAAAAGAGTTTTTAGAGCAAGAAAACATAGAATTATTAGACCATCCGCCGTACAGCCCCGACCTAAGCCCTAATGATTTCTATACTTCCCCTAAAATAAAGAATAAATTGCGTGGACAGAGATTTTCATCACCTGAAGAAGCTGTGGACGCCTACAAAACGGCCATTTTGGAGACCCCAACTTCCGAATGGAATGGTTGCTTCAATAATTGGTTCCATCGTATGGAAAAATGTGTCAAATTTCGCGGAGAATACTTCAAAAAGCAATAAATACATTTTTAAATAGTAATGTTGTGTCACTTCCTAGATTCTCGAAATTTTCAGTGCCGCCCTCGTAGGTCATGTCGCGCACCCCCGACACGTGATGACGCGGGTGAAACCGCGGGGCACAGCTAGTAACAGATAAAACTCTTCATTACTACAGACCTGACATTACCATCCATGACAAAACCAATTAAACAGTTTATAGCAATACCAAACTCACGTAACATTCAAACTACAATATCCGAAAAACTAAGTAAATATCAAGAACTTGCCATAGAAATTAAAACTCAATGGAAAGCACAAAATGTTCACATCGTTCTCTCATCCACCGGTGTTATACCAAAATCATTCACACAAAGCCTTAACACACTACACATGCCTACTCAAACACTTCACATGCTCCAAAAAGCCACCATCCTCAACACCTGTCTCATCCACCCGAAAGTTTCTGACTTCTTCTTCTTCTTTACCATCCACTTTTACAATTAAAATTTCCCCTCACACACTTGGTACCGTACCCGTGTGCGCGGTGTTTCAAACTCTCAAAGAAGAGAAGAAATATAAAGAATTTATATAATAATAATAATAACTGGGACTCCGTGACGGACCGCTCCAAGCTCAAATGCAGAAGCCGGTGCTCCTCGAAACCGCCCGCATCGTCCGCCGGTTTCTTTCCCTTTCCCCCTCACCCTCGGCCGTTTGGTCTCCCCAGCCGAGGGCTTCCTGATTGGGTTTTTATATATTTATGTAATTTTTTGTGTTTATTTTACTTTATTGATATTTATGTATGTTTACCATGTTCATTTACAATTATATATTTATACTGCCCAACCAGATGAGAAAACTTTATAGATAGCCTATAATAATAATAATAATTTATGTTAATGTCGTTTGTACAAAATTTTTAATTTCAAATTATTTATTAAATAGGTGCTTCAAGGATGGTCCCATATAAATTGGAGACAAAATTCCACCCCTAAGGGTAGCAATTATATAATTTCTTTTTTAGCAATTTGAAGTTTACTTTTTGTTAAAAGTTATAATTATTTGTATGTACGAGTGTATTATGAAAGATGTAAACATAATTCTTTGCCGTTGGAATAGACGTAAATTCAGTGATATTTGTTTCTTAGTTAATCTAGTAAATGGATCTATTGATTGTTCTCAGCTGCTTACTCACGTAATGATTCGGACCGATTCAATGAGATGCGACCCTTGCTATATTATATAACTTTTGCTTCAACAAGTAACAGAAAGAAATCTTTCTTTCTGCGTAGCGCAATGGCATTTAATAAGCTTTCATCTGTAATAGATATAATCTATAGAATATAATAATTTTTATTCAATATTGATTATTATATCATACCTATTGAAAGTTATTTTTTATTTACCACTGGTTCGAAATACCTCTGTCCTGGGAAGAACCAGTAAGAAACCCAGCGGGACTTTTTAAACTTTATTTTCTACTAGTTCGAAATCTGTAAAAAAATCTGAACAATAGAGTTTTTCAATCACAACTGCGACTAGCGTGACTCACACTGCAAACTCCTCTGTCTCTCTGAGGTTAAACTATGCGGTTTTTTTTAAAGTTTTTGCATGTTTTTTTTTTGTTATTGCTTTTGTGAGTAGTTAAGTCTGATGAAAATAATATGTGGAAGCTTGTGATTAGTAATTCTATAACAAGTAATTCTTCCTAAAATGAATAAATAAATCTTTATATATAAAAATTACGTGTCACGTTGTTTGTCCGCGATGAACTCTTAAACTACTGAACCGATTTCAGTGAAATTTTGCACACTGTGTGCAGTTTGGTCCAACTTGAGAGATAGGATAGATTTTATCCTGATAAGTGACACTCAATATTTTTTTATTACCAATTTAAGGATTTTTTATATGAAGAGTCGTCGAAAAGGACAGAACAACGTCTGCCTGGTCAGCTAGTACATATATAAATAAATGTTACGCGATATCTTCGCCAATAGTAAATCAATGTTCGTCAATTTTAAATGATTATCTATATAAATAAATAAAATGGAAGTGTCTGTTTGTAATGTCAAAATACCAGCTTTTTACTAAATGCATATGAAAGTATTTACGGTACTTATAACAAAAACACAATTTTTTTAAATTTTGTCTGTCTGTCTGTTTGTCCCGGCTAATCTCTGAAACGGCTGGACCGATTTCAACGGCACTATCAGTGGCAGATAGCTGATGTTTTAAGGAGTAACTTAGGCTACTTATATTTAAGAAAAAGAATTAGGGTTCCGCGCAACATAATTAAAACCCCAAAAAACACGCGGGCGAAGTCGCGGAGAACAGCTAGTTTATTTATAAAGTAGGTTATACATTATAGATGGTCACATCCAAATTTAAAAAAAAAATCTTACCCTATGAATATAAATAAGGGGATGAAGTTTATAATGTAACTACTTCAATGAGATTCCACTCAAAAGGGTCCAAAAACTAAATTTTTGATAAAAATGAAAAGCCAACTTTAAAACAACAAAAAACAAAAAAACAAAAAACTTATTTATAGTGAATAATTTTAACAAATAACTTCTGAAGTGAGCCTATAATTTTTCTATACACTCTCTACGCACTGACTTCAGAAGCTATTATGTGGAAAATATTTTATATTTTTTAGTTATTTAAGGCGGCTTTATCCTTTTTATTATTTATATTTTATAAATATAATAATATACGAATTACCTCTACTATCTAACCGCGCTCAGAGTCATGTTACATCCAGCAATCGGTATCCGTGGTAACGTATCGTTTTTCAGCTGCAAGGAACAAAGGCTGTTGTATATCGAGCCGGGGTTTTACGTTTCAGGGCCGGCTTATGAATGCCTTGTTTTCAGCTGCTTTTAATATACCCAACAAAGTTATTAGGTAGGTCGGTGTGTTAAAGGTTTTAAAAACAATTTGTGGTTTTACACACAACGAACGCGAAGCGGAGAGGTTGACCTATACCTACTGTCGAATGTTTTAAATGACTCGTTTCACTCACATTAAGTCGTGTTTATTATTTTATATCCCACTAATATTTTAAGGAAGGCACATAATTAGAAAGAGGAAACACTAATGAACAAGCCAGATGCTTTTTTCTACCGACTTCAAAAAGGAGGAGATACTCAATTCCAGCGTATGTTTTATTTTACCTCATAAGTTTTTCTGGGTGAACCGATTTCGTTGATTCTGTTTTACATGAAAGCTGGTGCTTTTCGTGTGGTCCCCTATAAATTTGATCAAGGTCTGACCAATAGTTTTTGAGTTATTCTTAATAATTTATATTGAAATCGGTTGTACAACATTTTTAATTTGAAAATTATATTATTATTGAAAGACACTTCAATTTTATTTATATGTAAGGATGTATAGATAGAATGAACTGAAAGGGAGCTTAGTGTTCAACACAGAACATAAAGAAATACATATAACGTATAATACGAACAGATTGTAAAGGTAGCACTACTGGGTCGAATGAGCCCAACCGCAACCGATATACAATTACATCCAGGTCATTGGGTGTGAAATTTGTGAGACATTGTTGATGTAGGTGTAGAACGAAATAAAATATCACTGCTGATGGTCATATACAAGACTCTCGTGTTTAACATAACGGTGTTTATGGTTTACAAGAGCCTACTCCTAATATTAGTTCGGTTAAACCTTGATTCGTCTCTTTGTGAATATGCCTCTCATTAAATATGCCTAAAAATAAATGAATAAATATATTTAAAACTAATAAAATTTGGTTTAATACCAGTGTTTGACAATTTTTTAATTAATTTTTAATTTTAAAAATGTTGCCAAAATGTGTATAAGGTCAAAAATGAGTAAAATGCACATGGTGCTTTTGCTTGAAATGACGTTTATTTTAATTAAATGACACATGTTAAATAGTTATACAATAGTTGCTAATAAGAAGATAACAGATGGCGTTAGCTGTTATTATAGATGAATATTTTTATACATAATTAACAACTCCCCTCATTTAGATTCCCTACTGTATCGTGGATCGTGGAGGCAGATACATATATAAATTTCACATGAACAATAACAAATATCAAGACCCAGAGTAGCTATTTGTAAGCCATATAAATATAAAAATACTTGTTTTGTGCAGGATCCGAACCCGCGGCCTTCAGCGCTGCAACTCATTGTTAAGCCTGTGCGCTACTGACCCATCAAAATCATTAATCAGTTCTATTAAGAACTTAATGTAACATCTTATTTCATTGTATTATGTTGTAGCAGTCGTGTTGAACTAATGGAGTTGGATCGCCACTGGCACCGATGAAATTACGTTTTCAAATCTCTTTTAACATTTCAGACACCTACTTCATATATTTATCGCTGCATCACCCGAAGGTTGACTGGTAGAGAATGTCTCAGGCATTAAGTCCGCCTGTATGGCAAGTTGTATGAAGTTAAATAAATAAAATTAATTAATTAATTAATAATAGCATTTTTGAACGCTAATAATGTGGTAAATCCTCTTGAGTGAACGTATACTTCTTTAGGACACCTACGTTAAGCTTCGGTCACACACAGACTAAATATTCGTTGCGAGTGTATTCGCTGCGAATATTACTCGCAGCGACAATTCGCTGCCTGCGTGTCACACTCAGCGAGTACTACACGAGAATTATCTATAATATGCATCTTTTATATTCTTATATTTTCTTTTCAATTGCTCTCTTGGATTACTATTTTGAATCCCAATTCGTTAAACAATGAAGGCATTTGCCTTTGTGTTTTTTTATATTACTCTTATTTGTGTCAAACAGCTCCCCATTTTTTCTATATATACACCCAATTAACGAATTATATCGTAATTCCCATTTTAGAGAATCGTTTATCGGTTAACTCATTTGATTGACCTACATACACGTATCATGCAGCAACGAAACGACCTATGCACAGGCGTGTAGTCTGGAACGGAATGGCTACTCGCAGCGAGCACCCTGTCACACACAGCGAATTTTCGTAGCGAGTGCTCATTCGCAGAGAGTAAAATTGAACATGTTCGCAACGAATTCAACTCGCGGCGAATGAATCTAATCGCAGCGAATAGCCTGTCACATATAGCGAATTCTATTCTAATGAATTCTAATTTGTATTCCCTGTGCGACCGAGGCTTTAGATGCTGGAATTATCACTGAATGAGCGGTATTAACTCAGACGATATGCGCGCCGTCTAGAAATTTCATCACCATTTCAAGGTCATGTGACCGCGACAATACTCCAAAATTGTTATACGTGGTAGAGTCACGCTACACCATATTATGACTGCATTCCTAATAGCACAGAACATCTTTCGTATAGAATAGAATAATTTTTATTGAATACAGATTACAAGATACTTTTTGAAAGCTTTACCACTTATGTTAAGTGACAATAGCTGGACACCTTTTTCACAAGGTATTCCGTTCCATCTTAGTCCTCAGATGTTACAACGCATCAAAATGGAGTGATTATTTAATCGAGGATAAAATTAGATTCCTATGGTCCAGAGCATTCTCATACCAGGAGTGTGTTCGTTTTGCTTACCCTTGGTTGGTAAAGAAAACACCCATTGGGACAGCGCATCAGAATGTTTCCTGCTCCAGAACCCTTTTAGAAATGAGACAGATTAAGGTTAATATTCACCATGCGAATCACAGCCTGACACTGCTGTGTTCGCATGGTGAGTGTATAGAACCGGAGACCCTTTTTAACTGGAAAAGAGGCATTCCATCTTAGTCCTCATGGGTGACAACGCATCTGCATTTTGATTCGCAAACGAGGATAAATGTAGATATCTATGACTCACAGCAACCACTTACCATCAGGTGGACTGTGTGCACGTTTGTCACTCTATCCTATAAAAAAAAACGACGGGTTGCACTCCGGGAGTGCCGGCAGAAGTGAAAACTTGAATATTAACGTTAAGTAAGCGGACGTTAACTAACGGTAAGCGGAGATTATTTATTATTATCTTATTTCATTTATTTTCATTCGAAATTATTTATTTGGTAAACCTACACCGCACATGTGCTTATTATGATGTTATGAAAATATAGGTTAATGCTATAAAGTATAAACATATTACAAATATTACATCTAAAATGTGTAAGTACAGATGTATCTATATTAATAATTTCGTCAAGCAGTACAGTAGACTCGATCGAAACCTAATCTTAATAATAAAATTATATTAATTAATAAATGAAAATTAATTAAACCTAACTTACTTCCTCTCCTACGCCGCGCCGGCTGTCTACTCTCCGTCCGTCTTACGAATTTTCGATCAGGACACGTGACCTGACGCGAGTTTAACATTTTTTACCCATTACAAAAAAGTGCACAACGCCGCTAAAGAAGTTTTCACTTCAAAAATTCCTTACGTATCGCCTAACGTACAAATATATAATACATATTTGTACGGTAAGCCTTATAAATCAAAGTGTATTATTATGATAGACAGATACTGAACCAATGATAGTTTTTACAAACTGAAAAAAGAAGGTGTCTCTGTGTCATTTTCATCTGTGGCATTTTCCTTGCGTTTAACATTTTATAATCGTGTTAACTTCTTAATTTGAATAATTTGACGAGGTATTTACATCTACACATACACACTCGTTAACCTTAAATTTAATGGTTCATTACCATTCGAACAATGTCTTTCATAAAAAGTAGCCACTGCTAATGGGTGGCCGGGCCTAAAGGCAATTTTGTTACGGATGCGGCGTACATTGTCTCTATTCAATGCGTCTAATGAAGGCGGGAACGGATGACGCACTTCCCCCTTTTTACCTGTGTTAAGGACCGCCATTTCACGTTATCGGCGTCACACACACTTAAAAAAAACATTAATAAAACTTATCAAAAGGCGGCTTCTTCAAAAGCTTTATTAAGGAAGAAACTAACTCTTTGTTAGTTTAGTTAGACCTGGTAAGACATGCAGGAAGTCAATTGATGATTTTCATACGTGGAAGGGCCATACTCAACTATATTCATCCGGGGAAGAACTACGCTCTCACAGACCACTAGCGTGAAATATCATCTTAATTAAATGAAACAAATTTTTCGCATGCTGAATATTTTTATTTAATGGTTAGTATTCGCGTAAATATAAGAAATCATTAGCAACTGAATACTGCTGTGTTTCGTATGGTGAGTTTAAGTTACCGGAGACCATATTAACTGGTAATGAGGCATTTCATATACCTCAGGGGTGACAAATGACAACGCATCTGCATTTTGATTTTAATTTAAATTAAGTTTTGGATAAATGTCATAGTTAACCACGGCTACATCCAGATTAATATTATATTTTTTTTAGTAATTTACGATAAGCTTATAGACGCGATAAAATATGTAAAATTTGTTTCATTTGAATGTCCTCTAAATATTCCCTTCCTGGTAAATTGCAATTAAGAAATTCATTGGTGACGTCGGGATCTGACCCGGCTTGCTCACGTACGTACTGTGAAATATACGATGAACACTCAGCTCCACTGGAACTTGTAGTAGTGTAAAATCTCGACTATCCTATACCGCTCCGTGTGCGTCGTATGAGGCGTTATCGAGAAACAACAGTGGTAGAGCCACGCGGCAGCTTTTGCTGTCGCACGGATGGGCCGGCTCGAACCGGGGTGGTACCACGACCTCACAGAAAACCAGCGTGAAGTAGAGGTTTACCTCTGCGTTTCGCTTGGTGAGTGCAGGTGGCCGGAGGCCCTTTTTACTGGAAATGAGGCATTCCATCTTAGTCGTCACGGGTGACAACGCATCTACATTTTGATTTGTAATAGAGGATAGATGTAGATGTCTATGGGCCGCAGCAACCACTTACCATCAGGTGGACTGTGTGCTCGTTTGTCACTCTTATCCTATAAAAAAAACAAATCAAATGGGCAGCAGCATTTTACTAATAACAACAAAAAAACTGCGGTTGACAAACGTGGTGCTAAGCGTAGCAAATATGGCAATATCTCCCTTATTAGGCAATCTATGGGCAGGCCTATGTTCAGCAGTGGAATTTGATAGGAAATAAATTAATAATATTAACGACAACCCCTCAACTACCACGATCAAAACATTTCTTCGCATTTAAAAAAAAATCTGCAACAGAGACTTAGGAAGAGAGATAGAAATAATTAAAACAGTACAGCCGACTTCAATATAAGTTAATTAAGAATAACTCAAAAACGATTGGTCTGACCTTGATCAAATTCATATGGAACTACACGAGAAGTACCAGCTTTCAAATAAAAAAGAATCATCGAAATCGGTTCACCCGGTAAAAAGTTATGAGGTTACACACATAAAAAAACATACAGTCGAATTGAGTACCGTCTCCTTTTTGGAAGTCGGCAGAGTAAAATAAATTTATTTAGTAACACTAACAATTTGTTTACAACAATAGCATTTTTCGAATTCGGTAAATGGTTACTAAAAAGGTACCTACCCAACTCAGCGCAGTCTCAAAGAAATAACACTCAACAATAATTTTTCTCCATCATCTTGCATCAAGCCACAATAGAATAACTATTATTACATCGCTACAGGGAAATTCCAACGCAATGCAGCCGTGAAGTTCCTACACAATCTCTTATTTCCTCAATGGCCTGTGTTGCTAAATAAGTTTACGTATGACAATGGCGGGAAAATGTTGACAGCGACTCAACGAGGTTAAAATATTAGTTATTAAATAGTCATTATGAATTATATATGAGGTTATAATTATCTTTTAAAAGATAATTATAACCGTCAACAAGTCATAATGTAGTCACCGATTTCATCGAGGTCGTCGCTATCCTAGTAGGGGTCCGCCCTACAGTTCACCTGTCACTTGAGAACCTTTCCTATATTGTAGTACATAACCTCGTTCTTTTTTCTACCCTTTTATTCTGATATTTCCGTAATTCCACAGATGTAATAACGTCGCTGCCCCCATTCGGATCGATCGTCCATTGTTCTATCGTTTATTTACTTGTCTCGCACAGCTTATGCAACGTTAGGAATCGATATGTGCATCCGCAAACAAGGTTTGATTTGATTCTCGCAAACATTGCGCACAGCACCATTAAACAATATTGTAAAGTAAATAAGACTAGTTTTCACGGATTCTATCGCGTATATGAACTTATTTTATATTCCCGACGTTTCGAACACTTTACATCACTCATGGTTACGGGGAGGATTGAGGTGTTTGACGTCCCAATGTCAAAGTTAACCACGGCTACCTACAGATTAAGCCGTGGTTAATTGTATTTAAACGTGAAGTGTTCACGTAAATAAAAGAAATCATTATATTGAAGAGTTATATAACTTCATATTGCTCGATCCATAATTGCTGTTGTATTTCAATACTGGTTTCCATCCATCCATTACAGCCTATAAAAGTCCACTGCTGAACAAAAGTCTTCCCCATAGTTTGCCTCATAAAACAGCCACCCTTAGCAGGCGGATCGGCAGACGCCGTCTTTTTTTTAAGTTGTTAGGAAGATGCTGTTACCTATCAGCTGTTTTATTTTCCCTCTGTCGCCTCTTACAACACGCACGGGACGATATGGGTTAGTAAATATTCTTATACCGCCACTACACGGAATTTTGGTTTCAAAAGGTATTAAAAAAATGTTGTCCTTGTGAAAATGTATGTAAACTGCCTCCGTGATACAGGAGAAAATCCTAGTGTAAAAACGTTTTAATACAAAACATAAAATAAAAATTAATAAAAAAAATAAAAGGTGTTAGTTTATAAGTCGCTTTAATACTAAATTCATAATTATCATTATCATTACAACCCTTTACAAGTCCACTGCTGAACTTAGGTCTCCCCCAAGGAATGTCACAAAGCACGGTCCTGAACCACCTGCATCCATCGACTTCCTACATGTTAATACATATTAATATACTTCCTACATATTAATATATGTCGTCAGTCCATCTAGTGGGGAGAACACCCTATTCCTTATTAGAGAACTCCTTATTCCCCATCGGTTGTCGGTTCTTCGAGCTATATGGCCGGCCCATTGCCACTTCAGCTAACTAATCCGTTGGGATATGTCGGTCAATCTGGTTGTACTGCGGATATCCTCCTCCACCTCACCCCACCCCATTAGAAACCCAGAGCATCTCTCTATAGCTCGCTAAGTGACCTTGAGCTTCCGCATGGCCAGCAGGGAAGGACTACGTCTCAGTTCCATAAGTCATCACTGGCAACACGCACTGGTTATACAGTCACGTTTTCATGTTTTGAGGTATACCTAACGAGAAAATGTGCCGTAATTTCCCGAACACTGCCCAGCCGAGTTAAAATACCTCGATTGACCTCTCGGTCGAAGTTGGACTTACCTAGTCGGACTATTTGTCCAAGATAACCATACTCGTCAACAACTTCGAGCTTAGTGCTCCCAACAACTACCGGCATAGGTGTGACATGGACGTTATACATGAGCTTTGTTTTGTCTAAGTTCATCTTAAGAACTATCTGTTGGGAGGCAGTAAGGTGATTGAACGACGCTAGTAATTAATTTATTTGTATTTGTTAATCAATAATACGTTTATCAATAATAATATACTACGAAAAGAACTTCGTTCCCACCGAGAGTTACACGACACTCACGTATGTTTTTTATTGTATAGAATAAGGGTGACAAACGAGCACACAGTCCACCTGATGGTAAGTGGATGCTGCAGCATATAGACATGTACATTTATCTTCCATTAAAGATCAAAATACAGGCGTTATCAGGAAAATATATAGAACTCAGATGGAATGTCTCGTAGTGTGTTTTGTTTCTTTAATATGTATTTCTTCGACGTATTAAATTTATGTCACAGTCTTTCGCCGCTGAGACCATACATATGGCTTTAGAGTAAGTTACCTCAACATATAAGGAAACTGACCTCTGTTGCTGCCTTTAACAGAATGGTGTCAGGTCATTTACCTTTCTACTTTCAGTGGTTAAATTTCTTAAATATTTCTGCTTATGTATGGGTTGATATGTTTTCTAGGTGTCAACTGCCTGCGTTTCATCAGGTAGGCACTCCCATCTAATGGGGGGTCGTCCAACACTGCGTTAGCCGGTACGAGGCTGCTACTCAAGAATCTTTCTTCATTATCTTTGTCGGTTATTCGAGCTGTACGACCGGCCCGTAGCCTGATAAACAAGCAGGAAGACTTTGTCGCAATTTAGCGATCACCTCATTCAGTTATTATAATCCATAAATTTCTTCATATTATAATAACCCCTTTTATACAATCTTTGCTAAAAGCGTATCTTTACATCGCCCCAAGAATGACTTACTGAATCTGTGGAGTCGAGTAACTGGTACTACTAGATCATGTCTGTTCATAGTATCTATATTGTGTCATTGGGGAAGGCCTATGTTCAGCAGTGAACTTGTGAAGGTTTGTAATGATGATGATAATGATGATAGTATTTAAAGAGGAAAGGAATGAGCTGTGCTTAAAACTAGGATATATAATAAAGGACTTCATTTTAACTATATTTAATAATTTTCATCAAATATCATTGTAGATATAATATATCGTATAACATTTATTGTTAAAAGGAATTTCTAAAGACGGCGCGCTTTCGCAACGATGCCGCTCTAGTTATACATCTACTACCAAGTAATAACGGAGTTACAAACGGGATGGAATTTTTCCAATACGTAAACGGTATTATTTAAGATTGACGATTTGTTTGCTGAGCAATCTATTTACCAACATAATTGCTAGGTTTCTGAACAGAATAACAAAATTAGATGAAAAATAATTAAGACACGCAGTGCCATAGTCATGATTTTTTTTAAACAAAAGTGACAAATGAGCACACAGTCCATCTGATGGTAAGTGAATGCTGTGGCCCATAGACATTGACATCTATCCTCGATTAAAAATCAAACTGCAGATGCGTTGTCACCCCTGAGAAAAGATGATTGCAGTAAAAGTGGTCTCCGGTTCTCTACACTCAATATACAAAACACAGCAGCATTAAACTGCTATTCTACGAGCGTGGTCTTTGCCCAGTCGAGCCGACCCATTCGGGCCAGCCACAACGATAATATAAATGCAGCATGGCTCTACCGCGTACCAATTTATGTATTCTGAATACATCTGCAAAATTGCAAATCATTGAGACTTCAAATGCCCATAGGTAGGTAAGACTTTATAATTAAAAAGTCCATTATATTACATTTTTGGGTCTGTATGTGTTATGATTATCCCTAACGCTGCGTTTAAGCTTAAAGTGAAGTAAAGTTATACGTCCCGCTGCTAGACGCAGGTCTTCTCTCACTTTTGAGAGGGTTTTAGATCAAAGAAGTTTCTGCCGCGCTGCCCCAATGCGTGTTGGCGGACTTCACATGTCTTAGAACTATTTTTTTTATTTCTCAGAGATGCCGGTTTCCCCACGATTTTTTCCTTCACCGCCGAGCACGTGGTAAATCAGCACTTAAAATTGCAATCAACAATTTCATTGGCGCCGGTGGGGATCGAACGCGGGATGCTCGCGTACTGTGAAATTTACAGCAAACGCGAAACCCCTGCGCTACCACGACTTAGTTAACAGAAATTGCAAAACCTTTAGAAATTTCTGTATAATATGAACCATGTACTATATTTTAACAATATAGAATTGAGAAGAATAGAATAATTTTTTATTCAATATTGATTATTACATAATTCTTATTGAAAGTCATTTTTTTATTTACCACTGGTTCGGAAAATACCTCTGTCCTGGGAAGAACCAGCAAGAAACCCAGCGGGATTTTTTTTTCAAACATCACTTAACAATAATTTCGTTTATACAATTTTAAATGATTTTTCATAGAACCATGGTGGCGATCACCTTATTCCCAGGGGTTATTTTCATTCGTGTATTCCTTGATATTATAATAACCCTTTTTGTACAGTTTCTCTTTAATAAAACTTTTAAACTTGTTTATTGACAAACTTTGAATATGTTCAGGGATTTTGTTATAAAAGCGTATACAATGCCCCATAAATGAATTACTGATTCTGTGGAGTCTAGTAACTGGTATTACAAGCTTATGTTTGTTCCTAGTGTTTAAAGTATGCACATCCTTATTCTTATTAAATCTATTTATGTTTTTATATACATACATTACATTTTCATAAATATATTGCGATGCCAAAGTTAATATGTTTATTTCTTTAAATTTTTGTCTGAGGGACTCTTTACAATTTAGATTGTAAATCGCCCGAACGGCTCTCTTTTGCAAAACAAATATAGCTTCAATATCAGTCGCACTACCCCATAGCAAAATTCCATAAGACATTACGCTATGAAAGTAACTAAAATACACTAATCTAGCTGTCTCAACATCTGTGAGACTTCTAATCTTTCTTACAGCATATGCTGCAGAACTAAGTCTGCTTGCTAATTTAGATATATGGGGGCCCCATTGAAGTTTCGCGTCAATAGTAATACCGAGAAAAACAGTGGTATCCACAAGACTCAACTCCACCCTATTTAACAGCACATTGGTATTCGAATGTTTTACATTAGGTATTGTAAATTTAATACACTTTGTCTTATTGCCGTTTAAGAGCATATTGTTGGCGTTAAACCAATGTACCAATTTCGATAGAGCATTATTTACATCGTCATAATTAATTAACTGTCGTTTGAGTTTGAAAATTAAAGAGGTATCGTCAGCAAATAATACTATATCGTGATTGTCCCCTACAAGATAAGGTAGCTCATTAATATAGATTAAAAACAGGAATGGGCCAAGAATCGAGCCCTGAGGAACGCCCATTGATACTACCGATCCGGAGGCACCTTTACCATTGATCACGACTTTTTGAGTTCTGTTACTTAAATATGAAGTAATAAGTCTAAGTGCCAAATTTTTTACACCGTAATATTGTAGTTTCCTGATTAATGTCTCATGATGAACACAATCGAAAGCCTTGGAAAGATCACAGAAAATACCTAAGGCATCTTGTGAATTCTCCCAGGCGTTAAAAATATATTTCATAAGCTCAACACCGGCGTCCGACGTCGAGCGACCCCTTGTAAAACCAAATTGGTTTTTATGAAGTAATTTATTTGTATTAAAAAAAATTAACAATTGATACAAAATTATTTTTTCAAAAATTTTACTGAGAGTTGGTAGTACAGAAATAGGTCTAAAATTAGCGGGGTCCAATGTACTACCAGATTTAAATAAAGGTATTACTTTACTATACTTCATTAAATCAGGAAACACACCAGAATCGATACAAGTATTAAAATTAATAGCAAGATGAGGTGCAATTAAATCTATTATGGACGCAATAACTGTAACGGAAATCCCCCACAAATCTGCGGTTTTCTTTACATCAATGGTTTTGAAGTATTTTAAAATATCTTGCGGTAATACTTTTTCAAATCTAAATTCTTTTAAACAGGTCTTAACATTCTGTTTGAGTAATGACTCGGCGACAGTTGGAGAAGTATTCAATGACTCTGTTGTCAAGATAGGAATATCAGTGAAGTATTTCTCAAACACCGCTGCGACTTCTTGATTTGATTTAGTCAATTCATTGTTAATTTTTAATTGATAGTTTGAGTTACGAGGTTTGTCTTTACCGGTTTCATTATTAATTATACTCCACGTCATTTTAATTTTATTCTTAGCCGTCTTAATTTTGTTGCTAATATGTAACGATTTGGCTGTGGAGCAAACTCTTTTAAACATTTTAGAATAATTTTTGACATATTCTTTAAAAGCATCGGAAGGATTATATGATCTTTCATGGTAAAGGTCATATAACCTTCGTCTGCTTTTATGAATTCCTACTGTCGCCCACTCATTAAATGCCTTGCGACTGTTTCTGGAGAATATTTTAGAAGTAATTGTTTTTTTTTTTTTAAATTCGTAGGGTAAATAATTCTCCATATAAATAGTCTGCATTGTTCTTATAAGAAAGCGATGGAAGGTTTTTTACCATGTTACTTCTAAATCTCTCCAGGCGTTTTGCATTAATAGGAACAAACACAATTTTCTCAATTTCCTGTTTTTTGTGCATATAAGGTAATGAAACCAGTTGTCCACAGTGATCTGAACTAAGTTTTTGAATAATTGATTTGTTGATTGGTACAACACCTGTAAAAATATTATCAATACAAGTTGCACTACAACCTGCAATTCGTGTAGCTTCAAAGAATAAATTATCAAGATTATAGGATTTGAACAATGAGCCAAATTTAATACTGATGGAAGAAGTTTCCAGGAGATTGATATTAAAGTCTCCACACACTACAAGAGATTTATTCTGTTTATTAAGCTTAACTAAAACTTCTTCCATAATTTTTTCAAAGGTATCATAATTTGAACATGGGGGTCTGTAAACACTGACAATAAGGTGCTCAAGCTCAACACATGCCATTTCTACAGTACGCTCAACAGAGAGGCTCACAATGTTTTACGTTCTTTACATGATAAGGTTTTATTAGCTAATATTAAGAAGCCACCACGTAATTTAGTATCTCTATTGAACGAACTGACCACCTGGTGATTACTGAAATTAAATATGGAGTTGTAATCTTTCAACAAATGTTCAGTAATACATAAAATATGAATAAGGTTACTATTTAAAAATAATTAAATTTCTAGTTCTTTGCCTAACATACCTTGTATATTTTGATGCACCAGGTTAATACAGTTTTTTTATTGCTATTTTGTGAAATTACACAGTTAAGTATTGTTGAATTGTATTCTAAGGTATTTAAATTATCTTTGCTAGAGATTACCTCTATTGTCTTATTATCTAATTTAAATTACTTGGAACTAATTCCAAATCATTTGTAAAATTATTTTTCTGCTCAAAAAAAGCAGGTGTTAAGATAGCCAATAATTTGGCTGGGTTAAAATATAAATAATAAGATAGCGTATTTGCTACCAGTCACAAACTAAACTTTGATAGGTAATACTCATCTCTTGTCAAAAACTTCTTAGTTAAATTATTAATATCAACTAAATTAAATTTATCATTATTATTCTTACAATTAAATGTCAAATTTAAGTTATTGTTACATGTCAAATTATGCATCATTAAATTTAAATTATATCTTAGTTTATTTTCCTGTGTCCACCCCTATATGTAAGGCAATGTAAACAAGATAACTTTAACCACATTTATGTTATTGAGATATTAAATATATTTTAATAATTGATTCTTGTTCATATTGCCTCTTCTCCCAACAAAAATTATTAATATAATAATATACTATTAGGGTTAAATTTACTAGTTAAAATTTTATTCATAATATCACTGAATGATGCTCCAGGCATGCAGTAATTACTTATCTGTTGCCTTTTTAAACAGTTATTTAATGATATACCCAAATTTTTGATGAAAAAATGATGAAAAAATGTCATCACTATACACAATTACATTATTTTTTTCATTATATGAATTACTTTTTAAATTTATTTGCTTTATGTATACTATTATAATAAACACACCTATTCAAAATCTAAGCCGTAATCAACACAAAAGAACATTTTATTGAGAAATCATATAATGTACGGAACTTTAATATCGACTCGCACTTGGCAGCTTTCATTATAAACTCAAAAAACCGGCAAAGTGCGAGTCGTTCTCGCGCACCGAGGGTTCCGAACAAATCTGTAGGTGTATAAGTTTAAAATGATTAAAGATATTTTTATTATATGATGTAACTAAAAATTTATGCTTTTCGCAATTTTTCCTTTATCTGTGCTATAAAACATTGCATCGTACCAAATTTCAAGATTCTGAGTTCACGGGAAGTACCCTGTAGGTATTGATTCCCTTGCGAATGTCGAAAATTTGTGGCATAAACGGCTGTATCTTTTGATTGCGTTGGCTTAGAAGTTTGATTTTTTCACTAAGAGATAGTAGACTTAAGTATTTGATATGAATTTCAGCTTGATACCTCCGCGCGTTCCTGAGAAAAAGGGTCTTGACAGACAGACAGACAGACAGACGGACGACAAAGTGATCCTATAAGGGTTTTTTCCTTTTGAGGTACGGAACCCTAAAAATCGCCGTCAATTTAAGAAATAGCTCAATAAAGTAGCTCCGTCTCTTTTCAATAAATGGCAATAGAAAGAGACAGGTATAGAGATAACAAATACTTGATTTAAGTAAGCGATAGTCAACGATTACAACATTACAAGTAAGGTTTTGACGTTCAAAGAGAAGAAATTTTATAATTTAATTTGTGTACTCACTTGCAATAGTATAGTCTGTCGTCCCTCCCGGTGTGAACTGTCCACCCCTCCTTCAACTCTGCCTGCAGTCTTCCTAAAGCAACTTCATCCTCTGCCGTTCCTCTTCCAAATCTAGGACTCCCATTGCCCAGTCTCGGACTCCCGAATTTCGGACTGGCGCCAAATTTAGGACTGTTCGCACCCAACTTAGGACTGTTGGAGCTTGATGCTCCATCGCTTAAGCTAGGGCTGCCAGTAAATCTGGTGTTGAAACTAGGACTTGGGTTAGGTTTCGGGCTGGGGGCGAGCTTGGGACTGGCCGTGCCGCTGGGACCAGGCGACGACGAGGCCTGCTGCAGCAGCATCGCTCTCACATCATTGCACCATTTTAAGGATTATCTGAAAAGAGAAAAATAAGAATATTTAATAAAATTATCATAATCTATACTAATATAATAAAGCGGAAGAGTTTGTTTGTTTTTTTCCAGTCCGATTTGAAAAATTCTTTTTGTATATTATAGCCAGATTCATGTGGAATAGTATAGGCTATCTAGCATTAAGCTATATCACTTGCTAGCCTTAAATATGGATATTTGTTAAGCAAGTCAGAAGAAAAAGCACTCCCGAAATGATTTATTCGCGTACGCTGGTGTTATCGTTAGGGATACGTAAATACAATGTTCTAGAAAGATATAGACCTTTACTCCGTTTAAAAAAAAGTTTGCGATACCATATGTCAATTTCTTATATATAAGCCATAATTAGGTATTTTGTGACAAAAAATATTGAAATATAAGTAATTTATGAGTGTTATTATTAGGCATGGCCTATTTATCCTTACGAACGAAAGTTACTTCATCATCAAGACAATTTTATGTAGATAAACTTTGTTCCTTATACTATGTTATTTGGACGCATAGTTTAAGAGATCATGTAAAATTAAAATAATTCAATACTTGTCTGGGCGCGCGAACGACGCATAAACCCTAGCCGCCTGGTGAGAACTGCGAGAAGCCAGTATTGAAAGCTTCTATTTATGAGCGAGGTTAGTTTAATCATTATAGCTAAAATAAATTAAAGATTAATTGAGTACTTTTATGACAACAATTAGTTACATCTTTATTTCTGAACTCTTTCATTTCACGTTGCTATGGTATTTTGAAAATTTTATTGATTAATAAGTATAAGAGTTTTATAGCTTAAGAATTATTTCATGCCTACGCACTTTTCATGTATCGTGTACCTACGGATTTCTGTAAAACTGGAAAAAATTGCGCTTCGGGACACACTCTGGGACGTGGGGGGGGGGCTCAACCGAGGGGGGGGGCAACCGGGGGGGGGAGCTCAACCGGGAGGGGGAGGAAAAATGGATAAAACTTTACTTCGCTCTACATCATACATAATATGCCGACAGATAAAAGTACTCCATTAATTATGCCATTTTTTCCATACATTGCTATCAAATAAAATATTTAATTGCAATTATAAAATGCTTGAACAAGGTCATGTCGCGCATCTTTGACACGTGATGACACGTGATGACGCGGGTGAAACCACGGGGCACAGCTAGTATGTTTTATATAATGGAGTGACAAATGAGCACATAGTCATATCCGATCTCAAGATGTATAAAAAAATGTATTTGCAACGTAAAGATGCGTTGTCACCCCTGGGGAGTAAGTTAGAATGCCTCGTTTTCAGTAAATAGGCCTCCAGTTCTCTACACTCAGCAAGCACAGCAGCATTTTACGCTGTTATTATGTGAGAGCGAGGAGAGACCCATTCGTGCTATAATTATAATATAGCTGAAGTATAAAATAAGGATAATAATAATAATAGAGTTTATTCGTGTTTCCTTATTCAGAACATGTTTATCGTACGGGCGTGCATGTAGGCACGATAAACGTCAGACGGTTAGGCATTTGATTTACACCATTTTACCATATTTTTAGTAACTCGCTTTCTTGTCTATTCGGTACAGATGTTGCAATGAGGGCATCCACGATTTTTTCTGCCACAATGGCGGCGCCACTAGATAGTGAGATATAATATTATACAGATTTTAAAGCGGGGAAGTTAATTTGTTGGAAAATGTAAAACTTATTGTTTATTTTTGTACTATTAGGTATATTTTATATTAATAAGATTAAAAATAAATAAACCAAACGACAGATATTCATAAAAGTAGAAAAATTAAAAAAAGTTAATAATGTGCAAAAAATTGAAGAGCACATCACTGAAGCATTGTTTTGTGTATTTAATATATTACTCTAGAAACTGATAAACTTTTACTAAAACGTGTAACAAAGTAGTGTAACAAAAAACTTTACCTCAGTGTCAACTACACATCTTGTGAGCAGAAAATTATTTGCCCTCATTGATTTTAAACTGACTCCCCAATAAACTAGAGACACTGCTGGATGATAATGCAATATAAACTCACTTTCTTATCTGTTTGTTTGTCTGTTTGGTAGAAATTTAACAATCAATTTTAAACTCACTCCCCGATGAGTTAGAGATTTCATTTTATTAATTTTATTTTCTTTAACTCGTAAAATACATATAAGTTTAAATTTATACGTGGTAGAGCCATGTTGCAGCTATATTAGTAGTATAATTGTAGAACGAATAGGTCGGCTCGACCGGGGAAGGACCACGCTCTCACAGAATACCAGCGTAAAATAGCAGATTGACACTGCTGTGTTTCGTATGGTGAGTGTAGAGAACCGGAGATCCATTTAACTGGAATTCCATTTATTACATTCCATCTTAGTCCTCACGGGTGACGACGCATCTGCATTTTGATTCTTTATTGAGGATAAATGTAGATGTCTATGGGCCACAGCAACCACTTACCATCAGGTGGACTGCGTGCTCATTTGTCACCCTATACTATTAAAAAAACTGTGGGGAGCAGCGTCGAAGACGGGAGACACCTGATACTATGATCGTCAATCCGCCAGCTAAGCGTGACGATTAAAGCAAATCGAAAAGAGTAACAAGAGAGGCAGTATCCAGCTGTGGATTTTTATCAGCAGTAATATTTATTTTATTTTATTTTAGATATTATATATGGTACAAATCTCCCTCTATATTACCCTTACATCTAGGCCCTCGTTAAAACTCTTTATAACTTCTTCTTAAAGCCTTAAAGCCGTCGACTACAGCAGAAATGCGTCGAATCGAAGCGAATCGCATTTATTTCTAGTGCGTCCATCTCTGAAGAATCGAATTGAATTGTTCATTCATCGCAAATTCTTCATTAAAATAGGTCGTTTTTGCGTCACGGACAGCTCGTCCATGACGTAAATCGTGATAATGTGGATCTTCATAACTAATGAATTCTGGATATTGTTGGACCAGTGATAGCAATAGTTCTTCATTCATTTTTATTTAAACAAAGAATTTTACCAAAACGAAATAGAAATTAATAAAAATACGTTGGCGCGCATCCGCTTCTCCGCGTCGACCAAGGTGCGCCGAATTGAACCGAAAGGCACCGGCGAAGAAATTCGCCTGTCAAGCAATTCGCGCGGTCGATTCAATTCGGCGCACCGCGGCGCTCCGCGGCTCGTCGCTAATGGACGCAGTTTCATAGTAAATATATAGGAGGCGACTTTCTGCGATTCGATTCGACTCGGCTCGGCGAGCCTAGTGGACGCTTAGCCTAATAAATGGCTTTACGGCTTTGGGTTCTAGACCTTCTGATCCTGAAGTTATAATGTATAATTATCCTTCATAGTACACTGCTTCACAATATGTTGATGCGTCACATTGTGCAGCCCTTGGAAGATTTTGACGGCAACTTGACCAGCATACAGCTGACAGATTTGTGATGGTATCTCAAGGCGCCTGAGCAGACAGACACCTTATCTTGAGGATCACCTCACCATCAGAGCACTTGTTTCACCGTTTCCACTAATAGTTCACATGCACAGACATTTAATATACAAAATCGCACCACTTTTACATATCAAAATCCACTTCAAACCATTATTTAAACAATAATACAGGAGCAGCAATCCGCCGCCGGTCAAGTTACCGCCAAAACTCTAACTAACTATTTATGACTCAATCATAGAATTATTACGTAATAATTCTATGGACTCAATCTTCTCCCACAGATAAAATTCATGCCAGTATAAATAATATTAAATTAAAAAAAAGACAAAACAACTTTAAAAGAAGAAAAATAATAACATTCGAATTCAAGATTATGACAATAATTTTAATATCACAATAAAAATACGTATAAAGGCATCGTAATGAAAACTCGAGCAATTTTTTTCTAAATCGCGTTGGAAGAACCCGGGTGGAATGAAATGGCCCCGCTGGCGAGCTCTACAAAATGGCAACGACGATTAAAATTGGCCACAAAAAATATACTGAAAATGACATTCGATTGTTCTACGAATACAATTTCGCGGGCTTTCCCGCGCAAATTTGTTAGGTGCTATTACTTACAGTAACATATTTTTTAAGAAATTTCCTTTATATTTGAATGTTAGATACTTATATTATTTTAATGTGTTTGTATCCATTTTTCATTTTTGCTTTAAAAACCATAATCTTTATTTCCATCGACCGCCAAGCTTGGCAACTGTAGCAAAATTGCTCCTATGAGGATTTTCTCTTCTATCATACTCCTATTGCAGGGTTATCATAATACCAACAATTTGAAAAAAAACTACATATCAACCATTGACTTATATGTATATATTACATAGCAATCGAATTAAAATTTGAATTGTTACCCTATAATCCTATAACGTCTGAGCCGCGATGGCGGGAAAGCAACAAAGTAAATAAAGCGACAGCAGCCTAATAGCAGGGTTAGAAACGCGAACTTAAAGGTCGTGGATTCGAATCCGTCATTATATTAGCTAGCTAAGCTAAGCAGGGCTAGCATGGGCAGGAGACAATTTTATCCCCGGGGAACGGAGAAAATGTTTATCCCCTCTCTTAGTTTTATCGACCATTCGAGCATGGGCACACCGGTGGATATAACATCCACAGTAGATAAAATGGGAGATAGACTTAAATAGATTTTTGTATGAATATAAACTTAAACCTACGTCCAATAAACTAGGTAGGGATTGCAATCCGGAAAACCGGATCCGGTAATCCGGCAGATCCGGCATCATTTAACGTTTACCGGATCCGGTACCAATATACCGGATCCGACGACCGGATCCAGTGCTAGCAATTTTTGGCAAAATAATAGAGCTGTTGCATGAGTAGGTACTTTAAATGCGTGGTAATAGAGATTCGACCTTGTTAACTGTAGAAAAACTCTAAAATTTGTTTTAGAGATGTTGCTCATTCATGACACGGTGTTAAGTACTGAATTATATGAAGCACTACGTACAAGGATTAAAGTACGCCGCACTGTAGTAACAGGAATAGTAATATGCTTATAGAATCCAAAGAAATATCAAGAAAATGTAAACCGATCTGATGATACATTTACTATGCCAAAGAAAAAAGCCATACGATTAGAAATGACAAAAATCTTAGAAAGAGTTATTCAAGATGATAACTCGAAAATAAACATGGAAGAAATAGTAGAAAAGAACTTAGATTCACCATCACTAAAGAAAGATTTGACATTACAGAAAGAATTACAATTACAAATCCTGCAAGAAACCGCGTGTTATTATAGCATACATACTAAAAAGAGAAAGATTTTGAAAAACTACTAAAAAAGTAAATAACTATATTTGAAAGTGACGGAGTTCGAGGAGAATACTTGTCTGCTATTCATGATTATTTGCTGACAATAGTCGACAAGTGTAGATGCTGAAAGGGCCTTTTCGGCCGCAGGCTATATTTGCAGCTCTATCAGAAGTCGACTAACAGATGACACAAATAACACTATTTGTTTTCTACCATCCTTTTTCAAAATGAAAATGGAATTTCTTATAATATATAATGAATACTAAGACAATTATTACTTAAAATAATTACTTAATCGCAAGTTGCTTAAACTAAAGTATTGTACTTATAATACAAACTCATTATTGTGATAATTGTGCCATTCATTAGAGAAATTCATCAAATCATGCTGGTGTCTGTCATAAATATAAGACAACAGTGGTAGAGCCACGCGGCAGCTTTTGTTGTCGCACGGATGGGCTGGCTCGAACCGGGGTGGTACCACGACCTCACAGAAAACCAGCGTGAAGTAGAGGTTTACCTCTGCGTTTCGCTTGGTGAGTGCAGGTGGCCGGAGGCCCTTTTTACTGGAAATGAGGCATTCCATCTTAGTCCTCACGGGTGACAACGCATCTACATTTTGATTTATAATAGAGGATAGATGTAGATGTCTATGGGCCGCAGCAACCACTAACCATCAGGTGGACTGTGTGCTCGTTTGTCACCCTAATTCTATAAAAAAAAAACTTGTTTGTTAGCATTCTCAAATACTTTAGTAATTATTGTGATCTCATCTCAGTAAATTACGTAAGGTTAATTATATTAGGTTTTATAAAGTTACTTACTAAAATAATTATTGATCTATTTGTGAAAGTAAAATCTAAGAACACTGTGCTACTCGCTACATCGTTAAAATTTTACTAGTTACCTATACTAATAGATTTTAATTGTTTGCTCCTTGTCTAATCTCAAAATTGGTTGGATTGGAAATAAAGTTGATTTTATGTACATGTTATATTTTTTATAAACTGCCTATATTAAGTACAATGACACTTGATTAACTTACTAATAGTTCATTTTGAACCGAAAATCTTACTGATTTGATCAATCCGGCCGGATCGGACCGGGTCCGGCCGGATTGATCAAATCAGTAAGATTTTCGGTGATCATAATTATTTTTATTAACTTCATTCAAATATAGACTAAAAACTCTACACAAAATAAACAGGAGTATGTCATTTAGGTTATCTATAGTAATACATATTTATATATATATATATATATATATATAATGTTAGTTTTTATATTTATACATACATACTACATATTTTCATGTTTTCATATCATCTGCTTTAGTTTCTCTGCTTAGCTCTTGTTTGACTGAGAATGCCTAAAGACATTAAGTCCGCCAATCGTACACTTGAAGTGAAATAAAGGTTTTAAATAAATAATAAATAAATAACATCAAGCCGATGTTTATGTAGTAGATTTCAAACAGATATTTATCGGCGACAAAAAGGAAAAGTACCTCGCTTACACATATTACAACGCTTACGCAATAATATCGTGTGAGAAGTTGAATGTAATGTCCGGAACATCGATATCGAAATTTCAATGAAAATTATATATCTAGGTAGGTCGCAAAAAATGATGTGTTATTGTGAGGGCGGCTTAACTACTGGTCATAATCTTTAGTAAACCATGCATAAATAATTAAAGAAAGGCGTATTTCATAGGAACGTTTGTTGATGTTGTTATTATATTTAAAACTTACATATTTGAACAAAGTAAAGAAAATAATTAAGTACAACCACGAGCACTGCACGGGTGATTCCGTTTAGGATATTTTTAAATATATAAAACTTTACATTTGACATTTGAATCATTGGGAAAATATCGAAACCAGTCTTTTATCTTCATCCATCCATTAAAACCTACAAAAGTCCACTGATGAACATAGGTCTCTCCCATAGAATGCCTCACAGGAGAGATTTTTGCCATAGTTGCCACGCTTAGCAGGGGGGGGGTGTAAGCAGCCGAAGTTTTTTTTAATATTTTGAGTTGTTATCAGGAAGATGCTGCCGCCCGTCTCCTGTTTCAGTTTCACTCTATTGCCTCTCAATACACCCACGGGACGATTAGGGGTAGTGGAATTTCCTTTACCGCCACTATAGCTTGGCTTACTCTTTAGGAGATATGAGGCAATATATGGGTGAGGTTTATGTACAATACAGAAACTCTAAGACAATTTTAGAAACCTTCATACAATAAAAGATAATAAGAAATTAAAATATCGATAAAATAATATTACATTAATGACATCACTAGACACAACTAAGCTATCAACAATACCTGCCGCTCATTGTTTGTGGGGTTAAGGAGTGAACGAGACAACAAATCCACTAATCAGTGAGTAAAAAAAGAATGAGATGAGTGAAGGGTATGACAGGTGGGCAGTCGTTGAACCCGCTATTGAATAATGGCGGCATAATTTTGGCGCTATGCGGTTCGGTTTATCAAATTCCCGTTGAGGTTATTAAATTTAAGAGGGACTGCCGGTAGAAATCAATATTAAAAGCAAAGGTCCATCTTTCTTCTTCGTATCGTATATATATTCATGCATTATATGATTTTTCATAGCGGATTTCAACCCCTATTATCCATTACAACCCATAAAAGTCCACTGCTGAACATAGCCCCCCCCCCCCCCCATAGCTTGCCTCATAGGGGGGAATCTTGCCATAGTTTGCCAGGCTTTACAGACGGGCAACCCCAATCCTTTATAAATTTAAGTTTTTATCAGGAAAATGCTGCCGCCACTCACGTTCCAGTATCCCTCTGTCACCTGTTCGACACCCACGGGACGATACTAGGTAGTAGCTAGTAGTAGTAGCTACAGTTTAAGATATATGAGATCTGCTGGTAAACAGCCTGTGGCATGAGTCGGTTAGAATGAGTGAGTGCCTCTGCGTACACTTTCAGCACTATAATACCTCCGGCGCAGTTGTTATAGCTACCGATAAATTTCAATGTTTTCCGTACCTCTAAAGGGAAAACGGAAAAATTATAGGAAGACTTTGTTGTACATTTTTTCAGGGACGGGCACTTTTCCATTTTTCGCGGTTGAAACCGTCTAGTGGCGGTGTAAGAATATCCATTACCCCATATCGTCCCGTAAGTGTGGTAAAAAGCGACAGAGGGGAACAAATCAGGAGAGCCGCTCAGGCAGCGACTAGCTAATAAAGACTACAAATAAAAAAGACTGCGGTTGGCAACCCGTTTGCCGAGCGTGGCTACTTTGGAAAATCAGCCTCCCCCTATAGCTTTCCTAATAGAGGGAACCCCATTAAGGAAATATGTTCATCAGTGGATTTTAAAGTCCACTGCTGAACATAGACCTACCACATAGATCGCCTTATAGGGTGGATACTTACCATAGTTGCCGCAATCAGAGACTCAAATCTCAAACATAAATAATTTTACCTAATAAAGAAATGTAAATCATTTTCTTAGCGCATACAACCACAAACAGTTGTTCTATTTGTTCTATGGTTATTTATTTCGTTGTCTTTTGTTAATGAAAAGCCTCTATTCTGTGTTACAAAGATACAAAGTTGAATAAACCAGGCTTGGCCGCCTGCCAGAACACTCGTGTAGGCACTGAGGACGGTACTCATAATATTGAGTCATGCCGCCTCTTTATGGCGCGAAGGCCGACTGGTACTACTACGTCGTACTATCGGTGACGTGGGTATACAATTTGTTTTAATACTGTCGTTAATACATCGAGAGATCCTACAAAATTTTTTTTATTCGAGTAAAATTTTTCGTATTGATATATAAAAATTCTTGCAATGCATGCCGGGCGCTAGTCATTTGTCAGAAACACACGGGCGTGCACGTAAATGATGAAAGTTTCATCGAAATTCGATTAATTGTATAAAAACGAAAGGAAGATAAAATAAACAAACATGTAAAGAAGATAAATAACCAAACATGTAAGTGGATATTCTGGCGCATATACACTTAAATTTATCCTCATTTAAGAAACAAAATGCAGATGCGTTGTCACCCCTGAGGACTAAGATGGAATGCCTCGTTTCCAGTAAAAAGGGTCTCCGGTTCTCTACATTCACCATACGAAACACAGCAGCATTAAATACTATTTTGCGCTGGTATTCTGTGAGAGTGTGGTCTTACCCCGGTCGAGCCGACCCACTCGTGGTACAACTATAATGTAGCTGCAGCGTAGCTGTATTCACTACCATGTGTGCCACGTATAAATTTGTGCAAAGCCTTCGCGAGCTCGCACGCAGCTAGACTAACAATTTATATTTATATATATAAATTTGGTAGAATCCATCGAATATACCAGTAACGTTCCATAGGCCCTCAAGTCTGACATTCCCATAAACACCTTCTACACTACCAACAACACAAAATCGTCTGACTGAGTGATCATTTTTTTAAATCATTATCATCATTATCATAATAAGCATCTGGACGATTAAAGAACCACGAAGTCAAAAAAATTACTAATTTCTCCCCACACCCGACGGTCTAAGTAGAACATACGCGTTTTGCGTGCAATAGAAACCTTACAATCGGTATGCATTATACATTAAATCCTTTTAAAACGTCTGTAATTTCAGTTCGCCCTTGAAAGGGGCGCGGTAAGCGGGCACGTGCTAACAGAGTGTTCGCGGTAAAAGAATATTTATTTATTAAGATTTTTGGCTTGGATGCTTGTGTTTTAGCCATGTGTTCATTTCATTCGGGATCTTTGTTTTTATAGATTTTCATTATCAAGTGATAATAATCGTCTATAGTACCTACTCTGCTTCACAGTATGTTAATGCGTCACATTGCTTAGTTTTTTGAGATATTGACGATAACGTGAACCAGCAGACAGTTGGCGATAGTATCTCAAGGCGCCTAAGCAGAGAGACACCTTATCTTGAGATTCACATCACCATTGGAGCATTTGTCTCACCATTTCCACTAATATTTCACATGCGCAGACATTTAATACAGAAAATCGTACCACTTTTACATATTAAAATCCACTTTAAACCATTATATAAACAATAGTGCAGCAATCCACCGCTTGTCAAGTTCCGGCCACAAAATTTTTTTTTTCAAATTACCGCCAAACTAGGAATACTATAACATATCTATACTAATATAATAAAGCGGAAGAGTTTTTTTGTTTTTTTTGTTTGTTTAAACGCGCTAATCTCTGGAACTACCAGTCCGATTTGAAAAATTCTTTTTTTATATTATAGCCAGATTCATGTGAAATAGTATAGGCTATCAAGCATTAAGCTATATGACTCATCTATCCTTAAATATGGATATTTGTTAAGCAAGTCAGAAGAAAAAGCACTCCCGAAATGATTTATCCGCGTACGCGGGTGTTATCGTTAGGGATACGTAAATACAATGTTTTAGAAAAAACCTTTACTCCGTCTAAAAAAAAGTCCGCGATATCATATGTCTATTTCTTATACATAAGCCATAATTTGGAATTTTGTGACAAAAAAATATTGAAAATTTAAAAGTGATTTATGAGCGTTATTATTAGGCATGGCCTATTTATCCTTACGAACGAAAGTTACTTCATCATCAAGACAATTTTATGAAGATAAACTTTCTTCTTTATACCATGTTATTTGGACTCATAGTTTAAGAGATAATGTAAAATTAAAATAATTCAATACTTGGCTGGGCGCGCGAACGTCGCTTAAACCCTAGCCGTTATAAAATGCGTGAACTAGGTTATGTCACGCACCTCGGACACGTGATGATGCGGGTGAAACCACGGGGCACAGTTAGTATATAATATTTTTTTAATTGTGGTAGAGCCAGGCGGCAGCTTTTGCTGTCGCATGTATAGGCCGGCTCGAACCGGGGTGGTACCACGACCTCACAGAATACCAGCGTGAAGTAGAGGTTTACCTCTGCGTTTCGCTTGGTGAGTGCAGGTGGCCGGAGGCCCTTTTTACTGGAAATGAGGCATTCCATCCTAGTACTCACGGGTGAAAACGCATCTGCATTTTGATCTGTAACAGAGGATAGATGTAGATGTCTATGGGCCGCAGCAACCCCTTACCATCAGGTGGACTGTGTGCTCGTTTTTAACCCTTATCCTATAAAAAAGAACTATCATGGAGTCGTTTTAGATACATAATGTCCTTCGGACCGAATTTCGGTCTCGGCGGCCACTCTCAACAGAGACTAGCCATCTGCGCAAGACAGGATTAAACACGCGTATTATAGCTGAAGAGTGTGTACGCAAGGGCTGGACGGCAATCGGTCGGTCGATGGGACATCAATCCGATGCTTGTGCTTTCGATACATAGAGACATGGACATACATTCAGACCTGGATTATTCTAATGCCTCCTCTACACTACTCGCGAAGTTATGTGCCAAGTGCTCGTCAAAGTCAATCGCAGTTCGAAGAACGTGACTACACACCCGTACAACTTCGCGAAAAGCTCAGTCGCCTTGAGTCGCCCGTACCCTAATAACATGCATAACGTTCAAGAGGTAGCTGCTGTAATCGTCAATACGCTAACTGGCATACTCCGAGTAGAGTAATGTAGGTAGACGCTTCGTGTACCTTCGGGACACCTCGCGAAGTCCTTTGACTCGGCGCAAAACACCGGCAGCGATCGGAAGTCTCCTGAGGCGAAGCAAGATTACACGAAGCAAATCGAAATACATCTCTACACCATTCTCTTCGTCCTACCTCGATCAACTTCGCGAGTAGTGTAAAGGGGCAATAGTTTATATAAATACTTGTCTCATGCGGGTCGAAATCACGGCTCGCGTTGTCGCAACCAAATAAATAAATGTTCAATCACTTCGCCAGCGTGACCGGATACCGCCTAGCATTCGAAAAATGGGGAATTTAAAATAACTTAGAAAAATCTTAAGAAATATTTCTAATAAAAGTATCTGTTCATCCGAGATTCGTAAGTCTGGGGTGATGTATTTTAATATTGAAAACGAACGCGTCAAATAGTACCCAACTTATTCTAGCATATAAGGTGAAAGCGCCAGGTTAACCCCCGAAATTCAAATATTTCTCTTCAGCATCCACTTACCATCAGGTTTACTGTGTGCTCGATTGTCCCCCTTATTCAATAGAAAATGAAATTACAGCCTGTAATGATATAACTAAAATGTCTGCAATTAATTCCCAAAAACATATGATAATAGTGGGCTAAAAATATCTTAATTGTTGTAATTGATAGTAAAAAAACAAAACTTTTTGATTATACATATTATCATAACAAACAAAATACTTTTATCTACGTATTTTAGTAACAACTCTTCATAAGTAGGCGCAATAAAAATTAAATAAACGTAAAACAAATTAAATAAAAAGTTATTTTTAAAATAAAAACAAACTTCGACCCGTTTTGTTGCTTCAAGGTATATAATTAATTGTAATTGTCTAATATATCCTAATTTCATTTAATCGCGTCTGCGTTCCTTACCTTTAGCGGGGATTCTTTGTTTTTTTTTTCAAGTGAAGCTTGGCATTATAAATTACACTCGGGTTTATGAGAAAATATTTTGAGTAAAAGTCGAATGAATAAACGACAAAAATTTTAAGGTGTATATTATGATAATATAATAAAATAATTGTAATTTTGCATATTTGTTTCGTTATTAAAACCCGTTATTGACTTTTCTGTCAAGAAAATTATCAATAACAGCCCGGAGTCAGGAAGTTGGCGGTGTTTGAACCCCATGCATCGGAAAGCACGTAAAGCCGTGGGTCCTGCGCCTGATCGGATTGCCGTCCCATCAGGCTATGAGAGTGTGGGAATGTAGAGTAAACCGGTGCTTGCGTATACACTTGGGAACTTTAATCCGTCCTACGCAGATGGCTAACTCCGTTGAGACTGGCCGCCGTGACGGAAATACGGTCTGGAGGACATTATTATAGTGCCGCATATACTGTTAACACATTCTTTCCCTTCAACCATCAAACAACCAGATGCGAACAGTCTCCCCAACTTTGTTGTCAACCTACCACGCATTCAGACCACAAATGGTATCTACGTCGTTCATAATGCATAGATCAATGGAGTGGAACCATTGAGTTATATGTAGTACGTGCTAGAGAAGCTATTCCAAACAAAAATTGTGCGCTACTCTATGCCTTCGCGCATGCGCGGGAGTAGTAGTCGCGCATGCGCGAAGACTTTAATATAAAATAAATATAAGAATTTAATATAAAATACTCTTATTTTAATCCAAACAAACATATTTCTAAATAAAATGTAATAATAATTATCTTATGGAATTCACAAATCTTCAATTCACGCAATATTTAGTTTAGTGTACGGATTGCAGTACAGTTCATTTGAACATAGTCAATTTTAGGAATGCGAAATCTAGTGCGTATTACATATATATCGATGAGTGGAACAATTCCTTTCTACCGATTATCACATGAGTCTTCTTAAAATGAAGAGTGAATGAATAGGCACTACCTCATATCATCCCATAAGTATATAAGAAACGACAGTGGGAAACTGACACAAAATTTGGGAAGCAGCATCCTTCCTTATAACAACTCAAGCCAAGCTTGGCAACTATGGCAAAACCCTCCCTAAGACCATCAAGACATAAATCCTTGGGGAAGGCGAACATGGGCTTTTATAGGTAATGGATAAATGCAGTACATTATTTCCTAAATATCTGATCGTTTTGTAGTCACCCTTAACTTCTATCAAAAGAAATGTAATGATTAGTTACGAGTAAAAAGGGTTTCCGGTTCTCGATCACAATAATAATAATCAAACGAAATAACTCTCCTATCTCTTCCCTATCTCTTATTTTCCCTCTTTCGTCTCTTATGACATATTCTTACACCGCTACTACACTACACATCATCATCGTCGTCATCATTACAGCCCTTCACAAGTCCACTGCTGAACATAGGCCTCCCCCAATGAATGCCACAAAGCACGGTCCTGAGCCACCTGCATCCATCGACTTCCTGCATGTCTTACCAGGTCGTCACTCCATCTAGTGGGGGGTCGCCCTACACTTCGCCTACCGGTACGAGGCTGCCACTCGAGAACATTTTTTCCCCATCAGCTTACTAATCCGTTGGGCTATGTCGTTTACACTGGTTTTACTGCAGATATCCTCATTTCTAAGTTTATCACGCAGAGAAACCCCTAGCATAACCCACTACACATGAAATCTACAATTTCTAATTTTAACCAAATAGTTTTCCGATCATTGCCTGGCAACAATAAACATAAAAAAATTAAAAATCCAAAAGCGCACACCTCGAACGTTCATGTAATGTTTTGAATAGTGAATTTATTTTTATTAATTACCAAAACGCGTATTTCGTTTAAAGTTAAAAAAATTGTTTCTGTTTAATTAACACGAATTTTTTTGACTACTTGATACCGGTGATTCATATTTTGTTACCAAAAAAAAATTCAAATTATTAAGAAAATAAAATAAAACATTAATGTACGGGACGGTTTACAATAGTGAAATTCAAACGCATTCCCAATTATTAAAATCTAAAGCCAATAAAAAAAATTAGGTGATAAGTTCAGTTTTCGAAAGATATCTTCTTATTCACATCCATACAGACCAACTGACGTCCTAGTGACATTATTTCAATTAACTTTTTTCAATAATAATCGAAATAATTTATCTTATAACTAACTACGTCAGAAGTATTAATTGAAATCTCCTCTTGCTATTGGTGTACTTTTTAGGGTTCCGTACCAAAGGGTAACCAACGGGACCCTATTATTAAGCCTCCGCTGTCCGTCCGTCTGTCTGTCAGTTTTAATAAAATATAATAAAAAATAATTAAATATGAAAGAGGACTCCTCTACTAGAAACGTGTTTCACGATGGTACAGAACAGAACCGTTCACGCCGAGTCCAATTCGCACTTAGCCGATTATTTATTATATAAGTGCAGTATAAAGGTGGTGGAAGTGATTTGAGTGGATCGCGATTTTTTGATTTGGTGACAATACAGCACTACGTCTCCGCTTCGCATTCGGCGTGTGCAAAAATAAGTAACATTTATAATTGTCTGCTTACTGACTGATTTTCTTCTCATTTCTAGACGGTCATAAAAATTTATGTAATACCATAATTCTGCAGCTTATGCAATTTTAAATTCATTCGCGCACATAAGTAATTACATTAAAATATTAAAATATTTCATTCGTTCCAGAAGCGTAGAGCTGTAATTAAAATTACGCAGTCGCCATGCCCTGACGGAAACGCAATTAACTCGGTAAGAGATAATGACTTTTATTGTGCGAGATATAAATAGGGTTTTTAAATCACACGAATGTGAGATTTCGTCCGCCATTAGATTTCATATTAACAATCCAAATATTACTTGAAAAAGAAATAATAGGTCGTCTCTTTCAATTTCATTAAATAACAATTCATTTGTTGTATTTTCGTAACTAAATAAAGCGTTTTTCAATACGTCTCATGACGTTCAAGTTTATAATACTAATGTTATTTGCGCCACTAGATGGCGCTACTACTAAGTTCAAACGCGAGATCCGTCAACAGTTAAAGCAACTTAGAAACGTAATTTATAGCTCATTTTCGTGGATACCTACACGCAGCAGTAGACATTGAATTGGATGGTGTGTTGATGTTGACGATGATGAGGTGATCCTACCTACATAATGATACCTACATAAACAACTTCACGTTATAGAAAACTATTTCGTTTATAATTTTTTAACAACACATGGTAGAGTTCTTTTTCTGGGAAGAGACTGTCTTAGCACCGCTCTCTTACCTATGACTTATTTCCATCGCCAAACAGCATTGCATGTACAGCTGTAACCTGATCTGAGTGTTGAGAGTGCTGTGAAAATTCAATACAATCATAGACTGTAAGATATAAGCCGTACCTAGTACCTACGATTGTCTAAATCTCGTGGCTAGCAATAAAAAAATAAAATAAAAAAATAAAGAATAAAATCAAATATTTGATATATTTGAAAAAAGCAGTTGATAGGCATTAGTGTATTCATTATAACAAACAGAAAATAAATAATTTAAAATTGTGTACAACCAACTTTGATATAAATTATTAAAATTAACTCAAAAACTATTTGTCAGACCTTGATCAAATTTATATGGGACCACATGAGGTACTAGCTTTCAAATTAAAAAAGAATAATTGAAATCGGTTCATCCTGAAAAAATATTGAGGTAACACAAATAAAAAAACATACAGTCGAAGAGAGAACCTCCTCCTTTTTGAAGTCGCTAGAAAAACACTGGTTGCCATGCGGTAGTAAATATGGTAAATACCGCCTTTATAAAAGGCCAATGTTCAGCAGAAGACTTTAATGTTTTAGTGGTTCTAATGAAATAAATAGATGGAAGTTTCAATGACTAGATTTGTTTTCACACTTGGTTTCGTTGTATTCTTGTATTGAGCAGCGCTATGGTAGCCAGATGCGTTATAATTTTGAACAGGTGCTGCTTATGGGGGCTGGTCTCCTCGTGTTCGCCATGCACTAAAAAGCACTAAATTTTAAATATCCTTTTTTGGAGTACATCATAGTAACTCTGAAACGACGACAATACAATAAATTCATATGTCATTCATAGATCACAGGTTCATATCCGGCTTGAAGGACCAAATTTTATTATTTAATATGTTTTTTTTTTCTTGTATAATAGTTTAGAATTGAAAGAGAACTTGATATTTATGATTTATTTCAAAAGTTAGTACTTTACAATCTTATTGAACATAATGAAAGCACCTATTTTCATCCGTGTTGGTGAGTAAGAGACAAAATTTCATTGTTGCTACTTTATTTGACTACATATAGATAATAGAAAAAGTGTATGAAATATTAAACAGATGATCTTGCATCATCACTTATAATAATTTTATATATGTGTGTATATTTACATATATGTAAACATATTGAAGGTATATATATATATATATATATATATATATATATATATATATATATATATATATATATATATATATATATATATAAGATACATAAAAGTTTACAGGAGAACATAGGCCTGAATGCCAATGAGTAACGGTTTATTTTCAATTAAATCCTTATTGCATTTTGCTGTATTGCTATGCCTATATGTGTATCATGATACTGTACTACCTATACATTCTTACAATCTATGTTTACAAATCTATCAAATCTACAAATCTTATGTTTTCTTTTGAATTAATGCAATTATTGATATTGACTTTGCCTTTGACCTGAATTATGCACTCCCAGTCCAGATTGCGTTGTTGTCTAAACACCGACGGAACTCGGTGATTTTATCGAACTCTAGATAGAAAGACCTTTAATCAAAATCGGCCAGTTTTTACGTCACAATTTATTTAAAGTGTATCATCTTCATAATACCTAGTCAGGTCATAAATTCTGTCACATGTTTAATATAAAATAATTGAAACAAGTTTATTCATTATGTAACCACTTATATACCAAAGTGAACTTAACAAAACATAGATTCTTATGACACTAATTTTTATTCAAAATGACCTCCGTGATTTTGAATACAGGCCTTCAATCTGCGCGGCCAGTCGTCTATCGCAGCACGAACGAGGTCCATGTCAATATCGGCGGCTGCCTTAATCAAGGATGTCTTGAGTGACTCCTAATTGGGATGAGGCTTTAAGCACGCCTTTTCCTCCAAGTGTTGCCATATCTTGTAATCTAACGGATTCAAATCTGGACTGGAGGAGAGCCAGTCTTCGTGCCGGATGAAGTCGATTTCACGCGCCGCCAGCCAGTCTTGTGTGCTCTTCGCTCTATGAGCTGGCGCCGAATCTTGTTGGAATACCCAGTGCCTGTTATTGAACATGGTATGAGAAACAGGTTCCACAAGGTTCGTCAGGACTATATTTTGATGCACAACTGCATTCGTTTTTACACCTTTCTCATAAAAATGTACCTCTGTTAAGCCCCAATAAGAAACTCCCAACCATACCATGAGCGAGGATGGAAAATGACCTCGTTGGACACACGGAATACGGTTGCTCGCTTCTTCAATACTATGTGCGTACACCTTATCATTTTGTTTGTTGTAGCTCTCTTCTACGGTAAAAATTTTTTCATCCGAAAAAAGAATTTCCCGATATTTTTTCCCGCGTACCGCTTCAACAAAGCGCGGCATCTCTTCAGTCTCAGGTCCATTAGAGGAGCATTAAAACGATGTCTTGTTTTTCTTCGATATGCCCGAAGCCCTAAGTCTTCATTTAACATCCTTTTCACCGTGGTTCTGCTTAACCCCATCTGAAGGGCCAACAGTTTCTGCTTACGTTTGGGATTTCTTTGAATTCACGCCTTCACAGCTTTTATCACTGCTGGAGTCCTAACAGACCGAGGGCGACCACTTCTTGACCTGTCATCTACACTAGAGTCATTGTATCGTTTGATGGTACGATAAACGAATCTTTTGGTTATATTAAAATTTTTCAGTATGTCAAAAATTTGAATTGGCGCGTAACCGCAACGATGCAACGCAATAACTGCAACACGGTCTTCTTTAAGCGTCCACTCCATATTTAAAAATGAGTAAAATTCTAAAAAGTATACAGTTTTATTTTCATGAACAATTCGAAATTCGAATTCAATAAACTTTTTTGTGGCCAGCATTCTAAAAGAAAAGTTTTTACTGTGTGACAATACTTATGACCTGACTGTGTATTTAGTAACTGTAATATGTACTATAAATATACTAACTGATCCGGATGACGCTATTTTGTTCTTTCAGGTAGCTAGCACGAGGGTTTCACACTAAATTCATTCCGGACTTTTTACACAAATATATCTGTGTAC
Source organism: Parnassius glacialis (assembly GCA_033319125.1). NCBI lineage: Eukaryota > Metazoa > Arthropoda > Insecta > Lepidoptera > Papilionidae > Parnassius > Parnassius glacialis. The sequence goes on from JAVANC010000009.1 coordinate 3,650,988, forward strand.
AGGATTATTTTGCAATAAACGGCCAAATTTTCAGAGAAGGTTCAGAATAAGTAATATAGCCAAATGGTCAAAGTCAAAAATCTGTATTAAATAACTAATAACATATAAAGAAACAAATGTAGTTCACTTAATATAAGACACTTACATTATTCAAAAAGCCACAGTTCTCAGACGGCAGACGTAGACGAAAAAAATATTACACCTAAGATTACGATGTCGCATAGAGCGTTGTAGGGAGTGCACACCGACGCGATTTAACGGATTTGTCCTATTTCTAACGCGACTAAGAATTGAAAGTTATAGAACATGTCTTTTTTATTGTAATTTATCTAAAATTGGTAAAATAGCTTCATTTTAAGGTGTTTATACATAAATATTAACAGAGCGGTGTAAGTGAATCAACTGATTTCATCTTATGGTCGATGATTCGAATGGTCATTAAGATCTTAAGTCTTTGTTCGTTTTTATATTTCGACAAATAAAAGCTGTGTCCACTTCATCGATTGTACTTGCTTACACATGACCTACTTAGGCTGCGTGCGTTGAACTTACAAGAACATCATTTAACGTAACGAATGATTGCATTACCACCATGGGAAAGAAACACTCCTAACTTTAGTTTCTGTAGTTAGTTTAAACTTCTTTTTGATAATTTTTTATAATTACGGTCTTTCTCTTGGCATTCATAAACTCCAATGTATGAGGTCGTAACTAAGCCTATATTTCAAGTGGTATAAACAGTGATGGATTTATAATAAGACACGCTAGGCATCACCGCAAAAAATACATCGGTGGTTAAACTTCTGATAAAAAATTATATGTTTTAGTATGGAAAAAATGCATATTACCAGTCAATCAAACTAGAAATGAAATTCTCGCTATTACAAATATCTACACTAAATGGTTAGATTTAGTTTATTGCGTAACAATTTTTTTTTATATGACATTATTTTTTTAAATTTAGTAATCCGTAAGTTTGTAAATGATATTAATATTCGCAATGCCTACATCTGTAACTTACATAACATAGATACTACATATATATATATATATATATATATATATATATATATATATATATATATATATATATATATATATATATATATATATATGTATAGTTTGTCACCCTATCCTATAAAAACAAATCCTCCCTGCAATGGGAGAAGCACATGAAGCAGCGGAATTTAACGAGCTGATGGAGAAGAAGAAGAAGATACATATTTGTTAGAATTCGCTGAGTTACAACCGCAATGGGGAAAGTATTAAGGAAAATAAATCGACTTTTTCCATTTGAGCACACACTGTTACCGAGTAAGTTTTAACACGAGCATTAATCAAAATTAGCGGTTCAACCAAAGAACATTCAATTGTTACTCTTTGTTACTATGTGGTATTATATATATATATATATATATATATATATATATATATATATATATATATTGCTCCTCATTAAAACAAGATGTATTAAAAAAAAATTAATGTGTTTTCTAATTAATATATATCCCATATCGTCCCGTGCGTGTTGTAAGACGCGACAATTAGAAACAAACCGCAAGATGGGCAGCAAAGTAATGCTAATAATACCTTAAGCTAAACTAAACTAAAAATAAATAAAACTAAAAGCAAACCCACTTGCCAAGCGTTGTAACAATTGCAAATATCCCGCCTATGAAGCGATCTATGGGGAAGGCTTATGTTCGGCAGTGAACTTTTGATGTGCTGTAATTAATTAATAAAAATAAAAACAGTCTTGATTTTTATTCGAGCGAATGTAAACCCTATTGACAAGCAAATAAGAAAAGCCATTTCGCTCGACGTAGTCCTTGAATAAATCCATACATTAGGCCAGAATTTACTTTTATTATTCCAATCCACTTGTTACTGAAGCCTCTTCGCAAATTCGTCTGTGTAAGGTGGAAGTCTATGATAATACGATTTGCGATAAAGATAACGCGAAATTATCAGCGGTGAAATACAAGAGAACATTATATAAGAAGAGAACAACTGCAACAATAGAGGAATTGCAAATGTGTTGCCGGCCTTTTAAAAATAATAGGCTCTTTACTAGATAGTCTCTAAATCGTATCGGCCCGGTAAAATCGCTGGTGGTATTCGATTCTACAAGTAACTTGCGAGGAAAAAACTTCTCGTCAACCGCTCAGTGGTGGACCGCCAATCACCCAGATGGTATGTGTAGTGGGATGGTGAAATTGAGCGGCTGGAATTAGTCCGAACAATTCGTCTGAACACTCCCCACACACTTGATACGAATATATATGTGTGTGTGTATAATATTATATAGACATTATATATTTTTTTATATATTTAAATTTTCATGCACAAAGTTCTACATATGGCGGACTTAATGCAATAGGGCATTATCTCCCAGTCAACCATTAGGCTAAATAGAGATAGACAAACAAGAGGAGGTGCAGCAGTAATCGAAATAGAAAGGGCTAAAAAATATTATATATACATATAAATATAATAAACACACACAATATATACATATATAAATACATACATACACATATACATGCAAACAGTACATATATACACAATACCTATAAATATTATCAATGTCAGATTAAATATGAAATATACATAATTATATGAAAATAAGAGCTGTGTTAGTTCAAACTTGCAACGATTTTTTCACATGCTTACGGACTTGATTTTTAAAAACAAACTTGTTGGGAACTTTTTTTAAGGCAAGAGGGTTATCGTTCCAGAGTCTGATCGCCGTGAGGGCGAAAGAGTAATATAATTAACCAATACAGTGTAAAGGAGTGAGCAACTTAAGATTAGCCGAAGAACGGAGAGAACAATTATGAGAATCTCCCAGATACTGAAATTTGGATTTCAGATACTCGGGGGAACATGGATCGTTGAGAATTTTGAAAAGGTTGCAGAGTATTCTAACACGTCTGCGCTGACGGATAGGCAGCCAATTTAGCTAAGCACGAAAAGAAGATACATGGTGATATTAATGATATTAAATAATTGTCGCGTCTAAATATTTTTGGAGCTGTGGTAGTTTGGGGACTTAGTGCTCTGTGTAACCTGACTTCGATACCTTGACCCGCACCAAACTGCAGCCATATTGTGGTTGTAGCACAAATGGGTCGGCTCGACTGGGGAAAGCCCACGCGCTCACAGAATACCAGTGTAAAATAGCAACTCAATGCTGCTGTGTTCCGTATGGTGAGTGTAGAGAATCGGACACCAAATTTACTGGATACTAGGAATTCCACCTTAGTCCTTAGAACGCATCTGCATTTTGATTCTTATTACAGGAAACATGTAGATGTCAATGGACCACAGCATCCACTTACCATATCTAGGAAACGAAAGAAGGCCTATGTCCGTTATATGTATTGGTTGTAACTTTAGTAGATATTAATAGTGCACGAAACTGTCATATGTATTACGTATATTAATTTGTACAAGGACATTACTTCGAGATCAAGCATGAATGCCTCTCATGCCTATCTAAATTATTTTTTTGATTATTTACTAACAATTGGAGACAATAAGCTAAGCTTAAAATTAAAAAAAAATGCAAAAATAACGTTATTCTTATATAATTTTGCTTTACGTAGCGGATGGGCAGCAGCGTGTTCATACAAATGTGAAAGACTCGCTGCCTGCGGTGCAACAAAAGGGGAAACAGGACACCGGCTGTTGCGCTCTCAGTCGCACTTACGAGCCTTACATCAGGCGTCCTGTTTCCCCATTTTATTGCACCGCGGGCAGCGTGTCTTTAACATTAGAATACAAATTAAAAAAAAACTGCGATTGCCAACCCGCTTGCCGAGCGTGGCAGCTATGGCCGATCCACCCCACCCCCCCTCTCCCTATAAGGAAAGCTATGGGGAAGGTCTATTTTCATCATCAGGTTTTCATTTTTAACAGTAACGGTTTAGATACACTCGAAAAATATTCTAGGCAAGTTGATTGATGGAATACTTTTTGAATCATCCACTAGATAGTAATACGACTTGATGAAAATTTCCGGGAATCAAAGTTGTGCCTTGTAGACCTAGGAATGGTCTTGTATGAGCTATAGTTATGACAACTATGAAATAGAATAAAATAGAATAATTTTTATTCAATATAGATACTATAAATGTGTCTGAAAGCACAGAAACAGTAAGTGCAATAAGATTCGAGGTGAGGTTTGAATACAGTGTCATACACATGAGGCAATCATTATACGTCGAGATGAATACGTAGATATAACTACTCGTATCAAATCGGAGTACAAAAGCTTTGTTTAAGTCGCCTCAGAGCGATAGCTAAGGTCTACATTGAATACATTATTCCCAGACCTTCCAGGGAACGGAAATATTCACCAATAACTACAGAATATTTGCAAATAGGGTAACCATGCAAAAAAAAACATATCCCGACAATATTTACATAATATTTTATTTTTGTTACATTTTTTCATTGCGTAAAAGGAGACGGTCCATTTCTGGCCCAGTCTATGTACAGTATACCGTAATACATAAATACCTGTTAAAACATGTTGGACTGTTTAAAATGCGCTTCTGCAATATAGATAGTTTATTAAAATAAGATTGTTTTGTTCTAGATGGACGAAAATGCACCAATAAATTCACAATGTTTTGCAAACGTATTACAAGAATTATCTGTCAGCACAAATCATGAAAACGACCTCCAGCGTCCTAATGCCAATACTATCAGTATATTGTAAGTTTGGTGTCAACGAAGACTGGGTAGCAGATAAGTTGTTACCCAATTAATATCATCCCAACAATACTCTGTTTTATTTAGATGCCGTATAACATCTCGCCATCACTCGGGCAGAGCCTATTATCCATATTATATACTGTTGGCAACAAGGGACAAGATGGGATGAGATGATTGCAGGTTGTTATTGCAGTTGTACTTCTGAAAAACAGGCAGTGCGTTGCTGTGCCCACATAATGACCGTTGTCTGGTATTTGTGTTGGACTCGGTATCAAAATTCCATAACCGCACCGGCCTCAATTCTGGATGGCATTTTAGTAAGAGAGGATATTGAAGTAGGATAAGTAAATAAAAAATTTAAAAAATCAGCTGTTTTATTTATATTACCTTAAGTATCCAAAACATGATTGACCTAATGTTTCACTGTCTATAATTCATAGGACTGTTAACCTTTGTTATGACATTATCCAGGCTTTAAATGTTTGTCAAAGCTCAAGGCATGCTCTGACACCCTGAGGACCTGTTATATGAAAATATTTGTACGCCGGAAATGGCAGAATATTTAGGATGTGAATTCTTTTGTAACAACTGTAATGTACCATATTATAACAAATAAATTATGTTATCTATGATTGTACCCTAGCACTTCAGCAGCCCAGATAGACATATACCTGAACAGAAATTAGTATTCAGGATTATTCTGTTTATCTACCTTAAAACAGCCACTCTAAGATAAAATAAGTTAAATATATTCTTTATTATTACTACACAATAAAGTAGTAAGTATCTCAGGGTAGATTTTTTAGGGTAGAGAAACGGAGTTACCCGCTATTCACATAATATAATCTCGGCTTTGAGCTATCTCGCACTAAATTTTTGTAAAAACTAACAAAACACCTAGGCCTCATTTCCCCATGTAAAAAAAAAAGTCCTGGATGCCCCTGGCACTGAAGTGTGCATTAGTACATACTAATGAATACAATGAAATAATTTTGCGCGTAGGCACCGTTGGTTTATCTCAACAATCTTCTTGTCTGGAATTGGGTAGTACTTTTTACATTTGTTTTCTCCTGAACTGCATTTATGATATGCAAATATCAGCAAGAACATTAGTTGTTTTAAGACCAAAAAAGCACATGCACAATCTTTAATACACTTTATTCGTGTTTTGATCAAAAAATACAACTTTTTTGCCTTACTTTCCTACTAGTTTTGAGAAATTTTAGCTATTTTACATAATAAGTCTACCTGATAGGCTATAGGTGATATGAGTATATTTCAGAGATGACAGCTAACGTCAAATCAAAACGACATCAATCCGCCATTAGTGTTGCATTTTTTGGTGAGAATAAAATATTAATACCACTGAAATTAAGGCAAATTCGTGGATTTGAATGATCAAAAGTGGTTTAGTATTATATTTTAATTTATTTCCATACCAGTACAAAAGTGCGCCTACGCTTCATACAATTTTGGACCGTCTCCTATCTCCATATATATACATGGTAGAACTACGTTGCAGCTATACTCGTAGTAAAGACTGCACCACGAATTGTTCGATCGGGGAAGAACCAGGCTCAACACGCGCTACTACCAGCGCTATATCCATCACACTTCCCTTTGAATTATAAAGAACACACATATATTAATTTACATAATTTAATCTGCGGTAAATGTCATCATTATCTTGTTTTCAATGTTGCAACATTAGCGCCCTCTATTCGTTACTAAAATGTCTGTCATCGGTCGCTTGCTTTTACAACGCAACACATTTAAGATATAAAATTCTTTTGTCAAAGTTATTTTGTAAATAATAAACGTACATAATATGACAACAAAACAAAACATAATGATAAAAAAGCTAAAATTAGCTAGTCCTTCTAAGATCCAAGACCGCAAAAAACACCTTAATTTGATTATTCCACGCTAGTTTACCATTACCGTGTAGTGGCGGTGTAAGAATATGCAATACCCCATATCATAAACTATCATAAGACGCGACAGAATAATAATACATAATCTTCTTTATATATAAAAATTACGTATCACGTTGTTTGTCCGCGATGAACTCCTAAACCACTGAACTGATTTCAATGAAACTTTGCATACTGTGCATTTTGGTCCAACTTGAGAAATAGGATAGTTTTTATCCCGATAAGTGACCGTCAATATTTTTATTGCGAATTTAAGAATTTTTTATAGGCGGGGTCTTCGGAAAAGGCAGAACAACGTCTGCCTGGCCAGCTAGTAAATAATAAATATTTATTGAATAAACGTCACGTCAAATTCACTTATTATCTTCTAATTACTTTTTACTACTAAATGGTGTTGAAGCCTTACATGGTAAATCGCACGCACTGTCTTAGCACAAGCAACAAAACTACACAGTCGTGTAACTTAAAACTCAAAGTACATTATACGACAGTGTGTGTTGAATATTGTTTTTGAAGTGAAAACTTCTTTAGCGGCGTTGTGCACTTTTTTTGTAATGGATAAAAAATGTTAAACTCGCGTCAGGTCACGTGTCCTGATCGAAAATTCGTAAGACGGACGGAGAGTAGACAGCCGGCGCGGCGTAGGAGAGGAAGTAAGTTAGGTTTAATTAACTTTCATTTATTAATTAATATAATTTTATTATTAAGATTAGGTTTCGGTCGAGTCTATTGTACTGCTTGACGAAATTATTAATATAGATACATATGTACTTACACATTATAGATGTAATATTTGTAATATGTTTATACTTTATAGCATTAACCTATATTTTCATAACATTACAATAAGCATGTAGAAAGGGTAATTAAGTATAGTACAGAGACTAATTTTGTAGTTAGGAATAATATTAATTCGTTTACACGAATTAATTATTCAACGAGTCAAGGATAAACTAGAATACGACAAGCGCACCGTTCCACGTCAGAACCAAGACTGTCTTAACGGCGGCCGCGCCCTCCGTTTTATACAAGCAAAACGGGCGCCACCGCAGGTGCAATTGTGCAGGTGTGCGGAACACGTGTTATTTACAAGAATTATGTCTAACTGCACCGACGGCTACCGCGCCGCACGTGCAATGGTGCTGGTCCCGTCACGGCCATACTGACATGCGTGCGTCCTCGCACGCGCTTCATCACAATTTTAGTTATCTGTAGACAAAAAACCATCGTTCGACTATCCTGACATAACAGCGTCTGGTCCGGTCTATATTGACCCTTCAGACTTGGGTGACAATCAGTTTTGTTCCGGCAGTAAGCCCCACAAAACTTTTAATCAACTTTATGCGGTAGATCGGAATGATTAGTCTGAAGCTTTTCTATTTTCTCTTTTTTGTTTCAAGTACTGTTTTCGCTAGTCCGGAATCACTATTCCCTATAGCCATATCATTGGACCGGCACAAAGCCCTGCAATGATAGTAAGAACTATTTTTTTTTCTTACTCTTTTTTTTTAAGTACTATTTGCTAGTCCGGAATCACTATTCCCTGTAGCTATATTATTGGACCGGCAAACGCCCTGCAATGATAGTAAGAACTACTTTTTTTCTTACTCTCTTTTTTTTCAATTCAGTATAGAACAGGTACAGACCAACCATACCGCAAACATGTCCCTGTCACAATCACACAAAAGTGTATCGTGAGGGACGTAGTGACATGGAAACACCTAAGTATGTAAACCAACAGCAACACGACACATCCCAGTGCAGCACAGACCAGCCTCCCTGCAACTCCATGTTCCTTTCCTGCACAAAAATAATTACTTCGCTAGAGTGTTGCAACGTCTCTAGTATTTTCTAGATGCACAGACACTGCTACCTCTGACTGTCGCACGTCCTCGTGCGGTTGACAGTGAACAGCATACGGTCTATCAGTTATCACCACCTGCTAACAGATATTAACTCTTGTTAAATATTACAACGGTCGACCATTCCAGACTTCATTTAAGTCATGGACGCGCCAATATTGCTACCTCCAGGCAGACGCACTCCAGCTTTCCGTTCTGCTGCGTTCGTGCCACATTCGCGCTAGTGAGCCGTCGCGCCGTACTAGCGCTAGCGAATCGTCGTACTGCTTCGCAAAATTAAAAGAAATCGAGATAAATGTATTGCAAACCATGGAATTCAGAGCTTCCAAAATTCATCACATATTCTCTTATGAAACGGCAACTGTATGACATTTGAAAACATTGCAAAAAACGGAAACTATGTGTAGAGGCAGATACCACAACATATTTCAAAGGGAAGGAGGCAACTGCGCAAAATCTACGAAAGCCCACCAAGCCTCAGACGTCCATTTACAGCGCCAAAGCACCATTTGTTCGACGGCCGCTTAAATTGCCTTGCCGTAAGATCAGCCGATAATTTACCGGCTGTAGTGGTGTAGGCTCAATCTTACCAGCGCTCGGCCGTACCTGACCATGTTCGATTAGCCGTCACAACATCTTCCTCATTGATCATTGTTGTAGAGACTTCTACGAATCCCTCGACATCAAACCCCAATCTTGTCGACGACACAATATTCGGAGCAAACTGCAACACTGATCAACACATTAGAACACAAAAATGTCACTTATTATTTTCAATTCATAGCGTGTTAAAGTTAATCCTTTATTTTGGTACATCCCTTAAACGTTTTGAACTTCAAAATATAGCAAATGATAATCATGTTTCGCGTGAACTATCAAATTACAACATAACTTGAATAAGTTAATTAGAATACTACTTTAATTATATATTTAAGGGTACTTTTAATACAAATCGAACAAATTTAAAAAAATTGGCTTAAATCATTTCACTTTATCTTTTCTCTACACTTTAATGATACGAAAATATCGTAAGTAGCATAGCAAATTTCATTACGGTATTTAACATAAAAACAGATTCATCAATGCGGAATGCATTACAGTCTTCCACAAATGTAATAATCCTCATACTATTCGAAGATTAAATGTGGGCAAAAATGGGGACTTTATCCTACTTCTGATGTAGAAAGGCTAATTAAGTATAGTACAGAGACTAATTTTGTAGTTAGGAATAATATTAATTCGTTTACATGAATTAATTATTCAACGAGTCAAGGATAAACTAGTAACGGAATACGACAAGCGCACCGTTCCACGTCAGAACCAAGACTGTCTTAACGGCGGCCGCGCCCTCCGTTTTATACAAGCAAAACGGGCGCCACCGCAGGTGCAATGGTGCAGGTGTGCGGAACACGTGTTATTTACAAGAATTATGTCTAACTGCACCGACGGCTACCGCGCCGCACGTGCAATGGTGCTGGTCCCGTCAAGCACATGTGCGGTGTAGGTTTACCAAACAAATAATTTCGAATGAAAATAAATGAAATAAGATAATAATAAATAATCTCCGCCATTCCAAAATATCAAAAAATGCACAACGTTAATATTCAAGTTTTCACTTCTGCCGGCACTCCCGGAGTGCAACCCGTCGTTTATTTTTTTTTTATTAATCCGTATCCAACATACGGAATATGAAACAGACGTTAACTTACTATTTATTTTATTTTATTTATTTATTTTATTTATTTTTATTTATTTTAACAGATACACCATTGGCTTATCACTAGACATTGTTAAATATAACACAATTTATTTTATTCAAAATGATTCGCCTTAAAAGGTATATACAACAAAAATAGTGCAGCTACAATAAGACAGTTGTTAACTTACTTAACTAGAACAATATTATTAATAAATTTACAAGTTATTTGCTTACAATAAAACTAATGCTAAACTTGAAGAAGAGAGAAAGAGTTATAAATACTTATTACATAATCTAGCAAATTTTGATACGTTATCCGTATGGAAAATGTCGACATCGCCGTTGGTGGTTATGTCGTTATACGTTTGCATTAACTTATTTATTGGGGCTCGTTTACCTAAATTTGTTCTATGTTTAGGTAAACAGAAAATTTTGGTAATCGGATGTCTTGGTATAGATCTTGGAACTCTGATACTTATTTGATTTAACAGTGCCGGTGATAGTAGGAGGCCGTGAATTAGCTTATAAAGTGTTTTAAGATCGCTAAGTCGACGTCTTTTTTCGAGAGACTCTAATTTGAAGTGGGATAGCCTAGTATTGTAGTCAGCACGGTAAGGACAAGTTTGATCTTTAAAGGCTAAGTAGCGGGTAAAATTGCGCTGGATACGCTCTATTCGATCACTGTGAATTTGGTATGATGGGTTTCAAACAGGTGATGCATATTCTAGTGTACTACAAATAAGAGCTTTGTATATAGTGAGAATAGATATAGGGTTCCGCAAATCCTTACATATTCGCTTTACGAAACCTGCCATCTTCCATGCTTTGGATGCAATATTATCAATATGGATGTTGAAATTTAATTTTTTATCGATCATTACACCCAGGTCATGGTCTACTTCGGATTCTGTTAATTTTTCTCCGTCTACAAAATAACTGGAGCGAATAATGTTTCTCTTTCTGGTAATTTTTATAGACAGACATTTCTTAGGATTTAGTAGCATTTTGTTACTTTTGCACCAATCTGAGATAGAGATGAGACCTGTCTGTAATCTAACTACATCACCTGGAGGCTCAATAACCTTATACAATTTTAAGTCATCTGCAAATATTGAGTAATTACTATATTAATATTTTTAAATGACATTTCTGCTCACATTACCTTTGTAATGTGAGCAGAAATGTCATTTATAAATACCAAAAAGAGAACAGGGCCGATATGCGACCCCTGTGGAACGCCTGAAGTTGGATAAAACGAAAAAGACTTGAAACCCTGTATTGTTACTATTTGAATTCGATTAAATAAGTAGGATTTTATCCAATTCAACAGGTTTCCGTGAATACCATAATAATTTAATTTGGACAAAAGAATGGCGTGGTTAACATTATCGAACACGCTACTAAAATCGGTATATATAGCATCAACCTTTTTATTTTTATCAACGTATCTCGCCAAGTTCGAGGTGTATTCTAGTAGGTTACTAACTGTAGACTTATTTGCGCAAAAACCATGCTGACAATTAAAAATTACCTTTGATAAATGAGAAGACAAAATGGGGCAATGTATTTTTTCTAAAAGTTTAGGAAACAAGCTTAATAGAATAGAATAGAATAGAATAGAATAATTTTTTATTCAATATAGATCACATGTGTAATACTTATTGAAAGTCATTTTTTACTTTACCACTGGTTCGAAAAATAAAACCTCTGTCCTGGGAAGAACCAGCAAGAAACCCAGCGGGACTTTTTTTTTTAAAGCAAATTTTACAATAATGGTTGTACTAACTATATAAGTACAAAATTTATTTTAGAAACAGCTTGGAAGCGATCACCTCATTCCCAGGGGTTATTATCAACCATGTATTCATTTATACTATAATAACCCTTTTTATACAGTTTCAACTTAACAAAACATTTAAACTTGCTAATGGAGAGAGCCTGTACACTTTCCGGGACCTTGTTGTAATAGCGTATACATTGCCCCAAGAATGAATTACTGACTCTGTGGAGTCGAGAAACTGGTATCACTAGCTTGTAAATAAAGAAACAGGTCGGTAGTTTTCAATATTGCTTTTGCCGCCTTTTTTGTAGATGGGAATCACATTGGAAATTTTCCACTCGTCAGGAAATTTTGCAGTTTTAATTGATTTATCGAAAAGCAATTTAAGTGAGAGAGTTAAATATTTATAAGTTTTTTAATAAAGTAGGGTGGGATGCCGTCCGGTCCAGCACCTTTATTAGAGTCAATTGACTTTAATACTTTCTCGACATCTCGCTCTGTAATTTCAACATTGCTTAGAATTAATTGTGGATAGCAATCTCCTAGATCCGGTTGCGTTGAATTGTCAGGGGGAGAGTAAATCGAAGAAAAACGTGTTGCAAAAAGATTACAAATTTCCTCACTACCACACGCAACCTTGTCGTCTAAATACATTTCAGACGGTAAGTTGGAAAGACTTCCACGTAAGGATTTGACATATGACCAGAATTTTTTTGGGTTTTTAATGAGAGCATATTCAGTGTTTTTTAAATATGTATTGTAGCAAGATGACATTAATGACTCTACGCGTTTATTAGATAAGATAATAAACGCGTAGACTCATCATGTCTACTAATGACACGAGAGGCTCATGTCATTACTAGACATGAGCCTCTCCTATAGTTTGATTTATCATTAGATAATTATTGAAATATAAAAATGGATGTTTATTTGTTACTTCCATATGCGTATTTACACCATTTATCCAATTACGACGAAACTTTAGTGACTGCCCGTTAACGAAGTTTTCTGACCAAAGATGAATATTTGTTTGTTCATTTTTTTTGCCGTTACACCATTACATTCAACGTATACACATTCAAGTCCACTTCTGAACATAAGCTTCCCCCATAGATTGCCTCACAGGGGGGATATTTTTGGATAAAATTTCGTTCTAACTCCATAGAAAATGACCTAAAACTAGCTGCATTAATAACTTTGTAATTTTATTGTACTGTTAAAAATAAACATTTTATGAAGAAAATGACTTATATGCGTTAATACTATTAGCTTTACTATTTCATTTGTAGGATAGATCGGGTATTATTATCAAAACAGAAAAGTTTTTTAATTTTTTTTGAATACCTCTCCCTATAAGGCTGATTTGAAAATATGTCCTACAATTACGATCTTCCCATTTGGGCCCATTTTTAGTCGTTATAGCGATCAAACCGCGGACTCACTTATTATGCTCATAATCCAGGAAACCCACGTATAGTGACGGGAAACAACGGAACCCTACCTCTACATTGTTTATATGGTACAGATTAATAAATTAAATGTCGGAAACTTTAACATAAAAAAGTAACGTCCAACTATCATCAAATGTCTGGCGGCCCGAGCAACGAGTGACGTAACCGCACACAAACATTGCCGACGCTTTGATACGAAATTCTCGACAAAGTTTGCTTTATACATTGTTATACTCGGGAACGTAGAAATTATGCGGAGCTTGGTACACAGAGTTTTGCATAAGACAACCTAAATTCACGATGTCTTTCATGTGTTTACATTACATACTTGAACTCGACTTAAATTTGATGTATAATGGAGCTGTCTACCGATTTCAATCATTACGATCACTTCTGAATATCAGAACAACAAAGAAGTCTTCTTTGTTGGTCTGATATTCAGTAACGCTACGTACAGGTCAAGTGATTCCAAAATTATGCTCGATTTCTTGACAGACACTCCCTGTCCCTCACACACCTTATTTCTTTCTTTAACAGCCTGTATAAGTTCACAGTTGGACGCAAATATATGCACCTAAACACATGTTAATTACAAATAATTTCCGGTTTGTATGTGTACGAGAGTGTATGTTGTTCATTGGCAACTACCTTGACATTGTGCGATGCCCAACACGCACGTAGCCAATTTTCTTATAGAATAAGGGTGACAAACGAGCACAAGACCCACCTAATGGCAAGTGTATACTTTGACTCAATTAAGAATCAAAATGCAGATGTGTTGTCACCCCTGAGGACTAAGATGGAATACCTCTTATCCAGTAAAAAGGGTCTCCGATTCTCTACATTCATCATACGAAACACAGCAACATTAAGCCGCTATTTTATGCTGGTTTTCTGTAAGAACAAGGCCCTTCCACAGTCGAGCCCACACATTGTTGCTAAGACTATAAATATAGCTGCAACGTGGCTCTATCACGATAACATTTGAAGCACCGTGTTAGAGCCATACTACAGAAATGTAGTAATGCATGTAATGCTCATGATTATTGTTTTTACACTTATTATTTTTATTATTATTTTATAGGATAGGGTGACAAATGAGCACACAGTCCACCTGATGGTAAGTGGTTGCTGTGACCTATAGACATCTACATCTATCCTCAATAAAGAATCAAAATGTAGATGTGTCTTCACCCGTGAGGACTAAGACGGAATGACTCTTAAAATAAAATACTCGTAAAATAAATCTCCGGTTCTCTACACTCACCATATGAAACACACCAGCGTTAAGCTGCTACTTTACACTGGTATTCTGTGAGAGCGTAGTCCCACCCCGGTCGAGCCGACCCATTCGTGCTACAACTATACTACTATTATAGCTGCAGCTTGGCTCTACCACGTACAAAATTTTTATTGTATGAACATAAAAATTAAGTATGTAAGTATACAGCAATATTGCTATTTGAAGTCCCTTCTACTTTTGAACTAGGTAAGTATCTGAAACTTTACTCAGGCCACAAAAGGCTCGGTAAACTTGACGGCATGAGACAGAGGTGACATTGTTTAACTCTTATTGACCGCCACGTCAACAGCTCGACGTCTTTTGTGAACAAGTAACTGCATTTGTTTGTCCGGATATTTTGCATCCGGTGTCTTAACTTGTGTGTTTACAGACGTCATAGAAGGAGAAAATAGCAAAATTAAAACTGAAACAACAATGAGGAGATAATTCAAGGATTTATGCCGCCAAAACACTGCTTGACGGCTTCGTGGCGCGATGAGTTGCAGCACTGGGTGTCGCGGTTTCGAACAAGTATTTTTCGGGTCTCGATGTTTGTCCTTGTGAAATTTATATATGTAAACTGCCCCCACGATACAGGAGAAAATATACTGAAGGTAACGTTTTTTATAAAGAAAAAAACCGGTAAAGTGCGAGTCGGACCCGCACTGAGGGTTCCGAACATTACATATGTATAAGTTTAAAATTATTAAAAATATTTTTATTATATGATGTAACTAAAAATTTATGCTTTTCACAATTTTCCCTTTACCTGTGCTATAAAACGTTGCTTCGTACCAAATTTCAAGATTCTGAGTTCACGGGAAGTAACCTGTAGGTTTTGATTCCCTTGCGAATGTCGAAAATTTACGGCATAAACGGTTGTATCTTTTGATTGCGTTGGCTTAGAAGTTTTATTTTGTCACAGCTCTAAGGGACAGTAGACTTGAGTATTTGATATGAATTTCAGCTGGATACCCCCACGCGTTCCTGAGAAAAGGGGTCTTGACCGACAGACAGACGGACAACAAAGTGATCCTATAAGGGTTCCGTTTTCTCCTTTTGAGGTACGGAACCCTAAAAAGTGTAAAAAGTAATGTTGTGTTCCTGTCTGAAGGGCACTGAGGTCCCATTAGACATTTCATCTTAGCCTAGGTGTCTTAGTTCGAGGCGGTAACGCATCTGCGGCCTTCTTTATTAGAAATATATAGCATTTGTCCGCAGGTCCCAGTAGCCACATACCATCAGGTCAGCTGTAAGTTCGTTTGTCACTCCAATAAGCCTATTCACCAAGTGACAATAGAAAGAAATAGGTATAGAGATAATTAATATTTAAGTTAGCAAAAATAATAAATTTTTGGTTACTTAAATTATAAATTATCTCTATACAATCAATTATTATTATCTGTTATAAATTAAATTAATAGATGAATTAGGTAGACTAAATATTATTATCTATTATAAATTAAATTAATCAATGAGTTAGACCGACTAAATAGTATTATCTATTATAAATTAAATTAATCGATGAGTTACGCCAACTAAATATTATTATCTATTGTAAATAAAATTACTCGATGAGATAGACCGACTAAATAGTATTATCTATTATAAATTAAATTAATCAATGAGGTAGGCTAACTAAATATTATTATCTATTATAAATTAAATTAATCGATGAGTTAGACCAACTAAATATTATTATCTATTATAAATTAAATTACTCGATGAGTTAGATCGACTAAATATTATTATCTATTATAAATTAAATTAATCGATGAGTTAGGCCAACTAAATATTATTATCTATTATAAATTAAATTACTCGATGAGTTAGACCGACTAAATAGTATTATCTATTATAAGTTAAATTCATCGATGAGTTAGGCACACTAAATATTATTATCTATACAATACAATACAATACAATACTCTTTATTGTACACCAACAAAAGATAACATCAAAAATAAAAAATAACAACTATTGAGGTAAATACAAAGGGCGGTCTTATTGCTACATAGCAATCTCTTCCAGATAACCCAGAAGAAGAAATAAATACAAAATAAGAAAAAGGACAATGGGTAGGGTGTACTAAAAAAAAATAAAAAAAAAATAATAAAGACAAATAAAAATAAAATAAAGATACAAACTTATGCATTAATAAGACAACATTCTTCAGGCAGATCAATGACCATAATTAAGCGGAGGAAGTGAGAGGGGTTAGAGAGACAAATAGTATTCTTTAATCTGTTTTTGGAACACATTTAAGGATTGAGCACTTCTAATTGACTGGGGTAAAGAGTTCCAAAGTCTTACTCCAAGAACAGAGAATGATTTGTCATAATAAGTCGAGGAGTGCACAGGACATTGGAGGGAAAGGTTTTCGTTGGATCTTAAGGAAAAATTATGATAGGAGCTGAGAAATCTAAAACGTTCTTTTAGATAGGAAGGACTAGCTATATTAAATAAGACGCAGTAGAGAGCAGAAAGTATATGAGTATTCCGACGAAGACGGATTGGGAGCCACTTGAGCTTAGTGCGGTATTCTGAGACGTGGTCATATTTGCGAAGTCCAAATATGAACCGAATACAGAGATTTTGGAGGCGCTCAAGCTTGTTAAGTTGCTCCTCGGTGATATCAAGGTAACAAATGTCAGCATAGTCGAGGATAGGGAGTAGTAAAGATTGTGCAAGCGTAATTTTGGTGGCAATGGGTAAAAAGTAATTAAGCCTCCGGTGTGAAGCATAAGCTGCAAACATTTTACGGCTCACTGCATTAATTTGGGGAGCCCAAGAAAGACTTGAATCCAAAAGGATACCTAAATTTTTGACAACGTCATTACAAGGGATGGGAACTCCATTATATACAACGGGTTGTAGTTGACATTTTTTTATTTTGCAAATCATTCTTGAACTCCCAATGATTATGGCTTGGGATTTTAAAGGGTTCACTGTTAACCCATAAGAACGACTCCAGTCGAGAATATATGTCAGATCCTTATTGATACATTCCACTGCTTTGGGAAGATCTTCAATGGTTGTTTGTAAGTATATTTGGAGATCATCTGCATACAAGTGGTAGAGAGAAGATATTTGGGATGTAATCGTATTAATAAAGATTGCGAATAAAAGAGGAGATAAGACGCCACCTTGTGGAACGCCAGCTACTGTATCAAGCCACAAAGAAAGTCTATCTTGGACACGAATACGTTGCCGGCGCCCATTCAAATAACTATGAAACCAGGAAATTGCAGTTGGAGATATGTTAAGAGAACGCAGAATCCCTAACAGAATGTCATGATCAACAGTATTAAAGGCATTGCTGAAATCCAGCAACACCAATAATGTGACTTGATGATTTTCCATACCGTGGCGAATGTCGTCCGTGATTTTCAATAACGCCGTAGTCGTACTATGACCAGATCTAAAGCCAGATTGGAAAGGGTTGAGGATGTTATTTCTTAAACAAAAGGAATTAATTTGTTGTTGCACTAGTCGTTCTAAGACTTTGGAAAGGAAAGGAAGAATCGAAATAGGACGATATTCAGAAAAACTTGAAGGATTTGTTTTTTTGGGTATAGGTATGATTTGGGCATCCTTCCATTGGTTAGGGAAAGAAGATGAGGATATGGAAAAGTTTAAGATATAGGTTATTATAGGTGTTAAAAAATCTAATAAGGGAATGAAATAAATTAAATGAATCGATGAGTTAGGCCAACTAAATATTATTATCTATTATAAATTAAATTACTCGATGATTTAGACCGACTAAATAGTATTATCTATTATAAATTAAATTAATCGATGAGTTAGGCCAACTAAATATTATTATCTATTATAAAATAAATTAATCGATGAGTTAGGCCAACTAAATATTATTATCTATTATAAATTAAATTAATCGATGAGTTACGCCAACTAAATATTATTATCTACTATAAATTAAATTACTCGATGTGTTAGACCGACTAAATAGTATTATCTATTATAAATTAAATTAATTGATGAGTTAGCCCAACTAAATATTATTATCTATTATAAATTAAATTAATCGATGAGTTAAACCGACTAAATAATATTATCTATTATAAATTAAATTAATCGATGAGTTAGACCGACTGAATAGTATTATCTATTATAAAGTAAATTAATCGATGAGTTACGCCAAATAAATATTATTATCTATTATAAATTAAATTAATCGATAAGTTAGGCCGTAGTTAAGGCTGTCGACCTGGTAGTGCCAATTGTGAGGTCACAACAAGGAAACGTTCCGCCGGCCGCGTCCGATAAACTGCCTGCCTACTCTCGTTTTCCTTTTCAACTCGCTGGACCACTTTCTCCGGGCGTGTATTTTTGCCCAACTACCGAAAGAGAAATAATATTTATCGGTTCAGAAGTCTTTATGTGTACTCAACATTTAGTCTCTCAATTCCAAAAGTTTTTGATTGTGTAAAATTGACAAATAATCTAATCTAATATATAAAAATGAATTTTTGTTTGTTCGTGTTTTATGCGCTGCCATACCGTTCATCAAATTACGCTAAAAGATTGGGGTATGTCAGATGAACTTTGGGCCAAAATAACAACTCGGTGGACTCCTATAAATGGCGGACGACCCCGAGGCAGACCCAGATAACGATGGCGGGATGAACTGAACTTCTTTTTGGAAGAATGGTCCTCCATAGCACAGAACCGTGAAAGGTGGAAAGAGGTTGGGGATGCATTTGCCCGGCAGTGGGACGTTATGGGCTTATAACGTCACACGTTAAAATTATTGATTTTTATGAGATATTGTTATATTATATAATATGCACTTAATCTAATCTTATAAGCCTTGTGTACGGATACCACTACTTTTTTTATAGGATAGTAAAGTAAAGTAATACCTTTATTTAAATCTGGTAGTACATTGGGCCCCGCTAATTTCAGACTTATTTATGTACTACCAATTCTCAGTAAAATTTTTGAAAAAATAATTTTGGATCAATTGTTAACTTTTTTTAATACATTTACTTCTTAAAAACCAATTTGGTTTTACAAGGGGTCGCTCGACGTCTGACGCCGGTGTTGAGATTATGAAATATATTTTTAATGCCTAGGAGAATTCACAAGATGCCTTAGGTGTTTTCTGTGATCTTTCCAAGGCTTCCGATTGTGTTCATTATGTGACATTAATCAGGAAACTACAACATTACTGTGGAAAAAATTAGACGGTTAGACTTATTACTTCATATTTATGTAACAGAACTCTAAAAGTCGTGATCAATGGTAAAGGTTCCTCCAGATCGGTAGTATCAATGGGCGCTCCTCAGGACTCGATTCTGGGACCATTCCTGTTCTTTGTCTATATTAATGACTTACCTTATCTTGTAAGGGACAATCACGATATAGTATTATTTGCTGACGATACCTCTAAATTTTCAAACTCAAATGGCAGTCAATTAGTTATGACGATGTAAATAATTCTCTATCAAAATTAGTACATTGATTTAACGCCAACAATTTGCTCTTATACCATAATAAGACAAAATGTATCAAATTTACAATACCTAATGTAAAACAACCGAATACCAATGTGCTCTTAAATGGGAAGGAGTTGAGTCTTGTAGATACCACTTTTTTTCTCGGTATTACTATTGACGCGAAACTTCAATGGGGCCCCCATATATCTAAATTAGCAAAGAGACTTAGTTCTGCAGCATATGCTGTAAGAAAGATTAGAAGTCTCATAGATGTTGAGACAGCTAAATTAGTGTATTTTAGTTACTTTCATAGCGTAATGTCTTATGGAATTTTGCTATGGGGTAATGCGACTGATATTGAAGCTATATTTGTTTTGCAAAAGAAGTACGGGCGATTTATAACCTAAATTTTAAAGTCCCACAGAGAAAAATTTAAAGAAATAAACATATTTCGTTTTCGTTTTGTCATATTTTAAAAAAAAACGTAACTCCCACACTAGGATTTTCTCCTGTGTCGTGGAGGCAGTTTACAAACATAAATTGCACAAGGACAAACATCCAGACCCGGAACAATAATTTGTAGGCCATAAAAATACTTGTTCCGTGTGGGATTCGAACCCGTGGCCCCCAGCGCAACAACTGATTGCTAAGCCACTACGCCAGGGAGCATTGGCATCGCAATATATTTATGAAAATGTAATGTATGTACATAAAAACATAAATAGCTTTAATAAGAATAAGGATGTTCATACTTTAAACACTAGGAACAAACATAAGCTTGTAATGCCAGTACCTAGACTCCACAGAATCAGTAATTCATTTATGGGGAAATGTATACGCTTTTACAACAAAATCCTAGAACATGTTCAAAGTTTGTTAATAAACAAGTTTAAAAGTTTTATTAAAGAAAAACTGTACAATAAGGGTTATTATAATATCAAGGAATACATGAATGACAATAACCTCTGGTAATAAAGTGATCGCCACCATGCTGGTTCTATGAAAATTAATTTAAAAATTGTATAATCAAAATTATTGTTAAGTGAAATATCTTTAAAAAAAGTCTCGCTGGGTTTCTTCCTGGTTCTTTCCAGGACAGAGTTATTACCAGTGGTAAATAAAAAGTGACTTTCCATAAGTATTATGTAATAATCAATATTGAAGAAAATCATTCTATTCTATTCTAGTGGAATAAATTGCTAGCATAACTTTTCGTCCGATTGCAATGTGGTTGTCTTCAAGGCGAGAGTGAATAGGCTTTAATTAAGTCAGTGCGCTTCACCATCTTCGGCTACATCACCACTTACCATCAGGTGGGATTGTAGGTAAGCGCGGGCTAAGCATAATATAAAAAATATATTTTATTACGTGATCATCTTAGTTATAACTATTATTACATTGTATTTATTTAGTAACTAAGTTAATTAAGATTTTTAAAATAATTAAAAACCATTAGGTACATATTTAAGTTTCGAAAATTATGCGCAGGAATTGCATGACTTTATTCTTTGCTTTCTATTCCATCGTCGGACTAGCAAACGGTCGGCTTGTCTCCACCCCTATGATATCGACATACCACGCATTCCAACCAAAAGGTTTACTTTGTCTTTCATAATGCCTAGAGCAAAGGAGTGGAATAATTTACCAGCATCTGTGTTACCATTCGATATAATATAGGTGTCTTTAAGATAAGAGTGAATTGGATTTTATACCGACTTTAAAAAGGAGGTACTCAATTCGACTGTATGTTTTTTATGTGTGTTACATCATAACTTTTTTCTGCGCAAACCGATTTCGATGATTCTTTTTTTATTTGAAAGCTGTTGCTTCTCATGTAGTCCCATATAAATATGATCAAGGTCTGACTAATAGTTTTTGAGTTATTCTTAATAAAATTTATATTAAAGTCAGTTGTACAAAATTTTTTAATTTTAAATTATGTTACGCCAAATCAGTGCGCTTCACCATCTTCGTCTGCATCACCACTTGCCATCAGGTGGGATAGTAAACAAGCACTGGCTTATAATAGTTAAAAAATTTCACGGCTGGACATGAGCAACATGAAAAGTAGGGTAGATTTACCTTAATCACAATTAGAAGCCAGATTTGCAAATGCATTTTTATTTTCTTTAAAAAAAACGTTATCCCCACACAAGCATTTTCTACTGTATCGTGAGGCTAATTTACATACATAAATTTCACAAGGACAAACATCCAGACCTGGAACAATTATTTGTAGGCCATACTTGCTCCGTGCAGGATTCGCGCCCGCAGCCCTTAGCGCTGCTCCCCTGGGTTATATATATATATATATATATATATATATATATATATATACAAGAGTCCACGTCCAGCTGTTGTCTTTACGGGCTGGTAAAGAAAGAAAAGAAAAGGAAAATATACGCGAAGGTACATCACCGTGTATCGGAATCATGTTTCTGGACTTTCTCATAGTCGCCTGTATCGACAACCAAGAAACAAAATGGGGTTTGGATGCTTCCTGAATTGTGAGGCTCTGTAAATATAAAAAGTGGTGTTGGTTTCGTAATTTTTTACCGAGTTCAAGAAGTAGAAGGTACACGGTTCGTGTGTATGTTTTTGTGTTCAGATTGGGAACCGATTTTAATGATTCTTTTTTATTTAATAGGCTTTAGCTCCATTAACTTTTGAAGAAAAAAATTCCGCCCCCTAGGGTGGAAAATAAAAAAAAATGTCATATTGGAATATTGTTTTAGGAATTTCATATGATATCTTCGCAGAATGAGAACCAATTTTAATGACTCTTCTTTTATTAAATAAGTTATACTTCAAGGCTGGTCCCATATAGATTTGGAGAAAAAATTCTACCCCTAAATAAAAAAAAAAGTCTTTTTTACCAATTTGAAGTCTGTTTTTACTTTTTGTTAAAAGTTATAATTAAGTCTTTTTATTATCTTAACGTTAGTCTAACAATGTGAATTCGTTTTAAATACTTAAGCAATATATATGCGATAGCACCATGCTGCAGCTAAATTGTGGTTGCAGCAGGAAGGAGTTGACTCTACCGGAGCAGGGCCACGCTATAATACAATGCCTGCGTAAATATCAGCTGCTGTATTTCGTATGCTGAGTGTGCGAAACGAGGAATTCTTAGTCCATGCGTCTACATTTTGATGTTTTACCTAGGATAGATGTATAGGTGTCTATGGGCCACATCATCCACTCAGTCCAACAAGTGAACTTTTTTATAGAGTAAGGGTGACAAACGAGCACACAGTCCACTTGATAATGGATCATGTGGCCCATAGACATATTCGTCTATCCTCAGTTACGAATCAAAATGCAGACCCGTAAGGACTAATATGGAATGCCTCGCTTCCAGTAAAAAGAATCTCTTGTTTTCTACACTGACCACACGAAACACAGCAGTGTCGAGCTGCTACTTTACGCTAATATTCTATGAGAGCGTGGTCCTTCCCCGGTCGAGCCGACCCATTGGCACTACAACTATACTACTAATATAGCTGCAACATGGCTCTACCACGTAAAAAACTGTGTGTTCGCTTGTCAGCCTTACCTTATCAAAAGCCATAGAAACACTTTTTCCGTACAGGAATCTAACCCCAAACTACAGTGAACCAAACGCTTAACACCGAGTGATCAAAATATGTTTGATATAAATCATTTGCATACTTCGCTCCAGAAAAGCGTAGGACACATGAGTCGAATAGAAATCATAAAATGTTTTACTATCCCGCCGCCAGTACACGTTACGAGGTGTAATAAAGAGGCAGTTTACGATAGAACCTCAGGGTAACATGTACATTTCTTGTATAAGATTATTTTACCATATAATTTATATATCTTTTAGCTGTGTCGCTCCAGGAACGCAAAATCAGGAATTTGCATTTAGAAAAACTCAAAATTAGGGGCTAATTAGGCGCCAAGTTTAAAAATTTGTGCTCTATTTGAAATTTGCGTTGCTGGCAAAACGTATCGCTAGCAACGCAGTGACGATAATAGATATACGATAAATATTAATAGCAAGAAATTAAGTGCTAATAAGTGCTATAAAATTATTGAGTTCGGATGTAGATGACGGTAATATTCTGGTAATTATCGAGTCCAGGACCACTATTAGCTTACTATAAGGTATGAATGACATTTTTTGTTCTTTATCAGTTATATACTATAGATAAGATAGGTCTAATCTGTACTAAAAACGAATCAGAACGCTCCACAACCACGTAGTTTGCCCTACCCATAGAGTGTTTTTGTAAAGCCATAGACGCGGAGGGAGAGCAGCCCCCACCCGCTATGGCAAATCGCAGGCACCTGTGCGAGCCGTAGAGGCTGAGGTGAGCATTGGTGCCTGTGATTGACTCCCGAACGCTGACAAAATGGTTCTTTATGTCTTAATAGCATGCAAATAAATCCCTGAGCATAATAGAAGCTAGTTATTTCATTATTACAGCCAGGTACTTGAATTATATTTATATTTACAGATAAATGGATCTTGGTATATCTGTCTGAGATTAACAAACTTTAACATCAAGATCTCAAACCTATAGAGCTCATGTAGGACACCCTAAAACAAAGATAGACTCCGTAATTAAAACCGCCATTAGGGAAGAATGGAACCGAATCCCTCAAGAGACCAACAAAATCTTGATAAGGTGATTAAAACAACGAATGCAGGCCGTCATTCGAGTAAGAGGAGGGAATACGCAATATTAAATTGCAACAATTGTGTACATAACATTGGAGACTTTAAAATTAGAGCGTATTTAAAATTCATTCATCATCATTACAGCCCTTCACAAGTCCACTGCTGAACATAGGCCTCCCCCAAAGAATGCCACAAAGCACGGTCCTGAGCCACCTGCATCCATCGACTTCCTGCATATCTTACCAGGTCGTCACTCCATCTAGTGGGGGGACGCCCTACACTTCGCTTGCCGGTACGAGGCTGCCACTCTAGAACCTTTCTTCCCCATCGGTTGTCGGTTCTTCGAGCTATATGGCCGGCCCATTGCCACTTCAGCTTACTAATCCGTTGGGCTATGTCGGTCACTCTGGTTCTACTGCGGATATCCTCATTTCTGAGTTTATCACGCAGAGAAACTCCGAGCATAGCCCTCTCCATAGCTCGCTGAGCGACCTTGAGCTTCCTCATACGGCCAGCAGTGAAGGACCACGTCTCAGTTCCGTAAGTCATCACTGGCAACACGCACTGGTTGTACAATTTCGTTTTAAGGTTTTGAGGTATGTCTGACGAGAAGATGTGTCGTAGCTTCCCGAACGCTGCCCAGCCGAGTTGAATCCGTCGATTGACCTCTCGGTCGAAGTTGGACTTACCTAGTCGGACTATTTGTCCCAGGTAAACATACTCGTCAACAACTTCGAGCTTAGTGTTCCCAACAACTACCGGCATAGGTGTGACATGGACATTAAACATGATCTTTGTTTTGTCCATGTTCATCTTAAGACCTATCCGTTGGGAAACACTATTGAGGTCATTGAGCATAGTGCTTAGGTCCTCCAGCGATTCTGCCATAAGGACTATATCGTCGGCAAATCGAAGGTGAGTGATGTACTCGCCATTGATGTTGATACCGTATCCTTTCCAGTCCAGAAGCTTGAAAACGTCTTCCAATGCAGCGGTGAAGAGTTTCGGGGATATGACGTCACCCTGTCTTACACCTCTCTGCAATTGGATAGGTTTCGTACTCTGGTTCTGTACTCGGATAGCCATCGTAGCCCTACTGTACAAGCACTTCAACACTTCGATATACCGAGAGTCAACTTGGCACCGCTGAAGGGACTGCAGCACCGCCCAAATTTCGACGGAATCAAAGGCTTTCTCATAGTCCACATACGCCAGACATAGTGGCAAATTGTACTCCTCGGACTTCTGTACAATTTGCCGTAGGGTATGTATGTGGTCTATGGTGCTAAAGCCCTTTCGGAAACCGGCTTGTTCGGGAGGCTGGAAGTCGTCAAGTCTGCGCGCGAGACGATTCGTAATGACTCTCGAAAACAGCACGTAGACGCGGCTCAGAAGGGAAATCGGTCTGTAGTTCTTCAAGAGAGCGTTGTCGCCTTTCTTGAAGAACAAGACCACCGCACCTCTGCTCCACGCCTCCGGTGTAATGCCACCATGGAGGACGGAATTAAAGAGCTTCTGAAGGACTTCAAGTACCGGTTTTCCACCCGCTTTCAGAAGCTCCGCTGTAATTCCATCCTCGCCTGGGGCCTTGCCGTTTTTAAGGTGCTGGAGAGCCATTCTAATCTCGCTCAGACTGACGTCCGGGATATCATCGGAATAATGTCGGATAAGACTCGCTCTTGGATCGTTACTCACACTTGCGTGTGGCTCCAACGATGACGTGTACAGCTGCCCATAGAACCTCTCAATCTCACTCAAAATCTCAGGTGCCCCGGAAACGATGCTGCCACATTCGGTCTTCAGCTTTGACAGTTGGCTCTTTCTGGCAGACAGATCTCTGGCAAAGACTTTGGAGCCTTGGTTCCGCTCGATCGCTTCTTCAATACGAGCTGTATTGAAGTTGCGTAAGTCCCGCCGCATGCATTTGGAGATCTGTCTGTTCAGTTGCCTGTATGCTGTCAAATCTGTTGAAGAATGTAGCTTCATCTCCCGTCTAACAGCCATGAGATTAAGAGTGTGATCGGAGAGTTTTTGTGTTCTTCTGCGGCGGGTCTTGCAGAACTTAGCTCCGACCGCATGGACAGTTTCCACGAGCTTGTCATTCAAATCGTCCACTTCATTGCAGTCTTCTAGGCACTGAAAACGGTTTTGTAACTCGAGCTGAAAGGTTTCGGGACTTTGGATTAGAGCACGAGGGGGACGGAGCGTTGACTTCATTAGACGAGACCTCTCCAACTTAACGTTTAGGTTCAGTGTGCCTCTAACCATTCGGTGATCGCTGCCGGTTTTCACCCTCGCGATCACTGAGACATCACTGAACAGTTGTCGTTTGGTCGTCATAATGAAGTCAATCTCATTTTTTGTCGAACCGTCGGGGCTCGACCAGGTCCACTTCCTGTGGGGCCGCTTCTGGAAGAAAGAGTTCATCATAAAGAGTCCCTCTTTCTCCATGAAGTCGGCCAGCTGCTGGCCCCTTGGGTTCCGTTACCCTATTCCAAATTTCCCTACTTTCAGCTCACCGTTCTCTCTTGTGCCTAGTTTTGCATTGAAGTCTCCCATTAACACCGTATATTGGGTTTTGGAGGAATGCATGGCTCTAGAGATATCCTCATACATTTCCTCCACCTCCTCATCGGGATGTGCCGAGGTTGGTGCGTAAACCTGTATGACCTTCAGCGAATACCGTTTGGTGATTCTGAGTATAAGGTACGCAACCCTCCCCGACACACTCTCAATCTTTACAACGTTGTTAACGAGAGACTTGTGGACGATAAATCCGACACCTCCTTGGGACAGATGGTCGCCCTCCCGGTGATAGAACAAGTTGCCGGATTCGAGGATTACCGTGTCCTCCCCCTCTCTTCGGACTTCGGATAATCCTATAATATGCCAGCGTAACTTGTCTATCTCTTCTTCCAGCTCCACAATCTTCTCGTCAGTCCTCAGGGTCCGTGCGTTGTATGTTGCCAGGTCAAGTCGTTGTAGGTGGCAACCGAACCTCCACCGGAGATTCTTAGCACCCCCTGCCCCGCCGTTACCATGGTCGCCACCGTAGCCAGGAATAGCGGGGCCGCCGGGGACTGGGGGCCGTCTCTTCGTAACTTTCATTATGGGGGGTATATTGCCATAGTTGCCACGCTTGGCGAGCGGGTTGGCAACCGCAGTTTTTTATTGTATTTTGCCGTTACCAGGAAGATGCTGCTGCCCATCTCCTGCCTGTGTCCCTTTGTCGCCTTTTACGACACCCACGGGAAGATATGGGGTAGTGGATATTCTTAACCGCCACTACACGGCAGGTATTTAAAATTTATCAAAAAAAATTGTGTAAAATTAAGGATTTTTGATTTTTAAATTAAAATGACCTGCAGTAAATCATTTTGACGTTTTAACTGTAATTAAATTACTGTGAACAAACCAGTAAAATAAACCATTTCAGTACTAAAACATTTTGCTTAAGAAAAACGTGATTTGCGGTGAAAATCCGACAGCAACGGTGAAAACGGTGAAAAGAAAAACTGTGGACAGACTCTTTTGATGACTAGTGTATTTGATTGTTTAATGCTAATCCTGGACTTAGGATTCATAGATCAGATTGACACATTAACACAATATATGTTAGGTAAGTGCTAAAAAAGAAAATCAAATTAAAATCTAGACTTGATAGCTGGCTCTGTGATCAAGACATTAAGAGCTAAATTAACACTTTCACTGTCCTACTTGCAGACACAATAGTAAGACAATAGCAATGACCTATATGTAGTGCACGGGACAGCGAAGGGGTTAATTTAATATTTATTTATATATATATATATATATATATATATATATATATATATATATATTTTTTTTTTTAATTTTTTTTTTCTGTAGTAAATTAGAAGTGAGACTCATCGCGGTAACTACAAGAAAGGGCAAAATAACGTCTTATATAATGTGTTAATTGTTTGGATAACGTCGTCCATTCTAAACATACTAGAAACTATAATGCGGAAGGACCACTATCTCATAAAATACCAGAGCCCAAGTGGTAAAATGAAAAATGTTGTACTACCGACTTTAATGTAAATAAAATTAAAACATCCTCAATGTAGTCGACGTCAATTAAATACGCATTATTAAGGTTAACTCAAAAACTACTGGTCAGATCTTGATTAAATTTGTATGGGACATTTTTATATTATTTCAAATAAAAAAGAATCATCAAAATCGATTCACCTAGAAAAAAGTTCTGAGGTAACACACATGAAAATACAGGCAAATTGATAACCCCCACCTTATTTGAAGTCGATAAAAATAAGGAGTTAAAAAATGTGAATATGAATAAAATATGAAGTGACCATTTTTCTAGTAATGAAGAAGTAAAATTGAATAAAAATACTTTTATAGGATTTTGACGCTTTTAATTCAACACTTTATGAAATACAACACTCTAAAATAAGATTAAAGACTGCACACTTCCTTCCTTGTGGTCATATCCTAGATGGCAAGACACCTCGTTTCCCTGCCACACCCAACCCACCCTGCCGTGACCACGCCTACTGTAAAACACTCGAAACCTCGTGAGTTGAAAATAAATTTAATTAAACGCGACAATATTCTTACATGCAGTTTTATTTAATGTGAAGTTTGGGTAAATATAAGAGATCATGAAATATTACAACTTAGTCCTCAAAGATCTGCTTTTTGAGTCCAACAATCAACCAAGGTCAATTAATAATGTCCTCCAGACCGAATTTCGGCCACGACGGCCAGTTTCACCGGAGACTAACCATAGGCGCAGGACAGGATTATAGTGTCCAAGAGTATGCGCAAGCACAGGTGCACTCTCTATCACCTCACGCTCATAGTCCGATGGGACGGTAATGGTTGATGGTGCTTGCTGTGACCCATAGACATCTACATCTACCCTCTATTACAAATCAAAATGCAGATGTGTTGTCACCCGTGAAGACTAAGATGGAATGCTTTTTTCAAGTAAAAAGGGTCTCCGCTTCTCTACACTCACCATACAAAACACAGCAGCGTTAAGCTGCTATTTTACGCTGGCATTCTGTGAGAGCGTGGTCCTTCCCCGGTTGAGCGGACCCATTCATGCTACAACTAGACTATTAATATAGCTGCAGAATGGCTCTACCACGTAAAAAAAAATCTGTTAACCTATTGAATAAAAAAATAATTTCTTAACGTGGTAGAGCCACGCTGCGTTTGTGTTACGGTTGTAGCGCGAATGGGTCGGCTCGACCGGGGAAGGACCACGCTCTCGCAGAATACCAGCGTAAAATAGCAGCTTAATACTCCTGTGTTTAGTACAGTGAGTGTAGAGAACCAGAGGCCATTTTTAACGGAAACGAGGAATTCCATCTTAGTACTCAGGGGTTCCAGCGCATTTGCATTGTGATTCTTAAATGAAGATAGATGTAGTGTAAATAAAAGATTAAAGTTAGAATAACTTAAATTGAAAATTAAAAAATACCCCGAAACAAAAAGTGCTGATGATCCTCAAACAGCTGAACCTATTTTGATAAAACAAGTCTAAAAATCACCGCAAGAAAACCTACTTTTAAATAAAAAAATCGATTCACCAGTTTAAGAGACAGTGCCACAGACAAACACACAGATAGACAGACATACTCGCATAGTGGTCGAGTTTATAACACCCCTCTTTTTGTGTCGGGAGTTGAAATGGTAATCTTTGTTTACCTTCTATTTCGTCATCTGCTCGTTTTGGGCCTCTCCCTTCGTAGTAAATATTTATGGAACAAAGTTCCTTATGGAATGATACGATTTTGGTGGATGGGGGCTATGCGAGAAAAAGTGTAAGATTTTTCCGTCACGACCCCTTCTGACGTAGTGTGCCTTGGCGGCTATAAGAATGCGAGATAGAATAATATCCATTTCGCCTGCACTTTTTTTTAACTTCCCATGACAGAAAGATAATTTTATTTTAAACGACGCTTTATTTTAATTGACGCTAGTAGTTCATTTATTTGTATTTTTTAATCAATATTATAATACGTTTATCAATAATAATATACTACGGAAGGAACTTCGTTCCAACCGAGTGTTCCACGACACTCCCGCATGTTTTTCTGCCGACTTCCAAAAAGGAGCCGGTACTCAATTCTACTGTATGTTTTTTATGTGTGTTACCTCATAACTTTTTACTGGGTGAACCGATTTCGATGATTCTTTTTTTATATGAATTTAACAAGGTCAGAGCAATAGTTTTTGAGTTATTCTTAATAATTTATATTGAAATCGGCTGTACAATTTTTTTAATTTTTAATTATTATAACTATCACGCTTAGCAGACGAATTGTAAATCGCTGTTCCAGACGTTTCCCACCTGAAACGCTGCTTCTCGTCGCCTGTCAAAGCATTACGTCAGGTGTTAATGAAATAATGGAACAAAAGTTCTCGAGTGGCAGTCTCGTACCGACAAGCGCCGTGTAAAGCGACCCCCCACAAGATGAATTGACGACCTGACAAGAGATGCAGGAAGTCGATGGATGCAGGACACAGGAATGTGCTTTTTGACATTCTTTGGTAGACTTGTGATAGATAGTACTTAATGATGATGGGGATGAAGTAAACGAGCGTATAATAGCAGCTTAACGCTGCTGTGTTTCGTATGGTAAGTGTAGAGAACCGGAGACCCTTTTTACTGGAAACAAGGCATTTCGTCTTAGTCCTCAGGGGTGGGCCATAGCATCCACTTACTATCAGGTGGATATTTGTCACTATTATTTGAGTTATTCTATAAAAAAACGAGATAGTGACGATTCTGCCATCTATGGGAAGACATGAAATTTTGTGGCATTTCCAATGGGTCTCACAGGTCCCATGCTTACAACACCCACGGACAAACTGGTGTAATAGATACTCTGGTCTTTTACTCAAAACACAGCATTAAGTTTCTATTAATTACCAACATACTTCGTAAATAAACCAAAATTGTATGACAACAGCACGATTAAAATAAAATAAATTAACTCCTCAAGGCTTTCAAGCCAAAATCAAATACAAATCAGCTACTCCTGTTTACAGGTAGAGTTGACAAACGCGGTCGCTTTATTAAGTTCCCCAGTCAAAACATTCTGCGGTACACACCGACAAAAGCCTCAAATAATCAAACTGCGTCTCAAAACTCAATTAGATATTGCGCGTATCGTATCTAAGACGAACACGAAATATATTAAAAGCCTGACGCTCTACCAAAATGTCGAAAACATGATTTGTAATGTAATTAAACGTAATTATATTGCGTCACCTGGTTTTCTCTTTGCTAAATATAAATATGTTTCAAGCCCGATTTGGGAAACAAGGATGACAACGTATAATAAATTGTGCGTTTTGGTCGGAGTATTTTGATTTGCTATAGCATATAATATATTAAGATATAAGTAAATCCTCGTTGGTGAAGTGGTCTTAAACGCAACTACTAGTCATGAGATCCCGGGTTTGAATCCCGGGTCAGACCAAAAAATCCGTATTGAGGTTTTCTGTCTAGAAATTGTCAGTAGCGCCCCAGAATCAGAATTTGGCGGTGTTTCACCCGCGTGCCTCGGAAATGACGTAAAGCCGTTGGTCCTGCGCTTGATCTCTTTCCCGTCGTGTTGGTTTGCCTGTCGTGCCGTGAGTGAATAGAGAGTGCACCTGCGCATACACTCGAGTATCTGCACAGAACAGGATTATCGTGTACGAGTGTGTGTGAAAGCGCAGGTTCACTCTTTATTCCCTCACTCTCATAATCTGATGGTACGGCAATCTGACACTGCCAGATACAGATCAGACGCAAGACCTAGGTTCGGGGGTGTACCGCAAACATTAAGGGATTACGACATACGAGGGTATAGCCGGAAATGAGAGAGCTGATGAACTGGCAAAGTCAGCAGCAGAAACGCTGAAACGAAACAAAGCCCAAGTTATGACCTCTGTCATTCGCAAAATTCTTCATAAGAGACAAAACCGTAACAATTTTTCAGGAACGATAAAACGCATCGGAAACTGGAGCTGTCACAAGAAAATTCTTCGCTAGAGTAGACGAAGCAAACAGAATAATGGGGAAAATAAAAATAAATAATATAAGGGCGCAAATATTAACATGCCACGGGGGTTTCATGGCTTACTTAAATAGATTTAGGTTGGCACGAAACCCATACTGCAATTGTGACGACGAAACTCCACAAACTGTAGAACACATCCTTATAGAGTGTCCACGATTTGCATCAAAACGGTTAACCTGTGAGAGCCGTATGGGCTTCGAGCTACAGGAAAGTACATTAAGTAAAGCGATTAACGACAATGATGGCCGAACCTACTTTCTTCTATTCGCTGAGCACTGCGTGTTTAGAGTGCTGAAGAAAAATGGCTCCACAGTATATACGTAGTCTCTAAAGTAATGTAAAATTAAAGAAAGTATAAAGTGGTTCGACAAATATGTAGTAGAAAATAAGTTTATAATGTTCGTAAAACATAGTAACAGCAGAATTGTAAAAAAAAAACACCGAAAGGTATAAAAAGAAGAAAAAAGATACGCAGAAATAAAGGATGTTGTAAAATAAATAACAGCAGATGAACTAAGTAAAAAAAAAACACCGCCATCTTTCTAATTTCGGGCTGCTACCGAGAATTTCTAGACAGTCTTCTGTCCAATTACTGGTTTTTCCCGACCTGGGATTCAAACCCTTACGAATGTTAGACAGCCGACCGTCACCAGCACTCAGAATATTAATAAAATTTTATATCATTTAGTTTAGCCTCGAGTAGGCATATAATATTGTCTGGCATATGTGTTTCGTACGGTGAGTGTAGAGAACCGGAGACCCTTTTTACTGGAAACGAGGCACTCCATCTTAGTCCTCACGGGTTACAACACGTCTGCATTTTGAATCTTAATCAAGGACAAATGTAGATGTCTATGGACCACAGCATCCACTTACAATCAGGTGGACTGTGTGGTCGTTTGTCACCCTATCCTATATAAAAAAAATCAATTTTATTATGTATAGATAATGTTTAGACTAGCTGTTCCCTGCGCTTTCGCCCCCGTGGAATTTATTACCACTGGGTTTCGTGGCTTTTATTACGCGGAACTATTTATTTATATTTCTAAAATAAAAGTACCCTAAGTTACCCTACCCTACGCTATAACATGAGCTTTCTACACCGATAACTCAAAGACTAATGATCTAATTACAATAAAACCCGGTATTTATACTAATACTCGTAATGAGTTGCTCAATTAGCACGTAATTCAGCGACGTCCACACTTATTACCTACCTACCTACCCATTCCGCGAACTTAAAAACGCACCCTCGTACCAGTGAAAGGCCCGTCAAAATCGGTCTAGCCGTTTAAGAGATTAGCCGGAACAAACAGACAGACAGACAGGTAGGCCGACAGACAGACAGACAAGTACCGTATATACTTTCATATATATGCATTTAGTTAAAGCTGTTATTTTGACATTACAAACAGACACTTCACACAACCTATCAATATAAATTAAGTCATGGATACGCCTCACATATTTTCGTCAATATAATCTCCACAACTTTCATGAGCCTCTAAACAAACTACTAATGAAATATCAGGCCGGGTAAATGGTTGTGACAGGAGAGAAGGCAGAAATTTCATTAGATAAGAAGGTAACGTTACAATTACGTCGTATATTGAATACAAAGACGTCGATAAAGTTGTATGTTCATTAGCGCCGAACTTTCGCGATCTTCTTAATATTTTTATTTCACCTACACGACCTCCAGACGGAGTTGACATGGTGTTGCCAGTTATTACCTATTTATTTATTCCTTGAACAATTTATTTTTCTAATATTATTTTCCTTTTTCAACCGACTTCAAAAACAGGAGGAGGCTCTCAATTCGACTGTATATTTTTATGTGTGTTACCTCAGAACTTTTTTCTAGGTGAACCGATTTTGACGAGTCTTTGAAAGCTGGTGCTTTTCGTGTGGTCCCACATCAATTTAATCAAGATCTGACAAGTAGTTTTTGAGTTATCCTTAATAATACGTACTTAATTGACTTCGACTACATTGATGATGTTCTTATCAATTTCAATTCAATTTACATACAAAGCAAACAATCCTAAAATTCATTTAATTCAATAAAAATACGAATTCTGCAAATAGAACAGGATTTATAATTGTGTAGGCTGTTCCTTTTTTTGACTTTCTCCATTTGTCAATAAAGTCTCAGAACTGCCTGTTTTTCTCGAACCTTCGTAAATTTCAAACCGAAAAACTTTTAATAAGTTGTAACAGATTGAATATTTATTACTTCTTGTTCATTTTACTATGAGCATAATAAAATAAAACAACAATAAATATCATCACACAGTTCCGTGTACTTATATAGTGAGTAATTTCGATTTGAAAATATACGAGTCAATGTTTGTTTTTAATAGAGAAATTTATAAAGGTTATTTGTTTTATTTGTGTTTGTGCAAACAAAAAAAGGACATAATATAATACGAGATATATACGTATATTCAAATACTAGCTGTGTCCCGCGGTTTCACCCGCGTCATCACGTGTCCGAGGTGCGCGACATGACCTAGTTCAAGCATTCTATAACGGCTATGGTTTAAGCGTCGTTCGCGCACCCAGCCAAGTATTGAATTATTTAAATTTTACATTATCTCTTAAACTATGCGTCCAAATAACATGGTATAAAGAATAAAGTTTATCTTCATAAAATTGTCTTGATGATGAAGTAACTTTCGTTCGCAAGGATAAATATATATATATATATTGGTAAATCCAATTGGGCATACCTTAAGCGCATTAAAAAAATTACGTATAACATGATGATACGGAATTTTTAAAGTAGTTTAAATACATTTCGACAGCACTATCGGCTTCAACGTCCTCGAAAACCATGAAAATGACACTCGTGATGAAAAACTTTATACCTATTGCAGCCGCCATCTTGGATTTACATTTCGACAACCCTATCGGCTTCAACTCTCTCGAAAACCATGAAAATGACACCCATGATGAAAAAATTGATACCTACTTCAGCTGCCATCTTGGATTTACATTTCGACAGCACTATCTGCTTCAACACCCTCGAAACTCATGAAAATGACACCCATGATGAAAAAATTAATACCCATTGCAGCCGCCACCTTGGATATACATTTCGACAACCCTATCGGCTTCAAATCTCTCGAAAACCATGAAAATGACCCCATGATGAAAAAATTGATACCTTTTGCAGCCGCCATCTTGTATTTACATTTAGACAGCACTATCGGCTTCAACTCTATCGAAAACCATGAACATGACACCCAAGATGAAAAAATTTATATCTATTGCAGCCGCCATCTTGGATTTACATTTCGACAGCACTATCGGCTTCAACACCCTCGAAAACCATCAAAATGACACCCATGATGAAAAAATTGATACCTGTTGCAGCCGCCATCTTGGATTTACATTTCGACAGCACTATCGGCTTCAACACCCTTGAAAACCATGAAAATGACACCCAAGATGAAAAAGTTGATATATTTTGCAGCCGCCATCTTGTATTTACATTTCGACAACACTATCGGCTTCAACACCCTCGAAAACCATGAAAATGACACCCATGATGAAAAAATTGGTACCTAATTCAGCCGCCATCTTGTATTTACATTTCGACAACCCTATCGGCTTCAACTCTCTCGAAAACCATGAAAATGACACCCATGATGAAAAAATTGATACCTACTGCAGCCGCCATCGTGGATTTACATTTCGACAGCACTATCGGCTTCAACACTCAAAAACCATGAAAATGACACCCAAGATGAAAAAATTGGTACCTACTTCAGCTGCCATCTTGGATTTACATTTCGACAGCACTTTCTGCTTCAACACCCTCGAAACTCATGAAAATGACACCCATGATGAAAAAATTAATACCCCTTGCAGCCGCCACCTTGGATATACATTTCGACAACCCTATCGGCTTCAAATCTCTCGAAAACCATGAAAATGACACCCATGATGAAAAAATTGATACCTTTTGCAGCCGCCATCTTGTATTTACATTTAGACAGCACGATCGGCTTCAACTCTATCGAAAACCATGAAAATGACACCCAAGATGAAAAAATTTATAGCTTTTGCAGCCGCCATCTTGGATTTACATTTCGACAGCACTATCGGCTTCAACACCCTCGAAAACCATCAAAATGACACCCATGATGAAAAAATTGATACCTGTTGCAGCCGCCATCTTGGATTTACATTTCGACAGCACTATCGGCTTCAACACCCTTGAAAACCATAAAAATGACACCCAAGATGAAAAAATTGATATATTTTGCAGCCGCCATCTTGGATTTACATTTCGACAACACTATCGGCTTCAACACCCCCGAAAACCATGAAAATGACACCCATGATGAAAACATTGGTACCTAATTCAGCCGCCATCTTGTATTTACATTTCGACAGCACTATCAGCTTCAACACCCTCGAAAACCATGAAAATTACACTCATGATGAAAAAATTTATACCTATTACAGCCACCACCTTGGATTTACATTTCGACAGCACTATCGGTTTCAACACCCTCGAAAACCATGAAAATGTCACCCATGACAAAAAAAAAGTTATACTACTTGCTTTTAGTACGTACTACTATTATTTATTCTGTGCTTTTAAATATTGTAATAAAAAAATGTCTTATTATTATTATAATTAAGTGTTTAAGAAATTTGGTTATTCAAATATTGTGTATTTGTACAGCGATCTTTTTGAGCCGCTGCAAACAACCGATACAATGTCCACTCACGAACACAGAACATATATACCCCTAAAGGGGCTCACGAAGGTGACTGCAGCAAGACTGAAGCTAAACCAGTGGCATAACAGTCCATACTATAATTTTTCTTAGAGGTATTATTATGTCATGACAGTTTGTCCATGTTGCAGTAGATGTCGCTTTTTTAAAATTAGCCATGATAGGCCAATTTAGAATCAAACAAATTAATGAATAGTTTAAAATACAATCGAACCTTGCTAACTTACTATTTTGTTACAAAACAAATTTGTAATTAAATTTTCAGTATAATTTATTTATTTTACATTATTCCCTATATATAATGTACTCTGTGAGCCAAACTAATCTACTCATTACTACTCTGTGGCTGTAGCTTCCCATTTACAGAAAGAGTTTTGGCGGGAACTCGACCGGCGGCGGCTTGCTGCTCCTGAATTATTGTTTAAATAATGGTTTGAAGTGGACTTTGATATGTAAAAGTAGTGCAATTTTGTGTATTAAGTGTCTGCGCATGTGAACTATTAATGGAAACTGTGAAACAAGTGCTCTGATGGTGATGGAATCTCAAGATAAGCTGTTTGTTTGCACAGGCGCCTTTAGATACCATCGCCAACTGTCAGCTGCCTGCTGGCTCAAGTTACCGACAAAATCTCCCAAGGCTGCACAATGTGACGCATCAACATATTGTGAAGCAGTGAAATATGAAGGAAAATTATACATGAAGACAAGGCTGTATGGCATAGTTCCTTTGCCTGCTCTCTCGAGCGAATAATAAAAACAACAACAACAACCATTTAGAGAAATATTTTTGTATACGAGGCTAACAAATCAACGAAAATTTCGCCATTTTGGAGCCGAAAAAAATTAATTATAGCTAAACAAAACAAAACTACACTGCCATTTACATTCAGTGGCTTCCCACATGATCGATGAAGAGATTAAAAAATAGATTAAGTTAAACAATTAATATTTTCAAAAGTTATTGTGTTTACAAGCCACAGGGACATGATAAATCCACACCATAAGCCACTAAAACCCTTTTTTTTATTTAAAAATAGCAATTAATCGATTTTAAAAAATTATTAATAAGTTCAACAATCATTTATCTTTCTAACAATGTGCTTTTTATATCATATATATATGTATAATATGATTGCTAGATACGATTTTATTCGATAAAATGTTGGAATCTTAATTTTTAGGCGATAGTAGAACACACCTTGCGCTTTCGCTTAAGGTATGCAATAGGTCATGCCTAATAATAACACTCATAAATCACTTTTAAGTTTTCAATATTTTTTGTCACAAAATACCAAATTATGGCTTATGTATAAGAAATAGACATGATATCGCGGACCTTTTTTAGAAGGAGTAAAGGTCTATATCTTTCTACAACATGGTATTTACGTATCCCTAACGATAACACCAGCGTGCGCGGATAAATCATTTCGGGAGTGCTTTTTCTTCTAAGTTGCTTAACAAATATCCATATTTAAGGCTAGCTTAATGCTAGATAGCCTATACTATTCCACATGAATCTGGCTATAATATACAAAAAGAATTTTTCATATCGGACTCGTATTTTCAGAGATTAGCGCGTTTAAACAAACAAAAAAACAAAAATCTCTTCCGCTTTATTATATTAGTATAGGTATAGATAATAAAAATATAAAAACATATAATGTCCTCATGACTGAATTTCGGTGCGGCCAGTGGTAACGGAGACTAGCTATCCGCGCAAAACAGGATTATTGTGCACAAGTGTATGCGCACAGCACAGCACGGCAAGCATGGGCTGCGGCAAAAAATTTATCCCCCGATAATATCCACTGACAAGAGATAAAGTTATCTTGTCCTTATTCCAAAGCACGGCAACGGGGAGAAGTATACACCCGTTTGACAAAGAGTAGACATACATACATCCTCCGTCCGTAGCATGGAGCCAAATGAAAGATAAAAAATAACGCTTTATTGACATTTGAAACAGACAATTTTATCCTGATTCATTGGACGTGGGTTTAAGTTTATATTCATACAAAAATCTATCTAAATCTATCTCCCATTTTATCTACTGTGGATATTATATCCACCGGGGTGCCCATGCTCGAAGGGTGGATAAAACTAAGCGAGGGATAAACATTTTCTCCTTTCCCCGGGGATAAAATTGTCCTCTGCCCCTGCTGATGCACTCTTTATTCCATTCCTTTATTTCCTCCATTTTTTTTAGAGCTAACGAGCATAAAGCTCACCAATGGTAAGTGACTACCGCCACCCATGAACAACTGCAACACCAGGAGAATAGCAGGTGCGTTGCCGGCCTTTTAGAAAAGGGTAAGCTCTTTTCTTGAAGGCATCAGGCAAGAATAATAAAATTAAATAAATAGAATAAAACAAATTCTCATCATCCTCTGTTATCTATTTCTACTGCGATGTATTTGTTTGCAAATCATTTCATTTTTTTTACATTTACCACTCTTTAAGGCGTCGTAACCAACGATTTAAGAAGCTCTGACCTGACCCGTGTAACGACCTCCCTAATGTCCGCCGACTACGGGTGACAAATTGAACAATCCCAGTTCAAAGGTAAATCAATAGTTGGGACCTGATTGTTTTCATTTTTACATTGTAAATATTTTTTTTAATATAATATACAATATTTAAAAACCTAAAACTAAAAACTTTAACACACAGTTTTTTTACAGTTCTGTTCCCCGCGGGAGAAAAGAACCAGCCCTCTTTATCACCAGCAGCGACGAATAGTCGTGGATGGAGTTCCTATAGGAACTTCACCGCACGTAAATCCCACGGACCGATAGTCTCTACAGCAAATAGCACAAATATGTAGTCATCTCTCAGAGACTCATACCTGCTCAAAGTTCAAAAACGTTATTAAACTAAGTTTGTATAAAAAGGTTTATTATAATATTAAGGAATTTATGGATGATAATAACCCGTGGGAATGTGGTGATCGCTACCAAGCTATTTCTAATTTGTTTTCTGTTGTTAATTGTGTAACATACATGATTGTAAGCTGTTATTTTTTTTAAAGTCCCGCTGGGTTTCTTGCTGGTTCTTCCCAGGACAGGGGTTATTTTGGGACCAGTGGTAATTAAACAAAAGAGTGACGTTCATTTATAATCTTTGAATAAAAAGGTTTCTGTTTCTGTTTCTGCGCCGCTTACTTATTTCAGCTACGTAATAGTATATACGTGGTAGAGCCATGCTGCAGCTATATTAGTAGTATAGTTGTAACACGAATATACGAGGTAGAGCCATGCTGCAACTATATTAGTAGTATAGTTGTAGCACGAATGGGTTGGCTCGACCGGGGAAGGACCACGCTCTCACAGAATACCAGGGTCAAATAGCAGCTTAACAGTGATGTGTTTCGTATGGTGAGTGTAGAGAACCGGAGACCCTTTTTACTGGAAAAGAGGTATTCCATCTTAGTCCTCACGGGTGACAACGCATCTGCACTTTGATTTGCAAACGAGGATAAATGTAGATGTCGATGAGCCACAGCAACCACTTACCATCAGGTGGACTGTGTGCTCGTTTGTCACCCTATCCTATAAAAAAGCTACCGTCCAGCCCCCCCTTCCCCCCCGGCTCTAAATTTGTTGAAAATATTCAATTTCAGTTTTTTCTTTTTCCATTCGTTTTTATATTCGACCAGTCCGTATTCTACTGCTGAAAATTGGTATTTTCCATTATATGCAGACTTTGCCCTTTTTAAAGTAGGCGTAACATTTTTTCATTATTCATAGATGACAAAAGACTTAATTTTTCCTTAGGGATATCTTAAGATAGTAAACTGAAGTGGTAGTGAACTGAAAATGTCTGTCACAGTAGCTTTTTACTGGTAACGAGGCATTGCTGTTAGTCATTAGAGTCCATTTAAATTCTCAATCGAGGATAGATGTAGACTTCTATGAACCACAAAATTCACTTACCACGTGGACGTTGTTACCCATGAGGACTAAGATGGAATGACCCGTTTCTAGCTAAAAAGGGTCTCCGGTACACTACAGTTATCATACAAAACCGTGTACAAAACCGTCCCGTGTAGTGGCGGGTAAGAATGTCCTACCCCATTTCGACCCGTGGGTGTCGTAAGAGGTGACAGAGGGAAACAGAAACGGGTGATGGGCAGCAGCGTCTTCGTGATAACAGCAAAACAACAATAAAAAAACTACGGCTGCTAACCAGCTCACCAAGCGTGGCAACTATGGCAATATATCCCCCATGAATAAAGTTACGAGACAGCCCCCGGTCCCCGGCGGCCCCGCTATTCTTGGCTACGTTGGTACGATGGTAACGGCGGAGCAGGGGGTGCTAACAATCTCCGGTGGAGGTTCGGTTGCCATCTAAGACGACTTGTTTCAAGAAGTCGATGGATGCAGGTGGCTCAGGACCGTGCTTTGTGGCATTCCTTGGGGGAGGCCTATGTTCAGCAGTGGACTTGTAAAGGACTGCAATGATGAAATGATGGCCATACAATACACAGAAGCATTGAGCTGCTATTAAAGTAAGTATTTAGGCCTAACGTAAAATAAATGAATAAGGCCCTTTTTACTGGAAATGAGGCATTCCATCTTAGTCCTCACGGGTGACAACGCATCTACATTTTGATTCCCAAACGAGGATAGATGTAGATGTCTATGGACCGCAGCAACCACTTACCATCAGGTGGACTGTGTGCTCGTTTGTCACCCTTGTCCTATAAAAATAAATGGTAATAGTGCTATCTATCGGAAGTCCTACGAATTTTCTAACATTTCCTGTAAACTCTAATGATACCCACGAGGCGAAATATTCCTGTAGTGGTATCTAACGATACCTACGAGACGAAATAGTACAAAAAGTAAACAAGGGCATTCACTACTTTTTCTGAAATCAGGGCGGGGTCACTTTCGAATGAGGTGAAATATTTGACAGATTTCATAGCGGGAGAAGTTAATATGTTAGAAAGGTGTAGAAATTAATGTTTATTTCTGAAATATTACTTATTCTTCATATTAATTAGATTATAAATGGATAAAACAAACTAAAGACACAAGAATAAAAAAAATTCACCTAGTGTAAGTATGTATATACGTATACACATAATTTAAAATTAATAATTTTGTACAACCGACTTCAATATAAATTATTAAGAATAACTCAAAAACTATTGGTCAGACCTAGATCAAATTTATATGAAACTACATGTGAAGCACCAGATTTCAAATAAAAAAAGAATCATCGAAATCGGTTCACCCAGTAAAAAGTTATGAGGTAACACATAAAAAAATAACATACAGTCGAATCAATACCGGCTCCTTTTTGAAGTCATTCACAAAGAGGCATTGTTTTGTATATATAATGCTAGAAATTGACTTTTTTATTAGAAACACAACATAACAATGATGATGACACTGTGTGACAATCTGCGTAACAAATAAGTTCACCTTAGTCCCAACTAGCGATATCTGGTGAGCGTAAGAATATTAGCCTTCACTGGTACGTCCTTAGATGTACGACGTATTCGAAGATAGATTTTACTGATTTCTTATATTTAGGCAAATAATACACATTCAATGTGTATTATTTGCCTAAATATAGATATTTGTAGAATTTACTTCATATTTAGTAAAAATAAACGT
Source organism: Parnassius glacialis (assembly GCA_033319125.1). Classification (NCBI taxonomy): domain Eukaryota; kingdom Metazoa; phylum Arthropoda; class Insecta; order Lepidoptera; family Papilionidae; genus Parnassius; species Parnassius glacialis. Next base: position 3,694,272 of record JAVANC010000009.1, read on the forward strand.
TAAAACAAACGTTTTAATAGCGTTTTTAAACTATTATTACTATTTTACGAAGGCAGCTTTCAACAACGAAACTTTCTAGTGAATAAAATTCGAAATATTTCCGCAATCCGGCTAAATCCCGCCTGGCAGCCCCACTGGGAGGTCACATGGCCCTCCCACTTAATTACGCGTGCTTTCAGAATACAAACGGACAGATGGACACTTGGACGGGACAGTTTTATAGCTCCCTTTGCGATTCTCAAAGGTATGAAAGAGTTATGCGAAGAATATTCAGAGCACGGAGAACTGAGCACAGTATGAAATTTTATAAAACTGCTCACGAAACAATTTGAAAGGGTTCAGCAAATACAAAGAATTGCTGATTAAATTTCATTTCAATTTCTCAGCTGAGCTTCGTTTTTCCGTTTCACTCCTAAGAAATTTTATGATAATTGAAAAATTAAAATAGCTTTTGTTTGATCGACATCAAAATTCTAACTAACTTTTAGTCATTATTTAATGTCAAAGTCAACATTACAGGTTTTATTTCAACACCGTCATAATCTTGTAATGTAGATGAAGATGTTTTTTGACGTGACAACGTCTTATAAATCGATGAAGCTCGCTGCACGAACGAAAAAACATGACTCATGCGGCGTTACCTAGGCGTTCCATTTAAAGTGCAAGCGAGAGCGCGGAACGAGCGACTGTGCGAGCGAATGTGGTGTCAATTGTTTATAGGAACGATAATTGCGGCGATAAAGGTAATGATTCTTTCGATATTAAATATTTCTTATGGCGTTGTCACGTTCAACTATCGTCAGTAAACCGACTTTACAGACAACCGATTTTTTTTTTATAGAATGAGGGTTACAAACGAGCACACAGTCCACCTAATGGTAAGTGGTTGCTGTGGCCCATAATCATCTACATCTATCTTCGTTTGCGAATTAAAATGCAGATGCGTTGTCAGCCGTAAAGATTAAGATGGAATGCCTCGTATCAAGTAAAAAGGGTCTCCGGTGCTCTACACTCACCATACAAAACACAGCAGCGTTAAGCTGCTATTTTACGCTGGTATTCTGTGAGAGCATGGTCCTTCTCCGTGGTGATAGGTACAGAGTGTGGTATTTACCCAGATGGAATCCTAGGCAGTAAAGAATTTCTATCACCTAGTAAATACATCTGGTATCTTAAAACAAACAACTAAACCTAAGGTAAGCCAGTGCTTGACCACATGCCCACCTGGTAGTAAGTGATGATGAAGCCCTCGATGAAAAGCCCATCCACTCTAGCCTTGAAGACGCCCAGTATGTATTCGGATCGAAAGACAGACGCCAGCAAATTATTCAACTCCTTTGCTGACGCTTTACAAAAGATGAAACAAACCGTTGGCTTATAATGCGTGGAATATCGACAACAAAGGGGTGATGACCCGCCGACCGTCTGGTTGTCCGATAGTGGAAAGGAGAGTAAACAATAAAACAAGTCATGAAAGCCTCATGTTATATGATTAGATCATAAAAAGGGATGATTTAATGCATCCAATACCTCTTGCACTCGGTGACACTTGTGGACAACACTATATACCGGAGAACGGCAGACGGCGGACGTTGAGGTGGGACCTCTAGAATACTAATGAGCTGGCGTTCAATAGCAGCCGTATCGCACCGCCATTCAATTCGGTTCGCGTAATGAATTGTTTCGGAAGCATTTGTGAACATAGAATTAAGTGTGTTTACAAAAAGAGGGAACAATATAGCTTCATTACGGAACACGTGAATGATGCTTCAGGAAATGTTTGAAGGGTTCTCAAGGTGTCCCTTTTGCAAATTTGACTGACTTCAAGAAAGGAAGAAGTTTGCAATTCGACTATTAACTTTGGCCTCTCTATATATTTACGAAAATTTTATATAAATCCACTAAAAAAGTAGTTTTAATAAAAAGTGACACTGTATATACCGGCAACAAACACAAGCTAGTGATACCAATTTCTCGACTCCACAGAGTCAGTAATTCATAGGACATCATCATCATCATTACAGCCTTTCATAAGTCCACTGCTGAACATAGGCCTCCCCCAAGGAATGCCACAAAGCACGGTCCTGCATCGGCATCCATCGACTTCCTGCATGTATTACCAGGTCGTCACTCCATCTAGTGGGGGGTCGCCCTACACTTCGCCTACCAGTACGAGGCTGCCACTCGAGAACCTTTCTTCCCCATCGGTTGTCGGTTCTTCGAGCTATATGGCCGGCCCACTGCCACTTCAGCTTACTAATCCGTTGGGCTATGTCGGTTACTCTGGTTCTACTGCGGATAACCTTATTTCTAAGTTTATCACGCAGAGAAACCCCGAGCATAGCCCTCTCCATAGCTCGCTGAGCGACCTTGAGCTTCCTCATACGGCCAGCAGTGAAGGACCACGTCTTAGATTCGTAAGTCATCAGTGGCAACACGCACTGGTTGTACAATTTCGTTTTCAGGTTTTGAGGTATGTCTAACGAGAAGATGTGTCGTAGTTTCCCGAACGCTGCCCAGCCGAGTTGAATCCGTTCGTAGTTTCCCGAACGCTGCCCAGCCGAGTTGAATCCGTCGATTGACCTCTCGGTCGAAGTTGGACTTACCTAGTCGGACTATTTGTCCCAGGTAAATATACTCGTCAACAACTTCAAGCTTAGTGTTCTCAAAAACTACCGGCATAGGTGTGACATGGACGTTAAACATGATCTTTGTATTGTCCATGTTCATCTTAAGACCTATCCGTTGGAAGACAATATTAAGGTCATTGAGCATAGTGCTTTGGTCCTCCAGCGATTTTGCCATAAGGACTATATCGTCGGCAAATCGAAGGTGAGTGATGTACTCGCCATTGATGTTAATACCGTATCCTTTCCAGTCCAGTAGCTTGAAAATGTCTTCCAATGCAGCGGTGAAGAGTTTCGGGGATATAATGTCACCCTGTCTTACACCTCTCTGCAGTTGGATAGGTTTCGTACTCTGATTCTGTACTCGGATAGCTATCGTAGCTCTACTGTACAAACACTTCAGCACTTTGATATAACGACAGTCAACTTGGCACCGCTGTAGGGATTGCAGCACCGCCCAAATTTCGACGGAATCAAAGGCTTTCTCATAGTCCACATACGCAAGGCAAAGTGGCAGATTGTACTCCTCTGTCTTCTGTACAATTTCCCGAAGGGTGTGTATATGGTCCATGGTACTAAAGCCTTTTCGGAAACCGGCTTGTTCGGGAGGCTGGAAGTCGCCAAGTCTGCGCGCGAGACGATTTGTAATGACTCTCGAAAACAGCATGTAAACGCGGCTCAGAAGGGAAATCGTTCTGTAGTTCTTCAAGAGAGCGTTGTCGCCTTTCTTGAAGAACAAGACCACCGCACTTCTACTCCACGCCTCCAGAGTAGTGCCACCATGGAGAACGGAATTAAAGAGCTTCTGAAGGACTTCAAGTACCAGTTTTCCACCCGCTTTCAGAAGCTCCACTGTAATTCCATCCTCGCCCGAGGACTTTCCGTTTAAAGGTGCTGGAGAGCCATTCTAATCTCGCTCAAACTGACGTCTGGGATATCTTCGGAATAGTGTCGGATAAGACTCGCTCTTGGATCGTTACTCACACTTGCGTGTGGCTCCAACGATGACGTGTACAGCTGCCCATAGAACCTCTCAATCTCACTCAAAATCTCAGATGTCCCAGAAACGATGCTGCCACACTCGGTCTTCAGCTATGACAGTTGACTCTTTCTGGCATACAGATCTCTGGCAAAGACTTTGGAGCCTTGGTTCCGCTCGATCGCTTCTTCAATACAAGCTGTATTGAAGTTGCGTAAGTCCCGCCACATGCATTTGGAGATCTGTCTGTTCAGATGCCTGTATGCTGTCAAATCTGTTGAAGAATGTAGCTTCATCTCCCGTCTAACAGCCATGAGATTAAGAGTGTGATCGGAGAGTTTTTGTGTTCTTCTGCGGCGGGTCTTGCAGAACTTAGCTCCGACCGCATGGACTGTTTCCACGAGCTTGTCATTCATATCTTACTCTTCATTGCAGTCTTCTATACACTGAAAACGGTTTTGTAACTCAAGCTGAAAGGTTTCGGGACTTTGGATTAGAGCACGAGGGGGACGGAGCGTTGACTTCATCAGACGAGACCTCGCCAACTTAAGGTTTAGGTTCAGTGTGCCTCTAACCATTCGGTGATCGCTACCAGTTTTCACCCTCGCGATCACGGAGACATCACTGAACAGTTGTCGTCTGGTCGTCATAATCAAGTTAATCTCATTTTTTGTTGAACCGTCGGGGCTTGACCAGGTCCACTTTCTCTCTTGTGCCTAGTTTTGCATTGAAGTCTCCCATTAACACCGTATAGTGGGTTTTGGAGGAATGCATGGCTCTAGAGATATCCTCATACATTTCCTCCGCCTCCTCATCGGAATGTGCCGAGGTTGGTGCGTAAACCTGTATAACCTTCAGCGAATACCGTTTGATGATTCTGAGTATAAGGTACGCAACCCTCGTCGACACACTCTCAATCTTATCAAAGTTGTTAACGAGAAACTTGTGGACGATAAATCCGACACCTCCTTGGGACAGATGGTCGCCCTCCCGGTGATAGAGCAAGTTGCCGGATTCGAGGATTACCGTGTCCTCCCCCGCTCTTCGGACCTCGGATAATCCTATAATATGCCAGCGTAACTTGTCTATCTCTTCTTCCAGCTCCACGATCTTCTCGTCAGTCCTCAGGGTGCGTGCGTTGTATGTTGCCAAGTCGAGTCGTTTTAGGTGGCAACCGAACCTCCACCGGAGATTCTTAGCACCCCCTGCCCCGCCGTTACCATGGTCGCTACCGTAGCCAGGAATAGCGGGGCCGCCGGGGACTGGGGGCCGTTTGTTAATGTCATTGCTCATGGGGGGGTATATTGCCAAAGTTGCCACGATTGGCGAGCGGGTTGGCAACCACAGTTTTTTTATTGTAATTTGCTGTTATCAGAAAGATGCTGCTGCCCATCTTGTCTTAGTTTCCCTTTGTCGCCTTTTACGACACCCACTCGAAGGTATGGGGTAGTGGATATTCTTAACCGCCACTACAAGGCAATGTATATGATATTACAAGAAAGTTCCAGAAAATATACAAGGTTTCTCTATTACCAAATTTAAATAGTTTATTAAACAAAAACTAAAAAGATTTATTATAACATAAATGCATACATGGTTGATAATAGCCCCTGGGAATGAAGTGGACGCCTCCAAATTGTTTCTTAGATTATAATTCTGTGCGTCTATTATATGTGGACTTACCATCAGGTGGACTTTGTGCTCGTTTGTCACCTTATCTTATAAAAAAAATATGTGTTCAGTCTGCTGATCTATATATAGCGCGGTAACTTCAGAACTTTGATAGCGCGATTTAGGCTTCGGTACGTTTCGCTTGTGGTGAAGACGAATGAACTTGAATAAAGGTATATAGTCACAGTACAAACTGTCTCTATATAATGGATATCTATAAAACATAGTAAATTCTCGAGTTTTTTCACTTAATTTTTCAACTTGCATCCAAAAGACCCTGCCAACCAATTGTCCTCAGAGTGAAAAGAACATAATGAAGACACTGTCTTTGACTTGAAAACAATCTGAAGAGCGAAGGCTTTTGAAGTCTCAACACAATGAATAATTCATTTTTCAACTGCATTATGGGAATGTGAACAGACCTCGGAACTTAGCACACTTTTACTCGTTGATTTGAAATTCAAAATTATCACCACGAAACCTTTGATACAATTTAATTTTACCCGTGTAAGAAATTTGTCAACGCTTTACTTTAGTAATGATAAAAAATTTGCGTGAGTGTCGTGGAACACTCGGTTGGAATGAAGTTCCTTTTGTAGTATATTATTATTATTTTATTTTTTTTTTTATAGGAAAAGGGTGAAAAACGAGCACACAGTCCACCTGATGGTAAGTGGTTGCTGCGGCCCATAGACATCTACATCTATCCTCTATTACAAATCAAAATGTAGATGCGTTGTCACCCGTGAGGACAAGATGGAATGCCTCATTTCCAGTAAAAAGGGCCTCCGGCCACCTGCACTCACCAAGCGAAACGCAGAGGTAAACCTGTACTTCACGCTGGTTTTCTGTGAGGTCGTGGTACCACCCCGGTTCGAGCCGGCCCATCCGTGCGACAGCAAAAGCTGCCACGTGGCTCTACCACTGTTAAATTTAATGTTAATGTTAATTTATTATTGATAAACGTATTCATCATCATCATCATCATTACAGCCCTTCACAAGTCCACTGCTGAACATAGGCCTCCCCCAAAGAATGCCACAAAGCACGGTCCTGAGCCACCTGCATCCATCGACTTCCTGCATGTCTTACCAGGTCGTCACTCCATCTCGTGGGGGGACGCCCTACACTTCGCCTACCGGTACGAGGCTGCCACTCGAGAACCTTTCTTATCCTCATTCCTAAGTTTATCACGCAGAGAAACTCCGAGCATAGCCCTCTCCATAGCTCGCTGAGCGACCTTGAGCTTCCTCATACGGCCAGCAGTGAAGGACCACGTCTCAGTTCCGTAAGTCATCACTGGCAACACGCACTGGTTGTACAATTTCGTTTTAAGGTTTTGAGGTATGTCTGACGAGAAGATGTGTCGTAGCTTCCCGAACGCTGCCCAGCCGAGTTGAATCCGTCGATTGACCTCTCGGTCGAAGTTGCACTTACCTAGTCGGACTATTTGTCCCAGGTAAACATACTCGTCAACAACTTCGAGCTTAGTGCTCCCAACAACTACCGGCATAGGTGTGACATGGACATTAAACATAATCTTTGTTTTGTCCATGTTCATCTTAAGACCTATCCGTTGGGAGACACTATTGAGGTCATTGAGCATAGTGCTTAGGTCCTCCAGCGATTCTGCCATAAGGACTATATCGTCGGCAAATCGAAGGTGAGTGATGTACTCGCCATTGATGTTAATACCGTATCCTTTCCAGTCCAGAAGCTTGAAAACGTCTTCCAATGCAGCGGTGAAGAGTTTCGGGGATATAACATCACCCTGTCTTACACCTCTCTGCAATTGGATAGGTTTCGTACTCTGGTTCTGTACTCGGATAGCCATCGTAGCTCTACTGTACAAACACTTCAGCACTTCGATATACCGACAGCCAACTTGGCACCGCTGAAGGGCCTGCAGCACCGCCCAAATTTCGACGGAATCAAAGGCTTTCTCATAGTCCACATACGCCAGACATAGTGGCAAATTGTACTCTTCGGACCTCTGTACAATTTGCCGAAGGGTATGTATGTGGTCTATGGTGCTAAAGCCCTTTCGGAAACCGGCTTGTTTGGGAGGCTGGAAGTCGTCAAGTCTGCGCGCGAGACGATTCGTAATGACTCTCGAAAACAGCACGTAGACGCGGCTCAGAAGGGAAATCGGTCTGTAGTTCTTCAAGAGAGCGTTGTCACCTTTCTTGAAGAACAAGACCACCGCACTTCTACTCCACGCCTCCGGTGTAATGCCACCATGGAGGACGGAATTAAAGAGCTTCTGAAGGACTTCTAGTACCGGTCTTCCACCCGCTTTCAGAAGCTCCGCTGTAATTCCATCCTCGCCTGGGGCCTTGCCGTTTTTAAGGTGCTGGAGAGCCATTCTAATCTCGCTCAGACTGACGTCCGGGATATCTTCGGAATAGTGTCGGACAAGACTCGCTCTTGGATCGTTACTCACACTTGCGTGTGGCTCCAACGATGACGTGTACAGCTGCCCATAGAACCTCTCAATCTCATTCAAAATCTCAGGTGCCCCGGAAACGATGCTGCCACATTCGGTCTTCAGCTTTGACAGTTGGCTGTTTCTGGCAGACAGATCTCTGGCAAAGACTTTGGAGCCTTGGTTCCGCTCGATCGCTTCTTCAATACGAGCTGTATTGAAGTTGCGTAAGTCCCGCCGCATGCATTTGGAGATCTGTCAGTTCAGTTGCCTGTATGCTGTCAAATCTGTTGAAGAATGTAGCTTCATCTCCCGTCTAACAGCCATGAGATTAAGAGTGTGATCGGAGAGTTTTTGTGTTCTTCTGCGGCGGGTCTTGCAGAACTTAGCTCCGACCGCATGGACAGTTTCCACGAGCTTGTCATTCATATCGTCCACTTCATTGCAGTCTTCTAGGCACTGAAAACGGTTTTGTAACTCGAGCTGAAAGGTTTCGGGACTTTGGATTAGAGCACGAGGGGGACGGAGCGTTGACTTCATCAGACGGGACCTCTCCAACTTAACATTAAGGTTCAGTGTGCCTCTCACCATTCGGTGATCGCTGCCGGTTTTCACCCTGGCGATCACTGAGACATCACTGAACAGTTGTCGTCTGGTCGTCATAATGAAGTCAATCTCATTTTTTGTCGAACCGTCGGGGCTCGACCAGGTCCACTTCCTGTGGGGCCGCTTCTTGAAGAAAGAGTTCATCATAAAGAGTCCCTCTTTCTCCATGAAGTCGGCCAGCTGCTGGCCCCTTGAGTTCCGTTGCCCTATTCCAAATTTCCCTACTTTCAGCTCACCGTTCTCTCTTGTGCCTAGTTTTGCATTGAAGTCTCCCATTAACACCGTATATTGGGTTTTGGAGGAATGCATGGCTCTAGAGATATCCTCATACATTTCCTCCACCTCCTCATCGGGGTGTGCCGAGGTTGGTGCGTAAACCTGTATGACCTTCAGCGAATACCGTTTGGTGATTCTGAGTATAAGGTACGCAACCCTCGTCGACACACTCCCGATCTTTACAACGTTGTTAACGAGAGACTTGTGGACGATAAATCCGACACCTCCTTGGGACAGATGGTCGCCCTCCCGGTGATAGAGCAAGTTGCCGGATTCGAGGATTACCGTGTCCTCCCCCTCTCTTCGGACTTCGGATAATCCCATAATATGCCAGCGCAACTTGTCTATTTCTTCTTCCAGCTCCACGATCTTCTCGTCAGTCCTCAGGGTGCGTGCGTTGTACGTTGCCAGGTCGAGTCGTCTAAGGTGGCAACCGAACCTCCACTGGAGATTCTTAGCACCCCCTGCCCCGCCGTTACCATGGTCGCCACCGTAGCCAGGAATAGCGGGGCCGCCGGGGACTGGGGGCCGTCTCTTCGTAACTCTCATCATGGGGGGTATATTGCCATAAACGTATTATATTAATATAATTAATAGAATCAGGCGTTACTTTGCGGAAATCCATTATATAAAAGCTTTTAAAAAAAATTTACTTCGCAAACATCCGCGCTTTAAATTAAAATGATGTGTCTTACCTAGTATGAAGAGCACCTGCCACCCTCCCTCAATTGCGTGCACTATCCCCGTCACCACTAATCCCAGCACCGCTACTCCCAACACCACTACACTAGGCAAGACACACCACTGACGACAACACGACACGTGTTTCGCCTCTACACGAGGCATCCTCAGGTGGTATAGACTCTACGGTTGCTAACCGCTAAGTGAGCGGTGAGCCAAAACAACTGCCTTTTATACAGACATGTCTGCGATGCGAGCGAGATGGATATTATTTCATCTCGCTTCCATATAGCCGCCAAGTAGACGACCTTACCAATACTACGTCAGAAGGGGTCGTGACGGAAAAATTTTACATTTTTTGTCGCCTAACCTCCATCCGTCAAATCCGTACCGTCCGATAAAGAACTTCGTTCCAATAGGTTGTCTAGAAGAAATCGCTTCCAGAACGATAAGACCGTATTGTACCTTCTACATAATTTATTGCATTTCGTTTTCGTGTTAATGAGTATATTTGTACAATAAAGAATATATTAATTGATTGAATGATTGATTTAAAAAATTCTCAGCCTACCTAGTGATATGTGTATAATACGAGTATCATATATTATATTTTAAAGTAAAGAAAAAAAAATGTATTGTTACTGGTAGAGAATGCCTCAAGGCTTAAAAAATTAAATCCTTCAGAGTATAGTACATATTCCATTTCAAACTCATAATGAATACTTGGATTATTGCTCAAACTTTTGTAATTCTAACATATTTGTAATTATTCTGATATGTTTGAGCAAATATTCCGAACGTAAACTGTTCATTTATCTGACATCCATTAATATACATATATATCTTCTATTCTTCTATATTCTATATTCCATATCTATACTAATATAATAAAGCGGAAGAGTTTTTTTGTTTTTTAGGGTTCCGTACCTCAAAAGGAAAAAACGGAACCCTTATAGGATCACTTTGTTGTCCGTCTGTCTGTCTGTCTGTCTGTCTGTCTGTCTGTCAAGACCCTTTTTCTCGGGAACGCGTAAAGGTATCAAGCTGAAATTTATATCAAATACTCAAGTCTACTGTCCCTTGGGGCTGTGAAAACATCAAACTTCTAAGCCAACGCAATCAAAAGATACAGCCGTTTATGCCGCAAATTTTCGATATTCGCAAGGGAATCAAAAGTCAAAACCTACAGGGTACTTCCCGTGAACTGAGAATCTTAAAATTTGGCACGAAGCAACGTATTATAGCACAGATAAAGGAAAAATTGCGAAAAGCATAAATTTTTAGTTACATCATATAATAAAAATATTTTTAATAATTTTAAACTCATATACCTATGGATTTATTCGGAACCCTCGGTGCGCGAGTCCGACTCGCACTTGGTCGGTTTTTTTTTGTTTGTTTAAACGCGCTAATCTCTGGAACTACCCGTACGATTTGAAAAATTATTTTTGTATATTATAGCCTTTATTAGCATTAAGCTATATTACTCAGCTAGCCTTAAATATGGATATTTGTTAAGCAAGTCAGAAGAAAAAGCACTCCTGAAATGATTTATCCGCGTACGCTGGTGTTATCGTTAGGGATACGTAAATACAATGTTCTAGAAAGATATAGACCTTTACTCCGTCTAAAAAAAAGTCCGCGATACCATATATCTATTTCTTATACATAAGCCATTATTTGGTATTTGTGACAAATATCCGGGTTCGATCCCCGCCGGGACCAACGAAATTGTTAATTGTAGTTTTGAGTGCATATTTACCACCTGGTCGGCGGTGAAGGGTTACAGCGTGAGTAATGGGAGAAACAGACTGATCCCACGTACGCAACGTATGCGATGCAACGCTCCCACGTTGGTGTACACACTTGACATACGTATGCAACGTACGTTTGGCGTCAGACACTTGTCACTTCGATCAATCAATTAGGGTTCCGCGCGAAAATTCGTAGTAAATTGCACAAGAGCAGCTACTAGTGTATATGATATCAGCAAACATGCCAGCCCTCTATAAACTAGTGTAACCCCCATATTGACTTACTCATTACTCCGTTTTTTTTATCTCGTATTTAATATCATACTACTACGTGTTTGAGAACTCTTACAGTGGAAATTTTATTTTGTATTCAATACGACAAAGTGCCTATCGTCGAATTTCATTCGTACACCAGAAGTTTTTGAACAAATACGCTCCGAACTTTCTAACTTTGATTAAAGGCAACACGGGTTAAAGCTAAATCGCTCCGAGAAATTTATTGTTTACAAATACACTTCGGAAATATCTAATTATGTGAAAGAATAATATTGTTCCGTCGAGATTTATGTTTAAGCTTACCGCCATGTATAAACTGAACTTTGTTTTGTGAGAATAGTTACAGATGTTATAGAAATAAAGATCGCATTACATGAAAAAGCTGTCAGTTGCAAGCTATACAAAACTAAATTATGTATTAGATTAATATCAATTAGGGATAGTTTTTTTTTTATAGAATAAGGGTGAAAAAAGAGCACACAGTGCACCTTATGGTAAGTGGATACTGTGGACCATAGACACCCACATTTATCCTCGAATGAGACCAAAATGACTAAAGACTAAGATGGAGTGCCTCGATTCCTGTAAAAGGGGTATACGGTTCTCTACACTCACCATACGAAACACAGCAACATTAACTCTTTTTTTTTAGAATAAGGGTGACAAACGAGCACACAGTCTACCTGACGGTAAGTGGTTGCTGTGGCCCATAGACATCTACATCTATCTTCGTTTGCGAATTAAAATGCAGATGTGTTGTCAACCGTGAAGACTAAGATAGAATGGCCCTTATTATGGACAGAAGTGGACTGTATGAATTTAACTGTTACAAGTGGACTGTATTGACTAATTAACTGACTGATGTTGAGGTATACTACGCTAGAGACTGCTTAAAGAAAAGATGGTACTGTAGACTATACTGTATTAAACTATTTACAAATGCGGCCTTCACTAATTAACTATATACACAGAAGGAAGTCTTCAATGGAGTATAAATTCTTCTCTCTTGATGGTTTCTCTTGAGGTTTCTTCTCTTGTTGTCTTCGAGTACCGCTTCCGAAATGAACAGCTCACAGACCAAAACGCCCTTCTTATATCTCGCAAGAGAGCGTCTCGGTATGTGAGTAGCGTCGTGAGGCGATGCCGCGCGCTTATTGGTCGGCGACATCGCGTGATCTACTGCCGGTGTGCGGGGTGCGCGGGGCGCAACGGGGTATGAAGGGGTGACGGGGCGGCGGCTCCCCTCGCCATCCGTAACATCCTCCCCCCAGCGTAGCCTGCGAGCCTAAGCTTCCCTCGGGAGGACGGCTATCTTCCTGACGGGTCGCCGCAGCACTCCGCCCCTGGTCCTGACCTCCACGTTGCGCACCACGCTGTCCGGTCCAGGAAAAATCTTCGTCACGACCCCCCGCGGCCACACGTTTCTTGGTAGGTTGCCGTCCGCAACCACTTGAATTTGGCGCTGCTGAGCATCTCGGGAGTCCCCGCGCGCAACCAGTGTCGGCAGATATTCTTTCACCCAGCGCCTCCAGTATTCGTCGGCGAGCCCCTGCGCCGCTCTCCACGCCCGACGATCAATGGGTGTGCACGGCGCGGTGACTGGTAGGGCCGATGATCCCAACAGTATGAAGTGGTTGGGTGTGAGCGCCTCTTCGCCGTTGATATCGACCGGCACGTGCGTCAACGGTCGAGAGTTTACTGTATTCTCTGCTTCTGTCAAGAGCGTCGCTAACGTCTCCTCCCGTGGGCTCTTCTGATGCAGAGTGGCTTCGAGTGCGTATTTTACGCTGGTATTCTGTGAGAGCGTGGTCCTTCCCCGATCGAGCTGATCCATTCGTGCTACAACTATACTATTAATGTGGCTATAGCAGCTTTACCATGTAGTAAAAATTGCTATTAACGGTGGTATTCTTCCGGCCCATTCGTGCTACAACTATAATATAGCTTTAACATGGCTCTACCATGTTAAAAAGCTTAACATTTTCTCAAAAAATATTTGAAAATAACTAAATAATTTCGATTTTCCCTTCTTCTTCATCATAAAAAAGGCCACGCATCTCAATACTACAAAGTAACACTGGACTACGTGATCATCTACTTGATCCTCTCCATTTCGTTCCATGGGTTTCTGAGAGGCGACAGAGGGTAACAAACTAAAAGATGAACAGCAGTTTCTCTTAATGCGAATCATGATGACGTCTCGGGTTTGAATTTGAGTAACTGAGTTTTGCTGTTACAAAATTCTCAGTCGCAGCTCAGATTCATGAAGTTGGCGATGTTACGTCCCCTAGGACGATAAGTGTGAAGGAATAGAAAGTGCAACTGTGCTTGCGCATACACTCGTCCACTATAATCCTGTCTATATTGCTAGATAATAGCTAGTCTCCGATCAGACTAACCACCGTTACTAAAATTTGTCTGGGGGACATTATTAGTGGTGATAGAGGTAGAGGCGTGATAGTTTAGGAGGAAAACGCCCGCCTAGTCTAAGATCCGGCTTACAAAAATACCTCTTCATTCTTTTCCTTGATGATTTTTTTATAATAAAATATATAAATAAATACAAATCAGGGTGATTGACAGTCTATGTTTTGTCAAGGCTATTTCTAATTAAAAATTACTTAATTTTTTTACCGGTTACGGTCGGTGGGGTAGGGGGCATATTCATAGATAGCCTAGGGCTGTCGCAACTCTTAATCAGGCTCTGGCTATCGTGCATCCGTCCCTACCGCACATAATCTTTATATATAATCTTTATATATAAAAAGTACGTGTCACGTTGTTTGTCCGCGATGGACTCCTAAACTACTGAACTGATTTCAATGAAATTTTTGGTCAATGTGCAGTTTGGTCCAACTTAAAAGATAGGATAACTTACATCTCAATTTATAGTCGCAATACAATATTATTTTATTGCAAATTATTTGTATATTATTTGACAGTCACGATTATCTGTTAGCTCCAAACGATTCTGTCAGATGACGATATTTCTGTTGACTAGATTGAGTAAATATTCAATAGGTGGCGCTATGTTAAAAATAAAAACGTTTAATATAAGCTAAATATTAATAGAATAAACACCACGTGCTGCTGAGGCTAACGTGTAACCATCTCAATTTATAGTCGCAATATTATTTTATTGCAAATTATTTGTCTATTATTTGACAGTCATAATTATCTGTTAGCTGCAAACGATTCTAACAGATGACGACATCTGTTGACTGGATTGAGTTCAATAGATGGCGCTATGTTAAAAATACAAACGTTTCATAGGATAACTTACATCTCAATTTATAGTCGAAATATTATTTTTCTATTTGACTTTTTTATATTTGTCTATTATTTGACAGTCACTATCTGTTAGCTATTTTCATTCGAATGCCACCGAAAAAATCTAATCTCAACAACGCGTGGAGCAGAGAGGCGCGACGCAAACGTGTTGAAAGAGCTCATCAGTCGGCAGAACAAATCGCAGCAAGAAATGCAGCTCAAAGAATCTGGACAGCAGAGGGTCGTGCACACGAATCTCAAGAACAGCGTGACGAACGTCTGCGAGAGACTGTTGCGAGAACAAGAGCGGCACGAGAACGAAACATAGCTACAGCACGAGTACAAGAACGACAGAGGCAGCGGACCAGCCGCTCATTAACACGTGCATCATTTTTTCGTCTTGCTTTCGAATATGCACCAGATATTAACTACTCTGCGCATTTAAAGATTGCTATCGGTGCAATGGATAAAGTATGTCAATATTGTCAGGCGCTAAAATTTCCGAAAGAAACACCCGGCATGTGCTGCGCATCAGGAAAAGTTGCGCTGTTACCTCTACCCACTCCGCCGGAACCTTTATTATCCCTTCTTGCTGGCGATTCAGGTGATTCAAAATTATTTTTGCGTAAGATACGCAAATTTAATTCTTGCTTCCAAATGACGTCATTTGGGGCAACTAAAATTTGCGATCTCGCATCCGATGGACGTAATTTTGAAACTACATTCAAAATACAAGGCCAAGTGTACCATAAAATTGGGTCATTGATGCCAATGCCTGATGATGATCCGAAATTTCTTCAAATTTATTTTATGGGCAATAGTGAAGAGCGCGTGACAACTCGGTGCCAGTATAATTTCATTGAACAAGCAGGGGAAAGAGCAATTGTGATATTGCTGGAAAATTTTTTGGAAGATCAGAATCAACTAATTCGATCGATTAAAAGAGTTTCGCCACGATTGCAAAATGACAACTATCAAATCGTCATAAAAGCCGACAAAGTACCATTAGGTGAACATGCTGGCAGATTCAACGCTCCAACTGTTGATGAGGTTGCTGTTATTATGGTTGGTGATCCAGTTGACAAAAGAGATATAAAAATTACACGGCGGGACAACACTGTCACTACGATTTCGGATCTACACCCTTCATATGACGCACTACAATATCCATTAATATTTTGGCAAGGACAAGATGAATATCACGTTAACATCAAACAGTGTGATCCAAATACCGGTAAATTTAACAAT
Organism: Parnassius glacialis; assembly: GCA_033319125.1. Classification (NCBI taxonomy): domain Eukaryota; kingdom Metazoa; phylum Arthropoda; class Insecta; order Lepidoptera; family Papilionidae; genus Parnassius; species Parnassius glacialis. The sequence goes on from JAVANC010000009.1 coordinate 3,710,085, forward strand.
TAACTATTTATTTTCTTATTATATGTACGAATTTTAATTTCTTATTTCATTTTATTTTTTATTTTTTTAGGTGCTAAAGGAGATAAAAAAGTTAGTTCAATGAACTACTACGCACATCGATTGATGATTAGACTAAATCAGGACAACTATATCCTTCGACATCGGCAGCTATTTCATCAATACATTGTTGATATGTATGCTAAGATTGAAAGCGAACGCTTGCGATATATTCGATACAACCAGGCTAAATTACGATCGGAAGAATATATTCACCTACGAGATGCTGTTGTTGGAAACATCGACGGAAATTTAAACCCCAATGACATCGGTAATGCTTTCATTTTACCTTCAAGCTATATCGGCAGTCCACGGAACATGCAGGAATACATTCAAGATGCGATGACTTACGTACGCCATTACAGCCGACCAGATTTGTTTATTACATTTACATGTAATTCGAATTGGAAAGAGATACAAACTTTACTATTACCAGGACAACAAGCTTTTCATCGCCATGATATAACTGCACGTGTATTCAAACAGAAATTGAAATCCTTAATTGATTTTATTGTTAAATATTCAGTTTTTGGTATCACACGTTGTTGGCTGTATTCGATTGAGTGGCAAAAGCGAGGTTTGCCTCATGCCCACATTTTAATTTGGCTTCAAGATAGAATCCGTCCAGAAGAAATTGATCAAATAATTTCAGCCGAAATTCCAGATCCATCAATCGATCAAGAATTGTTTGATATTGTTACCAAACACATGATACACGGGCCGTGCGGTGCTTTCAACATGGCGTCACCATGCATGGAAAATGGAAAATGTAAGAAAAAATTCCCAAAGCCGTATACGAATGACACTATCACGGATATTGACGGTTATCCAATGTACCGCCGCAGAAATACTGAGAATGGTGGCCACACATTCACAATGCGACTGCCGAATTTCACAGATCCAGTAGACTTTGATAATCAGTGGGTGGTACCATACTCACCATTACTTTCAAAAACTTATGAGGCTCATATCAATGTTGAGCTTTGCAGTTCTGTAAAATCAATTAAGTACATTTGTAAATATGTAAATAAAGGCAATGATTTGGCCATATTTGAAGTACAAAATATAAATAAAAATGACGAAATAACACGATACCAAATGGGTAGATACATTAGCAGCAACGAAGCTATTTGGCATATTCTTAGCTTTCCCATACACGAAAGAGACCCTCCTGTCCAGCATTTAGCAGTACATCTTGAAAACGGTCAACGTGTATACTTCACAGAAGAAAATGTTCTCCAAAGAGCGCTTGAGGCTCCAAAAACGACACTAACTGAATTTTTTACATTGTGTCTAAAATCTGATAATATTGGCCAATTCGCAAAGACATTGATATATACTGATGTTCCACGTTATTTCACATGGAACAAATCCAGTAAAAAATGGGAGCCACGTAAACAAGGAAAACCACATCCGTCCATTACAGGCATAATCAAAGCTAAGACATTGGGGCGACTTTACACGGTACATCCTAAGCAACGTGAATGCTTCTATTTACGTTTGTTATTGGTGAATGTTCCCGGACCAACGTCTTTTAAATTTCTGCGAACAGTTAATGGCCGAGTATTCAATACATACCAAGATGCATGTCGTGAACTGCAATTGCTAGAAGACGATAACCATTGGGACTTAACGCTTGCTGATGCTGCGTTGACATCAACGCCCAATAATATTCGTCAGCTGTTTGCAATTATTTTGACGACATGTTATCCATCGCAAGCACAAACTTTGTGGGAAAAATATAAAAATTGTATGACAGAAGACATATTGCACCGAATTAGACAAACAAATCAATGCCAAAACATAGATTATACGCCAGAGATGTATAACGAAGCGTTAGTGTTGATCGAGGATTTATGTGTTTTAATTTCAAATTTACCACTTAATCATTATGGTGTGCAATCACCTGATCGCCCAGCCACCGACTTAGTCAACACCGATTTACAACGAGAAAAACAATATGACCATACTAATTTAGCAACAATTATCGCAAACAGTGAGCCATTACTGACAGCAGAACAAAAATATATTTATGATCGGATTATGCTGACTGTTGCTGTTGAACAAGGCGGTTTTTTTTTCTTGGACGCACCAGGTGGGACCGGTAAGACATTTTTAATATCGTTGATTCTTGCCAAAATACGGTCGCAACAGAAAATCGCATTGGCAGTTGCATCGTCAGGCATTGCGGCTACTTTGCTAGATGGTGGGCGAACGGCACATTCAATATTCAAGCTACCATTGGACATTCATAATAAACCAAACGCAATATGTAACATCAAAAAGAATAGTGGAATAGCTGCAGTCTTGCGGAAGAGTTCAATCATAGTTTGGGATGAGTGCACAATGGCACATAAATATTCACTCGAAGCATTGCATAGAACTATGCAAGATCTAAACGGCAATGATAAACTTTTCGGTGGTGCTATCTTACTTTTGTCTGGTGATTTTCGACAGACCTTACCGGTTATACCTCGCTCTACTTTCGCGGATGAGATTAATGCATGTTTGAAACAATCATTCTTATGGCGAAGTGTTGAAACACTTCGATTGACCATAAACATGCGCGTACGATTGAAAAATGATCCATTAGCACAAATATTTTCCGAACAATTACTAGATATTGGGAACGGTAAAACAAAACTGCAACCAAATACGCAATGCATTAAACTGCCAGACAATTTCTGTACCGTTCTTCAAGGAAAAAATGAATTGATTCAGAGTATTTTTCCGAATATAAAAAGAAATTACTTGAATCATACCTGGCTCAGTGAGCGGGCTATTTTGGCAGCCAAAAATGTTGATGTTGACGAAATTAACTTCCAGATACAACAATTGTTACCAGGCGATCTGATGTCTTTCAAATCAATCGATACTGTTCTTAATGAAAATGAAAGTATAAATTTTCCAACTGAATTTTTAAATTCACTAGATATACCTGGAATGCCACCACATAATCTTCGATTAAAGATTGGTTCACCTATTATTCTCCTGCGTAATTTGAATCCACCTCAATTATGCAACGGTACACGTTTGGTCATCAAAAAGATCACCGGAAATATTCTTGAAGCAACCATTTTAACTGGAAAGTTTAAAGAAGAAGTGGTGCTGTTGCCACGTATTCCAATGATACCGTCAGATTCTACGATACCCTTCAAAAGGCTACAGTTTCCAGTTCGTTTAGCTTTTGCCATGACTGTAAATAAGTCTCAAGGTCAAACAATGTCCATTTGTGGTGTAAATTTGGAAAATCCATGTTTTTCACATGGGCAACTATATGTTGCATGTTCACGTGTAGGAAAACCGTCGAATCTATTTGTGTTAGCTAAAGACGGATTAACCAAAAATATTGTGCACCAATTAGTGCTGAAATAAATTGAAATTAAAAGTATTTATAATTCAAAATAATAAATATTATTGTTAAAGATTTAAAACTATCTGCCCTACCTACCTCATTTATAAGTTTAAGTGTCACATGTTATTTACTAACAACTTTGTAATATACTCATTTGTTACAAACTTGAATAAAAAAATAACAAATTTTAAAATAAGTCTTTTGTATTAATTTTTGCTTCATAAAATAAATCGTGTTCAAAGTCCTTCCCTTTCAAATCCCAATTCAGTGAATTTTTATACCAGCTTTAGCGTTTCCGGCTTCGTTCGTAAATAATAATTGCATTGTATTAAGGGGTAAGGGTAGTAGAAATTGTAAAAAAACATGGCGACCTCCATGACTGATGTCCTCTTACTGTTCCCCTTGAATAGCTTACTACAATGTAATATAACAAAAACCTTAACCACAGCAACGCGTGGCCGGGTCTGCTAGTCTTTATATATAAAAAGTACGTGTCACGTTGTTTGTCCGCGATGGACTCCTAAACTACTGAACTGATTTCAATAAAATTTTTGGTCAATGTGCAGTTTGGTCCAACTTAAAAGATAGGATAACTTACATCTCAATTTATAGTCGCAATACAATATTATTTTATTGCAAATTATTTGTATATTATTTGACAGTCACAATTATCTGTTAGCTCCAAACGATTCTGTCAGATGACGATATTTCTGTTGACTAGATTGAGTAAATATTCAATAGATGGCGCTATGTTAAAAATAAACTACAATTTAGTAGTATAACCACCACGTGTTGCTGTAAGTATTCAACAGATGGAACCGATTTCAATGAAATTTTGCAGACTGTGTGCAGTTTGGTCCAACTTGAGAGATAGGATAGTTTTTATCCTGATAAGTGACCCTCAATTTTTTTATTGCTAATTTCAGGAGTTTTTTGGGAAAGCAAATGGTCGTTCGGAAGGGGCAGAACAACGTCTGCCTGGTCAGCTAGTAATGTATACATACAACACTGTAGTGTTCTCTGTCACGCTCTACTTATTGAAACGTTAAACCGTGTCAATCACTAGTCTTGCGACGATTTGAAAAGTCAACCATATACCATTGCATTAGCAATAAAAATATCTTAATTTGCAAATTTAATATTTTAGGAAAAAGAATGAGGGTAAATTACTATATTATTTTATAAACCTGGTAAATAGTAGTAGTAGTTTAATAAACCTGGTAGACAGGTATTGTTGCATGGAAAAAGGTAGTCAACCATGATCTGGCATTTTCTATATATTTTTTTCGATTGAGACCAACTTTATCAAGGAAAAGAATGACCGTAACTGGTAAAAAAAATCATTAAATAATTTTGAATTAATCAATCACCCTGATTTGTATTTATTAATATATTTTATTTAAAAAAACTATTTCATCAAGGAAAAGAATGAGCGGATATTTTTAAGGCGGATTCTCTACTAGCCTTAAATATCATGGCAAGTGGATCAACCGGAGTTTGATTTCCACTAACACTAATAATATTGTTAATTGAATTTTATGTGCTTTTCAACCCTGTGCAGAGAAAGGAAGAAAACTAGTGCCTCCATGTCCAAAAAAACATGAGATCATGTTAAGTCCGCTAACACGAATTGTAATAGTGCTAGACTTTGCTGCTCCAAAAAACTTTCCAGAAAAGAAAGAATATCTGTGCTCAACAGTAAGACATAGTATAAGCTGCTAATTAACTTTCATAACATCATCTTCATCATCATCATTACAGTCTATCAAACGTCCACTGCTGAACATAGACCTCCCCCATGGATTTCTTCAAAGAGGATATTTTTCCATAACTGTTTTTAAATAACTTGGCAGGCGTGTAAGCAACCGTATTTTTAATACTATATTATGAGTTATATATACGTGTTTTATATATGTAGTTGTAGCACGAATGGGTCGGCTCGACCGGGGAAGGACCACGCTCTCATAGCATACCAGCGTAAAATAGCAGCTTAACGCTGCTGTGTTTCTTATGGTGAGTGGTAGAGAAGTGGAGACCCTTTTTATTGGAAACGAGGCATTCCATCTCAGTCCTCACGGATGACAATGCGTCTGCATTTTGATTCTTTATTGAGGATAGATGTAGATACTTACCATCAGGACTGTGTGCTCGTTTGTCACCCTATCCTATAAAAAAAAACTTACTGAAGTTATTAGTAAATTGCTACAGACCATCTCCTGTTGTCTCTTACGATGCACTGTGTATATGGTAGTGGATTCTCATACAATCTCATAATATAACAGTGGATTTCATTTAACTCTTAAATACATTTAGAACGATAAAAAATAAAAGGCAACATCAGTTAGTAAATTCAATTCAGAAAATTCCGGCATTCACAGATGTCTGGGAAAACTAGCGAGTTAAGTACATAATGAAATTCCGAACGTCAAGGGCGCCGGGCAGCGCGCACCCCACTCGATTGTTACGCGTTCTATTCATGGCCGCCGCTTAATCCTATGAGGTTGGCGGGAAATATGTGGACCGTTGTAAATTTCTTCATTTAAGTATTAGTTAAATACTCGAAGATGATATATAAAGATAATAAAATGCAATTATTTTAAGGTTCATTATAAAATAAATGTAATAACGTCATGTAGAACGAATTCCGCTCACTATTATTATTATTAATAACGGATAGTAGACATCAAGACATTTTGTAAGTGGTAGAGCCACGCTGCAGCTATATTAGTGATATAGTTGTAGCACGAATTGGTCGGCTCGACCGGGGAAGGACACGCTCTCACAGAACACCTGCGTAAAATAGCAGCTTAACGCTGCTGTGTTTCGTATGGTGAGTGTAGAGAAGCGGAGACGCCTTTTACTAGAAACGAGGCATTCCATCTTAGTCCTCAAGGGTAACAACGCATCTGCATTTTCATTCTTAATTGAGGATGGATGTAGATGTCTGTGGGGCACAGCAACCACTTACCATCAGGTGGACTGTGTGCTCGTTTGTCACCCTTATCCTCTAAAAAAATCCGTAGGACATGATTAAAAGAGTGTGTGTGCAAACACAGCTGCACTTTCTATTCCCTCACTCTCATAGTCCAATAGGAAGGCAATCCGACACGACCGCAGGACCAACGGCTTAACGTGCTTTTCCAGGTACGGCAGTGACAGCCCATCAACTTCCTGACTCTGAAGTGCTACTGAGAGTTACTTGATAGTAAAACCCAACAACATAACTGATTCTGGTCTGACCGGGGATTCGAACACATGATCAGCAGTTACACTTACCTACCTTGAAGACGATACATCTTATTTATACATGAGGGAAAATGTTAAATAACTTGCATATATACGCTTTTATTTCAAAAACATGGTACAATAAGTTGTAACATTATATAACTTTTAGGATCATTTACATGTCTTCCCGGTATCGGCGTAGAAATAGTGTGCTATTTCTACGCCGTATTCGTAGTTTTTTGTGAAACTCTACTACGATATCAGTTAACAGACTACTTACAGGACTACTGTTTTCTCCTGTATCGTATCTAAATAAACTCCAGGAAGACATACTGCTGGACCATTAAATGAATATACCCTCACGTTACTATGATCCGATAGGACAGACAGACAGAAGAAATAATAGGAATTCCTTGTATCATAAGAGACGAACGCTGATAGATGGACTGCGGCAGAGAAGATATGAAGGAGTGATGAGATGACAGCTGATGAGGAGAATAGAAAAGGAAGGCATATAGTGATAACCCATAAACATCACTATGTTTAAGGAAAAGAATATGATGAAATAACCACAGCAAAGCCCTAAATATATGTGTGTTCATTAAATTAATACGTGGTAGAGCCACGCTGCAGCTATATTGTGGTTGTAGCACGAATGGGCTAGGGCCACGCTCTCTATTACCGGCACAAAAAAGCAGGTTAATGCTTCTGTGTTTTGTATGGTGACTGTAGAGAACCGGAGACCCATTTTACTGGAAACGAGGCATTTTATCTTAGTCCTCGCGGGTGATAACGCATCTGCAGTTTAATTCTTGAGGATGTTTCTTAAATGTTTTGCCATATCCACTTACCATCAGGTGGACGTGTTCTTGTTTGTCACACTTATTTAATTTAAAAAAATTAGCTTCTGTTATTAACTGGTACAAATATTGAAAGAAAGTCTTTTCCAAGTTCTTAGACAGACTTATATAAAACAAAGTCCGATAAAGCCGCTACTGTAAATATTTCCGGCTAATCTCGCTCATGGAACTTACTTATTGAGTGAGGGGGAGGTAACAGCTCAAACAAGTTAAGCTCGAGATTAAGATTAAGATAACTTGAGAGAGCTACAAAAATCCATTAATGCATGGTGATGGTACGCAAAAATATGAATAGTCTCATTAACGTAAAGATACCAATCCACATAACCAATCCCCATAATCCCAGATCATCCGGCTCCGTGGCGCAGTGGCTAAGCTTATTGCAGAGCTACGGGGCGCGGGTTTGAATCCCGCACGGAACAAGTATTGGTATGGCCTATAAATAATTGTTCCGGGTCTGGATATTTGTCCTTGTGAAATTTATGTATGTAAACTGCCCCCAGGATACAGGAGAAAATCCTAGTTAGGAGGTAACTTTTTTTTAAAAAATGAAAGAAATATCATCTCGGGGGTGTTGTAGGAAACAACGAGGGAAACAAACCAGGAGACGGGCGTCAGTATCTCCTTAATAACAACAAGGTTAAAATACTGCGGTTGCCAACCTGCCGTGTGGCAACTATGGCAAGCCCCCTTATTCATTCCATAGGGAGGCCGATGTTCTGCAGTGGCCTTTGATAGACTGTTATGAATGAATACCAGCGCACATCGCACTCGAGTTTCTTTTTCTTGCGTAGTACTATGAGATTTAAGATCATAAAATAGAATGATTTATATTTAATACTAGCTGTTCCCCGCGACTTCGCCCGCGTGTAATTTAGGGTTTTAATTATGTTGCGTGGAACCCTAATTATTTTTCTAAAATATAAGTAGCCTAAGTTATTCCTTATGATTTCAGCTATGTGCCAGTGAAAGTCCCGTCGAAATCGGTCCAGCCGTTTCGGAGATTAGCCGGAACAAACAAAGAGACAGACAAAAATTTTACAATTGTGTTTTTGTTATAAGTGTGTGTTTCGTTTGGTGAGTGTAGAGAACCGGAGACCCTTTTTACTGGAAAAGAGGCATTCCATCTTAGTCCTCACGGGTGACAACGCATCTGCATTTTGATTCGCAAACGAGGATAAATGTAGATGTCTATGGGCCACAGCAACCACTTACCATCAAGTGGACTGTGTGCTCGTTTGTCACCCTATCCTATAAAAAATATACCGTATATACTTTCATAATTCTTGCTGAGTCATTTTTTCTTTGCCACTGTTTCGGAAAATACCTCTTTCCTGGGACGAACCAGCAAGAAAACATTTTTTTAAACATAATATGTATATCACTTTACGAGTACAATAATTTTGAATGATAGAATTTTAATAGTGGTTCTATGGTGGCGATCACCTCACTCGCAGAGGTTACTTTTATATACAGCCTATATTTATACGCCTCAAGTCTGGGCAAAAGCCTCCTCTTCTCATTCCTGAGAGGGTTATGTAGCATCTTGTTCGTGAACTTAATTGGGGTTCCGTACCCGAAGGGTAACCGATGGTACCCTATTACTAAGCCCGCGCTGTCCGTCCGTCTGTCTGTCAACGAGCTGTACCTGTATCTCATGATCCGTAATAGATAGACAGTTGAAATTTTCACAGAATGTGTATTTCTGTTGCCGCTATAACAACAATACATTAAGATATTTTAAAAATTACGATGGTAGTGTACCTAATAAGATGGTGATGATACCTTCATGCGCATGTCCAACTCGTACTTGGCCGATTTTTTTCATTCCTTACAGCATATCATGAATCTTATATATAATACACTAGCTGTACCCCGCGGTTTCACTCGCGTATAATGTAAGAAATCACTAATTGATTTCTTTATTTATACACAATCATTATCATCATTCAGCCCTTCACAGGTCCACTGCTCAACGTCGGCCTCCACCAAGGAATGCCACAAAGCACGGTCCCGAGCCACCTACATCCATCGACTTGCATGTCTTATCAGGTTGTCACTCCATCTAGTGGAGGGCGAAGCTGCCACTCTAAAATCTTTCTTCCCCGTCGGTTGTCAGTTCTTCGCGTATATGGCCGGCCCATAGGCCACTTCAGCTTACTACTCGGTATCAAGTATTTGCATCCATTGCGTTCAACTCTAATCAGTTTCAAGAACCACGTTGAAGTATTCTCATCCATCAGCATAAATGAATGATTTGGTTTAATTTATTTGCAAATGTATCAGATAAATATTATTTCTGGCTGCGTCCGCGTCATTCGCATGCACGGTAGATTGTACACAAAGCGAATCCGAGAATACGCACGATTAGACATATTTATATTTCAATATATGATACAAAAAATTGTGTAGGTTTTCTTAAATAGAATGAGGTGACAAACGAACACATAATCCAAATGACGGTAAGAAAATGATGAAGTCCATAAACATCTTCATCTATTCTCGATTAAGAATTAAAATAATTCAGATACTTTGTCGTCGTCGCTCCTGAGGACTAAAGTGGGATGCTTCGTTTCCAGAAAAAAGGTCTCCGGTTCTGTAAATTTATAATTAAAAATTTTGTACAACCGACTTCAATATAAGTTATTGAGAATAACTCAAAAACTATTAGTCAGATCTTGATTAATTTTTAAATTTAAAAAAAAAATTATATGGAACCATACACGAAGAGCCAGCTTTCAAATAAAAAACTAATCATCGAAATCGGTTCACCCATAAAGAAGTTATGAGGGAACACACATAAAAAACATGCAGTCGAATTGAGTACCTCCTCCCGTTTGAAGTCTTTTTTTATAGGATAAGGGTGAAAAACGAGCACACAGTCCACCTGATGGTAAGTGGTTGCTGCGGCCCATAGATATCTACATCTATCCTCTATTACAAATCAAAATGTAGATGCGTTGTCACCCGTGAGGACTAGGATGGAATGTCTCATTTCCAGTAAAAAGGGCCTCCGGTCACCTGCACTCACCAAGCGAAACGCAGAGGTAAATCTCTACTTCACGCTGGTTTTCTGTGAGGTCGTGGTACCACCCCAGTCCGAGCCAGCCCATCCGTGCGACAGCAAAAGCTGCCGCGTGGCTCTACCACTGTTAAGTCGGTAGAAAAGCTATATTTTTCAGTTGTTTCAAGCTGGTATTTTGTGAAAGGAGAGTTAATATATGCTATTATGCTGAGAGGCACACCATCTTAGTTCTCCGAGATGATGATAGAGACCACATATGGAGCCTTCTTTATTTGAAGTTTGCGGTAGGTTGCCATGAACTGCTAGCTACTTGCCATCAGATATACCGTTATTTCGTATCTCACTTCAGTTTTATTAATAAAACGATAATTTAAAAAATAACTGTAGACGTTTATTGGCCACAGCATCCACTTACCATCAGGTGGACTGTGTGCTGGTTTGTCACCCTTATCCTATAAAAAATGTCATAATAAACAAAAACATGCGTGAGTGTCGTAGAACACTCGGTTGGAACAAAGTTCCTTTCGTAGTATATTATCATTGATAAATGTATTGTATAATTGATTAACAACTACAAATAAATAAATTACTGGCATGTATTAAAATGAAGCGACATATAAAATAAAATAATATTTCTTTAATGGTAAGATAAGAAAAAGTGCGAGGGGATATTGTTCTATCTCGCATCCTTATAGCTAAACGTAGTGATAATTATATTATCTTTGCTTATAGCCGTCAAGGCCGTCTACACTACGTCAGAAGGGGTAGTTACGGAAAAGCTTACCTACTTACTTTTTTCCCACCAAATTCCCATCCGCCAAATTCCTGCCGTCCGAGAAAAAACTTTGTTTCAAAAAAAACTATTTCAGCTCTAGATCTCTGCTCAGGATCGCAGAGAAATTATAAGCAAATTGAAACCATCATAGCTGCAGCATGGCTTTACTACGTGTAATTAAAATAAACCTAGCAAGCTAACAGCATAGCAAAGTGGCGAAGCAATCAGTTTTTTTTTTGCCGTTGAGCAATCAGTTTCAAAATAGGAGGTTCAGATGCCTGGGTGATCAGTAATCGATTGCTGAAAATAGAATTTGAAAATTCGAAACCGTTCTCGAGATAATCGTGGGACAGACAGACGGACAAACATCGTGAAATCAATAAACCTAGCAAGCTAACAGCATAACAAAGTGGCGAAGCAATCAGCTTTGTAGCGGTTTCTAACGGTTGCCGTTGAGCAATCAGTTTCAAAATAGGAGGTTCAGATGCCTGAGTGATCAGTAATCGATTGCTGAAAACAGAATTTGAAAATTCGAAACCGTTCTCGAGATAATCGTGGGACAGACGGACAGACGGACAGACATCGTGAAATCAATAAACCTAGCAAGCTAACAGCATAGCAAAGTGGCGAAGCAATCAGCTTTGTGGCGGTTTCTAACGGGAAAAAAATCAAAATAGGAGGTTCAGATGCCTGGGTGATCAGTAATCGATTGCTGAAAACAGAATTTGAAAATTCGAAACCGTTCTCGAGATAATCGTGGGACAGACGGACAGACGGACAGACGGACGGACAGACGGACAAACGGACAGACGGACAGACGGACAGACGGACAGACGGACAGACGGACAGACATCGTGAAATCAATAAGTGACTTCGCAAGCTTCGCCACTTAATAAAAGTTACCTTGAAAATAGTTATACATTAAAGGCTATACAAATAAATAAAATTGAAGTGTCTGTTTGTAATGTCAAAATAACATTGTTTACTAAATACCTATAAAAGTATATACGGTACTTATAACAAAAATACAAATTTTATAGTTTTTGTCTGCCTGTCTGTCTATCTGTTTGTTCCGGCTAATCTCAGAAACGGCTGGACCGATTTCGACGGGACTTTCAGTGGCAGATAGCTGATGTTATAAGAAGTAGCTTAGGCTACTTATATTTTAGAAAAAGAGTTAATGTTCCGCGCAACATCACTAAAACCCTAAACTACACGCGGGCGAAGTCACGAGGATCAGTTAGTTTTTAATATAAATCATATAAATAAATTTAAACTATCGTACCTAATATACGTTCCGTTAGCGGAATGAGAGAACTGATTCCATCACCTATTTACGTGACCTGAATTTCGTATAAATAAAACAGAAATACAATAAGATAATCCTTTAATATTGATGACAACATAAAATGTACTATAGTCTGTTCGCTAAGATATACACCCGGAGGCGCCCTTATTGTTTTGCTTTTATTTTATTATATTTTACTGTTTGTTAAATAAATGTTTTTCCATTCTAAGAATAAAATAGAATACTATTTTATTTATACTATTCTATTCTAATTATTAAATGGAATATTATCTTATTCTTATGGTTATTGTTTTAAAATGCCAAATTCTCCATCGGATGTACGTCGCACGCGGCGACTTTTGATGTCGCGGTGGTGCCTTTGACAAAATGCGGCAGGTGGGAAGGCGGCGCGACACAAAGGCGACCCTATTTAATCAAACAGATTATAAAAATTTAGGGGAATCTTTTATATACCAATAAATAATCAACAAAAACTCCTTTATTTTTATTTTCAATATCCACCTGTAAAAGCCCACAGTCGGACATGGATCTCTCCGGGTGGCGTGAGCCGGATTGACGATCTCAGTACCAGATGTGAACGTTTTTAACCATGATAGCCGTCGTCGGTCTGGGCATTTTATGTCTGGCATCACCTAGATAGTATTTTATTTACCTGGCATTTACAAGACCAAATGGGGCGATTCTTAGTTAACACACGGGCACAACAAATAAAAGTACTTGTACAATGTACACTAACACATATATGGATTACAATGAATTCAATAAATCATATTAAAATTTAATTAAACTTAAAAACACGTAATGAGCTTTTTTTATAGGATATGGTGACAAACGAGCACACAGTCCACCTGATGGTAAGTGGTTGCTGTGACCCATAGACATCTACATCTATCTTCGTTTGCGAATTAAAATGCAGATTGTCAGCCGTGAAGACTAAGATAGAATGGCCCTTTTCCAGTAAAATGGAAATATCCGGTTCTGTACACTCACCATACGAAACACATCAGCATTAAGCTGCTATTTTACGCTAGTATTCTGTGAGAATGCGGTCCTTCCCTGGTCGAACCGACCCATTCGTGCTACAACTATACTATTAATATATCTGCAGCAAGGCTCTACCACGTAAATTTATAGGAGAGATTTTGCCATAGTTACCCCGCTTTGCAGGCCGGTTGGCACCCGCAGTTTTTATAATTTCGAGTTGTTATCACGAAGATGCTGCTGCCCATCACCTTTTTCTGTTTCCCTCTGTCACCTCTGACGACACCCATGGGACGATATGGGGTAGGGGACATTCTTACACCGCCCCAACGATTGCACCCATCTAAAATACACAGTTCGATACAGGAAGCAGAGACTAAAGTTTGAGGTGTCAGAAATATGTATATATCACCAATTCTTACATTCTCTTTTAAAAACTAAGCCGTGTAAAAAGTAGTAAATAATTTAGCTACCAATAAACAGTTTTGTTTTATTGATGATACCCTTATTGATCAGGAGGTGCTCCAGAACGTACCTGCAAAATAAATAAAGTATATTAGGATAGTTTCCGGCTATAAATAATATTTGGATAGGACGTCAACTAATATTGATCCTTATTAATATTTTATTAGAACCCCGTTAGCTCAGGGGTAGCGCTCTTAGTTTATCCCAATGCTTTCTTTAGTTATTTGAAACAGAAACAGAAACTTTTTTAATCAATATAGATTATAAATAATACTTATTGAAAGTAACTCTTTTTCTCTAGTTCTCTTTTGAACCAGAAAGAAACCCAGTGGGACTTTTTTTTTAAATAACAGCTTACAATCATGTATGTTACACAAATTAACAACACAACAAATTAGAAATAGCTTGGTAGCGATCACCTCATTTCCATGGGTTATTATCATCCATAAATTCTTTAATATTATAATAACCCTTTTTATACAAACTTAGTTTAATAAAGTTTTTGAACATTGAGCAGGTTAAATTTTGTATATTTTCTGGAATTTTGTTGTAAAAGCGTATACATCGCCCCAAGAATGAATTACCATTCATCGAGTCAGGAGCCGAGTAACTGGTACTACTACTTTGTGTCTGTTCCTAGTATTTACAGAATAAATATCACTTATTTTTGTAAAACTACTTTTATTTTTGTGTACGTACATTAGATTTTCATAAATGTATTGAGAGGCCAAAGTTATTATATTAATTTCCTTAAATTTTTATCGCAGCGACTCTTTAGGCTCATATGCTGCAGAACTAAGTCTGCTTGCTAGTTTTGATATATGGGGGCTCCATTGAAGCTTCGCTTCTAGTGTGATTCCAAGAAAAATGGTAGTATCTACAAGACTCAGTTTCTCCCCATTTAAAATTACATTAGTATTTAATTGTTTGACATTTGGAGTCACGAATTTCATACATTTCGTTTTCATCATCATCATTACAGCCTTTCATAAGTCCACTGCTGAACATAGGCCTCCCCCCAAGGAATGCCACAAAGCACGGTCCTGAGCCACCTGCATCCATCGACTTCCTGCATGCCTTACCAGGTCGTCACTCCATCTCGTGGGGGGTCACCCTACACTTCGCCTACTGGTACGAGGCTGCCACTCGAGAACCTTTCTTCCCCATCGGTTGTCGGTTCTTCGAGCTATATGGCCGGCCCATTGGCACTTCAGCTTACTAATCCGTTGGGCTATGTCGGTTACTCTAGTTGTACTGCGGATATCCTCATTTCTAAGTTTATCACGCAGAGAAACTCCGAGCATAGCCCTCTCCATAGCTCGCTGAGCGACCTTGAGCTTCCTCATACGGCCAGCTGTGAACGACCACGTCTCAGTTCCGTAAGTCGTCACTGGCAACACGCACTAGTTGTACAATTTCGTTTTAAGGTTTTGAGGTATGTCTGACGAGAAGATGTGTCGTAGCTTCCCGAACGCTGCCCAGCCGAGTTGAGTCCGTCGATTGACCTCTCGGTCGAAGTCGGACTTACCTAGTCGGACTATTTGTCCCAAGTAAACATACTTGTCAACAACTTCGAGCTTAGTGCTCCCAACAACTACCGGCATAGGTGTGACATGGACATTAAACATAATCTTTGTTTTGTCCATGTTCATCTTAAGACCTATCCGTTGGGCGACACTATTGAGGTCATTGAGCATAGGGCTTAGGTCCTCCAGCGATTCTGCCATTAGGACTATATCGTCGGAAAATCGAAGGTGAGTGATGTACTCGCCATTGATGTTGATACCGTATCCTTTCCAGTCCAGAAGCTTGAAAACGTCTTCCAATGCAGCGGTGAAGAGTTTCGGGGATATGACATCACCCTGTCTTACACCTCTCTGCAATTGGATAGGTTTCGTACTCTGGCTCTGTACTCGGATAGACATCGTAGCCCTACTGTACAAGCACTTCAACACTTCGATATACCGACAGTCAACTTGGCACCGCTGAAGGGACTGCAGCACCGCCCAAATTTCGACGGAATCAAAGGCTTTCTCATAGTCCACATACGGCAGACATAGCGGCAAATGGTACTCTTCGAAACATTTCGTTTTAGTGCCATTTAAATGCAAATTATTAACATTGAAACAATTTACTAATTTATTAGTCTTTAGGTTGAAAGCAATCATCCAGAGGAAAACAAATCATTTATCATATCTCGAAAATGAAATAGAAATAGAAAATATATTTATTTAATCAAAAAGGCATTACATAATTAAACACTATACACTGGTTTCTCCACTAAGCTCTAGGCTTGTATCGCAGGAACCAAGAATATTGACTGATACGTACCGTTTACACCGATAAATACATAGGACTCCGATTAAGTTGAAAGTAAAATTAAAGCATAACATATAAGCACAAATTAATGCATGAAGCAGCTAATTTATTTTAGGAATATGAATGTGTGTGCGTGCGTGCGTATGTGTGTGTGTGTGTGCGTATGTAGGAATCAGCTATGAAGAAAAAGTAAGTTTTCCGTTTCCTGATAAGAAGCATGGAGCAACCATTGAAGTAATATGTAATAGCGCGTAATAGCTCAATGGGAGCAACCAGATCGTTATTGTATGATTAACTTTGCTTGTGGACAAGAACCTCATATATGGGAAGAGGCATCAAAATCCGTGTGGTAGGCAGAAGACATAGTGAGTGGCGTATCTAACTAAAAAATTTAGGAAGATGAAATCTGCTCGCATAGGTATAAACGTAGCACACTCTTTTCTCGTTCATTCATTTACTACAGCCTGAATCTAGACTTCTGAATAAAGGCCTTACCTATAAATTGCCTCATAGGACTTTTGCCATAGTTGCCACGCTTGCTGATGGTTCAGCAACCGCAGTTTTTTTATTATTATTGAGTTACTATCAGGAAGATATGTAGTGTTATGCAACTTACATTTCATTGTACACTAATTCTCCATTCTGCTTTGATATTCTGCATTCATGTTTTGCATCACTTTATACTATTTTTTTCATTCTGTTTTTGATTCTCTGCATTTATATTTTGCATCACCTTTATTTATATAGGATCCTGTAACGTTTTTACACAATAACATATCATTTTACTGCGTATTTTCACACTATTTAGTACTTTTAAACTAGCTGTCAACGAAGTCTTACCTTTTTTTTTGGTCTTTTATTGAATTCTCTGTAACTCTACAATTTCAGGCTTAGTGTACGTTGTCGTGCATTAGTTTTTCCTATGTGATTTTTATCTCGTTTCTTACTTAAATGTAATAGTTTCTTAATAACAGTCCTAAAACTAAAAATTCCTCAATTTGACAACCATTGTTTTTGTGGTTGTTATGGTAACTTTTATTTAAATTCGTCTCTGGTATGATGTTCTTTCTACATAAATACTTTTTGGCTGTAGGTCATTTACAATAAATTTCGTTTTAATTTAAATAATTTCTCGTTCTCTCTAAAAAGGTATAAAAGCCAAACAATTGGAGAATACAGGACAGTCTCGCTTCGGTTCTCAAACGAGAAACATCTACTAAAGGCCTTATCCCGGGGCCGCTTTGCCCCGGGATCCTGCAAGCCTCCATCTACACGTGAAGTCGTCGGTGAATTCTAATTCAAGTGCGGGGCCACACTACTCCGCGCGCTACGACTGCTTGATCCAGGCGCTGAGTGCAGCCTACTGCCCGCGCTACCTTCAGGCGCGCTTCGACTGCTGGCTCCAGGCGCTGCGTCCCTACTGCCCGCGCTACCTCTGGGCGCGGCGACTACTTCTCCAAGAACTGAGCGCACCTACCCCAGGCGCTACGTGCGCCGGCTCCGGACGCTGCGTGTGCCCAGTCCAGGCGCTGCGTGCCGTCGCCGCTGAGAAACCTCAAGCTCTGCGTGTGCCCATTTCTAAAAAAGCAGCGAGGCTCCAGGCTCCACTATAAAACTAATTGTCCTATTCTCCAACCTTTATTTTTTTTAAACCTAATTGTAATCTCATTTCATCCATCACCTTCATATTTCATTTTTTTTTATAAGATTGTAAATACCTTTTAAAAAATTATAATATATTATTTTCTTGGTCTACTTTTGTTGTTTTGCTGTTATTAGGTTAGGTTCTTTCTCTCTTTAATTGTCGCTTTACGACAGATAATGCTACTGATTATCTGTTTGAGTTTCCCTCAGTCGCCCCTTAAGTCACCCACAGGATGACATGGAACTGTGGATCCCTTCACACCGCCGCTACATACCCGTAACATATCCGTTCCGTGGAAAATTTACCAGGGTTCCGCGAAATTATTTATTTTTGCTTGTTAAATAATTTCACACTTAGGTGCAAATATTATTTTTGTAATAGTGCATAATGTGTAGTGAGAAGAACCCATTACTGCTATGTAGGTACGTAGGTGATAATCGATTTTTTTTAGATTTAATGAATGTTCCATTATCTTAAAGTTTGGCAACCCCTGTCATACACGGTATTATTAAGAAAATTATTTCTTCCATTAAATAACGATAACGGCGGTGAAAGAATATCCATTATCCCACATCTTACGGTAGGTGACATAAAACAGAGGGTAAAAGAACCATGAGATGGGCAGCAGCGTCTTCCTAATAACAACTTCAATTTTAAACGGGGTACGGCCACGCCACAGCTATATTATGGTTGTAGAACGAATGGGTCGGCTCGACCGGGGAAGGGCCACGCTCTCACAGAATACCAGCGTAACATAGCAGCTTAATGCTACTGTGTTTCGTATGGTGAGCGTAGAGTACTGGAGACCCTTTTTACTGGAAACGAAGCAATCCATCTTAGTCCTCAGGGTTAACGACGTATCTGGGTTTTGACTCTTAAACGAGGATAAATGTAGATGTCTATAGGCCACAGCATCCACTTACCATCAGGTAGACTGTGTGCTCGTTTGTCACCTTTATTCTATAAAAAAATACATATAAAAAATCTTGCCAAGCATGGCAACTCTCTCAAAATACCGCCTGTGAGACAATAAATACGGGAGACTTTTGTTCAGCAGTGGACTTTTGATACGCTATAACGGCAAATAGAGGTATTAACGTTTTGTCACGAGAGAGGGCAGCTGAGTTAACGATGCGAGACATCTTGTACACCGATCGTCAATTCAATGCCAAAGTCATACCTACAATAGACTTATGTCCATCTGTGAACTTTTATTGGCGGACGAAAAAGACTAGCCAGGAACGATAATTGTCCTATATCCTGTGCGGCCGACACCCGTAGGCGGGCACGACGCGTTCCAGCACACACCACGTACACACCGTACAGCCGTACACCCGCGTACCTGGGCGGTTCTCACCGCCCAGAACATCGACCGATACGCGCTAAGCAGTGAGAGGTGAGGGTTCGCACTCCCCCCTCGGACAGTGGTTAGATATCTCAAAAATAACCTCAACAGAGGGGACATGATGATTGGTAACAATACCAATTCATAAATCATCATCATCCTCATCCCCATCCTACTACCGCCTTTCCACTTTTAAAAATAGCTAACTAAAGAAAATAGAAAATAGTTTTATCCTGTGCGTCATTTATGAATTAGTCGTCATGAAATTGAAAATACGCACCTATACATATACGCATTCGTTTATTGTTGCTGAGTGGTCCTTTGCTAATGGCCGAACTCAAGGTCGCTTAGCGAGCTATGGAGAGGGCTATGTTCGGGGCTTCGATGCGTGAAAAACTTAGAAATTATGATATCCGCTGTAAACCAGAGTAACCGAAATAGCCTGACGAATTAGTAAGCTGAAGTAGCAATGGGCCGGCTATATAGCACGAAAAACCGATAACCGATGGAGGAGGAAGGTTCGAGTGGCAGCCTCGTACCGGGCGGCGAAATGTAAGACCGACCCCCACTAGTTGGACCGACGACCTGTTAAAACATGCAGGAAGTCGATGAATGCAGGTGGCTTAGAACCGTGCTTTGTGACGTTCCTTGGGGAAGGTCTATTCTTAGCAGTGGGCTTGTGAAGGGCGGTAATTATGATGATGATGATATGTTACAGAGGCATATTCCAGGCTTCTTCTTTTTTATCAGAACGTATTGGACTATTCCATTGGTCCACGTAAGTCTCTATTATTGTAGAAGTTTTTACCAAAGTCAACACGCTTAGAGTTATCAGACGGAAAATATAAAAATACTGGCATTTTGTCGGAAACAAAATTAACAACCGTGTGAAAGAAACAGTTATTGGTTTTGTTCACTCACGCAACCAATCCGCGCCGCTTATCAATCATACGAAATAATAACCAAAGAATATTATGTGTTTGTTTATAGGGAGACATACGAACTCATCTTTGGTTAGTACGAATAGTTGAGAGAGATACAGCAGCATTTTCCAAATAAAAACTCAAAATAATAAAAACTGCGGTTGCCAACCTGCTTGCCAAGCGTAGCAACTAAGGCAAAATCTCTCTTATGATCTTATGAGGCAATCTTTAGAGGAGTACTATGTTCAGCAGTGGACTTTTAAGGCTGTGATTGATAGATGGTTTATTTGAGATAAAAAGAACTAGTCAACAATTTCATAAGAGTATTTTTAAGATATTTACTATTCAAAAATTATAAAAGAAAAATATAGCATTTTATATTAAAAATCAAATAACATTTATTTACAAAGACGCTAGAAAATGTAACTCTATTCCATTTTAATCAAGTGCTTTCAATGTTCTTTAAGTAGCAACTTTTATTAACTTATAAAACTTTCCTAGGAAAATACAAAATAAATCCACAATGTTTCCTAACGGCGCGCAAACAAAGTTTTCAATCTACCCTCCATCGTGCGAGAGGTCTAATATAAGTACAAATCATATAGTGCGACAGAGACAGCACGGTACACGGAATGCGACACATGATAAATGATACTTCAACACTGGTTCTAGTTTCAGCGAAGCCACAGAAAACCAGGCAACCGTAAACTTCTGCACGTACCTCCACCACAGCCTTCCCTTTCAATACTTCGAAAAGCCGACGTTTAGAAATTTCAAAGATACTTTTGAGAATTTATATTTTTGACCGAAATCGAAACCATACTGAAAGTTGTAATACCCACTGCATTTCGTGGTTTTAATTTCCAGGCATCTAGCCTTCATGTTGCGAAGTACCTAGTAAGTTTTTTCAGAAGAGTTTTAACTGATTTTAAATAAGGTTGCTCATACAACATAAAATATGTGTTATTGCTTTACATTAGTATCTCATTTTTAGAGTTCCGTACCCAAAGGGTAACTAACGTGACCCACACTATTATTAAAGTCTCCGCTGTCCGTCCGTCCGTCTGTCCGTCTGTCTGTCAGAGGGTTGTATCTTATAATCCATAATAGGTAGATAGTTGAAATTTTCACAAAATGTGTATTTCCGTTGCCGCTATAACAACAAATAATATTTTTTTTATAGGATATGGTGACAAATGAGCACACAGTCCACCTGATGGTAAGTGGTTGCTGCGGCCCATGGACATCTACATCTATCCTCTATTATAATTCAAAATGTAGATGCGTTGTCACCC
Source organism: Parnassius glacialis (assembly GCA_033319125.1). NCBI lineage: Eukaryota > Metazoa > Arthropoda > Insecta > Lepidoptera > Papilionidae > Parnassius > Parnassius glacialis. The sequence goes on from JAVANC010000009.1 coordinate 3,731,664, forward strand.
GTGAGGACTAAGATGGAATGCCTCATTTCCAGTAAAAAGGGCCTCCGGCCACCTGCACTCACGAAGCGAAACACAGAGGTAAACCTCTACTTCACGCTGGTATTCTGTGAGGTCGTGGTACCACCCCGGTTCGAGCCGGCCCATCCGTGCGACAGCAAAAGCTGCCGCGTGGCTCTACCACTGTTAAATCAATAAAAATAAGTTAAAAATTAAACGGGACTCACCTACTAGATACTTGTTTTACGATGGTACGGGACGCTTCATGCGCGAGTCCAACTCGCACTTGGTCGGCTTTTTTTGTCGTTAGTACCTAACTGTTTTAAAATTTTCAACTATTTAACATGTTTTACGTGTTAGAGCCATAGAGCCATGCTGCAACTATATTATGTTTATAGCATAAATGGGTCGGCTCGACAGGGGCAGGACCACGCTCTCACAGAATACCAGCGTAAAATAGCAGCTTAATGCTGCTGTGTTTCGTATCGTGAGTGAACCGGAGACCCTTTTTACTGGATACGAGGCATTCCATTTTATTCCTCCTGATTCTTGATCTGATGAGGACTAAGATGGACTCGTTTCCAGTAAAAGGGATCTTAAGTTTTTTACACTCACCATATGAAACACAGTAATAATTTTACGCTGGTTTTCTGTGAGAGCGTGGTCCTTCCCGGTAGAGCCGACCCATTCGTGCTACTACCATAATATATCTATACATCTGCAGCGTGGCTATTACAAACGATTTTTTTAAAAATTTTTTAAATATTTGAAACCGAAAAATTGAGATATCTATGAAAAAATTATACTCGTAAATTTTATGTAAATAACATAATTAATACTCCAGATTCACGGCGAAAGATCTGTGCTACTTATCTAAAACTTAATTCACGCAGTTCGTCTGAACGAATAAATAAGCTTTTAAAAACAAAATATTTTAACATATTAGTCGTGTTATTAGCACTAGACTAGACTTCGATTAGAGCCTTAAGCAAACGTTAACCTGATTCATTCTTAAAAAAAAAAGAAGAATTTAAAATTGAAATACACAAAGGTGTACGTCAAAGCTCATCGGAGACATCGAACGTTCAGTTCGAGTGCAATAAATTTTTGATATTATATAGTCCTCGTTTATGGTGCTGTGAAATTGTGTTTGAAAGCGGTTATTGCTTTATTACGTTCGAAATTCGAAAATAGGAATCCAGGTATTTCATTAATCTAGTCTCGGTACGCTATTAGAGACAAGGGTAGGTAACTTCTACCTACCTACTGAGAATATGATTTATATCCGTTGATTATAATATTATATTAGCACATTTATTGTACAAATCGAAAAAATAATTTAAAATTATAAATTTTGTACAACCGACTTCAATATAATTTATTAAGAATAACTCAAAAACTATTGGTCAGGCCTTGATCAAATTTATATGGAACCATATATGAAGAACCGGCTATCAAATAAAAAAATAATCATCGAAATCGGTTCACCCAGAAAGAAGTTATGAGGTAACACACATAAAAAAAACATACAGTCGAATTGAGTACCGCCTTCTGTTTGAAGTCGATAGAAAAGTAATGTAATAACTAATCGTGTAGTGACGAATATAGGCCTCTCCCATAGATTGTCTCATGCCATAGATACCATGTTTGGCAGGTGGTTTGTCAACCGCAGTTTTCAGGTTCAAATCTTACTTGCAATACTCTTACTAACTTAGCATAGAATAGAATAGAATCATTTTTATTCAATATAGATTATAGTACACAATACTTATTGAAAGTCATTTTTACACACATATACCTACTACATAACAATCCACTCACATTTTTTTTATATGATAAGGGTGACAAACGGGCACACAGTCCACCTGATGGTAAGTGGTTGCTGCGGCCCATTGACATCTACATCTATCCTATATTACAAATCAAAATGTAGATGCATTGTCACCCGTAAGGACTAAGATGGAATGCCTCATTTCCAGTAAAAAGGGCCTCCGGCTACCTGCACTCACCAAGCGAAACGCAGAGGTAAACCTCTACTTCACGCTGGTTTTCTGTGAGGTCGTGGTACCACCCCGGTTCGAGCCGGCCCATCCGTGCGACAGCAAAAGCTGCCGCGTGGCTCTACCACTGTTAAAAATGATGAGTGTAGAGAACCGGTAACCCATTTTGATGCGAGGGACTCCTCTTTTCCAGTAAAAAACTGGAAAAGAGGCATCCCATCTTAGTTCTCACGGGTGACAACGCATCTGCATTTTGATTTGCAAACGAGGATAAATGTAGATGTCTATGGGCCCCAGCAACCACTTACCATCAGGTGGACTGTGTGCTCGTTTGTCACCCTATCCTATAAAAAAAACTATTTAACAAATGTTTTGTTTAATTTATCTTCACCTATTGTGATAACCCTACCAAAATAGGTAACAATTTTGCACGTTCTTAGGAAGCTTTGTCTCTGTTCTGTTTATTTACTCATGTGACTACACGGTATTTCTGATCTATTATTTCTCAGGAATTTATTGTTGTCATTTAAATAGCATACATCCATCTCGTTTACAACAGATGTATACCTAATATTCTTTATATTTATTTTATCGGGGTCCGGGAAAAGTTTCTTCGTATTTCGTTTGTATAAAATTGAAGAAAAATCTCTTTGGTTGTACTGTTTGTGTCTGGCTGATTTTTATATCAATACACAAAGGACGTAAAGAAAAAGAAAAATTAAAATTAAAAAAACTTTCCCCCCTTTTTTCAATTGTTTTCCTGTCCGCCAAAATGAACGACGCTAACGAAGAAATTCGATACATTCTGTAGTTTTATTACAAAAAAGGGAAAAATGTGACTCAAGTCAAGTCAAAATTATGACGTTTATGGATCTAATGTAAGACAAAGTTGGTTCAAGCGTTTTCAGTTATAGAATTTTGATGACAGACATGCAGATCGCTCTGGTCGCCCTCTTACGGATGAAGTCGATGCCATTTTTGAAAAAGTGGAGCATGATCAACATATTAGTAATTACGACATAACCGCGGAATTAAGAATTGAGCTCAAAACAGTTTTGACCCATTTGAAAAAGTCTGGCTATACAAACAAAGCTCGATATTTGGGTACCACATGAGCTCACTGAAAGAAACCTAATAAATCGTGTACTCATTTGAGATTATCTATTGAAACGTAATTAAACTGAACCATTTTTGAAAATATTTATCACTGGTGATGAAAAGTGGATCACCTACGACAAGACAGTGGTAGAGCCACGCGGCTTTTGCTGTCGCACGGATGGGCCAGCTCGAACCGGGGCGGTACCACGACCTCACAGAAAACCAGCATGAAGTAGAGGTTTACCTCTGCGTTTCGCTTGGTGAGTGCAGGTGGCCGGAGGCCCTTTTTACTGGAAATGAGGCATTCCATCTTAGTCCTCACGGGTGACAACGCATCTGCATTTTGATTTGTAATAGAGGATAGATGTAGATGTCTATGGGCCGCAGCAACCACTTACCATCAGGTGGACTATGTGCTCGATTGTCACCCTTATACTATAAAAAAAAAGAACTTGCGAAAAAGTCCCAAAATTTCTACAGCAACGGGATTGTCATTATCTACAAGATGGCTACAAGTTACCAAACGAAATCGCACATACATATTTTAATTAATTGTAATTACTTAAACTTTGAAAAAAAAATTACTTGAATTTGTATATAAAATAAAAAGAAAATTTTTCTTCGATCTTATATATCCATCTCGTTTACTACAGATATAGTATTGTTGTTTACACCTGCCATAAAAACGTGGTTAAAATCCACGTCAAGCAACCCTAACTCTTATAACCATAATAATTTTATATATAGCATACACGTTTGATACCCTTTATAGTGTAATATTTGATTTATAACGTATTATTAACACGTGAAAGTTCTTTCTATAAATAGTGCCTTTCACAACTTCATTCTATAATAATTCGTCCATAAATAGACGCTAGACGCCCGCTTCACAGATAATATTTGTCTGCACCCGTAAGATATTCCCGTATCTCAGGGTTGCCAGATACCGATTCTTAATAACATACATTGCAGGAGAAATGGTGAGGTAACAATGCCATAATAAAACAATTTTATACGTGGTTGAACCATGCTGCAGCTATACTTATGGTTGTAGCACGAATGGGTCGGCTCGACCAGGGAAGGACCGCGCTCTCACGTGAAATACCAATTTAATACTGCTGTGCATCGTATGCTGAGTATGAAGAACCGGAGACTCTTTTTAATTTTTAATCGAGGATAGAGATAGGTTCCCATGAGATAAAATATCCACTTACTATCAAGTGAACTGTGTGATCGTTTGTCATCCTTAATCATTTAAAATATGAAAAATCAGTTTTCTTATCAAAAACAAGCATTTAGTGTGGATCCAGTGGCCCACCTAAGGCCACTTCTAAGGTTGATTAAGACTGAAAATACAAACGCGTTTTCACCCCTGAGGGCTAATACGAAATACATTACTAGCTTAATAATTTCTCCGATTGTCGACACTCAACATCATAAAATTTATTAGTACGTTATTCCTTTATTTTGCGCTGGTATTTTCAAAAGAGATCAAGTTATTCAAGTTGGGTCATTATTATAATTGCCGACATATTCTGTGATGGTTTAGAAAAGTATCCAAAAGCGAATTAAATATACAATTAATAAACAAACAATTCTTGATAGCTGCAAATTCTGTGGTGCTAACAGTATACTATATGAGTACATTAAAATCACAATTATAGAATCGGTAACATAAATATTGTATATCCAAATAATGCAAAATACGTATGAGTTAAAGATTTAATTATTGTTTAAACGTGTGGCAGTGTAGTCGTCGCGCCACAAGCGAAACACATCAAAGCCTAAATCGCGCTATAAAAGTTCCGAAGTAAATCAGTATAATACATAATATATAGAATAGCTCCGAACTACAACTCCGAGCGTTGGCAGCTGCCCGGGCGCCTTGTCCGGCGATAGCTCTCCCCTTTTCCGTCTACGGCCAAAAACGCTTAGGCACTAAGAATGTCCGGCACATCTTGGGCAATCTACGAACTTCTGTCGCTGACTGTTTTCACGTTACGGTTTGACTTGCACAATGGATTTACACTCGACACGCTGAGAATAAATCTAAGACATCAAGAAATTCATTATCTTCCAAAAATCCTTTTATATTCACACATTAAAAGGGAACCCCGAATTCTAAGATTAAAAATCACGCAACTGGAAACCCTATTAGCGCCACAGGCGCGACACAACCAACGTAACCGCGCACGTTTCAAAAAAGGAACGTGACCTGATTATATACGGAAGCCGACTATTTTCTTTTCTTAATTTTAAAAGATCATAAGTGCATTAACTTCGATACGGCGATTTACAACTATACGGCTATTTAAAACTAGATAGAATTTCCTGTGATTCCAATCCCAATATGATTATACTACTCATACGTTACATACAATTGTTTGAGTTGAGAACATTGTTTCACATTTGAGCAGTAGAATTTTATAGTACACTTGGATGAAAAATGTTTCAATCGTATTATTGAGTTTACTTAACCTTTTTAATTGTTAAAAAAACCCTATTAATAAATGTAATGTATATAAAAGCCGGAGAGAACACAAAGCACGTAACGCAATCTATAACAGTTTATTCCACAATGAATTCGCTGTATTATCTTAATTTACCCGCCACCTATATAATCAGTCTTAACTTACGACCTTACATTACAATAAATATAAATAAAGCTATAAAACAAATATTATATAAATTGTAGTAAAACGGACAATTCCACAACAGTGATCTATTTTGAAAAGTTCGTCGAAATATGGTATAGGCTATAGGCAACGTCTTTTTCTGTTCTCATCTGTTTTTCGTGTGTCGTATGTGTAGAGATATGGACGATTATTCTTAAAAAATACATTTATTTCTCAAATAGACATTATCATAAATTAGTGGTGAAACAACCCCAAGAACTTAACTGGATGTTTATTTTCTTTACACAGTGTGCATGTCTGAAGAATTAAAATAAAGGAGACAATTTCCTTTTGTATGGAGAACGGGCCCACCACAAGCTGTGGCGTAACTAAATGAAATACGTGTCGATTTATACTGCTTTATAACCTATAAATTACAAAAGTAATAAATAAATAAATTACAAACTAAAAGCGATTGTCTAGTAGTTTTCCCCGGTATCATAAGTTAAAACAGTGCACTGGTCAATAATTCATGGTATTAAATAAAGTTGTAAGTACATTTAGCATTTATAGGTACTTTAAGATTGATGGAAGATCCTTTTCATCATCATCATTACAGCCCTTCACAAGTTCACTGCTGAACATAGGCTTCCCCCAAGGAATGCCACAAAGCACGGTCCTGAGCCACCTGCATCCATCGACTTCCTGCATATCTTACCAGGTCGTCACTCCATCTAGTGGGGGACGCCCTACACTTCGCCTACCGGTACGAGGCTGCCACTCGAGAACCTTTTATCCCCATCGGTTGTCGGTTCTTCGAGCTATATGGCCGGCCCATTGCTACTTCAGCTTACTAATCCGTTGGGCTATGTCGGTCACTCTGGTTCTACTGCGGATATCCTCATTTCTAAGTTTATTACGCAGAGAAACTCCGAGCATAGCCCTCTCCATAGCTCGCTGAGCAACCTTGAGCTTCCTCATCCGGCCAGCAGTGAAGGACCATGTCTCAGTTCCATAGGTTATCACTGACAACACGCACTGGTTGTACAGTCTCGTTTTCAAGTTTTGAGGTATACCTGACGAGAAGATGTGCCGTAATTTCCCGAACGCTGTCCAACCGAGTTGAATCCGTCGATTGACCTCTCGGTCGAAGTTGGACTTACCTAGTCGGACTATTTGTCTCAGGTAAACGTACTCGTCAACAACTTCAAGCTTAGTGCTCCCAACAACTACCGGCATAGGTGTGACATGGACATTAAACATGATCTTTGTTTTGTCCATGTTCATCTTAAGACCTATCCGTTGGGAAACACTATTGAGGTCATTGAGCATAGTGCTTAGGTCCTTCAGCGATTCTGCCATAAGGACTATATCGTCGGCAAATCGAAGGTGAGTGATGTACTCGCCATTGAAGTTGACACCGTATCCTTTCCAGTCCAGAAGCTTGAAAACGTCTTCCAATGCAGCGGTGAAGAGTTTCGGGGATATGACGTCACCCTGTCTTACACCTCTCTGCAATTGGATAGGTTTCGTACTCTGATTTTGTACTCGGATAGCCATCGTAGCTCTACTGTACAAGCACTTCAACACTTTGATATACCGACAGTCAACTTGGCACCGCTGACGGGACTGCAGCACCGCCCAAATTTCGACGGAATCAAAGGCTTTCTCATAGTCCACATACGCCAGACATAGTAGCAAATTGTACTCCTCTGACTTCTGTACAATTTGCCGAAGGGTATGTATGTGGTTTATGGTGCTAAAGCCTTTTCGGAAACCGGCTTGTTCGGGAGGCTGGAAGTCGTCAAGTCTGCGCGCGAGACGATTCATAATGACTCTCGAAAACAGCACGTAGACGCGGCTCAGAAGGGAAATCCGTCTGTAGTTCTTCAAGAGAGCGTTATCGCCTTTCTTGAAGAACAACACCACCGCACTTCTACAACACGCCTCTGGTGTAATGCCACCATGGAGGACGGAATTAAAGAGCTTCTGAAGGACTTCAAGTACCGTTTTTCCACCCGCTTTCAGAAGCTCCGCTGTATTTTAACAGTGGTAGAGCCACGCGGCAGCTTTTGCTGTCGCACGGATGGGCCGGCTCGAACCGGGGTGGTACCACGACCTCACAGAATACCAGCGTGAAATAGAGGTTTACCTCTGCGTTTCGCTTGGTGAGTGCAGGTGGCCGGAGGCCCTTTTTACTGGAAATGAGGCATTCCATCTTAGTCCTCACGGGTGACAACGCATCTGCATTTTGATTCGCAAACGAGGATAGATGTAGATGTCTATGGGCCGCAGCAACCACTTACCATCAGGTGAACTGTGTGCTCGTTTGTCACCCTAATCCTATAAAAAAAAAATTCCATCCTCGCCTGGAGCCTTGTCGTTTTTAAGGTGCTGTAGAGCCATTCTAATCTCGCTCAGACTGACGTCCGGGATATCATCGGAATAATGTCGGATAAGACTCGCTCTTGGATCGTTACTCACACTTGCGTGTGGCTCCAACGATGATGTGTACAACTGCCCATAGTTGTTTTGCTATTATCAGAAATATGTTGCTGCCCATCCTTTGCCTCAGTTTCCCTCTGTCGCCTCTTATGACACCCACGGGAAGATCCATATCTTAGGTAGGTAGTGAGTATTCTTTCCCGCCACTACACGGGGGTCCTTTTAGTAGTTCATTTTTATAGAATAAGGGTGACAAACAAGCACACAGTCCACCTGATGGTAAGTTCGTTGTTCGTTAGCAATCGTTACACGCACTTTTTTTCATATTACGTTAGCCACAACAAAAATAACGAAACAACTCTTTTTTTTTCAGATTTCATGATTCCGGTTAGATTTTCGTAAAATATTTAGGCCGATTATTATAATAAAAAGGTATCTTCTTTTATGTGTAATAAAATTGAGTTACGTTTAAATTTCTAGTGTTTCTTCTCAAAAACGATTGTCTACTTTTAATGTTCGTTGAAAATATTCAATGAATGGGTTTTTTTTAAACAAAGAAAAGTGTGTAAGCAATTACAACAGGAATACGGCTACAATCAATGTTCATTTTCGTCCATTCATTGTTCGGAAACATTGTGGACAATGAAAATGGCATCGGGTAAGCTTGGTTCCCGCGTTTAAATTGCGCGGTAATCAATTTCACGAGTTGACAAAACCGAAGCATAGAGATGTTTCTATAACAATAATTGATAAATCACTTGTTCTTATTTATATGTTTTCAATATTTATTTTTATTAATTAAATATTAAAAAATATGAATATAGTAGACTATTGAATAGATTTTGAAAGTGAATACTACTATTAGTCTAATATTATGATTAAATAAGCATAGTTAGACTTACAATAATTGAAATACGATTTAAACTTACAAATTGTTTAAAATTCAATTTTATATTATCTCAAACTAGCTGTTCCCCGCGAATTCGTCCACTTGGAATTTATTACGATGGATTTCATGGTATTTAACGGGTAACTTTTTTGCGCGGAACCCTAATAATTTTTTTAAATAAAAATAGCCAAGTTACTCTTTATAACATCAGCTATGCACCAATGAAAGTCCAATCAAAATCGGTCCAGCCGTTTTGGAGATTAACCGGAACAAACAGACAGACAAAAGTTTTAAAGGCCCAGAGAAACCTTTATCTTTCTACAACAGTATTAAACAAAATTAATTTATTTATCTGTACAATAGTAATAATGTAATTTAGAACGAGTTTGTAGAGTTATACTGCAGCTATATTAGTAGTATAGTTGTAGCACAAATGGGTCGGCTCGACCGGGGGAGGACCCCGCTCTCACAGAATACCAGCGTAAAATAGCAGCTTAGTGCTGCTGTGTTTCGTATGGTGAGTGTAGAGAACCGGAGACCCTTTTGACTGAAACGAGGCATTCCATCTTAGTCTTCACGGATGACAACGCATCTGCATTTTGATTCGCAAACGAGAATAGATGTAGATGTCTATGGGTCCCAGCAACCACTTAACATCGGGTTTACCGTGTGCTCGTTTGTCACTCTATACTATAAAAAAAAATCTGACACGACCGGAGAGAGATCAAACGCATACACATACAACACGAGTTTTTTAACAGAAAAACCTAATAACTGACTTTTTTTATAGAAGAAGGGTGATAAACGAGCACACAGTCCAGCTGATGGTAAGTGTTTGCTTCGGCTCATAGACATCTACATCTATCCACGTCTATAATCAAACTGCAAATGCGTTGTTACCCGTGAGGACTAAGATGGAATGTCTCTTTTTCCAGAAAAAACTACAACTATACTACTAATATAGCTGCAGCATGGCTCTACCACGTAACAAATTTGGCTTTTTGTAATTTTTGACACTTTTTGGCAATTTCGGCTGCCAGCAATCAAATTTACCAACGAGGCAGGAAATTAATAGTGGCATTTCCAATGCAGTGCATCACGGGTACACAGCTTCAGTTAGACCTCTTTATAGAAGTGATGAAGACAAACGAGCATACAGTTCACCTGGTTGTAAGCGAAACCGTTATTCTCAATTAGCTGTGCCCCGCGGTTTCACCCGCGTCATCACGTGTTGGAGGTGCGCCCCATGACCTAGTTCAAGCATTTTATAATTGCAATTAAATATTTTATATGATAGCAATGGATGGAAAAATTGGCATAATTAATGGAGTACTTTTATCTGTCGGCATATTATGTATGATGTAGAGCGAAGTTAAGTTTTATTCACTTTCCCTCCCCCTCCCGGTTGAGCAGTTCTCGCAGTTCTCACCTAAGCGGCTAAGGTTTATAATATGTCGTTCACGCGCTCAGCCAAGTATTGAAATATTTTAATTTTACATTATCTCTTAAACTATGCATCTTAATAACATGGTATAAACAACAATGTTTATCTTCATAAAATTGTCTTGATGATGAAGTAACTTTCGTTCGTTGGGTAAATAGGCCATGTCTAATAATAACGCTCATAAATCACTTTATTAATTTTCAATATTTTTTTTGTCATAAAATACCTAATTATGGCTTATGTATAAAAAATAGACATATGGTATCGCGGACTTTTTTAGACGGAGTAAAGATCTATATATAGATCAGCGTACGCGGATAAATCATTTCGGGAGTGCTTTTTCTTCTGACTTGCTTAACAAATATCCATATTTATTATTAGGCTAGCTGAGTGATATTACTTAATGCTAGATAGCCTATACTATTTCACATGAATCTGGCTATAATATACAAAAAGAATTTTTCAAATTGGACTGGTAGTTCCAGAGATTAGCGCGTTTAAACAAACAAAAAAAACAAAAAACTCTACCGCTTTATTATATTAGTATAGATTAATAAACAATATTATGTGGATTCGTTTTCAACTAAAAGGACTCAGATGACGACCCTTTTAGTACCGACTTCAAAAAGGAGACGGTACTCAATTCGACTGTATGTTTTTTATGTGTGTTACCTTATAACTTTTTACTGGGTAAACCGATTACGTTGATTCTATTTTTATTTCAAAGCTGGGGATTTACATGTAATCCCATATAAATTTGATCAAGGTCTGACCAATAGTTTTTAAGTTATTCGTAATAAATTATATTGAAGTCGATTGTACAAAATTTATAATTTTTAATTATTTATTCGATTTGTACAATAAATGTGCTAATATAATATCATAATCAACGGATATAAATCATATTCTCAGTAGGTAGTAACTAGTGACCGTGACTAGATTAATGGAATACCTGGATTCGGTTGCACAAAATTTTAATTTTTAAATTATACAATTAAGTTTCATTATTGATCATAATTACAACCCTTAACAAGTCCACTGCTGAACATAGGCCCAAGGAAATCCACAAAGCACGGTCTCGAGCTATCTGCATTCATCGACTTCTTGCATGTCTTACCAGGTCGTTACTCCATCTAGTGGAGGGCCAGCCTACTCTTCGCCTACAGATACGAGGCTGCCACTCGACAACCTTTCTTCCCCATCAGTTGTCGGTTCTTCAAGTTACGTGGCCGACTCATTGCTACATCAGGTTACTAATCCGTTGGGCTAAGTCGGTTACTCTGGTTCTACTGCGGATATTCTCATTTCCAAGTTTATCACGCAGAGAAACCCCGAGCATACCGAGTGACCTTGAGCTTCCTCGTACGGCCCGCAGTGAAGGTCCACATCTTAGATCCATAGGTCATCATTGGCATCACGCACTGGTTATACAACCTTGTCTTCAAGATTTGAGGTATACCTGACGAGAAGATGTGTAGTAATTTACCGAACGTTGCCCAACCGTCGACAAATTCAACTCGGATTCAAATTTAGTTTAAAATTAGTAAAAAGGTTTTTGTCTCGTCACTTACGAAACAGAACAGTATTATGGTGATATTTCCCGCCAGTATTCCGTGCGAGCGTAGTACTTCTCCGGTCGAACCTATCTATTCTTAGTGCAACCATAACATACTATATAAAACTCTTCTCACGAGCTCTCCCGTAGGAACTTGAAAAAGCGGTGAATAAGTTTCCTTGGCGCTCTGTTAAGGCTAATTTTTAATTAAAAAAAATCGAGGCTCTAGTTAACGATGAATGAATTAGTGACAGATAGCTGCATTAGAAGTGACAAGTAGCAGCATATTGTTAAAAAGGTTGGTGAACCCTCACACTGGCCACCCCATCCACACACTCATTGGGCACACCCATCACTGAACAGAATAAAACATACTATAAAATTAGAACATTACTGGCGTCCAAGAACTACTTTAAGACTCTTTATGCTCGAAACTCTAATTAAAAATTATAAAAGATTACAGCATACACTCGTTAAGGAGGACTTGAAATTAATAAATGTCACATGGTCCGTGCGGTAAAGTGGACGTGAGGGAAATTCTCGTAAATGGAAACCGCCTCGCTGACTCGGAAATTGAGTCCAGTTGTTGTGCAAAACATTTTATTCCTACAAGTTCATATTCAAATTCAATTTTAGTTCATTTGTGAGTAAAAATTAAGGAGAGAGTGAATTGAATTAAGAACTTAATTACAGATAACAAGTTCAAATTAAACACGATAAAATCTCTAAAATTAGATTTATTCAACCTAAAATCCATTAAATTGAAACACGTGATAAAATTCGTAGAATTAGGTTTATTTAACATAAACTAATTAAAGTAATGAAGTTGTGTTTTTTAAGTTTTAGGGGTATATAAAAAATTGGGGGCGCTGAAATATAATTGATTTTCACAGAGGGCGGTAAAAGAAAAAGTTTGATTATCTCTGATCTATACATATAAATAAAATTGAAGTGTATGTCTGTAATATTGATGTAACCGGATTTTATTAAGCTTAAAGGTTATTTACATGCTATTAAGACATAAATAATATTTTTTTTTAATTGTTTGTCTGTTTGTCCGGGGTTTTCTTGGGAATGGATGTGAATCGACTGTGATGAAATTTTACGAACTAATAAAGAGCAGCGTTAGATCCCTCATCTAAACTATATTTTATCAGAAAAACTTTTTTCTTTGAAAAAACAAAAATTGTAATAATAATAGATCTAAATGAGGCCACATTAATAGAACCTAATCAGGCGAAGCCGGGGCGAATCGCCAGTTTCTTAATAAAATCAATATATTTTCCATTTTTTTTAATGTTTAAATTTATATAAATGTTTCTGCTTCGATGTACCGTTGCCTATAAAACAAAAACCGCGAAGTTAAACAAGTACAGACTTAAAAAAAGTAAATCGAAAATTATTTTCCGTTACCTGGAGTAAGTATCCTTCCATTAAAGATTTCCATTAAACCTTACTGTAAACAAATGAGAGCTTTTATATAAATACTGTGCTGTTCAATTTTAATGGCATTGTTGATATTACGTTTATCCAAAGTATTCCCCTTTAAAACCCGATCTAAATGCCGCTGACTTCGAGTGAGAGGTTGCGAAACTTTTCCCCATATTTAAAACGAAAACGTAAATTTTTTATCACGACATCGCCCTTGTTTTAATATGGATTTAAAGTAATATACTAACTTTATTACCATCATAAATGTCCGTTGACGTTAAACAGAATGACGTAAATTTTACTTGTAGCAAATGGAAAACGAAATAAAAAATAATAGTACCATTTTAAAATGACTTGCTATGTTATATATACAACTGGCTTTTACCGTATTAAACCGTATCAGGCGCAACCAAAGCGACACTGCAAGCCTCGGGTTTGAATCCCGCACATAACAAGTATTTTGTAAATTAAATATATTAGACTTATTGGAAACTACAAATAAGATTAATTTTCTGATAAAAAAAGCTAGTAATCGTGGAATAATAAATATTTTGTTGCTCTCCTGTGATTTTTAGGGTTCCGTACCTCAAAAGGAAAAAACGGAACCCTTATAGGACCACTTTGTTGTCCGTTTGTCTGTCTGTCTGTCTGAAGTTAAGATAGAATGCCCTGTTACTATTAAAAAGGGTCTCCGGTTCTCTATACTCACTATACGAAACACTGCAGCATGGTTCTGCTGTTTCAAGCTGGTATACGATGTTTCTTTCACTTCCTAGCATATGTTAGGTTGCAATTAAAACTGCAATGAACAATTTCAGTCTTGCTGACGATGATTAGACTTGGGTTTCTCACGTTCTGTGAAATCTAAGAAGAGCACATCCCTTGAGTAACCACGTCTCTTTACTTATTTTTTATAATAATATTTGGTTATTTTTTAATATTTCCATTCCAATACGTCCCTTAACAAATATGGCAACCCTACTCATGTAGCGTCGACTACACGTCGGTCTTTCGCGAACTCTTTACTTTTTACTCTTTTATTGTGAATACGCCAGAGTTCTGTTATTTTCTTTTCTATCTAAACGTCATACGGTATTACAGGCTTCTATACGTACTCGGAATTTCACAGCGTTTGATTTTAACACATTTTATTTTTACATACATCCGCTGCTCCGTAACTATACTATAAAAAATGGACAAAAATCTCCCTATCTTTATAAATATAATTCTTGTGTCCGTGTGTAACTCGAAGTCGATCGCAGTCCGAAGAACTTGACTACAAACTCGTGCTACTTCGCGAAGAGCTCAGTCGTCTTGAGTCTCCCGCACCCTTAAGGCGGCTCTTCACGTTGGCCAACATACTGGCGAATGTGTTGGCCAATAACGATGGCCATCGTGTGGAGCGGGTGTTTATGCTTACGTTGGTATATATTGGAACGATGACCCACAAGTTGGCGCGAGATCCGTGTGATGTCGGTTTTTTACAAAAGATCAAAGCGTTGTGGCAGAGTATTGGCCGCCGCGTCCACACGTTGGGCGCACGTTCAGTTTGCTACGAGCTCCCAGAGTGATCACACGCACCTGATTTAAATTATATATGCACGCATCGTAACTAGTGTCTACGTAATGGCAGTAACAATGACCGATGGAAAAACTTTTCGCTTTATAGAGCCCTACCAAGCCGAAAATTGTTTGGAAAACACAAGTCTTTTTTAAAAAAACGTTACCCTCACACTAGGATTTTATTCTGTATCGCGGAGGCAGTTTACAAGCATAAATTGCATAAGGACAAACATCCAGACCCGGAGCAATTATTTGCAGGCCATAAAAATACTTGTTCCGTGTGGGACTCGAACCCGCGGCCGCAAGCACAGCAACTCGTTTCTAAGCCACTACGCCACGGAGCCGTCAAGAAATAAAATTTCTTTTTGATCACCCTTTTCTTATACACATTCACGTTGTAGTGGTATGGTGTGAATAAATAAACTGCAGCAGCCGTTAGCGCCTCAGTAATCATTTTAAAAAATAAATAAATTCGTCCGCCCATTGGCCTGAACCGAAGCAAACTGAACGACCTTCCAACGTGTAGACACCATCACAAATTCTTGGCCAGTATCTCTGCCAACATATTCGCCACTATGTTGGCCAACGTGAAGAGCCGCCTTTAGCATGAATAACGATCAAGAGTCAACTGTTATAGGTACCTAATTGTGTGAACAGTGCGACGTCAGTGTGTTAACTAAATAAATAATTATGTAGAAAGCTACATATTTAATATTTATATATAAAAAAAATATTCATAACTGGCGTACGCCGAGTAGTGTAGTGAGACGCTTCGTGTAACTTTGGGGTACTTCGCGAAGTCCTTTGACTCTGGCGCAAAAAACCGACAGCGATCGGAAGTCGCCCGAGCCGAAGCGAGGTTGCACGAAGCGAATCCAAGTACCTCTCTACACTATTCGCCTAGTCCAACTTCGATCTACTTCCCGAGTAGTGTAGAGGAGGCATTAAATGACTGGACAGATATTGATGAAAGAGCAATGCAGGGGGGGTACACTTTCATACTTTAGATAGGGATCCAATAATCTGCAAAGACACTAGTGCCATCTTATACGATATCCGCATAAACTTTCGAACATCAAATTCTAAAAGGTGCGCTAGATGGCGATTACACCAATTCTAGTTATTGGGTATAGAGTTTAATGGAATTTTCTATAGTTGTAACATAAATATAAAATATTAATAATTATACGGGCATCAAAAACCTCTTTAAAAATATATTGAATAAAAATATTTATTTTGTCAGTCTGAGATGCAATAAGTTTCTCGTTTTGGCAAGTGGCAACTTTATTACTTTATCACATAATGGCTACCGGCGTGTGAGCATGTCGTTGTTTTCACGAACGCTTTTGCCATTTATGTAATTTTCGGTTGTTGTTGCTATTTACAATAAGTTTGGTTGAGTTGAGATTAGCCCTCATCCCGTCTTATCGTTTAGTTTTTCATGCTGGAACCACATTGTATGTACATTTATGTAGTGTTGTGCGAAATATTTAACAACAAATATTTAATTTGGTTTGGTGTTGTATTGTGCGGAATAGATGATTTTACATCTTGTTTGTTAAAATGCCGAGGACTTGTGCTATTGGATGTACATAAAACAAAGTTAAATAAATATTTCATTGGTGTTACAAATAATATACGTTTTCACGAACGCTTTTGCCATTTATGTAATTTTAGGTTGTTGTAAATAAATGTTTAAAATAAATGTTTAAATTACTGAAATCTGTAATACATCTTTCATAGAACCCTAATACCTTAAAATATAAATATAACTGCCTATAGTATAAATAGCTATATATGCATAACTACATATAACTATCTATAGCCAAAATATTGAGATTAGTTCAACGGATATGATACCAGACGGCGACACTGTGCCACTATTTGTATTGGGTGACAAAAAATCCTCGAAGATGGCTCTCTATTCCGGTATATATTACTCTACTCTATGGAGCAATGGCAGACTTTCATACATAAAATTAGTTGAGAAGAATTGGTAGCGTCTATATACCAAAAATATCTTAAAATGTTAAGCGTCAGTCCCTTAATAACTCTGTCAAAGAATTTTGTACTGAGAAGGCCTCAAAAAAAAGATATTTACATTTGAAAATATTTAGGTTATATCCTACTTCACTTGGAAAGAGTCATGCTTCCTGTGGTTGTTTGATGTTAGCTTAATAAATAATACATAATTGAGAGTTTTTAGATTATTATATCTCTATTATATATTTGCATACCATGAATGTATATTTCTGGCATGGCCCAGGGCTTTTATATCATAGTGACATTCTCAGAAGGGCTAGAACCCAGAGCCGTAAAGCCAGTTAAAAAAATACAGTGACTTTTTATTTTAGTCAGTGTTGGCATAACATTAAATGGAATTGTTACATAGTACTATGATTGAGATAATGTATTATTGTAGGAAATTCTTTGTAAGAGACTTATTATCAGCCATATCACTTTTATTGTTATTATTACTGATAGTACAGTTATTACTTATATTAACTTAATATAAAAATATTTTGTGTTGTGACACTACCCACAGTGTTACAAAGTGTATACGAAAATAGTATGAATATACTAAATGGCAACTTTTGAATGGAGTAAAATGATTTAAGTCATTTGATATTCCCAAAAATGTTTGTTTTTTTCTGTGGCTTTAATTAAAATACATTTTTATTTGAAAAATCATAGAAAAATTATAAAACTCATTTTATATATAACTTATTTCTAGACGCTATAATTTTTCTCAACTATTTTTCTGCCATTGCTCTTTTGTGTGTGTGTGTGATTAAGTTGATCGAGAATGGTTTAGATTCGCAATTGGACCCGGTAAGTGGCGCTGTTGTCGAAAACCAGAAATCACCCGTGAGAAGCCGGGTTGGATTGCTAGTATCTAGATAAAATATAACATAGTTTACGTCGTAGTATGAGCGATCAGGTGATTTATACAAAATATGTATAACATTGTAGATTAATTATATTTATTATAAAACATTTGCTTAATTTAATATTAAATTAATATTCCTTCCAAAGAAACTTATAAGATACTGTTTGCAAGAACTAATTATTGTAAGAATAGATTTTTAAAGTAACCTCTTTCAAAATGAAAATTTATAATATGGTATTGTAAACGTTTAACTTTTAAATATATCGAAATAAATAATCTTCTATTTGTTTTAACTCGCATCCAATAGCGCATTTTTGTTTCTAGTTATATCTCAATTGTAAAGACTTTGCTGGCGTTAGTTATGTTATGCTATCTTCAACTATTATACATCCTTTCATTTAGTAACCCTAGTTTCTCTGACCACTAACACTAAATAATTCTGTTAAATCACACTTATTTCTAAGTCCGGGCATGGAACAAATCCTTTACCCAGGAAAAACACCTGTCGTATCTGCTCGTTTGTCAGTTTAAAAAGTAGTTCGGATGCGAAACTAAGACCCACCACTAAACAAATCGCTGAACCAGGAGATCATAAAACTAAAATAACTAAAGCAGACATACAGAGCTGCCGTGAAGGAATTGAGACGGGAGCGATATATTTTATCTGTGCATCTAAACTTATCTATTCATGGACATTGTGAAGGAAGCGATTAATTTTATGGGAATTTTTATTTATAAATGTCGGAAATACATTACGAGGCCATTGTAGAACGTATAGTGGCGGGGTAAGAATATCCTTCACGCCATATCATCCGGTGGGTATTAATAGTGTATATTCTTTGCCATGGGAGAGGCGACAGAGTAAAACAAGCTACGAAGCAGAAGCGTTTTCATAATAACAACTAAATAAAACTGCGGTCGCCAACCTTTCTGCCAAGCCTGGCAATTATGGTAAATAGTCCACCTATGAGGTAACCTATGGGGGCGGCCTATGTTTAGCAGTGAAGTTTTAATATTTTGACTATTTTTCAACCGATTTCCAAAAGGAGGAGGTCTCAATGAGGGCTAATAATCTCCCACTCACCAGATGTCGCTAGTTGTGACTGAGGTAAAGTTTTTTGTTACACAGTGTCAGTTAATTGAAAAATTAGTTTTAAATAATAGTTTATCATTATCCAGAGTATTATATTAATAAACAACACAATGCGTTAGTGGTTTGATTTTTAATTTTTTGCACATTATAACTATTTTTTTTAAATATCATCTTTTAGTTATATTTATAGTTTGGTTTATTAATTTCTAATGTAATTAATATAAAATATAACTAATAATACAGAAAGAAACCTTAAAGATTACATTTTCCTAAGAAATTATCGTCCCCGCTATGAAATCTGTCAAATATTTTACCTCACTGTAAAGTAGCGCCGCCCTGGTGGCAGAAAAAGTCGTGGATGCCCTCATTCGTTAGAAACTTTTTTATGTATGTTCACCGATTACTCGAAGACGCCTGAATCGATTTAGAATTTTTTTTCAAAGGTAAATCTTCGACAACTTCAAGTTGTTCAGAATAAATTCCTGCGACGAATCACCGACCATGCGACCTATAACCGACATTGCTATAGTGGTTCATACAGAGGTTCGTACCTCCTTCTGATGGGCCCTTGAATCACATCGAGCCATTCCATTGCTAGACTTATATTTTATTATTTCACACAAAATGTCCACAAAAAATTAAATATTTCATTATTAATTAATATTTTATTGTATGTATCATTATTATATACATTGAGCGGACATGTGAGCTCTGCTAATATGTTACTCTACTTTGAAATATTTCCTTCCTCAAACATGCACGTTTCTTCACGATATTCTGCTTAACCGCAGAGCGTTTAAAACGATAATTAAAAATATTATTGCAATATTTATGTCGTATTAACTGATTGACAGTCCAGCAAAGTCTATAAAACACCCAAACAAATTACCACTTTCATAATGTATTTGTACAATTTTCAATTAATGCTTAAAATGTGGGATTCAACGGTAATTCAAACACATCTGCTGTTCGATACATCTTGACATTCGTCACCATTTACCGCCAGACATAATTGAAGTCAAGTATTAAAAATCGTAAAGAGCTTGCAAGAAATTATTAATTAACGCTCTACTAGATTTTTGTCCATTTTACTCTATGTTTTTCTAACACAGGTTTCTTACGGAAACCATAAAATATAAAACTGCATCAAGAAGTTATTGGTAAAAATAGTAATTATGAAACTAGACTGCGTTAAAATGTTTACTGAAAAAAAAACTCCCCTCCCTTTTTTCTATATTTTCAAATGCAACTTATAAATATTATATAGCCTATGTCACTCCCACAATTAAGCCGTTTAGGCTACAGAGCGTGCCAAAGAAACAGACATACATACTCTCGAAAAGCAGTACCTACCCGCCTTCTAGGGCAGTCGGGTAAATAGATGCTAAAGGCCGACTTAAGCCTCGTGATACCATTATTTCACATTCAATGCAATTATAACTTTCTCCAGTTTTCGAAATTCTCTTATTGCATTGTTCAAAATGATAAGGACGTACTGTTTCAATTTAATGATTCTACGACGGACTTATACTTAAGCACGCTTTGTGAAAAGGGACGTGTAATTGAAGATTTTTATTGCATTTTATTTGATTGCCTCTCATCAGCGTCGCAAATTCGCAAATTTCTTTTTCAACAGTCCTTTGACGATAATGGTGTGTTTGTAACTTTAACAACCAGCGTGATAACATCTAGAAATAAAAATGTGGGTTAGTATTAATTAAAGATAGCAATTGATTATCACGTAAAAGATAATGATTTCTTATATTTACGCGAACACTACACGTTTAACTAAAACTAGTTTCTAGCGGATTCTATCTCGTATATTAACACTTTCACTGTCCGGTTTTCAGACACAATAGTAAGACAATAGCAATGACGCAATAGTGCACGGGACAGCGAAAAGGTTAACTTATTCCATATTCTCGACATTTCGAGCACTTTCAAGTACCCACGGTCACTGAGGGAACTGAGGAGTTCCAATCTGGGGTTCTCATCGATAACACATAGTGATATGAAGAATGGACGCTCCGGGAAGTCTGCAGTCTGTGAACACGTACAGGATCGCCACCGTCACTACATCAGATTTGATAGACTCCAAAACCTCGCTACAGACCGCCGATTCCTTCCACGGATGATTCGCGAGCCTGTTGAAATCAAACTAACATCCTAATTTCAATAGAGAAGATGGCTGGGTGCTACCATCTGTTTGGGGTCTGCAAGACTTCAAGATAGTTCATACTGCGTAGATCGGAACAAAAATTAATAATTTTAATCTGGAGATAGCCGTGGTTACCTATGATATTGGGACTTCGAACAGCTCAGCCCCCCCGTGGCTATGGGTGCTGTAAAGTGCTCGAATCGTCGGGAATATAAAATAAGTTCATATACGCGATAGAATGCGTAAAAACTAGTTTTGTTTTATTTTGACGGCTCCGTGGCGCCCCGTGGTCCTTAGCAGCAACTTTGCTAAGCCACTAGCAATGAGTTGCTGCGCTAAGGACCGCGGGTTCAAATCCGCACGGAACAAGTATTTGTATGGCCTACAAATAATTGTTCCGGGTCTGGATGTTTGTCCTTGTGAAATTTATTTACGTAAACTGCCTCCACGGTACAGGAGAAAATCCTAGTGTGGAGATAACGTGTTAATAAAAAAAAGACAAAAACAAACCTTAAAGACGACATAGAGAAACAATATCTAGAGAATGTAATGAGAAAATTTTGACTCAAACTGCAATTCGAATGCAATATTAACACAATTCGTTATTTTTAACACGCTTTTATTAGCTTCGCGTGTATCATCTATCTATCCATATAGTAACGGAATACTTGTAATGTAATTTTCACAAACTTTATTGATTTGAAAGTTTGCACTCGTATCAAGAACCGATGACAATGCAATAATTAAATAACTTTATCCTAGTATTATGGTATCCTCAACATCTCCTCATCACCAGGATAAAATAACATAACTTTCAGGAAGGATCAAAACGCTCATGATCAATGTGTGTTGTTTAAGTTTTTTTTTTTATATATATAGAAGAGTGGGCAAACGAGCATGCGGCTCACCTGATGGTAAGTGACTCCCGTCGCCCATAAACAACCGCAGAATTGCAGACGCGTTGCCGGCCTTTTAGAAAGGTGTAAGTTCTTTTCTTGAAGGTTCCTAAGTCATATCGGTCCGGAAAAATTGCCGGTGGTAAACAACTCCACAGAGAAGTTGTACGAGGAAGAAAACTCCTAGTAAAACGCACTGTCGTGGACCGCCAAACATCCATATGGTGAGGATGGTATCGTGAATTTTCACGCGCTGTGCGCTCGTGAAATTTGGCGGCTGAAATCAATCCGAACAATTCCTCAGAGCACTCGCCGTGGTAGATTCGATAGAAAATGCAAAGGGATGCAACATCTACCCTACACTACGCAGCGCCAGTGTATCGAGCCGATCAGAAAGAACTCGGTCGTCGACTATTCGTTAGTTATTTATTAATTTTTTTTAAACTTTTATTATTGTTGAAAGTAGGGTAGGTACTATTTTGCCTGATACGTAGGTTTGTATAGGTAGGGTTTCCGACAAATTAATTCTCAATCGATTTGTCATACAAAACCTCGTAGGTTACGTAGACTACAAAACATACATCTGTACGTTTTAACGAACAAAGCCCAATTAAAAATATGCGCGCTGTCAAAAATTTGCGAATTTGCAGCAAATTACTTTCGACTCTATGAAACACTTAAAACGGCCACTTTAAGAGGAAAATAAAGTTCAAAATGTGGTAGACTTTGCCATGTAGTGGCAGCGTAAAAGAATTCACTAACCAATATCATCCCTTGTGTTGTAAGCGAAAACTGAAACAAGATGTAGGCAGCTGTATCTTCCTGATAAGGACGCAATAATATTAAAAGTTAATGCTGTTGCCCACCCGTCAATAGAGGGTGGCGATTATGCTAAATTAAGCAATATATTATGCCCCTATAATGCAATTTATGGGGGCCTATGTATAAATACATGTATATAAATATGTGAGCAGTGGTAGCTCAGATGGTTAGCGCTCGCTGTCAGTTTCACAGTACGCGAGCAACCCGGGTTCGATCCCCGAAATTGTTTATTGCCATTTTAAGTGCTGATTCACCACGTGCTCGGCGGTGATGAAAACATCATGAGGAAACCTGCATGTCTGAGAAATTAGAAAAAAACTATTTCGAAGACATGTAAAGTTCGCCAACACTCATTGGGGCAGTGCAGCTGACATTTCCTTGCCCTAAAACCCTCTCAGAAATAAGAGGAAGCCTGTACTCAGCAATGTGACATATATAGACTGTAATTTTTTGTATAAATGAATGGTAGATAATAAAAAAACTGTCGGAAATCAACAGTCTGTACGCATATGTGTGCACTGTGTAGACTGTAACTTTACTTTTAAAGTATAGCTAAATATATTCCATTCTAAAGTATTTGAAATTTCAATAATATTGTACTGTGAAAAGTGGAAAGTATTCTATATTTTCAAATAAAAAATATTTTACGTGAAATAATTTTCAAAGAGTGAACAACACGCCTAAAACGATCATATTTCTGAAACAATTTTGCTTTTATACATAAACGTATTAAAACAATTTGAAACTTTGATTCGCTTTCATTTTTATTTATATTTAAAAAACATAAACGACAATTCCACGTCTGAAATTTCGCCCAAAGTTTTATCTTAATATTGTACTGTATTCGAAAAGAATTAAACAAAAGCAACTCCTCCGAATTGTAGATTTCATTTCTAGGTAAAATGTAATTTTTTTTTTAAATTTAGAATGCTATTAAAAGTAAATTTACACTATTAATTACTGCACATTACATACTGGTGCCATCGTTACAATGGCCATCTTAGATTGGAATTGCAAAAAGAGACAAAATTCGTACGAAAGTAGAAATTTCAAATTTTTTGTAGAAGTTAAGAAGATAGTAGAGAATTTGGGATCTCAACGTTTTGATATTGTCTCCGTATCTTCGATATATCGTCAATATCCGAAATTATTATTTACCAAGCAGTATTTTGAAGCGATATTAAGTATTAACCTAATAGTTAAAAGTCGTGAGTTCGAACCTGCCAAAACGCATTTCTTTTATATGAGGAAATGCCTACACACGCCCGCCTTACTGGGGCAGTGACGGGTTATGTCGGACTCGCACCCACTAAAACCACATGATGTTCCACCTTCGCCGCATATAGGCAGGGCCACGCGAATGCTTTTGCACACATTCGCAACCTCATAAGCGCTGGTCGCTCCTTGGCTCCTTCTCGAAAAAGAACTACTGCCATAACTGCTAACACAACCTTTTCAGCTAAATTGGAGTGATTATCAATAATGTTAGTAATGTTCATCATCATCATCATTACAGCCCTTCACAATTCCACTGCTGAACATAGGCCTCCCCCAAGGAATGCCACAAACCACGGTCCTGAGCCACCTGCATCCATCGACTTCCTGCATGTCTTACCAGGTCGTCACTCCATCTCGTGGGGGGACGCCCTACACTTCGCCTACCGGTACGAGGCAGCCACTCGAGAACCTTTCTTCCCCATCGGTTGTCGGTTCTTCGAGCTATATGGCCGGCCCACTGCCACTTCAGCTTACTAATCCGTTGGGCTATGTCGGTAACTCTGGTTCTACTGCGGATATCCTTATTCCTAAGTTTATCACGCAGAGAAACTCCGAGCATAGCCCTCTCCATAGCTCGCTGAGCGACCTTGAGCTTCCTCATACGGCCAGCAGTGAAGGACCACGTCTCAGTTCCGTAAGTCATCACTGGCAACACGCACTGGTTGTACAATTTCGTTTTAAGGTTTTGGGGTATGTCTGACGAGAAGATGTGTCGTAGCTTCCCGAACGCTGCCCAGCCGAGTTGAATCCGTCGATTGACCTCTCGGTCGAAGTTGGACTTACCTAGTCGGACTATTTGTCCCAGGTAAACATACTCGTCAACAACTTCGAGCTTAGTGCTCCCAACAACTACCGGCATAGGTGTGACATGGACATTAAACATGATCTTTGTTTTGTCCATGTTCATCTTAAGACCTATCCGTTGGGAGACACTATTGAGGTCATTGAGCATAGTGCTTAGGTCCTCCAGCGATTCTGCCATAAGGACTATATCGTCGGCAAATCGAAGGTGAGTAATGTACTCGCCATTGATGTTAATACCGCATCCTTTCCAGTCCAGAAGCTTGAAAACGTCTTCCAATGCAGCGGTGAAGAGTTTCGGGGATATAACATCACCCTGTCTTACACCTCTCTGCAATTAGATGGGTTTCCTACCCTGGTTCTATACTCGGATAGCCATCGTAGCCCTACTGTACAAACACTTCAGCACTTCGATATACCGACAGTCAACTTGGCACCGCTGAAGGGACTGCAGCACCGCCCAAATTTCGACGGAATCAAAGGCTTTCTCATAGTCCACATACGCCAGACATAGTAATGTTATATAGAACTATTTAAGCTTTTAATAAAAGACGAAATTTATAAATTACGTCCATTCCCTTAAAAATCTGTTCATTTTCAAACAACAAACTTAGTTGTATTCGCGTTCTTGCGCCCGGGGAGGTCACATTAAATTTTCGAGCCGAGTCTCGGCTCGGTCTCATGCGGCTATGAAATGTTCATTATTGTTATTAGGATATTATGTTATTATTCTAAAAGAATTCTCTTCTGAACTCTTTGCAATTAACTAGAATCTCGGTGGCACTTAATGCTACACTTATTTTGTAATACACAAATTAATATAAATTTTATTTAAATCAATCTACAACGTAACGTTTTAAAAAAAAATCCACACTAAAAATGTTTCGACAGGGGAAGGAACACGTTCTCAAAGAATACCAGCGTAAATGAATTTAAATGTAATGCGTGTTTTATGTAGTGAGTGTAGAGAACCGTTTTTACTCGAAACCGGGCATTCCATCTTACTCCTCAGGAGTGAAAACAGCATTCTACACTCACCATACTAAACACAACAGTGTTAAGCTGCTATTTTACGCTGGTATTCTGTGATGGTCGCGTGGTCCTTCCCCGGTCAAGTCGACCTATTCGTGCTACAACTATACTACTGTTACGAGCTTGGGGTTCGAGACAATTACAAACTGCCGATTGAATTACCAAAATAGACTATTTAATCACACAACACTAATTACAATCTAAAACCACACTAATAATAAAACACAATCACTTTAGTTCGCAGTTATTTCGCTTCGAAGTATTCTCTTGTATCGCCAATTCAATACTGCCCCGGTCGTGGTCCATACCGGCCTTATATAGGGCCTCAGATAGTTTCCAAAACCTCTACTGTAGCGACATCTAGAATGTTCGAGTACATATCGGTCCCGAAATTTCTGGAAGGATCTCGACTCTCCTAGTTCTGCTACTCGACACTAGACGACTCATTCGTGCTACAACTATACTACTAATATAGCTGCAGCATGGCTCTACCACGTAAAAATATAATATGATAAAGGGGATTGTGCCATAGTTGCCGCGTTTGGCGGTTTTTTATTATTAGAATAGAATAGAATGATTTTTATTCAATATGGATTATTACATAATACTTATTGAAATTAATAAATATTTTAACTCGTTATCAGGAAGGTATTGCAGCCCATCTCCTGTTTAAGTTTCTCTCTGTCGCCTCTTACAACGTCCACGGATCGATATGGGGTAGTACAAATTCTTACATCGTCACTACACAGTAAAATATCTAGACTGTTCAAATACAAATGTGCAAGACGTTTAGTACTGCGATCGACATTCAGTCTTCCAAACTTGACTTGGCAACTTACAATAGAAAAGGCCTATCTCCAAAGAAGGCTTTTACGGGATGATAGAGGATAAACAAGAAGAAGAGATACGACTAAGCGTTTCGACACAAGGCTGTGAATCTATGGATTCCGATTTCAAACAGAAGGATCGTTTGAATGGCCAGTAATATTTGTTCCAGGTGTGGATGTTTATCCATGTACAATTTGTATATATAAAACTCCTCCACGATACAGGAGACAATTCCAGTGTTGGGTTTTCAAGAAAGAACAACAGATCTTATATTAGAAGTAAAAGAAAAATATTAAAGCTATTTATTAGAATACTTTTGTTAGAAATCATATCTTGCTTCCGACTGTGTCTTTGATATTTCAATCAAACCTTTGTTATGCTATCTGAATACAAAATGTAACATAACTATTGATTGAATAATAATAATAATAGTCATAGTCTAGAATATGTGAGAAGCTGGTGTCTGAGTTAGGCTATAAATGTGCGTGCGTGCGTGCGTGCGTGCGTGCTTGCGTGCGTGCGTGCGTGTGTGGGTGCGTGCGTGCGTGCGTGCGTGCGTGCGTGTGTGTGAAGAAAAAGAAATTATTTATAAATTAAATTTTCTGTACGGTCATAATCCAATTTTTTTAACCACTCCGCGACAGTAAATTTACATTTAAATTTTGGAAGGGTATATAAATCATTCTTTGGAACAAAAGTTAGGAAACGTTTAGTTAGCTAATCTGCAACTATTGATTAAATCATTATCTTATTAATGTTGCAACCTATTAAAGTCCACTACTGACTATATGGCTCCTCCATTGACTGCCTTATATGGGTGATATTTGCCATAGTTGCCACGCTTTGTAAGCGAGTTGGCAACCGCAGTTATTCATTTTAGTCGTTATCAGGAAAAAGCTGCTGCCCATCTCCTGATTTGTTTCCCTCTGTCGTCACTTACGACACCCACAGAATGATATGGGGTAGTGGATAGTTTTACACATATACTATAAAAAAAACCGGTCAAGTGCGAGTCGGACTCGCGCACCGAGGGTTCCGAACAAATTCGTAGGTATATAAGTTTAAAATTATTAAAAATATTTTTATTATATGATGTAACTAAAAATTTATGCCTTTTGCAATTTTTCCTTTATCTGTGCTATAATACGTTGCTTCGTACCAAATTTTAAGATTCTGAGTTCACGGGAAGTACCCTGTAGGTTTTGATTCCCTTGCGAATGTCGAAAATTTGCGGCATAAACGGCTGTATCTTTTGATTGCGTTGGCTTAGAAGTTTGATTTTTTCACAGCTCCAAGGGACAGTAGACTTGAGTATTTGATATGAATGTCAACTTGATACCTCCACGCATTCCTGAGAAAAAGGGTCTTGACAGACAGACAGACAGACAGACGGACAAAAAAGTGATCCTATAAGGGTTCCGTTTTTTCCTTTTGAGTTACGGAACCCTAAAAAGACACAATCTATATTTTCTGTAGTTAATGTTATTACAAAGCACAGTTAAAGTCGTTAAAATAACATTAACTCTAGTCCCCATCGTAAAATGACTGTTAGCGCTGCAGTGACAGAAAAAGGGAACTAAATTTAAACGAAGTGACGATCTCTTCAATATAATACATATCGAAACCATGATTGAAAGATTGGGTTACGAGATATATATATATATATATACCTATATATATATATATATATATATATATATATATATATATATATATATATATATATATATATATAATTCAGCCAGGCAGACATTGCTCGGCCCTCTCCGACAACCCTTTCTCTTATTAAAAAATTCGTAATATATCTTATATATATACATATACGAGATTTCCACTCACTCATCACGATATCTCGGGAACCATAAGACTTGAAATTTGGTATGAATATTCCTTTCACCGAGTTGAGGTCAGCTAAGATTGGATTTTACGAAATTATACCCGCAAAGGGGTTTGCGGTGCGTTAATTATAAAAAAAAACTTGGCATGTTTAAAATTACCAAGAACTGATTTTATGAAATTCCACCCACAAAGTGCGGGGGCGTTAAAAATAAAAATAAACATTTTACTTTTAATCTATAGCTCCTTTAGTCTCGATAAAACTCGAAAACGGCAGGATCGATTTTGATGATTTCTTTGTGTGTTTGAGTGGATCCCTGGATGATCTAAACGATTCACAATTGGACCGGTAGGTGGCGCTGTTGTCGAGATCCAGGAATCACCCGTGCGAAGCCGGGGTGGATCACTAGTAAAATATATGTGGGTTACGTATCGGGATAAAAACTATCATATGTCTTAAGTTACAATAAACTGCACACAATGTGCAAAATAACATTGAAATCAGTTCAGTAGCTTAAGAATTCATCGCGGACAAACAATGTGACATTTTTATCTTTATATATAAAAATTACGTGTCGCATTGTTTGTCCGCGATGAACTCCTATTAAGGATTTTTTCATAGGAAGGGTCGTCGAAGAGGGCAGAACAACGTCTGCCTGGCCAGCTAGTACATATATATATATATATATATATATATATATATATATATATATATATAGATATATATATATATATAGATATATATATATATCGATATATATATATATATATATATATATATACATAACGTATAAATTATTTGTATTAGTACATTATCAGGGTAGAAATTACGTAACAAAAAACAGAAGGAATGCGGCCTTTGAACTTCAATTTGTCAGCTCACTGGTAATTGATTTTTCCTAAGACTTTTTCACTCAGTAACACAATTTTTCCATTATTCTTGCGCTCTCTCGATAAGCGAACAAACAATGGCTGCCAACCATTTTTAGGGTTCCGCAGTGATATAAGAAACCCTGTTATTTCGTTCTGTCATTTAATGTATGGTACACTAAATGACAGAACGAAGGTGTAGAGGTAATAACCGAATTAGTAACAAAGTTTGGGAATACAACATTTCGATATAAATCTCCTATAAACTTGATGTTAAAAAATATACAGGCTATCAAAAACTAGCAGCTCATTTTGGTAACATTTATAGTATTTACAAGATTTCCTGTACTTAATAAGTAATAACACTGATTTGCCCTTACATAAATTCAAAGCCCATGTAAAAAAGCATTCTTATGAAGAAAGGATATTAGAAATTAGATGATTATTATCAGATGAGAATGTGTGGACTTAATGAGTTTCCATAGACTTGTTTTTTACTTATTTATATATTTTATAGGGTTTAATTGTATCTTTTAGGAGAAAAATAGTCTACTTTTTGGGTGTCTTGCCCCTTTTTCTTACAAGATGTCCCTTGTAGTACCTACTAGGTAAGAGTTTGTAAAAGCAATGGCGTAGCTTTCATAACTATCAAAAATTGTTTTGAAAAAGCCAATTTTGAATATAATTTTTAGGGCTCCGTACCCACTTTCGTATGGTGAGCGTAGATAACCGGAGACCCTATTTACTGGAAAAGAGGCATCCCATCTTAGTCCTCACGGGTGACAACGCATCTGCATTTTGATTCGCAAACGAGGATAAATGTAGATGTCTATGGGCCACAGCAACCACTTACCATCAGGTGGACTGTGTGCTCGTTTGTCACCATATCCTATAAAAAAAAAGGTAAAAAGTTGATATTTTCACAAAATGTGTATTTCTGTTGCCGCTATAACAACAAAAATAATATAAAAAAATTAAAGGGGGTCCCCTACTACAGACGTGTTTTACTATGGTACGGGACCCTTCATGCGCAAGTCCGGCTCGCATTTGGCCGGTTATTTTACTTTGACTTTGCTTAGCAAGTAAAATTAAAAATTAAAATTTTGTACAATCGACTTCAATATAAATTATTAAAAATAACTCAAAAACTATAGGTCAGACCTTGATCAAAGTTATGAGGTGACACACATAAAAAAACATACAGTCGAATTGAGTACTGTCTCCTTTTTGAAGTCTGTAGAAAAACACCAGATATCAAAACTTTTTCACACTGTTCTGATTCACCGATTTGGGTATTATATCATCATTATTAAGTAGCGAAGCTTGCGAAGTCACTTATTGATTTCACGATGTCTGTCCGTCTGTCCGTCTGTCCGTCTGTCCCACGATTATCTCGAGAACGGTTTCGAATTTTCAAATTCTGTTTTTAGCAATCGATTACTGATCACCCAGGTATCTGAACCTCCTATTTTGAAAAATTTTTTTTTCGTTAGAAACCGCTACAAAGCTGATTGTTCGCCACTTTGCTATGCTGTTAGCTTGCTAGGTTTATTCTTGATAATAATAACCCCTGGGAATGAGGTGGTCGCTTCCAAGTAGTTTCTAAAATAAATTTTGTAAATAGTTCGTAATCATTTATATTGTAAAATTTATTTTTTAAAAAAAGTCCCGCTGGGTTTCTTGCTGGTTCTTCCCAGGACAGAGGGTTTTTTTTCGAACCAGTGGTAAAGTAAAAAATGACTTTTAATAAGAATTATATATTGAATAAAAATTAAAAAAAAAAATTCGTCGCATGGGTGTCGTAACGACTACGACAAAGGCCAGAGGAAGCTCATTACTTCCAATAGTCTGCAATAATATTTTGGAATCTAGAATCTGACACCTGGAATATACCATTAGTAAGATTCACAAACCGTGTATGAAAAGCAGCATCAAATATCTGAGGCATTTGGTAGTGCGATCTGCTATCAGCGTGGCAATTATAGCAAATCCTTAAGACAATAGATGGGGCTAGGGTTGCCACCCGTACTATAATATATACATAGTATCGTACTATATTTCAGCCAATTGTACTATATGATATAGGAAAAAATCCTAGTGTAGAGGTTACGTTTTTAAAAGAGAAAAAAAATTGTACTATATATTATAGAAAAATAATGTAGTACGAAAAATTCTATATTATTATGCCTAATTCAACTGTCGCGCTTTTTTATATTTACTGTGACTGGAAGTCTGGAACAAGTAAGGGAAATAATTAGGGAAATAAATTCGGCCATGAATTTAAAATGGAAAAAAGAAAGAAATAGAACATTTACTCATTTCATTAAAAATGAATTGTTATTTTATTTTAATATCAATCTAAATTGCTCAGATTCCTATAATTATTTTAAAGGTTCATCAATTCAAAGGTAATTTAAAGCCAAAGCGAAGAGCAATAACAACTATATATGGAAATATACCTAAAGATTAAAAATAAATGTGTACTTTTTTCCCGAATTTCCCAAAAGTACTAACTATATTTGTTAAAAAAAAGTGGCAGCCCTACATGACGCCCACGTGCTACAGTGGACTATATGGACTGATAAATAAGAAAAAGGTTGAATTGTAGAATTTAAATTAAAAAAAATATATTAAACTTAAAAAGTAACCACCGATATCGAAAACCAAAAAGAAAAAAATAATTTCCACATAATTCAATAGCCTATGAAGTCGAGGCTTTTATTCTAAGATATTATATATATATATATATATATATATATATATATATATATATATATATATATATATATATATATATATATATATATATATATATATATGTCTTAGCATTGTCTTGAAAAGCTGTTTTTTTATAGAAATATCGGTGACAAACGAACACACAGTTCACCTGATGCTAAGTGGATGCTGTGACTAGACTATATATATATTATCGATTAAGAATCAAAATTCAGATGTGTTGTGTCCCCTGAATAAGATGGAATACCTTATTAAGTGGCGAAGCTTGCGAAGACACTTATTGATTTCTCGATGTCTGTCCGTCTGTCCGTCTGTCCGTCCGTCCACATGTCCGTCTGTCCCACGATTATCTCGAGAACGGTTTCTAATTTTCAAATTTCTGTTTTCAGCAATCGATTACTGATCACCCAGGCATCTGAACCTCCTATTTTGAAACTGATTGCTCAACGGCAACCGTTAGAAACCGCTACAAAGCTGATTGCTTCGCCACTTTGCTATGCTGTTAGCTTGCTAGGTTTATTATCAGTAAAACCAGTCTCTTTTTCTTTACGCTCATCATAGGAAACAGACATACGGACAGCTATGGCCTGTAACTATACCATTTCTATCAATCCTCGATAGTATACTTGTACTTGAAATTTATTTGTGTTAATAAAACAAATTAATCTACCACATTTAATTGTAACACAGTTCCAATCATGTATAAATTATCACTTCACTTAGCAGCATATATTTATTTTTTAAATAAAATATTCGTATTGAGTACACATTAATAGAAAAACCATCAAATTGGATAACAAGATTGAAACCTTTCAACGAAACTAAAACAATGAACGTAACTCCTATTACAGAAGCGTGAAGCAATGTTCTCAGCCCATTCAATAAACTACTCGTGATGTGTGAAGACAAATTTAGAATTGATCAAAGGATATTGATCTAGTTCAGCTTGTTTATAAAATTGTAAGTCGCTATTTCGACGATATGTTTATGTTACCTTTTGAATGTAAGACAGAAAACAGGCTGCTTCCGTCAGTAATCAGGTCACGTTGGAAACGCTCTCTGTTGTGTCGCTCCCGAGGCGTAAGCTGGGTTGCCAGGTGTCTGGTGAAGTGCTTTTTATTGTAACTCTGTTATCGTGTCTATTATGTTCTAATAGTTTTTCTTCCAACTTTTTCATTTATTCATTCATTCAGAGCCTATCAAAGTCCACTGCTTAACATAGGCCTTTTTATATAATAAGGTAGGCTAATGAATACACTCTGTTATGTCACTCCCGAGGCGTAAGCTGGGTTGCCAGGTGTCTGATGAAGTGCTTTTTATTGTAACTCTGATATCGTTTCTATTATGTGTTGCCAGATGTCTGGTGAAGTGTTTTTATTGTAACTCTGATATCGT
The DNA here is from genome assembly GCA_033319125.1 of Parnassius glacialis. Lineage (NCBI taxonomy): Eukaryota > Metazoa > Arthropoda > Insecta > Lepidoptera > Papilionidae > Parnassius > Parnassius glacialis. The sequence continues at coordinate 3,765,336 of JAVANC010000009.1, forward strand.
TTCTATTATGTTCTAATGGTTTTTCTTCCAACTTTTTCATTTAATCATTCATTCAAAGCCTATGAAAGTCCAATGCTGAACATAGGGCTTTTTTTATATTAATTTCCTAAAAAATTTGTTCTCCCGTCATGAAATCTGTCAAATATTTCACCTTATTTGTAAGTGGCGCCGCCCTGGTGGCAGAAAATGTCGTGAATGCTCTCATTAGGAATATCAGAGAGCTTGTTACAGATAGCAGAATAACCATACTGTTAACGCCAGACGTAATACGAGTATCCAGACTGGCGACGGGCAACAGCGTCAATGATCAGAGACTTCTGGTACTTCTATCGCCAATCAGCCTGCCAAGCGTGGCGATTAAAGCAAATCGTCCTTACTGGGAGAGTCCCATATCCAGCAGCGATGGACTTTTGACAAAGAAGATGTAATTGTTTCAATGTATCAAATTGATTTTTTTTTTAATTTATTCTGCTGTTTGTCAAGTTCTGTAATTTCCTGACATTTGCACTCCTTCAACCTTTACGAAACACGCTGATATCTGACGTTATGGTATCTGTCTGGTATTAGAATAGAATAGAATGATTTTTATTCAATATAGATTATTATATAATACTTATTGAAAGTCACTTTTTATTTACCACTGGTTTGAAAAATATCTCTGTCCTATGAATAACCAACAAGAAACCCAGCGGGACTTTTTTTAAACATATTTCACTTTGCGATAATTTTGTTTGCACAAGTTTATATTATGAATTTTAATAGAACCAGCATGGTGGCGATCACCTCATTCCCAGGGGTAACTTTTACTTATGTATTCTTTGATATAATAACACTTTTTGAAAAAAAATTCTTTAATAAAACATTTAAACCTGTTTATTGACAAATTTTATACATTTTCTGGGATTTTGTTGTAAAAGCATATGCATTGTATTATACATTGCCCCATAAATGAATTACTAATTCTGTGGAGTCTGGTTACTGGTATTACAAGCTTATGTTTGTTCCTATAGTATGTGCCAAATCGATTGAGAAAAACGGACAATGACCTTTCGGTCGTTTAACCAGGGGTTACAAACCTTCAATATATAGGCACATTTTATATGTAGTACTTTCTTTATTTATAATGATTTTTTTATAATGATTGATATAATATATATTTATTAACTATTATTAAAAAGTTATGTGAAAGATCGCTGTAGAAGAAAAATCATCTATTGTTATAAAGTACTTTATTCATTTAACAACAAAAAACATTAATTTATAACACATATAAAGATTCGAGTGATAACGACACCGAATAAGTACGTACTTATGCAAAAGATAAAACTTTATTTTTAATATTATATAAGAACTTTATTTTTATTCGGTGCAATCATCACTCGTATCTTCACTTGATGAACTATCTGTAACATTAATTATAAAGCGATCTGCAGTTTGGTCAATTCTATCATCCATGCCACGCATTTTTTGTTCAACCTTAAGGACATGCTGAACACAGTTTTTCCATTTATCTGGCGTGATTTGAGTTAAACCATCATTAAGTAAATTTTTAACATCTTTTAACTTGAAAGTTGTATTTTTTCGTGCAACGTACCCTTTCACATCTGCCCACACAAGTTCAATGGGGTTAAGCTCACAGTGATAAGGAGGTAACCTTACCACTGTGATGCTTTTTTCTTTTGCCATCTCGTCGGTGACGTAACTTCGATAGTTATCTTTAACTGCCTTTATTTTTTCCATTAAGTGGGTCTTTGTGTCCGAGGGCACGTATGCGATCTGTTTAGATTCTAGCCATTCCTGCATATTTTGTTTCCGCCAAGACATTGTTGGGGTTTTTTCTAAACGTCTGGAGTGGTAACTAGCGTTATCCATAACTATGACATCGCCGCTTTGCAGTTTTTCTATTACTTTTCTAAACCAGTCCTCGAAATGGAGAGCGTCCATACTCTCATGGTAGTCACCAGTAGATGATGATTCAAATACCCAATCACATCCCTCCAAAAAGCCATTTTCATTGCCAACGTGTACAACTATTAATCGCTTTCCTTTACCCGAAGGGGCTTTCGCGCCAGTAGAGTAGCCTTCTAACCGTGATTGACGAGAAGATTCAATTGTGGTGTCTTCCCATACCTTTCCCATAGTATGACCTGCGTTAATCCATGTTTCGTCAAGGTAAAAAATGTTACGTCCCTCGTTTCTTAATATTTGTATTTCTCTCAAATATCTGGTACGCCACAGAACTATCTCTGGGCGATCTATTAGACCACTTTTTCTGTTTCTCTTTATATATTTGAATTTTAAATGGCGCAACACACGTCGCAGGGAAGTTTTGCTCAAGTTTGGCAACTGGTCATCTTGATTTATACTGAGCAAAATTTTGTCTAAAGTCGGTAATTCTCCTGCAAGAAAGAACTGATGCACTTTCGCTCTTATAGCCGATTTATCAAAATCGTCCAACTTGTCAATTACAGACTTTTTTCTTTTATTAATTATTCCCTTTTCTGGTATTTTATGGGAATCTCTATACACGCTTAATACGCGATATATAGTGCTCTTGCTGACTCCTGAGATCTCCGAAACCTTTTCTACCATATTAACGTTTGAAGGATACACGTCTTCGGGCCAGGTGTTTTTGACATATTTGTATACATTAATGATAATCTCTTGTTCCCCGACCGACAAAGTGGTAGGTTTTCTCTTTTTTACTGGTGACGTTAAAGGTGCTCCAGAAGATGGGCCTGTAAATAAATGACAAAAATATACTACCATAGTACTACATCACATAAATACATATTGTTTTAGAAAATAAATACCACATGGTCACATAAAAAGAGCGCTTTAAGAAATAGAAAGGCTACGTCGTCGCATTTGTACCTATTTGTACGTACCTGCTACGTTTATTATGGGTCGGCGACGTCTCTTTCCACTTGATGTTGAAGGACCGGGTCCTTCACCAAATTCTCCTGAACTCATGTCGATTTAGTAACGACCGTCACAGTAAAACTAATATAACAGATTCAAAAAACAAAAACTTAACGATATAACAAATTTAACAGTAAAAACTCAACTAAAACAATGCAATGAATGCTATGAATTACCCGAGACGTACACACGCAAGCGCTATCCGAACACGAATGAAAACAAAATGGCGGACCGGCCCAAAAAAGGTGACGCATCTCTGGCTGCCATTGTCACGTTTCTTTTAGAACGAACTGACGTAACGCGCGTTTTGTTTATTTTAAAGGGATGAATTTGCAAAAGCTCAATATGGTGATTATATTGCTTCAAATATTTTTTTAATATGAAACTGTTATTAAATGAATTGCTGCGTTACTTACCATAAATTGAAATATAAAATATAACACATTTTTCGCGATGTACCGTAAGATTTTACTATGTTTATAGGAACCACAGACAATATTATTTAAGAAACAAAAAAACAAAACATATGTGCTGACCTAGAAGTGGGAATAATATCAATATTTAAATATTGTTATCACATCTAAATTGAGATTTTGTAAGTTACGCCTTTTGACACTCGGCTCATATCTGAGGTCATTGTCCGTTTTTCTCAATCGATATGGCACATACTATAGTGTTTAAAGTGTGAACATATTTATTCTTGTCAAAGCTATTTATATTTTTATGTACATACATTACATTGTCATAAATATATGGCGAGATATTATATATATGATATATATCTTCACCAGTTAAGTATTATATAGTAGTAGTATTGTTTCTATTTAATTTAATTTGTAAAGTATTGTTGCGAACCCCTCCGAATCAGTTGTAGATCATGCAACAAAACGTCGAAATGTCACGTACATTTCTGGTCACAACCTACTTTATGATTTATAGCCCTATTATAGTAAGCTATTAAATTATAATAGTTGTGTTTAGACGTGGTAATAATGTTCTCTTTGGTTTTGTTATTTATTTATAAACTGTTGCCACTGCAAAATTAACTTTTGTCGGAATGAAAGCACTTACATTACAATACTTGCACTCCACTTACCATCAGGTAGACTGTGTGCTCGTTTGTTACCCTTATCCTACAAAAAAAACAGGCCAAGTGCGAGTCGGACTCGCGCACCGAGGGTTCCGAACAAATCCGTAGGTATATATTATGTATAGTTTAAAATTATTAAAAATATTTTTATTATATGATGTAACTAAAAATTAATGCTTTTCGCAAGTTTTCCTTTATCTGTGCTATAATACGCTGCTTCGTACCAAATTTTAAGATTCTGAGTTCACGGGAAGTACCCTGTAGGTTTTAATTCCCTTGCGAATGTCGAAAATTTGCGGCATAAACGGCTGTATCTTTTGATTGCGTTGGCTTAGAAGTTTGATTTTTTCACAGCCTCAAGGGACAATAGACTTAAGTATTTGATATGAATTTCAGCTTGATATCTCCAAGCGTTCCTGAGGAATAGGATCTTGACAGACAGACAGACAGACGGACAACAAAGTGGTCCTATAAGGTTTCCGTTTTTTCCTTTTGAGGTACGGAACCCTAAAAAGGATTCACTGGTACTAAATGCTATACGCCATTAATTCTGCCTGTGGTAACTTATAACCCTTAAACTAATAAAGTGACATTACTATATAATTAACAGTAAAGTAATTAGCCTTGACGTCCCACAGTTTAACCGTGTAGTGGCGGTGTAAGAATATCCACTACCCCATATCGTCCCGAGGGTGTCGTCAGAGGCGACAGAGGGAAAATTAAACAGGAGACGGGCAGCAGCGTCTTCCTTATAACAATTAAAAAAAAACAACATGCGTGAGTGTCGTGGAACACTCGGTTGGAACGAAGTCCCTTTCATAGTATATCATTATTGATGAACGTATTATATTGTTAATTAACAAATATAAATAAATTCATTATTAGCGTCTAGTATAATTTAAAATTAAAAATATTGTACAGCCGACTTCAATATAAGCGACTTCAAGACAGGTTACAATAACCATTGGTCTGACCTTGATCAAATTCATATGGAACCACACGAGAACTATCAGCTTTCATATAAAAAAAGAATCATCGAAATCGGTTCGCCCAGTACAAAGTTATGAGGTAACACACATAAAAAAAAAGCAAAAAAAAAAACATACACTCGAATTGAGTACCGTCTCCTTTTTGGAAGTCGGCAGAAAATGAAGCGTCATTTAAAATATAATTTAAAATTAAAAATTTTGTACAGCCGACTTCAATATAAGCGACTTTAATATATGTTATTTAAGAATAACTCAATAACCATTGGTCCGACCTTGATCAAATTCATATGGGACCACACGAGAACTATCAGCTTTCATATAAAAAAAGAATCATCCAAATCGGTTCGCCCAGTACAAAGTTATGAGGTAACACACATAAAAAAAACATACACTCGAATTGAGTACCGTCTCCTTTTTGGAAGTCGGCAGAAAATACACTATGACGCAAGAGGTAGTTACGAAAAATTCTTATACTTTTTGTCGTCTAGCTCCCATCCGCCAAACCTGTACCGTCCGATAAGGAACTTCGTTCCAAAAACTGCGGTTGCCAACCCGCTTGCCAAACACGGCAACTATGGCAAAATCCCCTATGAGGTTAGCTACGAAGGACGTCTATGTTCAGCAGTGGACTTATAGGCTGTAATGGATGGATGATGTCCCACAGTTGGGTCAACACGCATTATTTGCTCAGAATTTTTGATGCATAACATTTTAAGAAATATAGATTAAATATATAAATAATTTTGTGATGTCCGACAAAGAGTGAAAAAACTATGGTCATAACTAAACACTTTTTGCTAAAGGCCATGTAGCCAGTGCCAATAAATGTAATAAAAATCAGTACAAGATGCGGCGTACGAAAGTCTGTCACTTCCACCTCTTCACCAATTTCTTCCTTCTGGTGTATATAAAAGTCGACAAGGACAACACCCGGAAAATATTCTAAACTCGGATATCAGACAAATAACAGTAATTAATACGAGAGTCAAACTGTGTCTACCTAGCGACGTAATAATGGTAAATCCTTCCAACTATAGATATATAAATAATGTTATCTGCACATAGTCTAACTAACTATTTGTAGGCTGAAGGAGATTATGATTATTAAATTTATTAAAATAATTGCAAACTTCTTTTTATGGTTTATTGTATTAAAAAATTTACAACTACACTAGGATTATCTCCTGTATCATGAGGAGGACCCTTTGATTCTTAATCGATGATAAATTGCACAAGGAAATATAAAATGTACTATATCCGAAAAAACATGTAGGTCATAGAAGTACTTACTTAGGCATTTGCACTAGGGATGTTACGGAAGTGGTTATATCGGAACAGAATTTGGAAGCGAAGTTTTTAAGTTTTATTTGTCGGAACCGGAACCGAAATCGGAACCGGAATCGGAGGTGGAGGCAGAAGAGATGTGTTAAGGGCAGGTCTATTCCACTGTATTTTTCTTTTCAGTTTCAACTTTTTTGAATTCTTCGAATTCAGTGGCATACACAGACTTTTAATGACTTTTTAACGAAGTAATCGTACCTCCCTTTCGTGAATATATCTTCTCACATAGTTTACATTTTGTCGTATTCTCAGAAATTTTATTGAAATTATTCCAAATGGCACTTGATTTTGGCTTCATTGTCCAATTCAAATAAATTTGTTACACATCAAATAAAACACTACTAAAACTAATCAAAAATTCGGTTAGATATAAATGAATCGCGAACGCACAATATGCCAATTGCCAAATACAAAACAAAACATCAAGTTGAAGAGTAATCGACAGAAGACACGGGGGAAGAAGGTTCCCGGGGCAACAAGTATAAAATCGTTTGTACACGCTGAAGACGACGCCACCACTGTACTGTGCATTGACCTCCAATATATAACTTCCGATTAAAATCTAACGGAACCGAAATCGGAATCGAAGGAGTAAAATCAATCGAAAGTTCCGACCTTTCGGAATCGGAATCGAACCTCCGTAACATCTCTAATTTGCACGGTTAGAACCGGCGGCCCTCAGCGCTAAGCACCTGCGTCACGAAGCCGTCAAAAGTTGATTTGCCATAAACAATATAATTTAACGATGAACATAGAAACAGGTAACTTAATTTTTTTGTTAATTTGGCACCCCTGCCTGCAGTAAAGAAATAATTATCCCCAAAACGCCAATAAGGAAATCATTCGCCAACCGCGTTATTTCCCGCCTGTTAGGATTAGGCGGCGGCCATTAATAGAACACGCAACAACGAATAACCGAGCAAAATGCGCGCAGTCTGGCACCTGTTGACATCTGAAATTTCGAAAATCTGAATTACAAAGCTAAAAAACTTTATAAAATAAAGATTGTATAAAAAGCGTTTTTATAATATTAAGGAATTTATGGATGACCAACTGTTCCCAGTGACTTCGTCCGCGTCGAAATTATTACGATTGGATTTCATAGGTTTTAATTTTTTTGCGTGGAACCCTAGCTATTTTTCCAAAATAAAAGTAGCCTTAGTTACTCTTTATAACATCAGCTATCAGCCAGTGGAAGTCCCTTCAAAATTGGTCTAGCCATTAGCCAGATAAATTACGCGCGGGCGAAGTCGCGGAGAACAGCTAGTTTATTATGATTGGATTTTATGGGTTTTAATTTTTAAACGCGAAACCCTAATTCTTTTTCTACAATAAAAGTAGCCTAAGTTACTTCTTATAACATCAGCTATCTGCCAGTGAAAGTCGGGTAAAATCGGTCCAGCCGTTTCGGAGATTAGCCGGAACAAACAGACAGGCAGACAGACAGACAGAAAGACAGACAGACAATAAATGTAATTATCGTGTTTTTGTTATAAGTAACATGTATACTTTCATATGCATATAGTAAAAAGATGTTATTTCAACATTACAAACAGATATTTCAATTTTATTTATTTGTATAGATTACGGGCGAGTGACGTCGCAGGGAACAGCTACTTATTTAATAAATAAAGATAGCACACGAAATTTAATAATGATAGTGTCTACAACAAATTATTAAATTACCCGAATGAACCAATTAATGCTGAAATTGAATTCATCGCACGAAGCGTGCAAAGGAAGTGCAGTGTGATGATACCATAATATTCATAATGCTTCCACGTTATTCTGTTACGTAATATTTAAACCATATATCATATGACCCAACGTTTTAGGGTTCCGCTGGCATAGAAAGAACCCTTCTAATTTCTTTCTAATCGCCTGATGCATGAACGCCTTATAGACGGATTTACGCCTGGTAAGATGTACAAATCAGATGCAACTCAGGACCATGTTTTGTGGTATACCTTAGGGTGGTATTTAGCAGTGGACATGTGTAGGACTGTATGATGATGATGATGATGATGATGATGATAATATTTTACTGGCAATAAACAAAATATCTTTTATAAACTTGATTTTCCTTGCCTTTTTTTTCGGCGATATCATATTGAGAGTGTCACAACAAAAGTATTTTAAATCAATAAAATTTAGCTTCAAATTGGGCCTGCAATCATTGATATATTAAAAGGGGCCCCTTTTAATATATCAATGCCTGCAATATGCTTCCCCCACCTTATCTTCCCAAAAAATTCACGCAATGCTTACACGTATCTCTTACTGGATAACAAAAAAAATAGCTTTAATCGGATGTATCTAATGATACGACTTTTTCTGCCACCAGGGCGGCGCCACTTTACAGTGAGGTAAAATATTTGACAGATTTCATAGCGGGGACGAAAATGTAATTTTTAACGTTTCTTTCTGTATTATTAGTTATATTTTATATTAATTACATTACAAATGAATAAACCAAACTATAAATATAACTAAAAGCCGATTTTTTTAAAAAGGAGTTATAAAGTGCATAAAATTAAAAATCAAACCACTGACGCAATGTGTTATGTATTAATATAATACTCTAGATAATGATAAACTATAATTTAAAATTAATTTCTCAATTAACTGACACTGTGTAACAAAAAACTTTACCTCAGTCGCTATTAGCGACATTTGGTGAGTGGAAGATTATTAGCCCTCATTCGTAACCACCACAGTAGCACGTAGAACTAAAGAAAATTACAAACTTAATTTAATTACCTACATAACCTTAAAAATATACTATATAAAATAACTATAATTTAAAAAAATACCAGTTATCATACAGTCCAACTCCCCGTGGTATTGTGCCAAGAACGCTGGCTGCGTTTCCTCGCTGAATAGCTAAAACCTTTGAGCGAGAAAAGAACCAGCCCTCTTTATCACCAGCAGCGACGAATAGTCGCGGATAGAGTTCATTTAGGAACTTCACCGCACGTGGACCCCACGGACCGACAAATGCAACTCTACAGCAAATGAAAACAATATATGAAGATGTTAACGGAACCCTACTTTACGTCTTCCAACAGACACGTGGCCAAGTTTTGTTCAATGAGGGGAAAAATTTAGAAGCCAGTCAATAAAAATGGCCATATGACGAGGATGTAAATCACACACTCGTGTTATTTTAAAATTAATTATATAATGTTACCATGGAGTGTAGAAAAAAATCAACTTTAACTAAAAAAAAATATTCTCTCATACGATACATACATAGCTCTAAAACCTAATTTATAAAAATTATATTTTTTGTTCGTATTTTATGCGCTGCCAGACCGTTCATCAGATTGCGCTAAAACTTTGTCAACTTATTGCTTGCACTTGCGTGAAGGTTATAGGCATAGTACAATGACAATAGACTATTAGCAGGCTGATATGGAAAAAAAACTTTGCTTTCCTTGGTTTAGGACGAGATAAATCATCTAACAAGTAAACAAATCCATAATGTTAACAATTTCCACGTAGCGATCCATTCAGCTTTTTTATTTTTATACCCAGAAGGTCGTGCGTCCACTCGAAAGTTATCAAACAGTAAAAGCGAGCCCTCGCTAAGTCTTTTGAAGAGCATGGAATTGAAAACATGTTTCGACAAAGCTAAAATAGCCTTTTTTATATCTCGGCTTTTTGTCCCAATATTTATATCTTTATTTACGTTCGAATTTCAATTTACGAGCATCATGTCATTCGCGAACCCATTTACGAACTAAAGATAAACGTATTTCTTTTTTTTTTGTCATGCCAGTGTGTTATTTTCTGCTAGATAAGACCTGGTACTAGTAATGCAGTGCTCACGAGGCTGTTAAGTGCTCTACTGGACATAACCATCTCAAGATACGAAATTAACCTCTATTAGCAACACCGTCGCAGATCTCAATATACAGGGTTATTTTGCAATAACCGGCAAATTTGCAGAGAAAGTTATCTAGGCAAATGGTTAAGAAAAATTAATTAAAAAACATCTCAAACATTCTACCCTTTTTATCTTTTAAATTCAAAATGCGTGTTATGCAATATTTTGCGCACACATCATCATGATCATGCGATTATGATGATGGTGACAGTCATCGTTATGATCATCGTCATTGTCATCGTCATGATCATCCTCATTAATCATTGTCATCGACTACGTCATCCTCATGATCATCATCATTGTGATCGTCATGATCATCCTCATTAATCATTGTCATCGACTACGTCATCCTCATGATCATCGTCATTAATAATCGTCATCTCCATCATCATCGTCATCGACATCGTCATCATAAAATACGAATAAACATTATAATACATTAATTTTTATATATTAGATTAAAGTTGCAAAGATTTTTAACGCTATCACGTATATCGAGAAGAGTATTTTACTACGTTGTGTAACTCCTTTTCTATATAGAAGTTCGTGGATACCACTATCTCCTGAGCCATCATTACAGCCCTTCACAAGTCCACTTCTGAACATAGCCCTCCCCCAAGTAATGCCACAAAGCACGGTCCTGAGCCACCTGCATCCATCGAGTTCCTGCACGTCTTACCAGGTCGTCACTTCATCTAGTGGGGGGACGCCCTACACTTGGTCCGCCGGTACGAGGCCGCCACTCGAGAACATTTCTTCCCCATCGGTTGTCGGTTCTTCGAGCTATATGGCCGGCCCATTGCCACTTCAGCTTACTAATCCGTTAGGCTATGTCGGTCACTCTGGTTCTACTGCGGATAACCTCATTTCTAAGTTTATCACGCAGAGAACCCCCGAGCATAGCCCTCTCCATAGCTCGCTGAGCGACCTTGAGCTTCCTCATACGGCCAGCAGTGAAGGACCACGTCTCAGATCCGTAAGTCATCACTGGCAACACGCACTGGTTGTACAATTTCGTTTTCAGATTTTGAGGTATGTCTAACGAGAAGATGTGTCGTAGTTTCCCGAACGCTGCCCAGCCGAGTTGAATCCGTCGATTGACCTCTCGGTCGAAGTTGAACTTACCTAGTCGGACTATTTGTCCCAGGTAAACATACTCGTCAACAACTTCGAGCTTAGTGCTCCCAACAACTACCGGCATAGGTGTGACATGGACATTAAACATGATTTTTGTTTTGTCAATGTTCATCTTAAGACCTATCCGTTGGGAGACACTATTGAGGTCATTGAGCATAGTGCTTAGGTCCTCCAGCGATTCTGTCATAAGGACTGTATCGTCGGCAAATCGAAGGTGAGTGATGTATTCGCCATTTATGTTAATACCGTATCCTTTCCAGTCCAGAAGCTTGAAAACGTCTTCCAATGCAGCGATGAAGAGTTTCGGGGATATAACGTCACCCTGTCTTACACCTCTCTGCAGTTGGATAGGTTTCGTATTCTGATTCTGTACTTGGATAGCTATCGTATCCCTGTACAAGCACTTCAGCACTTCGATATACCGACAGTCAACTTGGCACCGCTGAAGGGACAGTAGCACCGCCCAAATTTCGACGGAATCAAAGGCTTTCTCATAGTCCACATACGCTAGGCAGAGTGGCAAATTGTACTCTTCTGTCTTCTGTACATTTTGCCGCAGGGTGTGTATGTGGTCTATCGTACTAAAGCCTTTTCGGAAACCGGCATCTCTCTCCTAAGTAGGTACCACTAAATCAACTATTCCTTCCGCAGCATTGCAACCAAGTAGCAATGCATGCACTGCTTTGTTCAGGTTTTAAGCCAGTATAACAACAGGCTGTGGGGCGTTCCACCTTGACCCTCGGAGGTGATAATATGAAGTTAGTTGTAGATTTTCTACTACCAGGGTTGCAGTAATCACTTAACATCATGTATACTATAAGTGACAAACGTCACTTCAGATTCATAAAAAAATACTAAATTCCCCGCATAGCAGAAAATGTACCTGATCATTTAAATTAAAAATTTTGTACGGCTGACTTCAATATAAGTTATTTAAGAATAACTCAATAACCATTGGCCTGACCTTGATTAAATTCATATGGAACCACACGAAAACTACCAGCTTTCAAATAAAAGAAGTATCATTGAAATAGGTTCACCCAGTAAAAAGTTATGAGGTAACAAACATAGAAAAACATACAGTCGAATTGAGTACCGTCTCCTTTTTGGAAGTCGGCAGAAAATACATCCTCGTTTAAATTGTAAGTGTACTAATATAGCTGCAGCATGATTCTACCACGTATTTACCACGTATTTTTGCTGGTAATGAGGCATTATTTATATGTATAGGCCACAGCACTATAGACATAACATCGTCCTACCATCAGGTGAACTGCGAGCTCGCTTGTCACCTTTACTTTTAGCCTACTCTTTTTAAACGACCAGCAACGCGTTTTCAATTTCCCTGGTGCTGAAGTTGTGCATGGGTGGCGATTTACAATCAGGTGAGACGCATGCTCATTTACCCGCTATTATATGAAAACAAAACTCCCATAAAAATACTTACGACTATGTCAGCTGTACGTGATGAATTAATAGTCAAAGAACTTGACGACTACATTCTAAGTCTTAATATTTTTTTTATATAAAAGCACCCACACTAAGATTTTCTCCTGTATCGTGGCGGCAGTTTATATACATAAATTACACAAGGACAAACTACCAGGCTCGGAATAATTAATTGTAAGCTGTGGGATAAAGAAAGGACTTACTGTAATCAGGCGTCTGGTTCAATGATACTACAATTCATCGCCAATATGTCCAAAATAGCGGGCACATATTACACAATTATTAGTTCTTATCACTGCAATCACTGCTTCTTCTTGAGTTTAATTATTTTAGCGTGGCGAACTATTGATGCGTGGTTAGGATAATAATTTCGATGAAATCCTTTTAAGGATTTTTGCGGAACTCAAGCGCACAGGCGCGTTATCTAGGAGGGGATCGATCGAAGACTGAAGGGACAGCGGTTAATCGGAAGTTGGAAGGCGACCAATGTGTGTGAATGAATGAGAGATCAGCGAATGTAATTGTTAGATGAGTGTATGTATAAAATGGCCAATCCATAGGCCATATAAATATTTGTTTCGTTCAGGTTTCAAACCCGCAGGCCTTAGCGCCGCAACTTACTGAGCCGCTGCGCTACGGAGTTCGAAAGCTGTAGCCAACATTTGTGTCAAAATACCAGCGATTGAAAAAGTTTCAAAACTGGTGAAAATCGGTATTTAGCGGTTCGGATACTAGAACTGAGATCGAAACTGATTAAAATCTAAATTATACACTTTTATGTTGCCGTTAAACGAGAGAAACAGGAACTAATTTGCTTGATTTAATTGAGTCAGTCAATATAGCCCATTGTCGTAGTTGGGCAAACGCAGTTTTTTATATATTTGAGTTGTTATCGGGAAAATGCTGCTGGCCGTTTCTTGTTTTATTTTCCGCTCTCGCCTCTTACGACACCCTCGGGATGATATGGCATGTGGGGTAGTGGGTAATCTTACGCCGCCACTACACAGAGTGTCACTACAGACTGACAACCATAAAATGATATTTTCGGTAAAAAGATATCATGCAGTAATATATTTCTTAATCCTATTATACGTAGTAGAGCCATGCTGGAGTTATTACATATATAGTAGTATAGTTGTAGCACTTATGGGTCGGCTCAACCGGGGAAGTACCACGCTCTCACAGAATACCAGCGTAAAATAGCAACTTAATACTGCTGTGTTTTGTATGGTGAGTGTAGAGAACCGGAGACCCTTTTTAATGGAAAAGAGACATTCCATCTTAGTCGTCACGGTGACAACGCATCTGCATTTTGATTCTTTAGAGAGAATAGATGTAGATGTCTATGGACCACAGCAATCACTTACCATCAGGTGACTGTGTGCTCGTTTGTCACCCTATCCTATAAGAAACAACTTCAGCTTAGGTTTTACTTATTAGTTCCTCTGGTTATCGCATTTGTACTACAAGCATAATATAGCTGCAGCACAGTACTACCACGTTGAAATTTAGAAATAGTGACTACATAGATTCAGTACTACACAGTAATTATATTAAAAACTCAGTATTTGATTATAGAATGCCCAGTAACAAATGCAATTTTCTATAAAATAAAAAAAAGAATATGGTATATTTAATAAAAGAAGAATCATCAAAATCGATGCCTAACCTGCGAAGATATCGCGTAATATACATACAAAAAAAAACATTCGAATTGGGAACCTTCTCCTTTTAGAAATCGATTAAAACGAACATAGACTGTCATTACGGTTTTATCGATTAACTATAATTCTACAGAGCGTTTTTATTTAAAAATTGAAGTCACTGTAAAAATTTGATAGGCCTCCGACGGACGTCAATCGATGAACGCTATTTCTGTCGAGAACAATCGAATTATGCCGAGAGTCAACCAACGGCCGTCTCAGCCTTTTTCAGTCCTCCCAACCATATTCTTTTTTTTATTTTATAGAAAATTGCATTTGTTACTGGGCATTCTATAATCAAATACTGAGTTTTTAATATAATTACTGTGTAGTACTGAATCTATGTAGTCACTATTTCTAAATTTCAACGTGGTAGTACTGTGCTGCAGCTATATTATGCTTGTAGTACAAATGCGATAACCAGAGGAACTAATAAGTAAAACCTAAGCTGAAGTTGTTTCTTATAGGATAGGGTGACAAACGAGCACACAGTCACCTGATGGTAAGTGATTGCTGTGGTCCATAGACATCTACATCTATCCTCGTTTGCGAATCAAAAAGCAAAGGCGTTGTCACCCGCGAGGACTAAGATGCAATGCCTCTTTTCCAGTAAAAAGGGTCTCCGGTTCTTTACACTCACCATACGAAACACAGCAGCGTTAAGCTGCTATTTTACGCTGGTATTCTGTGAGAGCGTGGTGCCTCCCCGGTCGAGCCGACCCATTCGTGCTACAACTATACTACTAATATAGCTGCAGCATGGCTCTACCACGTATAGAAACTTTTTAACTATTCTACTACTATTACTATACCATGGTAAGTGGTGATGCAACCGAAGATGCGCACTGACTTAGCTTAACACAAGCTTATTCACTCTTACCTTAAATACACCCACATTGTAATCGGCTGGCAAATTTTCTATTCCACTAATTTATCTACGCATTACGTACGATGGAGCATAACGTTTGGTTTGAATTCGTGGTATCCGTGGTCTGTGGTCCTCGAGACGCCCGACTGGTCTCCAGACCTGCCGAGCGTCTCTGTTCCGATGATGAAAGGAAGAAGGGGGAATCAAGTCATGCAATTCCTGCGCACGCTTTCCGAAATGTATCCTGTAAAACATCGATTAACGTACTGAAGCTCAGCAGTGAGGTGCTCACGCAATGAATGCCATATTAAACTACTTATGCGTGTGACCAAGCATATAATTAAAAAAGCGGGAATGGCTTTTTAGTTTACTTACCACCAGTTGTGAGCATCGCATGATATCGCATTATGCGAGCCAGCGAACAATGTGCTTGTTCCCCTTGCCGTAAATTAAAGTCATTATGTTTTTTTTAATTGTATGCGGTTCTTTGGACTGTATTGTTAGATCTAGGTTTGTTCATATGTACCTAATATAAATGTAAAGTCATTATTGTATGGGTTTGCGCGTTTGTGTTTTATTTGGCTATTGATGGCTAAATAAATAAAAACGATAAAAATGTATATTTGTTTATACTGTAATGTAAATTAAATGCACATGTATGTTTTAGAGTAACAAAGAAACGGCCCCCAGTCCCCGGTGGCCCCGCTATTCCTGGCTACGTTGGCGACCATGGTAACGGCGGGGCAGGGGGTGCTAAGAATCTCCGGTGGAGGTTCGGTTGCCACCTTAGACGACTCGACCTGGCAACGTACAACGCACGCACCCTGAGGACTGACGAGAAGATCGTGGAGCTGGAAGAAGAGATAGACAAGTTGCGCTGGCATATTATAGGATTATCCGAAGTCCGAAGAGAGGGGGAGGACACGGTAATCCTCGAATCCGGCAACTTGCTCTATCACCGGGAGGGCGACCATCTGTCCCAAGGAGGTGTCGGATTTATCGTCCACAAGTCTCTCGTTAACAACGTTGTAAAGATCGGGAGTGTGTCGACGAGGGTTGCGTACCTTATACTCAGAATCACCAAACGGTATTCGCTGAAGGTCATACAGGTTTACGCACCAACCTCGGCACACCCCGATGAGGAGGTGGAGGAAATGTATGAGGATATCTCTAGAGCCATGCATTCCTCCAAAACCCAATATACGGTGTTAATGGGAGACTTCAATGCAAAACTAGGCACAAGAGAGAACGGTGAGCTGAAAGTAGGGAAATTTGGAATAGGGCAACGGAACCCGAGGGGCCAGCAGCTGGCCGACTTCATGGAGAAAGAGGGAGTCTTTATGATGAACTCTTTCTTCCAGAAGCGGCCCCACAGGAAGTGGACCTGGTCGAGCCCCGACGGTTCGACAAAAAATGAGATTGACTTCATTATGACGACCAGACGACAACTGTTCAGTGATGTCTCCGTGATCGCGAGGGTGAAAACTGGTAGCGATCACCGAATGGTTAGAGGCACACTGAACCTAAACGTAAAGTTGGAGAGGTCTCGTCTAATGAAGTCAACGCTCCGTCCCCCTCGTGCTCTGTTCCAAATTCCCGAAACCTTTCAGCTCGAGTTGCAAAACCGTTTTCAGTGCCTAGAAGACTGCAATGACGTAGACGATATGAATGACAAGCTCGTGGAAACTGTCCATGCGGTCGGAGCTAAGTTCTGCAAGACCCGCCGCAGAAGAACACAAAAACTCTCCGATCACACTCTTAATCTCATGGCTGTTAGACGGGAGATGAGGCTACATTCTTCAACAGACTTGACAGCATACAGGCAACTGAACAGACAGATCTCCAAATGCATGCGGCGGGACTTACGCAACTTCAATACAGCTCGTATTGAAGAAGCGATCGAGCGGAACCAAGGCTCCAAAGTCTTTGCCAGAGATCTGTCTGCCAGAAAGAGCCAACTGTCAAAGCTGAAGACAGAGTGTGGCAGCATCGTTTCCGGGACACCTGAGATTTTGAGTGAGATTGAGAGGTTCTATGGGCAGCTGTACACGTCATCGTTGGAGCCACACGCAAGTGTGAGTAACGATCCAAGAGCGAATCTCATCCGACACTATTCCGAAGATATCCCGGACGCCAGTCTGAGCGAGATTAGAATGGCTCTCCAGCACCTTAAAAACGGTAAGGCCCCAGGCGAGGATGGAATTACAGCGGAGCTTCTGAAAGCGGGTGGAAGACCGGTACTTGAAGTCCTTCAGAAGCTCTTTAATTCCGTCCTCCATGGTGGCATTACACCGGAGGCGTGGAGCAGAAGTGCGGTGGTCTTGTTCTTCAAGAAAGGTGACAACGCTCTCTTGAAGAACTACAGACCGATTTCCCTTCTGAGCCGCGTCTACGTGCTGTTTTCGAGAGTCATTACGAATCGTCTCTCGCGCAGACTTGACGACTTCCAGCCTCCCGAACAAGCCGGTTTCCGAAAGGGCTTTAGCACCATAGACCACATACATACCCTTCGGCAAATTGTACAGAAGTCCGAAGAGTACAATTTGCCACTATGTCTGGCGTATGTGGACTATGAGAAAGCCTTTGATTCCGTCGAAATTTGGGCGATGCTGCAGTCCCTTCAACGGTGCCAAGTTGACTGTCGGTATATCGAAGTGCTGAAGTGTTTGTACAGTAGAGCTACGATGGCTATCCGAGTACAGAACCAGAGTACGAAACCTATCCAACTGCAGAGAGGTGTAAGACAGGGTGACGTCATCCCCGAAACTCTTCACCGCTGCATTGGAAGACGTTTTCAAGCTTCTGGACTGGAAAGGATACGGTATCAACATCAATGGCGAGTACATCACTCACCTTCGATTTGCCGACGATATAGTCCTTATGGCAGAATCGCTGGAGGACCTAAGCACTATGCTCAATGACCTCAATAGTGTTTCCCAACGGATAGGTCTTAAGATGAACATGGACAAAATAAAGATCATGTTTAATGTCCATGTCACACCTATGCCGGTAGTTGTTGGGAACACTAAGCTCGAAGTTGTTGACGAGTATGTTTACCTGGGACAAATAGTCCGATTAGGTAAGTCCAACTTCGACCGAGAGGTCAATCGACGGATTCAACTCGGTTGGGCAGCGTTCGGGAAATTACGGCACATCTTCTCGTCAGGTTTACCTCAAAACTTTAAAACGAGACTGTACACCCAGTGCGTGTTGCCAGTGATGACATATGGAACTGAGACCTGGTCCTTCACTGCTGGCCGGATGAGGAAGCTCAAGGTCGCTCAGCGAGCTATGGAGAGGGCTATGCTCGGAGTTTCTCTGCGTGATAAACTCAGAAATGAGGATATCCGCAGTAGAACCAGAGTGACCGACATAGCCCAACGGATTAGTAAGCTGAAGTGGCAATGGGCCGGCCATATAGCTCGAAGAACCGACAACCGATGGAGAAGAAAGGTTCTCGAGTGGCAGCCTCGTACCGGCAGGCGAAGTGTAGGGCGTCCCCCCACTAGATGGAGTGACGACCTGGTAAGATATGCAGGAAGTCGATGGATGCAGGTGGCTCAGGACTGTGCTTTGTGGCATTCTTTGGGGGAGGCCTATGTTCAGCAGTGGACTTGTGAAGGGCTGTAATGATGAAAATGATGATATGTTTTATTATTCTATTATGGCCTGTCAAAAGTCCACTGCTATTAGGCCTTCTCTATAGATTGCGACAAAGTACGATCTTGAGCTACATGTATCCATCGACTACCTGCGTGTTTCATCAGGTTGTCGCTTTATCTAGTGGTGCAGGCATCCGAGATTTGTACTGATTTAAGCGCAAATAAAGTGTGGCCAGTGGAAGTGTGCAGGGGAGTGATGACTGTGGCCAGTGGAAGCAAAAGGGGAGATCTCCCGCTGGGCAAGGTGTTCTGCCCGAGGAGCAGCCAACGCTCCGAATGGTAGTTCGGAGCTATTCTATATATGCTGTTTTAATTTCGGAACTTTGTTAGCGCGATTTAGGCTTCGATGTATTTTCGCTTGTGGCGCGACGACAGCGCCGCCACATCACCCCCCTGCTCAGACCGGAGGTCGATAGTGCAGTCTAGATGTCGACGAATGTGCAAGTGCCAGGGATTGCCTTGTAGTCTGCGGTGAGTCGAGAAGAAGGCAAGTAATCTGCGAGAGTGCTGTGAAGCAGAGGCGAGCAGTAAGGCTCAGAGCCGTGCCGAACACTGTAGCGCAGAGAGTAGCTTGAAGGAACAGGAAGCATTATTATTCCAGTGCTGCGATGAACCTTTGTAAAGCTAGATGGCTTGCAGAATGTGAAGACTGCAGACAATATCTGCTCGGGAGCGAATGAATGGGGTACTTGAGGATGATGAAGGTTTGAAGTTGTAGTTTCCGAAGGTTATTGGTTGCATGTTCATATCACGTCGGGGTCACCACTGTGGCCAGTGGAAGGAAAAGGGGAGATCTCCCGCCGGGCAAGGTGTTCTGCCCGAGGAGCGGCCAACGCTCCGAATGGTAGTTCGGAGCTATTCTATATATGCCGTTTTAATTTCGGAACTTTGTTACCGCGATTTAGGCTTCGATGTATTTTCGCTTGTGGCGCGACGACAGCGCCGCCACAAAAGTATTTGAATTTGTAATAATCTATTGATTTCTCTGATGTCTTACATTTACGCGAAATCTACACATTTAATAAAACATTTAATATGGATTTTATCGCGTTTAATTTGCACGTAACATGGTCACGGGAGGGACAGAGATGTTTGACGTCGCGATATCATACTTAACCAGGACTTCAGCTTTTAATTATGAATTTTGGTACGATCTACTTAGACCACCAATACACGGTTAAACTGTGATCATTTATTTGTTACTAAATGGTCACAGCACGTGAGTAAATTCATTGGAGAGATTGATTTGGTAACAGTGCATTGGTAGTGTAAGAATATCCACCATTCCATATCGTTCCGCGACTGTCGTAAGAGGCGACAGAGGGAAACAAACCAGGAGATAGACACCAGCCTTTCATAATCTATACAAATATATAGAATTGAAGTGCCTGTTTGTAATGTCAAAATTACAGCTTTTTACTAAATGCATATGAAAGTATATACGGTACTAATAACAAAAATACAGTTTTTAAAGTTTTTGTCTGTCTGTTTATTCCGGCTAATCTCGGCTGGACCGACTTTGACGGGCTTTTCACTGGCAGATAGCTGATGTCACAAGTAGTAACTTATTTTAGAAAAAGAATGACGCGGACGAAGTCGCGGGGAACAGCTAGTAACAACTAAATATAAAACTGCGGTTGCCAACCCGCTTGCCATGCGTGGCAACTATGGCAAACTTCCTCAATATGAGGCAACAATATAGAGTTAGCAGTAAACATTAATAAGCTGTAAAGGTAACAGTAACTAGGAGGATATTAAAGTAACTAAGTAATCAATTATGTAATAAAAGCTAAAACTTCGAAATAAATTATGTAACTAGCTGTTCCCAGCGACATTGTCCGCGTGGGATTTATAACGAATGGATTTCATGGGTTTTAATTTTTTTGCGCGGAACCCTAATTCTTCTTTAAAATAAAAGTTACTTAAGTTACTCCTTATTATATCAACTATCTGCCAGTGAAAGTTCCGTCAAAATGGGTTCAGCCGTTTCGGAGATCAGCCAGAACAAACTGACCGAGAAACAGACAAACAGCTAAAAAAGTTGGCTTATGTTCAGCAGTGGACTTGTGAAAGGCTATAATGATGATGATGCTAAGACTTAAACAACACATATGTAGTCGATCTCAGTGAAAATAATAGTATGAATAAACATGAAATTATTGTATCGTCAACGGTCCTTAATACGTCTGCACAATTTCAGATAAACAGCCTGGAAGTGGTGAAAAATTAACTTTTAATAAAATTACTATATTCCATTACATACATACACACATACATACATGTCAATGTAAAGCGTGGAAAAAGTTGTATGCTCGATCAACCGACGACTTGACCGACAACGAATAAGGCATGGCATGCAGTGCGAACGTGTTTGCAACATGCAGAGTACCGTATGTCGCGACATGTTCAAAGTAGGTACAGTAGTAAGTGGGCCACTGCAGACATTCTTGCCTTCAGTATTAGAGACACCGCTTTGATGAGAACTTGGAAATTAGGCCAAGACTGCATGAGAAATTGACCTTGTTCAGCATTGTCTCGCGAAAAAAAATTGTTGTCACACCTAACCATATCTCATATCAGACTTTTGATTACTTACATTGCTAAAAATAGAGCTTTTCGAAAATGCTCCAAGTGACGCATCCATTAAAAGTACTTTTTTTTTAAAGGATAATGGTGGCAAAGCACACAGTCCCCATGGTAAGTCAATACTGTGGCCCATAGACATCTACATTTATCCTCGATTAAGAATCAAAATGCTGATACGTTGTTAACCCTGAGAACTAATATGGAATGCCTCATTTCTAGTAAAAAGGGTCTCCGATTCTCTACACTTACCATACGAAACACAGCAGCATTAAGCTTCTATTTTAAGCTGATACACTATGAAAGCGTGATCTTTCCCCGATCGAGGCGATCCACCCGTGCTACAGCTATACTCGTATAGCTGCAGCATGGCTCTACCACGTATACGTGCTCGCGTGTCAGCTTTAAACGAAATAATTAAAATAAAAGATAAAAAATAAAAATGTTTTATTTTTCAGGCATCGTAGGCCCATAGCAAGTTAGTAATACAAATAAAACCAGAACTAATGTTACTGAATAAAACATACAAATAAAACAATATAGAAATTAACAAAAAACTGAGGTTAATAATTTTAGTTTTCTTTTTTATATAGGGTAAGTGTGACAGAAAAGTTTAGAAAAGGAATAATATGTTATTTAAATGTATAATTGAATCACCCCTGTAGTTTATGCTACTTAACAAAAAACAATTTATAATAATTTGAATCGTTTCAGCTGCTTTCGAGAAATCGGTAAACATTAATTTAAAAAAAAAACATACGCGTCGAATATACGAACGAACACACGACTTTGTAGACTTTTAACCTCGGTTAAAAAATTAACCTAAATGAGTATTATTCTTATAATCTTATTACGTAACTTCACACAATAGTGAGAAGATTGCTTGCTAATGGCGGAATTTAAAGTAGGTAATTAACAAACGAAAACGCAAGTTCTGCAACACTGGCTTCACTTCCTCGACACGAACTTCACTTTGATGTAACACTTACGTTGTATTTGTTCTAGGTAGGTACGTAGAATATTACTTTATAATTTTAAAGCAAACGAGTGACACCATTTCAAATTTTGTACAACCGACTTCAATATCAAATGAGAATATTACGAGTATCAATGTAGTCGAAGTCAATTAAATACGAATTATTAAGGATACCCACAGAATAAATTGCGATCACTCAAAAACCACATGTCAGATCTTGATCAAATTTATATGAGACCACATGAGAATAAAAAACATACAATCGAATTTAATACCGTCTCGTTTTGAAGTCGGTAGAAAATAATTTATATAGCATTTATAGATAGATAGATGATAAAGCATTTATTTGTTTCTCCAATCACATACGTAATTTTAGTGGCTAAAATAAGTACAGAGTAACGATTTACGAAAAGAAATTAAAAAAAACTTAAAATGTAAATGTGTATTATAGTTTAACAAATGGGTCCTAGGTCAGCGATTAATATTGTTCAGAGAGCAAATACTGATTTTCAACTATTACCCTCGAGATGACGAGAAGAAAATGAGCACAACAGTTAATCAGTGTAAATATGCATACATGTGTCCTTTCAATTTCAAGAAATGTAATTATTCATTTCAATTACAAGAAATGTAATTCTGATCATTTTCTTCTAAACTAAACCTTATTTTCTATTCGCTTACAAATGCCATTTTTACTCATTGCATTGGTAACATACGGCAACCTGATAAACCATGCAAGAAGTCAGTGGATGCAGGTGGCTTGGGACTGTTATAGTAGCATTCCCTGGGGGAGCCTTTGCTCAGTGGTGAACTTATATGAGGAATAAACTATAATTATGATGATAATGGAGGTCACATAAAGAAAGAGATTCAAAAATACCGGCTCAAAGCTTACTATGTGATTCAAAAACATTACCTAAATGAATAATTCAACACTACCACAATTTTAGCACTGGCAACCTCTTCATTTTTTTCACACACGACTTTTAAAACAATATTTTAAGTGCTTTTCAAATTTCAATCTTAAGACAGCAGCGTAAGGGATTAAAATAGTTGTCCATTTATCTTTCGTTTACCAAACCTACTGACCCGTAACACGTTACGTAGTACGTAATTGTATATTTTTCTATTGTTACGCTTTTGTCCGCGCGTAAAGCAAAAATATGCTTGGATAGATATATCACTATATAGCACTGTTTTTAACTTATAAAGGCTCGGAATTTGACTCTGCGACTATTACAATTACAGCATAAAAAATAAGGCATATTTTTTTCTATATGGGTGACAAACGATCACGACGTGATGGTATGTGGACACATCTATCTTCAGTGAAGATTAAAAATGTTTTCGACTCTGAGAACTAATGTTATGTTTCGTTTCCAGTAAAAAGGATCTCCAGTTATCTAAACTGACCGTACGAAACACAGTAGCATTAAGCTGCTATTTTACGCTGGTATTCTGTGAGAGCGTGGTCCTACCCCGGACGAGCTAACCCATTTGTGGAGCAGCTATAAGATAGCTGCAGCCTGGCTCTGTCGCGTAAAAATAGAGTAATTAGAAAGACCAAAGAAAATAAACCTAGCAAGCTAACATCATAGCAAAGTGGCGAAGCAATCAGCTTTGTAGCGGTTTCTAACGGTTGCCGTTGAGCAATCAGTTTCAAAATAGGAGGTTCAGATGCCTGGGTGATCAGTAATCGATTGCTGAGAACAGAATTTCAAAATTCGAAACCGTTCTCGAGATAATCGTGGGACAGACGGACAGACGGGCAGACGGACAGACGGACAGTCGGACAGACATCGTGAAATCAATAAGTGTCTTCGCAAGCTTCGCCACTTAATAAGGATGCTTGCACTAGTATCTATCCATACGCAAGCGATAGCATTTGCATATGCACACAGTCTATGGGTTTGTTGAAATTAATAGAATAATACAATTATTATACGCGATAGAATTCGTAAAAACAAGTTTTATTTTAATGTATAGTGTTCGCGTATATATATAAATAAATAAAATTGAAGTGTCTGTTAGTAATATCAAAATACCAGCTTTTTACTAAATGCATATGAAAGTATATAACGGTACAATTTTTAAAATCTTTGTCTGTCTATTTGTTCCGGCTAATCTCCGAAACGGCTGGACCGATTTCGACGGGGCTTTCACTGGTAAATAGCTGATGTTATAAGGCGTAATTTAGGCTACTTATATTTTACAAAACGAATTAGGTTTCCGCGCAACATAATTAAAACCCTAAATTACACGCGGGCGAAGTCGCGGGGAACAGCCAGTCGTTAATGAAAGATGAAGTTAAGTGTTAATTTATATTACTTAACATAATTTAAATATATGCCTTTATAATGAGAATTTTTTTAAAGGACTTATGAACTGAGCTACTAGTTTAATTGTCACAAAATAAAAGTTTACCTATAGTTTGAGAAGAATAATTATCATAGTCCTAGGCGTACTCATTTTATTTCGTCTTAAAAGCGTTGTTTTAACTAATATTGATTATTTTGCTATTGATAATCGAGAATGTTTTGATATTATCAAGGCCATTTTCTTAAGTTAACATTTACA
The DNA here is from genome assembly GCA_033319125.1 of Parnassius glacialis. NCBI lineage: Eukaryota > Metazoa > Arthropoda > Insecta > Lepidoptera > Papilionidae > Parnassius > Parnassius glacialis. The sequence continues at coordinate 3,790,522 of JAVANC010000009.1, forward strand.
ATACCCTCGGGAAGACTCAGACAGGCAGATAACAAATTCTATTACCGCCCCTGTTCAAAATAATGTACATATTCTATTAATAAAATATTTATTCTATTACGCAAAAACTTTCCACGTATAAACTCTTTTTAATTAATGGATTAAGGTAACGATTACGGTAATTAAAAATATCGATACTGCGTTTAAAATTGGATAAAAGATAAACGATGACCTACAAAAACTTATTGTAGCCTGTTTTTTTAAACAATAAAATACTGGCTGTAAACAGTTCGCTCCATTCACTAATAACTCATTAAAAAAATAACAAAGTCGTAAACAACTATAATAAGTAAAGAAGAAAAGACTAATATTTCGTTCTGTGCATTAAAAGCTGAAACCCAAAACAAAAGGCCGAATACAGAAAATACAATACAACAAAAAACTTTTCGTTATCGCACGGGGTATTTGTAATATTCCATTTATGTGAACCCTAAATTGCGGGCATTCACAATGTGGGCTCTATCACACTGTGTTTTTAATCGATTCAATAGTGCGCACGTGGCGTTAACGTAAGTAGGAGACATCATATTTTATACAAAAGAAGAAAAATTAATTAATGCTCTAATATGCTTTTAGTTCCAACTTTGGAAGTTTTTTTTTATATTCGCTGTTATACGTGCTATTATATGATCGCTATTATGCGTTCCAAGCGTGCCACTATTTTACAGAGCCTAATTTTTTTTATAAAACTGAAGAGAAACTTACTTACAGACAGAGAGAATAATTAATACCTACGGCATTTCATGGACACCTGCAACCAACTTCATACGAAGAAGGCAACAGTTGCGTTATCACCTTCGAAAACTAAGACGGAATGCCCCAAAGCCTGAATAATGGTTCTTTATATTTTTCATACCGAAACCACAGCCTAAGAAGAACATACAGTCAGTCATAGCGTTTGATATTGTCGGAAAAGCCGATATAAACAATAAATTTCTAGAGTTGTTGAAACGGGAAGTCAACGGGAAGTATTAGAAAAATAAAAATAAATTATTTTATTTTATTTCACGTTCGAACAAATTAAATAATTTAATCAGACAATGAGTGTTCAGAAATAATAAAAATAGGTTATAATAACTTTACTTCCTTATCTTTAAATAAAGACGACCCACAGGTTTTTACCGCACATGTAGTGTGAATAAATTTAATTTACTTGCGTGTGAGGACTACCCCAGCGGACAGTTCCCGATCGCGAGCAACTAACAGCCGCTCGGGAGCGCTCCACCCGCGTCTCGGGCAGCACCGCACCGCGCCGCACCGCACCGTACCGCACCGCACCGATGAGCGACTGTTAGTAGTAGTGGTTATACTATCAAGTCCACTACAGAACATATGCCGCCACTACAGAGGGGTGCAGGTTTTGTAGGTATTTTTTTATAGGATAAGGGTAACAAGCGAGCACACAGTCCACCTGATGTTAAGTGGTTACTGTGGCCCATAGACATCTACAGCTATCCTCGTTTGGGAATCAAAATGCAGATGGCGTTGTCAGCCGTGAGGACTAAGATGGAATGCCTCTTTTCTAGTAAATAGGGTCTCCGGTTCTCCTCACTCACCATACGATACACAGCAGCATGAAGCTGCTATTTTACGCTGGTATTCTGTGAGAGCGTGATCCTTCCCCGGTCGAGCCGACCCATTCGTGCTACAACTATACTCTTAATATATCTGCAGCATGGCGCTACCACGTATAAATATATATTATTTTAATCAATTTACTAAAAATATTAATATATTTTTATTATATTTATTTTTAAAATGACGATTAAAAATAAATAAACCATATGATAATAGTAATAAATAAAGAAAAGTTAATCGTCCGATTATCATATGAATATGACGGCACCAGCACCACTACAGAATTCTGTCTAGCTACTCCGAAGCCGCCGCACGTGCAACGGTGCTGGTGCCGTCAAATACACACTTCCTTAAATTAAATGATAAAAAACTCGAAGAACTGTATAGCCCCTCAGGGAATTTAAATTTTAATGACAGTAGAACCTGTGTCACGTTGTGCTCAATTATTGATAAGATCCAGGTCGAATAATTTATAGAGAAATCTATTTGTAAGATGCCTTTTACTGGCCCCGCGTAGGTCACTATTAATTCTATTTGCCGAGCGGGGGACAATGATTTATAGAGGCCGGGCGGTCGAGTACATCCTTGAGAAATTATGGATGACGGGTGTGCAAATGTAGGACTTGTAAGTAGTTTTTATATCGTTTTTGTGCTTTGAATGGTAAACAAATCCATCAAATAAGTATTATAAGAACTAGATAAAAATATAGACAGTAACATAAATAATAGAATCAACAGCTACTTTGCGGTAATTCATATTTTTTTATAGAAGAAGGGTGATAAATGAGCACACAGTCCACTTGATAGTAAGTCCTGGATGCCCAGGACTTTTTCTGCCACCAGGGCGGCGCCACTTAAAAGGTATTACGAGATTTGACAGATTTTATAGTGAGGAAGTTAATTTGTTCGAAAAATGTAAAGGTTACAGTTTCTTTCTGTACTATTAGCTATATTTTATATTAATACGATTAAAACTTAATAAACTAAACCACAGATATTAATAAAAGTAGAAACATTAAAAAAAAGTTTAAAATGTCAAAAAATTAAAGAGCAAACCACTGAGACAATGTTTTATGTATTAATATAATACTCTAGAAAGTGATAAAATTTTATTAAAAACCAACTTCTCAATTAAATTACATTGTGTAACAAAAAACTTTTCCTCATTGTCAACTAACGACATGTGATGAGCAAAAAATTATTAGCCCTCAGTGGATGCTGTGGTCCATAGACATCTACATCTCTCCTTAATTAAGACTCAAAATGCAGGTGCACTGTCACCCCTGAGAACTGAGATGAAATGCCTCATTTGCATTAAAAGAGTCTCCGGTTCTCTACACTCTTTTATTTGTTGTATAGCTATCTACGTGTACTAGCTGCTATTTTACGTTGTGGTATTCAATGAGAGTGTGGTCCTTCCTTAGTCGAGCTCACCCATTCGTCCTACAACCATAATGCAAAGCTGCAGCGTGATTCTGCAAATCATAATTTGAAGGATGTGAAAATTAATTAGCTGAAAAGGAACAAGCGCCAAACTGTATTGATTTTTTTTTTATAGGATAAGGGTGACAAACGAGCACACAGTCCACCTGATGGTAAGTGGTTGCTGCGGCCCATAGACATCTACATCTATCCTCTATTACAAATCAAAATGTAGATGCGTTGTCACCCGTGGGGACTAAGATGGAATGCCTCATTTCCAGTAAAAAGGGCCTCCGGCCACCTGCACTCACCAAGCGAAACGCAGAGGTGAACCTCTACTTCACGCTGGTTTTCTGTGAGGTCGTGGTACCACCCCGGTTCGAGCCGGCCCATCCGTGCGACAGCAAAAGCTGCCGCGTGGCTCTACCACTGTTAAAAAAAATGATTTTTTTAATTGATTACAATATTGAGGCATTCCATCGTAGTCCTCGGACGGACGCATGTGTTTACCATTCTTTATTTAAAGACGGCTGTAGGTGTCCATGCGCTGCAATAGCCACTGCCACTGACTGTAAGTTCGTCTGTCACTTCAATTTTATAAAAAAAACCTAATTTAGTAAAAATTTAACTTGAAGAAGAAATTACTATTTAATTCCCCCTTCCTCCCTCTATTACTGCCAACACTGTACCGAACACCGCTACTCCCTACATCACACGCTTATTCTCCACATGGTGCCCCATTTAAAGGCGAAATACGTGACGTAATATCGACAGTAGTGTCTTAATTTAATCTTCGAACAAGGTAGCCATTTTGTTTTTCACGCCGATCTTAGCTTAATATATTTGCTTTTTATACGTGGTAGAGAAACGCTGCAGCTATATTAGTATAGTTGTAGCACGAATGAGTCGGCTCGACGAAGGAAGGACCACGCTTTCACAAAATACCAGCGTAAATTAGCAGCTTAACTCTACTGTGTTTCGTATGGTGAGTGTAGAGAACCGGAGACCCATTTTACTGGAAAAGAGGCATTCCATCTTAGTCCTCACGGGTGACGACGCATCTGCACTTTGATTATTTATTGAGGATAAATGTAGATGTTTATGGGTCACAGTAACCACTTACCATCAGGTGGACTGTGTGCTCGTTTGTCACCCTATCCTATAAAAAAAATCAATCTTCGAACAAGGTAATACACGCCATTTTCTTTTTCACGGCGATCTTAGCTTAATATTTTTACACCTTTAATAAGAAGATATTTATATTCTATTTGAATGGAAGGAGGAATATTCAATTTCCAATCGACTCTTTTCCAATTGTCAACCTCACTTCAACGAGATGAACCCTTAATAATTGAACAACGAAGTACTGACGACCCAACTAGGGTAGCGTTAGTTGCTTAATATCAAGGTAAGCATTTGATAAAGCGGAGAACCTCGAGATTATCATCCATATATTATTATATCCATGTCTATTCCATCCTCCCATGTGTTTATTACATTTGAATGTACAAATTCCTTTAATGTTTAAACATAGCAGTAGCATTGTGGTTAAGAGTACGGACTGCAAAACTCAGAGAGTCGGGGATCGAAATTGTCGATTGACACTGTCATGAACCATTCCTAACAAAAGCATTTAAGTTTAGTCAGCCTGCTTAATGAGAATATTAGAAATGGTAAATAACGTTACTTATTATTAAAAAAAAACTTATAACGAAATACTCGAAACGCTACTCAATTTTAAGACGTCGTTAAATCTCGTGCTGACACTTTCACTTTGACTTAAAGTGATAGAGACAACACGAGACTTAACGGCGTCTTAAAATTTAGTAGCGTTTGAGTATTTGGGTATTAGGCAGTTAAATATACTTCCCTCCTACTTACTACACTGCTTGTCTCATTGGTTTGGTGGTCGTAAATGCGGTTGCTAATCATGGGGTCGCGGGTTCGAATCCCGGGTCGGGCGTAAATCATTCAAATCATCAAAATAATTGGATTTTTCTGTCAAAAAATTCTCAGTAGCAGCCCAGAATCAGGAAGTTGGCGGTGTGTCACCTCCGTGCCTCGAAACACAGGTAATGTAATGGTCACGCACCTGATGTCTCCGTTGAGACTCTCCACGAGATCTCCGTTGAGACTGACCGCTGTGACTGAAATTCGGTCTGGAGGTAATTTTTTATGCTTCTACTACATATATATACTAACGAGCACACAGTCCACCTGATGGTAAGTGGTTGCTGCGGCCCATAGACATCTACATCTACCCTCATTTGCGAATCAAAATGCAAATTCGTTGTCACCCGTGCGGACTAAGATGAAATGCCTCTTTTCCAGTAAAAAGGGTCTCCGGTGTTCTACACTCACCAAACGAAACACATCAGTGTTAAGTTGCTATTTTACGCTGGTATTCTGTGAGAGCGTGGTTCTTACCCGGTCGAGCCGACCCATTCGTGCTGCAACGATAACATAGCTGCAACGTGGCTCTACCATGTATAAAAAATAAAGAATGAATATTTTATTGTAACGGTTTAGACGACATTATAGTTGGTACCTTGAAGTAGTTATATTCGCTGGTCCACCAACAAAAGGTTTAATAAAGGTTAAACAAAAATTGATTTCAAAGAAATAAAAAGAATAAAATTAAAGACCACGCTCTCACAGAATACCACCGTAAAATAGCAGATTGACACTGCTGTGTTTCGTATGGTGAGTGTAGAGAACCGGAGATCCATTTAACTGGAATTTCATTTATTACATTAGTTCAGTCTTAGTTAGTAGTTAGTAGTAGTAACGACGATTCTAAATTTTGATTCTCAATTGAATATAAATGTATATGTCTATGGGCCACAGCATTCACTTACCATCAGGTGGACTGTGTGCTCATTTGTCACCCTTATACGATTTAAAAAAAACTTAGTTGGAATTTCTTCTTTAGTTTTGACCTGATACGTTTGAAATGTAACGTATTCAATAAATAAATAATCACCAAATTCGGTTCACAATCAGAGAAGTTATCGCGTTGTTACGCGATAACTTCATACAAAACATGCATACAATAATTTAAAATTAAAAATTTTGTACAGCCGACTTCAATATAAGCGACTTCAATATAGGTTATTTAAGAATAACTCAATAACCATTGGTCTGACCTTGATCAAACTCATATGGGACCACACGAGAACTATCAACTTTCATATAAAAAAAGAATCATCGAAATCGGTTCGCCCAATACAAAGTTATGAGGTAACACACATAAAAAAAAAACATACACTCGAATTGAGTACCGTCTCCTTTTTGGAAGTCGGCAGAAAAAACATACAGTAGAATTGAAAGAACCTCCTCCTGTTTAGAAGTGGTCTAAAATGTGTATTTATTTATAATTTAAAAGTTAAAAAGTCCACATTAATAATTTACAATGTAATTCTCCGCAGGATGTAAACAACGTTAAATCGCTACAACTTTAAACATCTAATGCCAAAATACTCAAACGCTGCACAATTTTAAGATGGCGTTAACGCTCGTGGTGTCACAGTCACTTTGACTTCAAGTCAGACATCTTAGAATTGAGTAGCGTTTGGGTGTTTGGCCATTAGAGTATTTCTTTTTTTTTAAATACTAGCAGTGCTATGAACATTGCTAATATTCCCTTTAACCACTCCTGGTAAGCTTAAAATGCTTGCGTTACGAGTGGTTCACGACAGTAGTCGAATAACGGATTAGACTACTGTCTAATCAAATCATCAAAATTCGAAGGGCGAATTCATAACCACGACAAGTGATGTCGCATCCAAGTTTTTTCTTCCGACTTCCAAAAAGGAGACGGTACTCAATTCGACTGTATGTTTTTTTTATGTGAACCGATTTCGATGATTCTTTTTTCATATGAAAGCTGATATTTCTCGTGTGGTCCCATATGAATTTGATCAAGGTCAGATCAATAGTTTTTGAGTTATTCTTAAATAACTTATATTGAAGTCGGCTGTACAATATTTTAAATTTTAAATTATGGAAGTCGGCAGACAAAATAAGTCCACAATTAGCGAAGTTATAGCGTAACATACATACAAAAAAGAGCATACGGTATAATTTAAAAAACCTCCTCTTTTTCTAAAGTCGGCTAAAAGGTATATTTATTTTTAATTAAAAATCGCTAAAACTAAACAGTTCGAAATTATTCGCCGTGGATTGCTGAAAAGTTTACATTAATAATTAACATCATAATTCTACGCAGGACGCAAACATCGTTTAAACTCTACAGCATTACACATTTATCGCTTTCTAGGAGATTTACCCAATTAAATAGGGTACAGACACCCGACTAAAATATTAAATTCCAGCTAGCGCCGTTCATAAAGCAATTAACGTGAGCCAGCCCTACGCCAGCGGGTTATCTGGCCGATTTACCAGTAGGTGAGACGTTGAGCAAGAATTAAAACGACTGTCACTACCAACGTTTCGTAACACTAATGTTTTACCTTATCATCGTTGTACACCATGTGAAGAAAATTTATCACTGTTACCGTTACAGTCTATTAAAACCCACTGCAGAACATAGGGCACCCCCATAGATTTGGAATAAATACTTCTTTTTCGACGTAAACACCCAATAAGAAAGGATTTTTGTTAGTACGTAAATTAAGTAGTATATTTTTTTTTATACCTTTTGAAACATTCTTGTTATTTTGAACCTTTATTGTTAATTTATTAGGTCATAAAATTGGGAGAGGGCGCTGATTGCTGAGATACAGGTATAATTCCTAGTTCAGTAATCAGAGACTTCATATATTCACTGTATAATTATCAATAAAGCTTATTATTATTATTATTTTGAGAAAATTCAACTCCTAGGCGGGTGAAATAGGGTTTTACAGCTTCATTTTTTTTAATGGATAAGGGTGACAAACGAGCACACAGTCCGACTGATGGTAACTGGTTGCTGCGGCCCATAGACATCTACAGCTATCCTCTATTACAAATCAAAATGCAGACGCGTTGTCACCCGTGAGGACTAAGATGGAATGCCTCATTTCCAGTAAAAAGTGTCTCCGGTTCTCTACACTCACCATACGAAACGCAGCAACGTTAAGCTGCTATTTTACGCTGGTATTCTGTGAGAGCGTGGTCCTTCCCCGGTCGAGCCGAGTCATTCGTGCTAAAACTATACTACTAATATAGCTGCAGCATGGCTCTACCACGTAAAAAAGAACGAGATAGGATGATACATCTAACCGTGTAGTGGCGATGTAAGAATACCTACCTACTACCCCGTATCGTTCCGTGGGTGTCGTAAGAGGCGACAGAGGGAAACAAACCAAGCGATAGCGCCTGGAGTAGCGCCGTCCTGATAACAACTCGAAATAACAAAATAACCCGCATGCCATCCGAGGCAATTATGACAATCTAATAAAAAAATATTTTTTAAACTCTAATAATAAATATTTTCAACTTTTTACAATATCTCAAAAGCAACCTCTCTAAACATTTAAAATAATTAAGTTCTTTATGTAGTACACTTTATTATTCTTCTATTTGTAATAAAAATAAATAAAAATAAAACAGTCAGTCAGTCGTATAAGTCATTCTTTACAATAAAAAAAAAACAATATAATTCTATACGTAATACAGTCACGCCTCAGCTATATTGTAGGTAACGGCTTGACCATGGAACCTATTCACTCACGTATTACCAACGTAAAATGACTGCATCGTGCTGCTGTTTAGTATTGGTAAATGAAGAGAACCGGTAGTCTTCGGGGGTGACATTTTAATTCAGAGGATAGATAAAAATATCTATGTGCCCATTCCGCTCGCCTTGGTGGACTATGTATTCTTTTGGCAAACACAAACAAACAACATGAGAAACTCAACAAACTAGAGTAAAATAGACAACTTTATTTAGTGTTTATTTAAAAAGAAATCCTTTCCAAAGTCAAGAAAACAGTTTATATATAATAATTTTCTACTCACCAGATGTCGCTAGTTGAGACTGAGGTAAAGCTTTTTGTTACACAATGTCATTTAATTGATAAATTGGTTTTTAATATAAGTTTATCAGTTTCTAGAGTATTATATTAATACACAAAACAATGCGTCAGTGGTTTGGTCTTTAATTTTTTGTACATTTTTAACTTTTTAAAATTTTTCTACATTTATGAATATCTGTGGTTTGGTTTATTTACTTTTAATGCGATTAATTTAAAATATAGCTAATAGTACAGAAAGAAACAATATCTTTTACATTTTCCGACCAAGTTAACTTACCCGCAATGAAATCTTATTTGACAGATTTCATTATATTTACATTAGATTACACCTCACTCTCTAGTAACGCCGCCCTGGTGGCAGGTATCCTCGTGGATACCCTCATTACTATTACTATATTTAATTAATCTATATAGTTTTCTCATCTGGTTGGGCTATATTTAATATTATTATTTTGTTTTATTACATAGTAAGTTTCATATTTATTTTAGTAAAATAGACAAACTTAGTCTGAAAATAAACAGTTTTGTTTTTAATTATAAAAAAATTATTGATACATAATATAGTCTCTGCTGTGAGACTCACGCAATTGAGGAAGGGCGGGAGGTGCTCTACAAACTAGATAAGACACATCATTTTGTTTTATTACGCGGACCATTTTTTCTTAAAAAACGTTACAGCCACACTAGAATTTTCTGCTGTATCGTGAAAGCAATTTTCAAACACAAGTTGCTCAAGGACAAACATTTGGGACAGACCCAGAACAATTATTTGTAGGCTATATAAATACTTGTTCCGTGCGAGATTCGAACCCCCAGCACCCACCGCAACAACTCATTGCTAAGCTACTGCGCCACGGAGCCGTGGCTAATTAATTCATCGAATATTTTAACATATTATATGTTCAGAAGTTACAACTTTAATACTGCATATGGATATTAGCAAGTGTTGAATAGAATAGAATTGTATGTATTCAACATAGTTATAAATAATACTAGTTGAAAGTCATTTTTATCAGACTTAGAAATCAGCGAAAAGGAGTCAGCTCGACCAAATTAGGATCACCCTCTCTTTTTATTAAAAACAAATCATTTCATCTCAGTCCGCAGAGGTAACGATGCATCTGCATTTTGGTTCTTAATCTTATGTGCTCTTTTACTACCCTTATTCTATAGAAAAATAGTATGTTCTCAACTAGTCTGTATAATTTTTATATTTTTTTGTATTTTCATCAGCTGTTAACAGATTTTAATAAACTCGTATCATTAAAATCGTTACGCTTCAGAGGTGACCATATAAATTTGGAGAAAAAAATTCCATCCCTAATTTTTAAATTAAAAAGGCTGGAAGATTAGAGGAATTAGAAAACGCTGTTACTTAAAAGGGTCAAACAATTTACATTTAAGTAAAAGTAAAACTCGATTTCGAATAACAAAAAGAAAAAAAAAATATTTTCGTACACTTACTTTTAGTCTTCAGCTTCTGAAGTCGGTCTTCTTCTACACTATGTCTTAGCACTGTCTTAAGAAACTAATATATGTTTTTTTAAATTATTTTAATGCTTATTCTATTTATTAAAATTAATATTCTTATTTTTACTACTCATCCCGGAATTTTTTTATACGTGGTAGAGCCATGCACGAATGGGTCTGCTCGACTGGGGAAGGACCACGCTCTCACAGTATGGTCATTGTAGAGAACGGAGACTCTTTTTACTGGAAAAAAGGCATTCCATCTTAGTCCTCACGAGTGACAACGCATCTGCATTTTGATTCGCAAACAAGGATAGATGTACATGTCTATGGGCCACAGCAACCACTTACCATCAGGTGGACTGTGTGCTCGTTCGTCACCCCATCCTATAAAAAAAATTCTCTATCCTGGGAAGAACCAGCAAGGAAACAAGCAAATTTTTGCAAAGTAACATCTTAAATGAGATAAGTTATATAATTAATTAACTCTATTAATGCAACAGTCTCATAACGGCCGTGGTGACTGAGGAAAGCGCTCGTGTAAAATTTCGAAGTAACGCGATCAAACCGAATTCTATCCCCGACTGTACCATTTACATTATTAACTGCAGTTTTAGACTTTTAAATAATTTATAACGTCGTCGACGTTGAAGGAAAACATCGTGACTAACACCTGCATATTTGTGATATTAGGTAAATGTTTCAAAGACATGTGAAGCCCGCTTACACGTTTTAGAACAAACAATAGATTTTTTCCTCCTTTTTTTATAAAACTGAAGTACTCGTAATAACGAACTTACTGCTCATCTAAACTGTAAATGGTTACTGCAATCTATGGACATCTGCAGCAAACTTAAAACAAAGAAGTTGTACTGGCTCTATACATTTTAGGCCTCAACACAGCTTTACGAGCACTGTTATTCGGCAGCAGAAATAGATAAAAGGGTATGTACATAGCCACACAATGCATCTTGTAGGTCTGGATAAGTACCGTCCTATCGTTTTTTATAGAAGAGGAGGCAAACGAGCATGCAGCTCAAGGTTAGTGACTACCGCCGCCCATGAACAACTTCAACACCAGAGGAATTGCAGGTGCGTTTTTTTTATAGGATAAGGGTGACAAACGAGCACACAGTCCACCTGATGGTAAGTGGTTGCTGCGGCCCATAGACATCTACATCTATCCTCGTTTGCGAATCAAAATGCAGATGCTTTGTCACCCGTAAGGACTAAGATGGAATGCCTCATTTCCAGTAAAAAGGGCCTCTGGCCACCTGTACTCACCAAGCGAAACGCAGAGGTAAACCTCTACTTCACGCTGGTATTCTGTGAGGTCGTGGTAACACCCCGGTTCGAGCCGGCCCATCCGTGCGACAGCAAAAGCTGCCGCGTGGCTCTACGACTGTTATCACTGTTGCCGGCCTTTTAGAAAGGTGTAAGCTCTTTTCTTGAAGATCCCTAAGTCGTATCGGTCCTAAAACTCGCCGGTGGTAAACAACTCCAAAGAGAAGTTATACGAGGAAGAAACTCCTAGTAAAACGCACAGTGGTGGACCGCCAAGCATTCAGATGGTGAGGATGGTATCGTAAATTTTCACGCGCTATGCGCTCGTGAAATTTGACGGCTGGAATCAATCCGAACAATTCCTCAGAGCACTTCCTGTGGTAGATTCGATAGAAAATGCAAAGGGATGCAACAAACCTACGCAGTGCCAGTGAATCGAGCCGATCAGAAAGAACTCGGCCGTCGACGATTCGAACCGCTCTGCGCTGGATGCGGTCAAGTGAAAGGAGCTGGCACTGTGGTGCCCCGGCCCAGAGATGAGAACAGTATTCCATGTGAGGAACTTGCGGTTTATAAAGTTGCAAGCGATGTGCTGGCATGAAATACCGTCTCGCTCTGCTAAGCACTCCAAGCTTTTTAGAGGCCAATTTGGCCTTCCAAGTGACCACGAAACTGCACAGTATTCGATATGTCGACGCCGAGGATTCCGATGCTAGCTGAGGCAGCAATGGGAGTGCCTTAAAACCGAGGAGATACGACAAAGGGGTTATTTTTAGCGGTAAATGCGCAAACTTGTCCCTTCTGGAGAGTGAACTGTACTAGATTTAGTCGCCCCCAATCCCAGACTATCTATTACCGAAAAAAATTGATTAGAACCCGTTCAAAACTGCGAAGAGGTCTGTACTCAAGCAACTGTTTAATATGAATTTTTTTTTTAATTTAATGTATTTTCAGAATCCCTTTTCTGTAGAAGTAATTAAGAAGGCAAACGAGCACCCAGTCCACTTCACGTTAGATGGTTTCTGTAGCTGTAGCCCATGGTAGCCATTGTAATAATAACCATGGCTTTAATGTTCTTATTAGTATATTGTGGCATCTGTGTAAACCTCACTTAGAATAAATTCCAACATATTTATTCCAGAGCGCAACAAAGAACTATTTCTCGATAAAAAATATCTAAGGCTAAATACATTATTTTTTTTTAAAAAACGTTACCCCCACACTAGGATTTTCTCCTGTATCGTGGAGGCAGTTTACAAACACAAGTTGCACAAGGACAGACATCCAGACCCGGAACAATTATTTGTAGGTCATACAAATACTTGTTTCGTGCGGGATTCGATTCGCCCCCCAGCGCAGCAACTCATTGCTAAGCCACTGCGCCACGGAGCCGTCAACATAACGTCAAACATTACGCGTCGGTGTAACACAAGGCTTGTTTAAACGGCTAATTGCATTCGGTATTATGGCAGTAGAGCAGAGGACCGGATGATTTCTAAAGTTTCAGAAACGTTCCCTCTAAACGGCGTTCAGTTTTTACGTAATCTGTTACAGTATATAATTTTAATCTTATGCTACTCAAATTAAAATACAGCGAGCAAACCATCATTATCTGCAGGATATCTCGAATCTTGCCCGAATATACATGTAATAACTTTACATCAATTTAATAACAGTTATTAAAATGTTACAAGTTATAATTACCCCGTGGAGATGGCGCTAGGGACGTTAACGAGATATGGACATACTACAGCTATATTATGTTTGAAGCACGAACGGTGACAAGTATACTTAAACCCCTTTTTACCACGTGTAGCCCTACGGCTACGGCGCAAATGGGCATGTTTGACCGGGGAAGGACCACGCTATCACAGAATACCAGCGTGAAATAGCAGCCTAATGCTGCTGTGCTTCGTATGTTGAGTAATGAGTACAAAGAACCGGAGACGCTTTTCAATAGAAACGAGGCATTAAGTACATCTTAATCCTCAGGGATGACAACGACGATAGATGTAGATGTCTATGGGCAACAGCATGCACTTACCATCAGCTGGACTGTGTGCCTTTTTGTAATTTTTTTCCATATTCCATCAGAAAAACTTATGTTACTAACGGCGACACCGGCCACTTCTAAAACTGCGGTCATCAATCCATTTACCTAGCGTGAGGAAAATCTCTTTTATGTTTGGCCGTGGAAGGAAAGGGGGAGATCTCCCGCCGAGCAAGGTTTTCAGCCCAGGGAACGATCAACGCTTTCGTCGTCGTTCCCTGGGCTGTTGACTCTGCGGTCTTTACGGCTTCATAGACTCACGAGCTATTGAGTGCAACGATTCTCCCGACGGCTACTGCAATACCGAAGATCGAAGCACTACGGCCCCTGCTTTTATAGTGAGCCTCCTCGAGCTAGAGGGGGGGGGGAGGTTGTGGTTCAAGGACCCTCCACAAGGAGTTACAATCCTATCGGCATGAGGGAGCTCCGTACGGCAGTACAGAGCTATTCTATTTATACTACAGTACTACGTAACTTTGATAGCGCGATTTAGGCTTCGGTGTGTTTCGGGAGAGGCCAATGCCCAGCAATGGACTTTTACGGGCTGAAGAAGAAAAAAGAAATTGGTAAAGTAAAAGTGAAAAATAAGTTACACAGAAATATGGCGTTATCTAAACTTAGACGAACTTTCCCAGCTCTATTTGCTCTTATATTGCTCTTAAAGCTAAGTTGACAAAATCTACGCAGATCGGACCAAAAATTACCGTTATCATTAACGTTACAGTCTATTAAAGTCCAGTGCTGAACATAGGCCGCCGCCCCCTTAGATTGCCCCATAGGGGGGATATTTGCCATAGTTGCAACGCTTAGCTAGCGGGTTGGCAGTACTCGAAACGTTGGGAATATAAAATAACTTAATATGCGCGATAAAATCAGTAGAAACTAGCTTAATTTAAACGTGTCACCCTTACAGGCTATTAAAGTCCACTTCTGAATTTAGGCCTTCCCCTTAGATTGCTTCATAATTACCACACTTGGGTGGCAACCGTAGTTTTTTTTTTTAGTCGTTATTAGGAAGACGCTGCTGCCCATCCACTGATTTCTTTCTCTCTGTTGCCTCTTACGACACGGGATGATATGGGGTAGTGGATATTCTAACACCGCCATTACACGGTAAATTGATTGTGCAGTGTTCGCGTAAATATAATAAATCAATATATTTGAGGCCAGCATTACCCATTACGGAACAATTCTGTTACATCGCGCAAATATAAATTGAGGTAAACTTATTAGAACAATATACGAAACTCGGAAATTGAACAAACTAAAACAATAAACTACATCGAACGCTGAACCAACTCGAACCCATTTGCACGCAAAGAATCGACACACTTTGTCGACGTCGCAGGTGCACTCTACTCATAAAATATGAAGAATGATATAAAATTACACGGTTTTTCATACATATAAGGATGACAAACAAGCACTCAGTCCACCAGATGTTAAGTGGGTGCTGTGGCCCATAGACACCTATACATATATCATCTATTTTTTTTTTAAATAGAAATGAAGTGGTAAACAAACTTGCAGCCCACCTAAGTGTAGTAGTGGTAAGTGGTTATTGCAATTCATGAAATTGCCATCTTCAAACAAAGGTTACGTTACGACTACCTCGTCTCTGAGGACTTAGGTGATTATTAATAATAAATTATTATAATCGTCTGGTTGGGTTTCATATATTTAATTAATTATATTTTACTTATTGATTTAAAAAGAGAGAGTCGTGGTAGCTCAGATGTTTAGCGCTCGCTGTAAGCTTCACAGTACTCGAGCAACCCGGGTTCGATCCCCGCCGGCACCAATGAAATTGTTAATTGCAATTTTAAGTGCTGATTTACCACGTGCTCGGCGGTGAAGGAAAACTTCGCGAGGAAACCTGCATGTCTGGGAAATAAGAAAAAAAAAATATTTCGAAGATATGTGAAGTTCGCCAACACGCATTGGGGCAGTTCGGCGGACATTTCCTTGCCCTAAAACCCTCTCAGAAATGAGAGGAGGTCTGTGCCCAGCAGTGGAACGTAAATAGACTGCAACTTTACTTTTTTTACTTTTTATTGATTTAAAAATGTACAACGCCATCTGTAGGTCTGAAGTAATCTTAACACAACATATTGCATTTATTCTATTAAGTTTATGTTTCATTCTGTGGTTTTTATGTGAATAGTTTATTATGTTTATATATTTTTATAATTATTTATACGTCCCAACCAAACGAGAAAACAATAGAAATACGGGGATATTTCTATTGTTATTTTATATATAATAATAGATTATAATTAATACAGGAGGAACGGAAGCGATAATAAATGGATACCGCTAATATCAAATAACAATAATTATTATTACGGTTATATGTAACACTTAACACTACACTAGGGAAATAAGTTTATGAGAATATTAGTTAATACTTAGCAATATTTTAATATTGATGTTTGTTCACGGTTAGTAAAAAAAGGGTATTTCATTGGGTTATTGGATTGAATAAAACGACGTTATTATATAGTAACATTGTGTTTTCTTAATATACATTTTAATATGCACGTTAGTTGCTTATTATTTTATGTTAGCATATTATTGGTTGTAGCACGAATGAGTCGGATCGACCAGGGCGGGGCTACGCTCTCACAGAATACCAACGTGTCAAATAATAGCTTATTGCGTTGAGAAGCGGGGATCCTTTTTACTAGAAACGAAGCATTCCATCTTAGTCGTCAGTGGTGATAAGGCATCTGCAATCTGATTCTTAATCGAGGATAAATGTAGGTGTCTTTGGGCCATAGCATCCAGTTACAATCAGTTGGACTGTGCCCTAATCCTGTAAAAAAGTGCGATATAAAATGTTGCAACTCAAATATTGTACAATGGAGAAATCATACGAACTAAGCGAAGCAAGTGGCTTAAAATAAACTCTGATTTAAACTTGCATCACATAAGGATACTGTATTATTACAAATGAAACAGATATCCGCCACCAATGTATCTCTACGAATAGCATTAGCCCAATGAGGTAATATTAGCCGACCAATGTTAAGCAACCAGTTAAAAAATAAAGTGAATATGAAATATTGGCATATTAGAAATCTTCGGATTACTGATACATGAATAAATACAACAAATATTGAATAAAACTACTTTTACGGATTTTATCGCGTTTAATTAACTTATTTTTATTAGATTCCTGCTTTACAGCACCCATGGTCACGGGGAACTGAGGTGATTGAGGTCCCGATGCCAGAGTTAACCCGGAATACCTTCAGCTTTTTAATTATTAGTTTAGGTCCGATCTACGCAGAATGAACTTACTGTGTCTAGAAGTCTTGCAGTGGTATGCTTGGGTTTAGTTTTAATTTTATTAATTACAGGATCCCAAGCAGGTTGTAGTCGTACCCAGCCTCCCTCTCTATTGAAATTATGATGTTTTTTTTTTAAATTTCAATAACCTTACGTATCATCCTTGGCAGGAATCGATGTTCTTTCGCTAGAGTTTGTGGTTTATTAAATCTAATGTAATGGCGGGGGCAGTCTAGGATATGATCACAAACTGCAGACTTCCCGTAACGTTGGTGTTTCACGTTAGATGCATGTCATTCTGCGAAGATCGGACCAAAACTAATAATTAAAAAAGCTGAAGGTACTCCGGGTTAACACTGACATCGGGACGTCCATCACCTCGGTCTCTAGTGACCGTGGGTGATGTAAAGCACCCGAAACGTTGGGAATTTAATAAAAATAAGTTAATGAAACGCGATAGAATCAGATAAAGTAGTTTTATACAATGTGTAGTGTTAGCGTAGATATATATAAAAAATTATTACACCAAATATTATTAATATCTTAACGAATATTGGGCTTATTGCATATAGATCTATATAAATATTGAGGTAACAGTAGGAAACAAACTAGGAAATGGGCACAACAACTAAAAAAACAACTAAAAAAACAACTAAGTAAAAAAAAATAAAAAAAACAACTAAAAATACTGCGAATGCCAACCCGAGCGTGGCAACTATGTCGAATGAGACAATCTATTGGGTGAGGCTTATGTTGACTTTAGACAGGCTGTATCGGTAACGAATATTATAATATATTTGTTCCTCCACTACTGAAATTAATATAACTCTCTGTCGTATTCTAATGGGCGGCTCTACACAGCATCCAATTAACAGTGCGAGTCCTTCAAGACGTAACGTTAAATATCAACGCTACATAGCAAGCCGGTATAACTCTGTTTACGCTCATCATTTGTATGTTGATAGATCACTTATCTATGCATTTTTGTATTTGGATTTATAATTTGTTAATTGGATTTCTTTTAAGGTTCAAATCAAATTAAAATAATTTAAAATAAAAAATTAGCTTTGCTCATACATTTATTCATTTCATTTCTTTTCTAACAGTGGTACAGCCACGCGGCAGCTTTTGCTGTCGCACGGATGGGCCGGCTCGAACCGGGGTGGTACCACGACCACACAGAATACCAGCGTGAAGTAGAGGTTTACCTCTGCGTTTTGCTTGGTGAGTGCAGGTGGCCGGAGGCCCTTTTTACTGGAAATGAGGCATTCCATCTTAGTCCTCACGGGTGACAACGCATCTGCATTTTGATTCGCAAACGAGGATAGATGTAGATGTCTATGGGCCACAGCATCTACTTACCATCAGGTGGACTGTGTGCTCGTTTGTCACCCTTATCCTATAAAAAAAATTCTTACACTGTAACAAAAGTCCAAACATAGGTCTGCCCCATAGATTACCTCATAGGGGACATATAAAATCAAAGTCTATTCACAGTTTTATACTAGATCCTTATGGTGAGATTTGACAATGATACAATCTCCCTTATACGTGGTAGAGCCATGCTGCAGCTATCTTAGTAGTATAGTTGTAACACAAATGGGTCGGCTCGACCGGGGAAAGACCACGCGCTCACAGAATACCAGCGTAAAATGGCAGCTTGACACTGCTATGTTTGGTATGGTGAGTGTAGAGAACCGGAGACCCATTTTACTGGAAAAGAGGCATTCCATTATAGTCTTCACGGGTGACGACGCATCTGCATTTTGATTCTTTATTGAACATAAATGTAGATGCCTATAGGTCACAGCAACCACTAACCATCAGGTAGACTGTGTGCTCGTTTGTCACCATATCCTATAAAAAATATCTTTTGGTGATGGTTTATGTGAATCTGTCACCACAATTTGTCCAAGGTTCAACCGGTCGGATCTTGAATATCTAGGACGATCACGTTTAACAGGACAAAATCATCTTTTTATAGGACCGCTGCATCTACTTACCATCAGGTCATCCTTATAGGTGGACGGTAAGTGGATGCTGCGGTCCATTGACATTTTGACTACAACTCTATCTCGATTAAGAATCACATTGCAGATGCGTTGCCCATCTCTGAATTGTGACATGAAATGCCTCTAGTAAAAAAATTATCCGGTTCTCTACACTCACTATACGACATTATTGTGATGTTTCACGCTGGTATTCTGCGTTGGCGTGGTTTTTACCCCGGTCGAGCCGACCCATTTGTACCACAGCCATAGTAATTTAGATACAGATACTGCGTGGGTCTACCACGTTAAAATAGTGGTTTAACTTTTTTTTTTAACTCGTCACCATATCTTGTCTTCTAGGTTTAATTGGCCAGTACTTAAATATCTAGAACGGTCATGAGTAACAGTATAATATCTGGCATCTTGCTTTGCTAAAGCCAATTCGCCGCCTTCCAAGCTTGCCCGTGATGGTAAATGGATCCTCTAGGAGATTACACTCTAGTAAGCTATTTGTCGACTGATAATGATGATAATATACGCCCGTGTGATCGAGACCAGGGTGACATCTTTCGAATAGTTCCGGAAGCTTTAAACTGTGCAAAAAACATTATAGTGCTACAAGTGCTTGTTTTAACCAAGGGGCACTTACTTGTCCGAACCTAAGGTACAGTCGGTTTACATTTTCTCAGTTTTTAGGAGAGTGATTTAAGAGAGTACATTAGTAGCACACGTAAACTGTAGGTTTAATGATTACAGTACTCCATTTAGTACAATTCTTCGTACAATTCTATTCTTTCTACTAAATTCAAATAGAATCGCTTTTTATTTTTATTTCGTGCATTTGCATTTGAGTGCCAGTAGCACTCGAACGCGAATATACTCTCCTAAAGCAATAACTGTGTTTAATATCCTAAAATTGCTTCAAAACTGCTAAGCTCCGTCATCATTATAGTATCTCTATTCTAGTGTGATCAGTATGTTATGTATCTTTATGCATCTTATATTATATACTCTTATAATATTTTTTTTTCACCTGTTTCGATCTATTCAGAATTATTTGGGTAGTATAAGGTTAACAACAAGAGAGGACTGTCAGAACTACTATTGTCGCATTTTTTTATCAAAAATATCAAAATTTCTACTGCAGCGTAATTATGTCATTACCACAAGATGGCAACAAGTTATCGAACAAAATGGCGCATACATATTATAGTTAAACATAATTAAACTTTGAAAAAAATGTATTTAATTTGTATGCATACGATACGATGTATAAATACGAATAAACTTTTTCCCCGACCTATTATATATACATATACCCGGGACGATATCGGGAGATGGGGTAGTGGATGTTCATTTATTTAAACTTTTTTTCTTTATAGGTAAAGGGTGACAAACGAGCACACAGTCCACCTGATGGTAAGTGGTTGCTGCGACCCATAGACATCTACATCTATCCTCTATTACAAATAAAAATGTAGATGCGTTGTCACCCGTGAGGACTAAGATGGAATGCCTCGTTTCCAGTAAAAAGGGCCTCCGGCCACCTGCACTCACCAAGCGAAACGCAGAGGTAGATCTCTACTTCACGCTGGTTTTCTGTGAGGTCGTGGTACCACTCCGGTTCGAGCCGGCCCATCCATGCGAGCATTCATCCGGCGATCCATCCAGCAAAAGGTGCCGCGTGGCTCTAATAAACTTTATTGAAAGCGTAATTTGCCAGTCAACCTAGGACAGTGATATGTTTTATGGCTATAAATATAAAATTTACACTACCCCATCTACCCGGTTCGTCCCGGGAGTGTCGTATGAAGCGATAGAGGAAAATTGAACCAGGAGATGGGCAGTAGCATATTACTGATAACAAGTTAAAGTTATAAAAACTGCGGTTGCCAACCGGCCTGCCAAGTGCGGCCGTTACCGTTACCGTTACCGAATATCTGTCGCCTGTTGCGACATCCACGGGATGATATGAGATAGTGGATATCCTTACACTGCCACTAATCGGTGCGCGGAAACTATTCAAAAATCCGCCCTATGATTCAATCTATAAGGGAGACCTATGTTCAGCAGTATTTTCATAGTTTGTAATAGATAGACAAATGTAATATTTTTACGATGATCTTAACAGCACTGTTTTATTATTCTATGGGATTCGTGGTTTGCTTCTTTTCAACATTTAGTTATGTTATATTGCGTAGACGTTTTTTTTTTTATAAAACTGGAATTAACAAACGAAGTTGTCATATTTAGCAATTTTTGGTTTTTGGACTATTATTAAGAAACTATTACATTTTAGTAAGAAATAAGATATTATTCACATAGGAAAAACTAATGCACGGCAGCGTGCACGAAGCCTGAAATTGTAGAGTTACAGAGAATTCAATAAAAGACCAAAAAAGGTAAGACTCCATTGACAGCTATTTTAAAAGTACTAAATAGTGTGAAAATACGCAGTAAAATGATATGTTATTGTGTAAAAATGTTACAGGATCCTATATAAATAAAGGTGATGCAAAATGTAAATGCAGAAAATCAAAAACAGAATGAAAAAATAGTATAAAGTGATGCAAAACATGAATGCAGAATATCAAAACAGAATGGAGAATTATTGTACAATGAAATGTAAGTAGCATAACACTACACATTGTGTTTTCTTAATATACATTTTAATATGCACGTTAGTTGCTTATTATTTTATGTTAGCATATTATTGGTTGTAGCACGAATGAGTCGGATCGACCAGGGCGGGGCTACGCTCTCACAGAATACCAACGTGTCAAATAATAGCTTATTGCGTTGAGAAGCGGGGATCCTTTTTACTAGAAACGAAGCATTCCATCTTAGTCGTCAGGGGTGATAAGGCATCTGCAATCTGATTCTTAATCGAGGATAAATGTAGGTGTCTTTGGGCCATAGCATCCAGTTACAATCAGTTGGACTGTGCCCTAATCCTGTAAAAAATTGCGATATAAAATGTTGCAACTCAAATATTGTACAATGGAGACATCATACGAACTAAGCGAAGCAAGTGGCTTAAAATAAACTCTGATTTAAACTTGCATCACATAAGGATACTGTATTATTACAAATAAAACAGATATCCGCCACCAATGTATCTCTACGAATAGCATTAGCCCAATGAGGTAATATTAACCGACCAATGTTAAGCAACCAGTTAAAAAATAAAGTGAATATGAAATATTGGCATATTAGAAATCTTCGGATTACTGATACATGAATAAATACAACAAATATTGAATAAAACTACTTTTACGGATTTTATCGCGTTTAATTAACTTATTTTTATTAGATTCCTGCTTTACAGCACCCATGGTCACGGGGAACTGAGGTGATTGACGTCCCGATGCCAGAGTTAACCCGGAGTGCCTTCAGCTTTTTAATTATTAGTTTAGGTCCGATCTACGCAGAATGAACTTACTGTGTCTAGAAGTCTTGCAGTGGTATGCTTGGGTTTAGTTTTAATTTTATTAATTACAGGATCCCAAGCAGGTTGTAGTACCCAGCCTCCCTCTCTATTAAAATTATGATGATTTTTTTAATTTCAATAGCCTTACGTATCATCCTTGGCAGGAATCGATGTTCTTTCGCGAGAGTTTGTGGTTTATCAAATCTAATGTAATGGCGGGGGCAGTCTACGATATGATCACAAACTGCAGACTTCCCGTAACGTTGGTGTTTCACGTTAGCTGCATGTCATTCTGCGAAGATCGGACCAAAACTAATAATTAAAAAAGCTGAAGGTACTCCGGGTTAACACTGACATTGGGACGTCCATCACCTCGGTCTCTAGTGACCGTGGGTGCTGTAAAGCACCCGAAACGTTGGGAATTTAATAAAAATAAGTTAATTAAACGCCATAGAATGCGATAAAGTAGTTTTATTCAATGTGTAGTGTTAGCGTAGATATATATAAAAAATTACTACACCAAATATTATTAATATCTTAACGAATATTGGGCTTATTGCATATAGATCTATATAAATATTGAGGTAACAGTGGCAAACAAACTAGGAAAGGGGCACAACAACTAAAAAACTAAAAAAACAACTAAATAAAACTAAAAAAAACAACTAAAAAAACTACTGAAAAACAACTAAAAAAACAACTAAGTAAAAAACACTAAAAAAACAACTAAAAATACTGCGAATGCCAACCCGAGCGTGGCAACTATGTCGAATGAGACAATTTATGGGTGAGGCTTATGTTGACTTTAGACAGGCTGTATCGGTAACGAATATTATTATATATTTGTTCCTCCACTACTGAAATTAATATAACTGTCTGTCGTATTCAAATGGGCGGCTCTACACAGCATCCAATTAACAGTGCGAGTCCTTCAAGACGTAACGCGAAATATCAACGCTACATAGCAAGCCGGTATAACTCTGTTTATGCTCATCATTTGTATGTTGATAGATCACTTATCTATGCATTTTTGTGTTTGGATTTATAATTTGTTAATTGGATTTCTTTCAGGGTTCAAATAAAATTAAAATTATTTAAAATAAAAAATTAGCTTTGCTCATACATTCATTCATTTCATTTCTTACAGCGTAACAAAAGTCCACTTATAAATATAGGTCTGCCCCATAGATTACCTCATAGGGGACATATAAAATCAAAGTCTATTCACAATTTTATACTAGATACTTATGGTGAGATTCGACAATGATACAATCTCTTTTAGACGTAGTAGAGCCATGCTGCAGCTATATTACTAGAATAGTTGTAACACAAATGGGTCGGCTCGACCGGGGAAGGACCACGCGCTCACAGAACACCAGCGTAAAATGGCAGCTTGACACTGCTGTGTTTGGTATGGTGAGTGTAGAGAACCGGAGACCCATTTTACTGGAAAAGAGGCATTCCATTATAGTCTTCACGGGTGACGACGCATCTGCATTTTGATTCTTTATTGAGCATAAACGTAGATGCCTATAGGTCACAGCAACCACTAACCATCAGGTAGACTGTGTGCTCGTTTGTCACCATATCCTATAAAAAATATCTTTTGGTGATGGTTTATGTGAATCTGTCACCACAAATTGTTCAAGGTTCAACGGGTCGGATCTTGAATATCTAGAACGATCACGTGGAACAGGACAAAATCATTTTTTATAGGACCGCTGCATCTACTTACCATCAGGTCATCCTTATAGGTGAATGGTAAGTGGATGCTGCGGTCCATTGATATTTTGACTACAACTCTATCTCGATTAAGAATCACAGTGCAGATGCGTTGCCCATCTCTGAATTGTGACATGAAATGCCTCTAGTAAAAAATTTATCCGGTTCTCTACACTCACTATACGACATTATTGTGTTGTTTCACGCTGGTATTCTGCGTT